>JAGFBZ010001279.1:1222500-1845000 GCA_018398805.1 Hirundichthys speculiger | reverse complement strand
TACCTGGTACATCCTTTTTCTTTTTGGTTTTTGGCGCTGCTAGCTGCCACATCTCAACCAGCCCACGCTGTCGCTTTTCCGCCATTTTGCTCGTCTTGGAATACAGAATAACCCTGACATTATGTTCATGTTATGATGCTCTGTTACTGTTTAGATGTTCTGTTGTTCGGATTACATGAGTTCATTGAATGCATCTCGAGCTGAGGCAGGCAGGTTATTGGGTAGAATAGGTTAGGGGGCGGGACTAGCAACAAAGAGAGACGGAAGCCTGCCTGTGTGTTATTGTGGGAGAGCCCGAGAGCGGCTACCTGATGAGCCGCTGCGTTATTCTCCTCTACTGCTGTCTTTTATTTTTGGCTTGGTTATGGCTGACAGTAACCGGTTCTGGTTGAAATAAAGCGACGGTTGTTGAGCACCTTTTCGTCCATTCTTTCTATCGCGTCCAGCCGGACGCTACAATATGTTGTCTTAAATAGAGCAGCTGCATCTAAATCTGAGCCCGTTTCCTTTGCTGAACGTCGTATGCAAGCAGATTCAAGCGATGGTGTGGCGAAATTCTCAACGAAACTTTCAAGTTTATTAACTCAAAAACCTTTGTGGACACTTGGCTCTTTTACGAAAACTTTATTTCATAATTTATTTACCGAAGGGAAAGTAGGCGTCGCAAATGGAAAAGTTGCCGTCGGATGCGACGGCCGACGGCTGATTTTGAAAACACTGTAAGTGTAATCTGTCCAAAATTCTTAAGAGTCTTTTTTACTTTGTTGTTGTCAGCTATTATGGTGTCTTTTATTTTATATTGCTATGAAAACAAACAACAAATCTTTGAACATTTAACTTCTTGGTATTTAGGCAATTCAAATGTCCCACTAATAACACATTTTACAAGACCATATTGAACACATCATGATAACGTAACTGACCTTCGTCAGATGTTCATAATTATTGACTAGAACTTGAATGCGTCATAATACAAGTTAATGCAGCCTCTGAGTGGGCGCATACTGGAGCATACTGGGCGCATACTGGGCCCATACTGGACTGGACCAGTGACTGGAAACACACAGTCACTGACTGTAGCCCCTAAATTAGTAACGTTCAGTTATAGCTACTCTAGGAACCGTTACTCTACAATGAACTAGCGACTTTTTTATTTTTTTTAAATGATGACTTGTCCAGAGTGTAGCGCGACCAGATGACAGTTCACGCAGGCTCCAGCCTGCGCCCCGTCAAACGTAATGTTACAAACAGAAATGAATGAACAAGTAGCCTAAGAAACTGCTGATCTTTTGGTGTTTTTGTGATTTTTGTCTTTGGATTTTTTTGTTAAAACCTAGGATAGAATTTCAGCAAACTTTATAGGTGACTTCAAAATACTTTATTGCTATTAACATTTTTGTGTAAATATTCCTTGGAGTTGAATTACTCTGTTCATAATGTTTTTTTTTTCTAGTCCGCCTCATATGATATTATATCTTTCAACACGTGTAATTTTGTTTGCACTGTGTGCCCTATCCTGTTGCTTTAACTCGATAGATTACTCCATTGTGGGATAAATAAAGGATTATCTAATGTTATTTTATCTTAGATGACACCTTTCAATGGGATACATGACATGCACTGGGTTATTTCAAGGTCTTAATTATATTTTTTGAGTTGGCTCCAGTAACATATGACTTAAGTAACATGTACTTTGAAAGTTAATATGAATTAATGCTGAAGATGACCACTCTGATCTACCTGGATACTCTCTGTTGGACTGAAAGGCGTCTGCCAATGACTTCTGTCTCAGGCTTGGCAGTCTGTCAAGGAATGGAGGATGTCTCTCCTCCTCTATCCGTTTCTGCAGCTCTTCGTTTTCTTGCGCATGGTTTTTCATGCGTTTAAATACATTTGTTGTGTTTCCACTGTATTTTACCGCCTTTTTACAAACTACACAACTTGCCGTTGTTTTCGTTTTCGGATTAAAATTAGAGATCGACCGATTATCGGTCGGGGCCGATTATCGGGGCCGATATTTGGAAATTTGACTTATATCAGCATCTGCCTTTTTTTAATCCGACCGGCCGATATGAAGAAATCAATGTAAAACTGGGTTATTCTGGCTCAGATGCAGCCGCGTCTCTCTCTCCTGCCTGCTGTCTCCTGCATTATTCACCTCGTCCTCTGATTGGTTGAGCGGCAGAGGCGGAGCCTCCGAACAAGAAGCTGTCATCACAAACACGGGAGAGTGAGAGGAAAAGTTTTCTTGTGTGAGAAGCTCCCGACAGAAAACACGTGTCAAAGGTAAATGCAGAAAGCTCTTCTGAAATTGTAATAAACATCCCAGTACTCTGCATCTCACAGCTACTACTAACGTTACAGTGAGCAGCAGAATAACATAAGAGCAGAGTAAACCTTAGCGGCAGCTATGCTAACTCGTATTACGTCCCAACATGTCTGTGAATTATTTAAAAGAAGACTGCTGATAATATCGACATGGAAACAGTCCATGATAGAAAAGCATGTGTGTGTGATTAAGAGAGAGTGCATAAAAAAACTAAGTTCACTTGTTTTAGGGAGCGCTATGGTGGAGGCTGCTTAGCTTTTACCATAAAATTAGTTCGTCGATCTAGCTCTAAACGCTCTGCAGACTATGTATTAGCAATGGGGAAAATACACCGAACTTTCCGGACAGTAAGCCGTTACTTTTTCTCACGATTCGAACCCTACAGCTTATACAAAGATGTGGCTAATGTATAGATTTCTACGGGCCAGCTTCATGCCGTCAATACGTTTATCCCAGTTAGAATGAAATTACCGAACCGGTCACAGTGGACCAATGAAACTGTTCAGATTAAATCAAACGCACTCTCACTAAATTCTTCAGATCAGTCATTTTGTGCTTCATGCACACACCCTCATCATGGAAAACACATGAAGGAGTGCATAGGATTTAGCTTTAAGTTAAAGGCAATCGATCTGTCGGTCAGAGAAGTAACCAGAGCTACTGCACGTATTTATTTTGAGATCCGAATATTCAGGTGCGCTCAATAGGAAATCACGGTCTGTAATGTGGAGATTAGTATGTAGTTAAAGTCACGTGAAAAACTCTACAACTCACAACTCCTAATGTTGCTATGAGCTTTCTGGTCCTATGATCTGAAAATGAACGGGAAGATGAGAGAGTAAAATTCAGAAATGATTCATCTGAACAAAGTGGTGGAACATTTTTTAATACTGTGTGAGCTCATTAAAACCCGAAAGGCTGTTTGTGTCCTGTCAGGAGTTTAACTGCACTCATAACAACTATTATACTTTTTTATGTAGCCTTTGTCATATTAATCATTAATAATGTAGCAACACAGTTTTGAATGACAGGGTCCTTGCTATCGCATGGTAAAATATAACATTTGATAATGAAATCAACTTAAGGCATCCTAAATGCTGCTGTTTTATATACTACTACTTTATAAAATCAAATAAAAACAAGTTTTTAGTTGCATTTACTAGAGATAATGCTGAACCTGAGAACTCCTGCACTTTTTGTTTTTGTTTCAAGTTAAAACAAAGTTAAATTATTTCAGTTATACTGAAATTTTTATTTTATTTATTGTGAAAAAATTTAGGAAGCTATTATCTAAGTTTTTATTTAATGTTACAAGAGGTGCTGCTGAGCCTGAGAACTCCCTGTATTTTTGTTGTGTTTGAACTTAAAACAAAGACAAGTCATTGTAGTTATATTTAAATTTTACTGTATTTTCTGTAATTTCAGAGAGCTATTTATTTAACCTTTTATTCAACTTTATGAGAGATGTTTCTGAGTGTAGGAAATTCAGGCACTTCTGGAGCTATTATTTTCTATTTGTGTGATTCAATGAACATGCTTTAGGCATTTCAGTGAAGTTTAGTGTTTGCATTATTCAATTTTTTTAGGCCAATTTTTACACTTTTACTGCAAATGAATATCGGCTCCAAATATCGGTTATCGGCCTCCTCTAACTACTAATAATCGGTATCGGTATCAGTCCTGAAAAACCCATATCGGTCAATCACTAATTAAAATACAGCGGGGCTAGGGGGAAGGGCCAGGCTGAGTCTACCTCCATGCTTGTCTGGTTGCCGCAGCTGAGCCAAGTGATGGTGCAACATCAAAAGACGGGACGAGGGGGGAGGAGGACACAGCGACAACGTGTCAGAAACAGACTTCAATGAATTCGCACTTCACATCAGTCAGTGCTTGTGGGAGTGAAAAATAAAGCTTGAGGGTCGATCTTTTTACATGAGTATCATTCGATACCAATACCAAAGTTGGTATCGATATTATCGATATTTGGATCGATCCGCCCACCCCTAAACTATGCAGCTCATCACCTCCCTACTGCATTCGTCCATTTAATCACTTTCTTGGATAAACAGAAAGCCATATGGATGTACAGCACATATATGTATTGGAACAATTTGTTATCAAATACTTTTGTAAATTTTAATGTGCACTTCAACCCACATCAAGTCATTATTTGCCAGACTTTAGCAACGTGATTAGACTGTCAAATTTACACGACAGTTAGCCCCCTTCACAGTTAACTTATTTCATGAACATTCAGAAAACATTCCCAACATATTATTATAATTGCTAACATCTTCATTGAAATAGAGTTTAACAGCGCGATTGTAACTTCTGTAGTTCACCTTATTTTGAACCTCAGTAAAAGTATATGTCAAAGAGCTTTAACAGAAAATAAAATTTACACTATGGGGAGACGCCATCTTGGGAGAGGACTGCATCCGACGCCATTGTAATCAGCAGGAAAATTAAGTTTTTAACATTACCAAAACCACGAATCCACATACCACATTAATCAAACCAATGTCATACAGGTTTTAAAAGTCCTTAGAAATATTTTCTGATACATTTAACTCATTACTAACCTGTTTAAACAGCATAAGGAGAGACAAAAAATAGATGCTTGTTTTCGTTGAGCAGGCTCGTCTCTGTATGAGAACGGAAGAATGGCGTAGCTCCCTGCACAACCGGCGCACCCATCTCCCCCTTGTGGCTCAGTTAAGAACTGCACCTCAAACTTATCCAAATATTATCCACTGTGATATATAACACCAGAGATACTCAAAATATTAAAAGGCATCAAACAAAAATAATGCACAGAAAAATATCTCTCTTTATGAAATTGTGATGAATGAATGCCGGTAGTTACTACAACAATAACTGGTGCCTCTCCCACGTGACGTCACAACCGCAAACCGCCGAATACATTTTAGACAATATATTGTGCCATAATACTACAGGTTTGATTGATTTCAAAATGACATGGTCACTCTTCGTGGTGTTGAACTCTTACTATCAAATGCTTTGAGCTATGTGTCTAAAATGTAGTAATGCTTGTAAGCCCCGCTGTAGCAGGCATGTGTATGTTGTAAAAATGATGTAATCACAAGTTTTATTGGGTTTAAAGGGCCCAGTCATGTGCCCCGTCCCCGGCCCGCCAGTGACATGTTCCGCTGCTGATGCAAGCCTATGGAATCTGAAGCACTTTGAATACAAATATTAGTAATGTAATTATGGGTAAAATCGTCATCAACAGCCGTCCATCAGCGTCATCATCACAGCATCGTACGAAGTTGCTTACCTGATCGTAAAGCAGGCAAACCACATACCATTGGTGAAACATATGAAATCATATTTTATTTCTTGACCCTAGTGAGGATAAAGCAGGATAAGTTAGGTGTGTAATTCATGCAGTTTATGCATTGTATTGGTTTTGTTCTTTGAACGCAGTGATGTTAATGCACGCTTTATTTTTTGCACCAGTAAAACATATACCCATTTCTTAAATTTGTAAAAAAAAAAATCATGTTTTATTTTTCAATAAAGAAGGGTTTAGTGAATGTCCATATGACACTAGTGACACTAATGTCTCTGTAAGATATCAACTAATATGCTGACCTGCAGTCTGACCATCTGACCACCTCAGTCTTACTGCTTACACCTCTTTACGTTGTCAATTCTTAGTTCTCCAGCTAACGGATAATTACTACTACTAATAATTACTAATTACTACTTGTCCCATATAATATTGCCAATATATTTGTGCCTTGACTTTCTCTGTCTTCCTTTAGCTGAGTGTCCTTCGACAGAAAGGTCCCCCCTTATGAGCCAGGTCCTGCTCAAGGTTTCTTCCCTCTTAAAGGGAAGTTTTTCCTTGCCATTGTTTGGCTTCAAGGTTTTTCTTCCGCTGAGTGAGTTTTTTACTTCCCATCATTTATTTACTTAAGATTTAATATTACTAATTGTTCATGGTATATGCTTAAGATTCATGATCTGGGTCTCTGAAAAGCGCCAAAGACAATCTGCATTGTAATAGACTCTACACAAATAAAGTTGAATTTCAATGAACTGAAATGCTAAACAATTAATGTAAACATGGTACATTTCAGATGTATTCTCATGTTTAAAATGCAGGGTTTTAAATTCTCTGCATATTGTGAGAATAACAGTACATAAAAGGCATTAACATTGTAAAGTCCAAGAATGATGAGCAATATTTATGAGCACCCCTCATTTACACAAGCTCTACGCATGGTTGGACAGAGGAGTAGATTTTGTTCGTACCTATGAAAAGTTGGCAACTACTAACATTATTAATGCCAAAACTCATGTAAATTTTGTTCTGCTCAGTTTACGCACAAATCTGGTCTGGTCACATTTCATGAATGCGGTCCACTTTTTTCTATCCTGGGAGAAGAGGATAAGGTGGTGAAAGAGTATATAGCAGAGATGGGCCCGAGTCATCGTTTTGCAAGTCTGAAGTATGTCTCGAGTCTTTGTCCTTAAGTCCCAAGTCAAGTCAGGTAAAATCCCAAGTCACAAACTTCAAATTCAAAGTTCTTACAAGTCTTTTTATTAATGGTGTTATTATACATAATCTTATATATAATAACTGGACAGGAAAGCTTGAGAGTACCACATACCATTTTTGTGCAACTTCAAATGTCAAACAAAAGTGGAAATGGTTCCATCTATGATCCTTGGCCCACATGTTTTGCATATTGCAATTCGGTTTGGTTATCTGACGCATATCTTTTGAATAACACAAGTTATTCAAAAGAAGATGATCCTTTAAACAGACAGAGGTACATAATTCCAGTACATAATTTCCCTTTGTGATATAATAAAGCAGTACTGAATTGAGTTGAATTATTCAGATTCACTTTACCTTCATTTTCAGTACATCACAGTAAAATCACACCATGGTTAATCAGAATTCCATTCCATTTGATCTAGAATGATAGAGCCAGAGAAAGGATGCATAATGACCCTTTTCAATCAGCATTCACTAACAGAGGGACTAACATTGCCTGCTGCTGACTCATGGATTCCATACAATAGTGCCATTGATTGTTTGGATGTCACGTTAGGTATAAAACAGGCTTGAATCCAGGATAGGATTGCTATATCGTCACTCATTCTATCAGCCACCATGCACGGCAAGGTACGTTTATCATTTTTCAGTAGGTTTTACTGTTGTGACAGTATGCTGCACACATTTACTTCTTGCTATCGCTTTTTCCATTGCACGTAATAACTACTGGCATGCATAGATGTATCACTAAAATTCAGTAATGAGACATATGTATGCTGAGTTTAATGGTTAATTTGGTTGCTGTACTTTCCCTGCTCCGTTGGCTTCAAGATCATCTTCTACGAGGACAGGAACTTCCAGGGACGTTCCTATGAGGCCAGCAGCGACTGTGCTGACATGTCCTCCCACCTGAACAGGTGTCAGTCCTGCAGGGTGGAGAGCGGCTGCTTCATGATCTACAACCGACCCAACTTCATGGGTCAGCAGTACTTCCTGAGGACGGGCGAGTACTCTGACTACCAGCGTATGATGGGTTTTGGTGACTGCATTAGGTCCTGTCGTATGATTCCCATGGTATGACACCTACAAGGTAAAAACTTTAGCCACCCAAAGTTCTTTAAATGCAACTAATCTGTTCATGGTGTCTTAACAGTACAAGGGATCCTACAGAGTAAAGATCTATGAGATGGAAAATTTCGGGGGTCAGATGCATGAGCTGATGGAGGACTGCGACAACATCCAGGATAGATACCAAATTTCCGAGTGCCAGTCCTGCCAAGTGATGGACGGCCACTGGCTGACGTACGAGCAGCCCCACTACAGAGGCAGGATGATGTACCTGAGGCCTGGAGAGTACAGGAGCTTTAGGGAGATGGGATATGATGGAATGAGATTTAGATCAATCAGACGCATCACTGATTCCTGTTAACTCTACTGATGAATCTGTTTGAATCTTGATTCCTCACAAATAAAAAAGTATTCATATTCAACATGCTCCATGTTATTTTTGAAAGTATTATTTGAGCAGTGCGATTTAATTGCCTTTTTAGCTGTAAAAAACACTTCAAATTTAGTTTTTAATCTTATATTTTCACCTTAAGATGGACTCAGTTTTATGTATAATCATACAAAAGAAAGTACAACCTCCCCCCTTATGGTCCCCCCATATGATCCAGGTCCTGCTCGGGGTTCCTTCCTCTTAAAGTGGAGTTTTTCCTTGCCATTGTTTGGCTTAAAGGTCATTTCTCCCGCTAAAGGAGTTTTTTTTACTTGTCATTTTCTTTGATTAGGATTTAATATTGTAATTTTGGTTAATCATATTTGCTCGGGGGTCATGCTCTGGGTCTCTGCAAAGCACCTAGAGATACCTTGCATTGTAATAGACACGATACAAATAAAATTAAATTGAATTGGATCTCTTTCACTTCTTAGGTTTTGTTAATACAGAGATCGTTCGAAAATCCCCTTGCTGGGTTTTAAAAAATAACAAGATATAACCTCATATGAGCAACATCACATGACATTTTACTCATAAAAGCAATTGTCTGAAAAAATAAGGTCACTCCATAGCTGAATAGCTTGTACAACCACCCTTAGCGGCCATTACTTGACGCAATTATTTTCTGTAGGATATCATCAAATTCTCAGATCTTGCTCATTTTTTACAACACTGGATCAGTTTATTGAGATTTGCAGGCATTAGTTTATGCAACGGTCTCTTGATGGCCCCACCACATTTCAGTTGCATTGACACCCGAACTTTGACTTGACCATTTTCTAAAACCATGATTATTTAATTTTCCATTATGGTCCTATGACTGCAAACAACCCAAAATCATTAGCCGTGTCAACACATGCTTGACAGTGACAGTGGGTAAGAGACATTTCAGTCAGGTTAAGGTCTCATCTTTGACAATCTTGAATCTTTTGATTTTTGGCCAATTTGTTGTAAGTTTGCAGGTGTGTTTGGGATCATTGTCCTGTTGCATGACTCAGTTTCAGTCTAGCTGAAAATTGTTGAACAAATGGCCTCACATTTGACTCTAGAATACTTTGGTGACGGTAATGAGGAATGGAGTTTAAGCACCCACCATAAAATAAGATTCAAAAACAAGGGGGAAGACAGGGACCAGGAGCCACAGACATAAGCAAAATCACAAATATTTTTTTAACATACAGTTTTTTACAATTTTTAAAAAATCCTAAGAAATTTAAAACAACATGTCCCTACAAAAACAATCACAAAAAAGATCAATATAAAAACAAATCAAGAGACCTTTCTAAAAAAGTCTCAAGTCCAACTAACAAACTTGTGAAGTCCAAAGCCAAGAGGTACTGCACACTTTAGTCCTGGTGCTCTTTTTCAACTCTACTCATCCCTGCAGCCCTGACTCCTGTTGCCAGCCGGTACGCTCCTTCCACTGTGTCCATTAAAGTCTCTAGATGTCTACTCACTCTTCAAGGAGAGTAGAACTAGACAGAATTTGTTCATGGGCCACCAGTTAATCTCATCAGGGATTTCTCTGGAACTCTTGGCAGAACTTTCCATGTCTCAGGGAAAGCATGAATGATACTCACATGACCGGGCAGAAGCCCGATCAGCCCCCTTGTTCCTGCATGACCGCAAATTCTCCCACTGGTGTCCAACTGGTTTACCCCAACAGCAGCTTAGGAGGAACCACTGCCAACAGGGTTGCTAGCTGGGAGGCGATTCTCCTGTCCTTCATGTCTTGCTCTTTCTCCTGCTGGCATTTATGTCCTTTTAAGTCCCTTTAAGCCTTGAGCTGCTCAACAGACAGGTGTCTTGAGATCATCCCTATGAGGTGTCATTTTTACTGTGTGACAGCTCCACAGGAGTTGATGGTCGACTCAGTGACTACAAGGCGGTGGGGTCCTGTGACTCCTTCTCCCCACTGCGCTTACAGTTACTATGAGGTGTTTGTACTGATATGCTACATTTGGTTTTCTCCCATTCTACTGCTGTGGATTATGGCCAAACATCTCTACTTGTTCTCACCTGTCCAAATTACAGGTTGCTCCAGAAGCCTTGAGGTTTGTAAGCTACAACTTTGAAAATCTAAGTTTGCCAAGCCATGTTACTTTTAGGGACAAGAGGGTTTTCTTCTGACAGGCTCTCCATTCAAGTCATTTTTTTTTCACGTAACAATTCATCACTCTGAGTGCTCTGCTTTCTGCCACAAAGAAATAAGGAGTATGTCTGCTCATTAACATCAATAAAAAGTGTTGACATGATAATTTATGTGAGAAATGGAGTGGTTTTTAAACATTTGCAGCACTTAAAAAAAGTCATGAATGAAATATGAACACAGTGACCCATTTCATCCTCTATAATACTTTGGTGTACATGGCTGACTCACTGACTGGAAGATGATCTTTGGTTGCAAAACAAGCCCAAATCATGACCCTTCCACTAATGTGCTTGACAGAGGTGCTATTGCTCTGCTGTGCCTGGTTTTCATCAGGGACTTCTATCTGGCAACTCTTTTATACAAGCCAATCTTGTAAAATTGTATTTCTACCCAAACTGTACCAAACTCTAATAATTAACACGCAAACTGAGGACTGACTATGAACAGTCTTAGAAGTAGGTGTTGGATTCATTTTTATCCCATTTGTGTATAATTTTTCTCATTGTATTATAAAGATCTGTATACATCAATGTTTCTCAAACTTTTAATACTGCGTATCACTTGAGAAACTGTTCAGCTCTCCGAATACCACCATGATGACCAATTTAAAATATAGCCATATATGCCTTCTCAATTACCTTTAAACACACAGAGATGTTTATTCCTTATTGTGGTTATTTATTGTTGCCTGAATTGTTACTTTACTGAGTCAGACATTTACAACTCTGTCGAACAATTCTCACATGCTCATACTCTCATACAGAGCAAAATAAACACACTTAAAAGTTGTTACATCTGCACTGCAACTGAATATGCAACAAATATTTTTATAAGACAATTTTAATTATCTCAAGCTACACATTTTCTTTGAAACGTATTTATAATGCATCATATGTTTCTGATTTTTTTTCAAAGTGAAAATGTGGAAAAAAATGTGGAAAGTCATGACATTCCCCCGCGTACCACCAGAGAGCGCTCGTGTACCACCGGTGGTATGCGTACCACAGTTTGCGCACCATTGGTATACAAGAGCTTAATCCTTCCTATATTTACGAGCAGAAGCAACTGCTTTTATAATATCATTGCTGATTATGTTTAGTAGAAAAATGGTCTGAAAGAGAGGATGATATGCACACATTGTGAATTTAGAATCACCAATCAACCTAAAATACATGTTTTTGAACTGTGAGAGGAAGTCGCAGTAGCCAGAGCAAAACTCACATTGACAAGTGAAGAAAGTGCAAACTGCTCAGAAAAGACCCCAGCCGTAATTTAAACTAGGAACCTTCTCGCTGTGAGGCAACGGTGCAAACTATCAACCCAATGTGCTGCCTGCAGAAAATTCCATTTACACATTGTTTTAACTTGCATCTTGGGGAGTGTATGCAAGTCTGTCGCAGTCCACGTTCAGGAGGCAGCTCCTCCTGAATGCTAGTGGGATGGCACCTTCAAGTACTTCTACTGGGGATTCACCCCTGAATCCTGGGGGCTACTTCAATCTTACAGTCTATGGTTGATGCCAAATATTTGTTCTTAGACTCACACAGTCAGAAACTAATAAACTACCAATTTTGTTGGAAGGAACAATTTGATTCACAAGAACATGACAGACTTGTCATTATGGCCAAATACAGTGTAAATTTTAGGTAAAGAAATAAAAAGAAGATCATACAATGAAACAATATATTTCTCAATTGTATATTAATTTATTGATGATAATCGCTGTAGTATTATACCCAACATGTGAATGAATATTTTTATTTTTTATTCAGGAATATGATGAACAGCAAATGTGCCAATGGCACAAATAAAAAAATTAAAAGAAATGACTGAATTGATAGCTGAATATATTCTTTTATTGTTGTCAATCATGTGTTGATACCAGCAAACAATTTTAAGTATCTTGATCCCACAAGGTCATTTTTTAAATTAGAAATAATTACTCAAGTTAGTTGTTTCCACGTTAAAACATTAGAGGTAACAAACTGAGTTATAGCTTCAAAGAAGTGTATGTTTGTGGAAAACACACCATCATTCTGCAACAGAGTCAAAACAAAGCAGGGCCTCTTGCAACAAATGCAACCACCGCAAATCATGATCCGTTAAAGGTCCCTTTGAACTGCGCCGTACACGGGGGCCTCTGCTCCATGTTGCTCTGTCAGGAATTTGAACAATGGGGGTCATGCATCCTTTAGTTAGGAGGTCAGGTATAAAAGCAACGGGAGGACATGGAGAAAACTACAGTCGTTTAGAGCCGAACAGCTCGCACCGCAGCCATGACTTTGGGCAAGGTGCGTGCAGCCTCACCCTCCTGATTTCAAGCAGTATCAATCTGCTCAAATAATGTTATAAATGTGACTCAGAGTCAGTGTGTTTTTATTAAAGGTTCATGTTTATTTTTGATTGTCTTCTCAGATCATCTACGAGGACAGGAACTTCCAGGGACGTTCCTATGAGACCAGCAGCGACTGTGCTGACATGTCCTCCTTCCTGAGCAGGTGTCATTCCTGCAGGGTTGAGAGTGGCTGCTTCATGGTCTATGACCGCACCAACTACCTGGGAAACCAGTTCTTCGTCAGGAGGGGAGAGTACTCTGACTACCAGCGCATGGGCATGAGCGATTGTATCAGGTCTTGCCGCATGATCCCCATGGTATGAAAGCTTACATATATGTGAAAATCTGATGAAAAGCTTGTAGAAATGTCAACGTGCTTCATTGTCTCCCTCATGTCAACTTGCAGCATAGAGGCCAGTTCAGGATCAGGGTCTACGAGAGGGAGAACTTCGGTGGTCAGATGCATGAGCTGATGGACGACTGTGACAACATGATGGACCGCTACCGCATGAACGACTGCATGTCCTGCAACGTGATGGACGGCCACTGGCTGATGTACGAGCAGCCCCACTTCAGAGGCAGGATGATGTACCTGAGGCCCGGAGAGTACAGGAGCTTCAGGGAGATGGGAATGAGTGGGACGAGGTTCATGAGCTTGAGGCGCATCATGGATTCCTGCTTTTAAAAAGCGGCACAATTTTAAATAAATCTGGTGATACCGTTTTAAATCAATTTGTTCGTTGTTCGACACTGAATGATCACAAAGTCGCTCAAAAAGGTAAAACCTTAACTCACTGCAAATATGTATTGAAGAAAGTTACATTCAGTATACCTGTATAATTAATATATACTCCAAAACATGCTTAAAATGTCATAATCTTAAGACATGAAGTACTACATCCATTAAAATAAATTAGCTTGTATGATAGCTGCACAGCAGAATTTCACTACTTTCAGGCATGCTCAGTTAAGAAACACATGCTCCAATTGTTTGCTGATTTTCACCTATACTGGTCTATGTAGAGTTAATGCAAACACAGGCAGTGTTTTTTTAAAGGCAGAAAACAAATCACACGACATGAGATATCAGTGGTCTCAACTTCATTTTCCACTGACACCCTCCGTGGCAGGGTTTCCTAGTCTACTAGACTAAATAATTCATTTCAGTTCAAAGTTAAGGTTAATAGTTAATAGGATAATAGTTAAGATAATGAGGCGAATGAGGGAGCTGGCAAGGCTAGGCAAGGCAAGTTTATTTGTATAGCACATTTCGTTTACGAGACAATTCAAGGTGCTTTACATAAAACATTTGAAGCATTACAGAGCATTAACAAAACCCTTTAAGACAACAACCAGAGACGTCCCGTCCGGGGCTTGTCCCATGTCGCCGGCTGTTATTACTATTTTTTTTTTCCTTTTGTTTACTTTATAAATGCTCCACGATCAGTCCTTCAGTCGAATTATCCATCTACCCCAGTCATCACCAGGACGTTTCATCTCTTTTTTTGTTGTTGTTGTTATTTTTATACATCTTTTATGTGTTTTTGTTTTACTTTTTATTTTATGCCTTACGTGTCAACCAGGCGACGCAACCCGGAAATTAACCGGAAGCTCCCCGGGACCTCAGCAGCCTGGCCCCCAGCCAGTAATACCGCGGCTACGAATCCAACGCGAGAATCGCACCAACGCGTCAGGCAAACGCGATGATGCCGACTTCCAAGCGGAGCAACAGAAAACAGCCAGCTTCACAGAGCAGCCCAGACGAATGTTACGTACACACACAAGCACAATCCACATGATTACACAAAAGCACCGTAAAAAGTACATTAAAACAGAAGGAAAACATTTAAAGCAATACAGAGAATTAACATAACCCTTTAAGACAATAACCCGAAACATCCCGTCCGGGGCTCGTCCCATATTGCCGGCCATTATTACTATTTTCTTATCTTTTGTGTACTTTATAATGCCTGCTTGAGATGACAGGCATCTCAAGCAGCATGTAATGCTTGGCTTCACCTCTCTGCATGGTTTATTCCAGTAACTCCATCCCATTCATGGCTCTATTCAAGGACCTAGAGGTATTCATGTCTCGCATGCCTTTTGATATCTCTGGGATGCCAAGTTCATGGCTGCTCTTATAATTCCACATCCAAACGAGCTTCTACCTGTATGCTCTGGTACTATGGAGGGGGGTTGAGTAATGTTCATCACTCCCAATATCAACTAATAGGACTAAAAACTGGGTATATATTGTTGCCTAGGCACCAAAACCCAAGTATTTTATTAAGAAAGTACCGCATTGGCCCGAATATTGGACAATTCTGATTATAAGACGACTCCTATTTTTCAAATATAATTTTGGTAAAATAAAACATATGACGAAGACAATAAGGTTATTCATATAACAACTTTTTAATTGTACAATTATTAGAGAAAAAAATCACACAGAGATAACATTCTGCTGTATTGTTAAACATTTTAATGATTTCATCTTTTTTAGGAAGTATGGTACCATACTTAAGGTACAAGTACATGTCAGGTTAACGTGTTATTTAAGATCAAGTTATAGTACTATTTAACTAGAAAAGCACTCGGAGAGCGCAGACCTCCGCCAAATGCAACAATTCCCCCAATATAGCGATTTACAGATTGCGATAAAATCCGCCCTCTGGATCAGATCCAGATCAGCCATTGAAATTTGATAGAGGTTCCCATTGTCAATCCCTGATTTAAATTTCATGAGTTTTGGGCAATAATTAATGGAGATATTGAGAAACAAAAATTTTGGCCCCATTCACCGCAATGTTATCGAATATTTGAATTGATCCAGAATTTCTGCCGGATCACACCCAAAATGAAATCAGTTCTTACTTTTCACATTTCCAACAACTGCTGAAAATTTCATCAAAATCCATCCATAACTTTTTGAGTTATCCTGAACACAGACAGACAAACAGATAGATGCTGGCAAAAACATAACCTCCTTGGTGGAGGTAATAATAAACTGTATTCTCTTCAAATCTTTTTTTTGTGCTAATGTAAAAGGTGAACGTGTCCTTCACCAGTCCTCTCTGGCAGTAAATTCTAACATCTTTATTAACATCTTAAATCCGGATTCTATCAGAGAGGACTAAAAAACACCAGCTGTGAGACATTTAAAGATAAGACAATTAAAGAGAAACAACAGTGAAGGTGTGGTGTTTGCTGAGTTGTGGCATGTGAGGGTGTTGTGTAGTGGATTGTGTTGTGATACTGGACAAACTTAAAATATATAGAAAGTAGAGAAAACTAAGAAAAATCTGGATGAACACCTTCTACCAAGCAATAGGCCTATGCGCATGTGTAGAAGTTTACAAAAATATGCATATATATATATTCGGAATTCTATGCATGCACGCTACATCTACATATGCAAGCTTACACATATCTAGATAAGCACCGCTATTATCATTATTAGACTATCAATGTTGGTAAAGAAAGATATTTGTGTGCTGCGGTTAATGATAACCAGAATGAGAATGATTGTGTCAATAACACCTATTACCACTACTATTAAAATTGACCAAAGTTAAGGATGCACGATAACTGTTTTTTAAAACCGATACCGATAACCGATAACTTTTAGCTCCTAAAGGCCGATACCGATAACACACATATACCTAAGATCATTACATCAATACTATGAACAAAATCAAAAATAGTTTTGACTCTTTAAATGAACACATATTTATTTTTTCCAATGAAAAACTACTGGCAAGCCTCTCAAACATTTTCATAAAGCTATCAAACAAACCTATTTGATATCTCACATCAACTTAAATAAGGTTCATTACTGACTGATATAAAAAAATAGAGGCTCCTTGAACTGATGGAAATACATGCATCAGAATTACTAACTGAAAAAGATTTCGTTTTAAAGGTTTTGACTTGTGGTTCCATTTAAATTAATACCTTAAGTAGGTTTTTTTTTTTTTAATCTCATGGAAGCTTGAGATGAGAGAAATGAGGGAGAGCAGAGGAGAGGGGAGGGGACACTTGCTCACGCTAGCGCAATTTCAAAACTCCGTGGAAGTGATGGTTTTGTTTAAGGTGGCTGATCAGGTCTGACACATTAAAGCTTGTGCCTGTGCTTCCCTCCTCGTGTAATTCACTTGGAGCATTTGTCACAAATAATTAGCAAACTATCTTCTTCTGAATCTTTAAAGAAGTTCCATACCATTGCCGTCATGTTTGTTGTGATCAGCGCTGTGCTGCATGCTGCATTTAAGGTGTAACATAAATTCCCACGTTCCCTCGTTTGCTAGTCGTTCTTTTAGCCTTTTCTATTTTTTTTCTTTTTTTAATGTGTAACATGTGGGAAAATACTGCGAATATCAGTTCAAGTCAGCAACTACCAAAATTATGACCAAGTTAAGTTGTTTTCTGGCATGAGGGGGTATTCTTGATTTTCCTTATTGAGTAATTGTTTTTCAGTGCCGACATCACTTGAACATAACATTCACTGCCGGTCATTCAAGGCTCAGAGGGAGCGAGGTACTGCCATGTTGACAAAAATATATATGTTATCAGGGCTATTTGTCATGATATAGGACTTATAGGAATGACGTCATAATTTCCTGTTATCAGCCCGATAGTTATCGGCCCGATAGTTATCAGGCACCCCTAACCAAAGTACCAAAGAAATTGTCACCACTATTACCATCACCACCATCCTTATCTTAGTCCGTCTCAAATCTTCCTGCGGGCGAGAAAACGCCTGCTAACTCCCACCCCCCAGGACCAGACTGGC
The DNA here is from genome assembly GCA_018398805.1 of Hirundichthys speculiger. Lineage (NCBI taxonomy): Eukaryota > Metazoa > Chordata > Actinopteri > Beloniformes > Exocoetidae > Hirundichthys > Hirundichthys speculiger. The sequence goes on along the minus strand of JAGFBZ010001279.1, from coordinate 1,827,363 downwards.
CTGAGAAGAGCCTAAGGTCCAGGGACAAACAGCCCCGAGGCGTACATCTACTGACAGGGGGGCCAGGTAATTGTCTTAAAATCTGAGGCTATGACTCAGTGAATAAGCAACAATCATATAGCCTAAATAGGTTCAATAACTGCATTAATGATGTTAATAACTGGACAACCATCAAAGTCGAGTTATGTTCAATTTCAAGAACAACATTAACAATTCAGTTTGTCAGGCCACTTCGTTTGAGATGGTCGCGTCGTTCCTCCATTTTACATCAGATACATGCGTTCACTGTAATGCTCTGTTCGCTTACTAGTGACCTCGGGCCCAGCCTCACCTAGTGGCGCAGATGTGTAATGACAATAGAAAAGTCTTGACCTTGATTAAACGATCCTGTTTTTGAGAATATGACATAGAATAAAACATCCTCCTATATTCGGACCAATATGGTAATTCAGTCTTGATTGCAAGAGTGAACTGACTGAAATACATCTACACTCTTATGTACCATATTTATCTGAATAATTTATGGCAACTGCATTTCATCAGTGATAATATGATTTTAAAGGCAACAAAATGTTAATACATTAAGATAAGTAACACAAATATAACTAATATAACATAGTACTTCACTGTATTAATTAACACAATAAGAAATCTACCGTGAATGGCACTTTAACATACAGGAGCACATTAAAATGAAAACATTTTCAACCATAAATTTGATTTTTGATCACAAAAGTCATAAATCAAAGAGGTGTGTCGCAGTGTTAAACAAATGAATCTTTTATTGTTAGGAGGCCACCCCCCGTATTGTTTGTTGGAAAATGCTGACCGTCCAAAGTAATTGGTTGACGTTACAGTGTCTGTATGTTAGGACGATATAAAAGGGCCTATTTTGCCCACACTGTTGTGACAGACAGACAATGGGAAAAGTATGGCATTTTGTTTTGCTGGAAATTGCTTTTGTTGCAGAGTTCAGTAGACAGGAAAAAAAAAACTGTTGTAGGAGACACCAATGTTTTCCACATCTCTCTCTTTAGAAAATAATATTTTATTTTTACTTTAAAATCCAGTGTATGGTTAATTACATTTTGTTTGTCTGCTGAAATATAGACATAAGAAAAATAAACTGCAGAGTCTGATTTTAGTCATCAAATGAAGCTTTTCTGTTTTTGACTCTGTCTTACCTCTTTAGACATGCTTTGGGGTCTTGAACCCTGATTTCTTTTCTCCCCTGTTAGTTCATATTCGGGATTATGATTTATCGTATTTATTCAGAACAAACAGCATTGTTTATGACAGGGGTGTCCAACTCCGGTCCTGAGGACCTCTGTCCTGCAAGTCTTAGATGTCTCCCTGCTTCAGCACATCTGATTCAAATGAATGGCTCGTTAACAGACTTGTGCAGACCTGGATGACAAGCTGATGATGATCCAATTCATCAGAATCATTGGAATCATAAGAATTAGACGTGTGTTGTGTCAGTGAAACATCTAAGACATGCAGCAGCGACCCTTGAGGACCAAGTTTGGACACCCCTGGTTTATAAAATGCTATCTAAAAGACACACATCATTCAAAATGAGTCAGTACATGTGTTGGTATGTTTGACTAATCCCGTGTACATATATAAAGATATTTAAATAGAGATATGCACGTATGTATTGGCGCATCCACTGCCAGACCCTATGACACCTTCCCTCTGCATTGTGTTTTTGATCAGAATCAGAATCAGAATCCCTTTGTTGCCAGGTACGATTTTACACATACGAGGAATGTGTTGTGGCAATGATGGTGCATGCAATTAAGGGAAAAAAATATAACCAACAATGTAAACTAAAAAATATTGCAATATAAATGTATATACACAAGCTGTTTTTTGCATTAAGGGCACAGCGACCAAGAGTGATGTGCCATGAAATGTGCAAATGAACAGGTAGTCCAGACTAAGCGTTAATGGCATGATGTTGTACAATGGTGGGGTTGACATGCAGAGAGTAAAAATAGACCCCCAAAAAATATGGTAACTAAATCATATCAAACCTATGACGGAGTATTAGGGCCACACTGAGAAAAAAACATTTTGGGCAATGATTTTTTTTTTTCATTCCTCACTTACGAGAATAAAGTCAAAATGTCAAGAATAAAGTCGAAATGCAGTTTCCACAATAAAGTTGTCTTAAAGATTTATTCAAACCAGCTTTACTCTACCAACATAATGTCTGTGTCTATGTGCTTTTATCACATAAACACAGTATTATAATAACTATTTGTACTTTGAAAAGATTGTGTCAGAAATTGCATCTATTCAGAAAAAGAAACTATACCGATTCTGGAATTCTGGAAACTGCATTTCGTCTTTATTCTCGACATTTCTACTTTATTCTGGAAACCGCATTTCGACTTTATTCTCTACATTTCGACTTTAGATGGTGTTCAGACAGATCCTGAGAAGGTGAGAGCCATAAACGACATCCGAGTTGCCGACCGGATGGAAAAATGCCTTGCCCTAGTAAAATCAGATCGCATCTAGGCTTAGTGATGTAATATCAAAACATGGTGTTCAGGACAAGCACAAGAGAAGTCGCAAACCTGTCAAGAGAGGAAGTCATGTGAAGCTAACTCCTGCTGATTGGACAGATGCTTGCCAAAACGCTTTTGAGACACTGAAATATGACTTCATGACAAGTGACACTCTAGCCCATCCAGATTTCAATGCCCCATTCATTCTGGCCATCGACGCATCCTTTGATGGGATTGGGGCTGTCCTGTCGCAATTTCTGCCTAGTGGGAAAGTAGCCAGACCAGTCGCCTTTGAGAGTCGAACCCTGTCACACTCCCAGCTGAACTACCCTGCACACCATCTTGAATTTCTTGCCTTGAAATGGGCAATGTGAGACAATTTCAGCCATTGGTTGAAAGGCCGACATTTCACTGTATGGACTGACAATAACTTTTTGATGTACATTCTGACCAAACCCAGACTTGATGCATGTGAACAGGGATAGCTGGCGAAGCTCGTTGCATACGACTTTGACTTGAAGTACATCCCCGGCCCAAGGAACATTGTAGCCGATACCTTGAGCCGTGAGCCGTTTGTCCAGTCGTGTGTGGGTCATCGACTTGTGAACAAACCTAATACCTCACTGTTAGACTAGGACATGGCAAAAATGACAGACTTCTGCAGGATGTCTTCACGGTGTCCAACAAATGTCAGGCTGTTGTAGACGGTGGTGGTGATACGCTGAACGAGCCAGTGCAAGAGGCAGTCCCACCAGACACAAGGTGCTCAGTCACAGCAGAGGAGGTCACTGCTATCTTTGAAGCTCAGTCCAGTGGAGTAGTAAGTCACATGATGGGGATCAGTGCTAGCCCCAGTCTTCTGCAGAATGAAAACCAGTCCACTGCACTCCCACAGAGCCAGCTTGTTAGTCTGCAAGGGGCCTACAGCACAATAAACAGGGCCATGTACTTTGTCCGGACACACTGGAGACCTACCAAGTGGGAGAGGGCTATGGAGCCACAGAGCGTGATTAAGCTGCTGAAGCATTGGACTAGGCTCACCGTACAAAATGGCATGCTGTACAAGACAAAGAAAGATCCACACATGAACAAGAAAATCGTCCAGTTCATAGTTCCTGACTCGTTGAAGCAGAAAGTCCTCCATGGTCTCCATGATGCGGCGGGTCACCAAGGCCAACACTATACCCTGTCTCTGGTGAGGCAAAGGTTCTTCTGGAGTGGCATGGAACGTGATATTGTGAACTATGTTCGGTCCTGTCAGCGCTGCATTGTAGGGAATACACCCAAGCCGCACAGCTGTGCGCCACTCAAGAACATAGTTACCTCTGAGCCAATGGAGTTAGTCTGCATCGACCTTTGGTCTGCTGAGCAAGGGAATAAGTCTGTGGATGTTTTAGTCGTGACTGATCATTTCTCCAAGATGGCACACCCCTTCCCATGTGAGAATCATACTGCCACACATGTTGCTCATCATCTCTGGAATGAATTCTTCCTTATTTATGGGTTTCCTCGTTGTCTCCATTCAGACCAGGGGGCCAACTTTGAGAGCAAATTGATCAAGGAGCTCCTGAAGATGGCCAGGGTACAGAAATTCCACACGACTCCATATCACCCCATGGGGAATAGCATCACAGAGCAATTCAACAGGACACTGGGAGATATGATCCACCCCCCCCCCCCCCTCAGCCCAAAGCAAAATGGCCACAAATGCTGCGGCTGCTCATCTTTTGTTACAACTGCATGGAGCGTGAGACGACACCATTCTACCTTGTGTTTGGTAGGATCCCTTGTCTCCCTGTCGACGTCATGTTTAACGTCACCTGAAGAAAGATCTGCATGAGGCTGCTCAGATTGTACAGAGAAACAGTCTTAGGGAACAGAGTCGACACTCTAAGCTGTACAACCACAAAGTCAAGGGCTCACTTCTCGCCATAGGAGACAGAGGGCTGATTGCCAACAGAGGTATGCCTGTTGCTCACTTTGTATTTAGATACTGAATTTAATGCTATTTTTCCGATAGACGTCCATGCCAGTGGAGGTGCTAACTGCAATATGTTTGTGTTCTGAACCACTCATTTACGGTCACAGTAAAGTACCACATCATCCAGTCCAGTGGTCTACGAGTGTGTTTATGACAGGATGAGTACACAACTGTTACATTAGTATTTCAGAAACTGCTGATCTACTGGGATTTTCAAACAGAACCATCTCTAGGATTTACATAAAAAAAGAGATAATATCCAGTGAGAGGCAGTTGTGTGGATAAAAATTGCCTTGGTGATGTCAGAAGTTGGAGGAGACTGGAAAGACTGGTTGGAGATGATAGAAAACAGCAACAACAGCAACAACAGCAACTCAAAAAAAACACTTGTTACAACCAAAGTATCCAGAATATCATCTCTGAATGCACAACAGGTGTAGGATTAAAGCAGATGGACTACAGCAGCAGACCACACTGGCCACTCCTGTCAGCTAAGAACAGGAAACTGGGGCTACAATTCCCACACTCACCAAAACTGGACCATAAAAGATTGGAAAATTTTTGCCTGGTCCAATGAGTGGATATAAGTTGCGACATTCAGATGGCAGAGTCAGAATTTGGCTTAATCAACATGAAAACATGGATTCATCCTGATTTGTATCAACAGTTCAGGCTGATGGATCACAGCCGACCCTTCTCACCCCGGACATGCACTGTTTGCCCCCCTGCCCTCAGGCAGGAGACTACGGTCCATTCGGACCAAAACCTCCCGCTACATGAACAGTTTCTTCCCCTCTGCCATCAGGCTGCTGAACACTAAGTGACTTTATTGGACCCTCAAGCGCCATGTTCAGCAGCCAAAGTCAGACACAGACAATTCAAGCCAACCACTGTTTTTGCACTAATCTGCACTGATTTGCACAGAGAATTGCTGCTCCTTTCATAATACTGTTAAATTGTACATCACTTACTTTTTATTTTTATTATATTTTATCTTATTCTATTTTTTATCTTATTCTGTGCATGCACAGTAATTTTATCTTATCTTTACTCTATGTTGAATGTTGCAGCGTTACACCGAGACAAATTCCTAGTTTGTGTAATACTGTGTACTACATGGACAATGGCAATAAACCCCATTCTGATTCTGATTCTGATGGTGGTGTAATTGTGTGGGGATGTTTTTTGGAACACTTCAGGCCCCATTTAGTACCAATTGAGGATGGTTTAAATTCCACAGCCTACCTGAGTATTATTGCTGACCATCTCCATCCCTTTATTACCACGTGTACCATCTTCTGATGGATACTTGCAGCAAGACAATGCATCATGTCCATCCATCAATTATCTTTGCCCGCTTAATCTTATGCAGGATCCTATCCTATCCTATCACAGGGATCTGCTGGAGTCTATCCCAGCTATCGTCGGGCAAAAGAAGAAGAAGAAGCATATAGCGCCAGAATTCAAAATCACTTACTGACGGATGACGTGAATGACAATCATTGGCCTTTATGTTAGGCTTCAATTAATTGGCTTAAAAAATGAGTGGACTCAGCATGTTTAGCCTATTACAAGCCAGCATCTTTAATATCCCCTCCCCAAAAACAATTAAAAAACTATATATTTTTTTTCACACCTTTAAAAAAATTGTATGCACAGTGCGTACAGGATTCCGGCTGGCAGCGCCACTGTTTGGTGCTACTCGGTTCGCCTCCATTGGACCTCTGCTAGTGCTCCTTTCAGCTCCGGCAGCTCTGTTGGTATCCAGTGATCCGTTTAGTCAACTTGGAGCGGTCCTGAAATGATCCAGGGCAAAACGAGCTTCAGTGGAGGACCCTGCTGCTGTTCGAGGTTAGCCCTGGGCAGCAACCTTCAAACAGGAGCAAAGATATTTGCTTCAGGCTATGCTAAACTTCATCCACGAAATCCTCCAGGCCAACCCAAAATGTGTCACAGCAGGCTCTTAGTGCAATTAACAGCTCCACAAGCCATCTTTAAAATAATAATGACTCCGCTCCGTTAGGTCTTTGTTCACAGCTTGGAGGTCAAGTCAAGACAGTGCTAATCGCTAAGCTGCTACAAAGATGACAGCTTGCCATTGGCTATAGCCAGCATGACACGTAATGCCCCTAATTATGAATAAATTTGTGGCTTCACACATTTTATTTGGACATTTAAACACTGGGCTCAATGGGCATCTACTCGCTCTTGGAGACAGATCTTCACTGTCATTTCAGGAACTGCAATTTTTCTTACATCTTTGTTGAATTCAACCCGGAAAATTGGATATTGCCCCTTGGGACTGACAGCACTCTCAATCAGGAGCACACAACATAAAAGGTAGCGTCTTTTGTAGGAACGGCATTTGACCTAACCCTAACCCCTAACCCCTAACCCTAACCCTAACCCCTAACCCAGGGGTGTCAAACTCCAGTCCTCGAGGGCCGCTGTCCTGCATATTTTAGATGTTTCCCTGCTTCAGCGCACCTGATCCAAATGAACGGGTCGTTAACGGACCTGAGCGGACCTGGATGACAAGCCTATGGTGATCCATTCATTAGAATCAGGTGTGCTGAAGCTGGAAAATATCTAAGATGTGTAGGACAGCGGCCCTCGAGGACTGGGATGTGACACCCCTGCCCTAACCCATTTGACCCAGAGAAGCAGCTTTTGTTGCTTTGATTCAGTCCTGACTGAAGTGCTGCACACCTGCTTTGGGTAACTGGGATATGTGACTACGATCAGGCCGTTTCTGTCACCTGCAAGTTCACTAAAGTCCTCCATGCTTACAAGGGGTGTCGAACTCTATTTCAGCCTGACCTACGTCAGCATAGCGGTTACCTTCAAAGAGTCTGTTATACAGCAACTGCAAGACTATTTAAATATATTTCTGCTTTGTCATGTTACATAACTGCCACTGCTTTCAACTACTGATAATTAATTATATTCTTTTAAAACTTTTACAGGGTTGTGGCAGACAAGCGACAGACAAATCTGTCTTCAGGCCTCTCGCTGTGTCAGTCCTGTTAGCGCCACGTAATTCCCCAACAAGCAGTGGTGTCAGATTTCCAGACTCAGTCTGCGATGGTGTTTCTTGACAAGCCATATTGTCGACACTCAGGCACGTCTGCTGCCTCTCCTTCCTCTGGGACCAGCTCACCAACAGCTCCTCAGCAGCTCAATGGCATCGCCTGCATCCCACAAGACCTGAGCAGCCATGTACGGCCCAGACTGTGGCTGCCGGTTGATTGATACGTTCAGCGACAGTATGTCCACCTTCAAAGTCAGCTCTGGAAGCGTCTAGTTCAGGGTTGTTCAATCCTGCTTCTTGGGAGCCACAAACCTGCATGTCCTAGGTGTTTCCCTGCTTCAGCGCACCTGATTCACATGAACGGGTCGTTAACAGACCTGTGCAGACCTGGATGACCAGCTGATGGTGATCCATTCATGTGAGTCAGGTGCGCTGAAGCAGGGAAACATCTAAGACCTGCAGGTTTGCGGGTCTCGAGGACCAGGGTTGGCCACCCCTGATCTAGCTGCTCAGTTCTTGACTTTGTTTCTTTGACTTCAGACTTTGACTAATCGTTTGCCGCCGGCCCCTCCTCAGCCACCAGCCATTGTGGACACACACGTGGACTTTCAGGGGAAGTCTGATCCATTTCCACCAGGACAGCTTGCCAGAGAACACTGATCTAAAAACCCTTCTCTGAACCTGCCTGTACAACCCACTGCATCCTCCTGTTGCCTATGATTCATTACAGATGCATTGTGGGATGTACAGTGAATGTCTACGTATGTTTCTGAAACAGTACTGTATATTCCATATTGTGGTCTCACCAGATGAAATGATGGTGGTTGTGGGCTGGATTCAGGGCCAGTCCCTGAGAGCGCTGAGTGTGAACCGGTGGATGGACCCAACAAATGGCCCTGAAAACATCCGCAGCTTCTCTGCTCGGGCCCCTGAGTTCACTGTGGACAGATATCAGATGTGAAGCAAACAAAATAGATAACTAAATTTGATTTAAATCTGACTAAAAAAAACAACAACAACGTTGGACTTAAAAGATAAATCAAAACAAAGAAAAAACCAACAAACTGCTGTAAAGGTGTTGTTTGCTCGCAACATCTCTACCATTATCAGAGTGCATGTTCCCATCATTAACTGATGGTCCATCAATCAACATCCTGGCTGTTTTGTAGAGGATCAGTGCTGATTGTGAGGATGTTATTTTCTAATTTATCAGAATCAGATCTACTTCGCTGATCCCTGAGGGGAAACTGCTTTTCATTGCAGTTCCAACAGAACAGAAAGGACGACCATGGTTACTAAATCAAGCATAAGTACAACACATTCACATCGAATATAAAATATGGGACTGCAGAAATATTGATTATTGCACTGAAAAATGATTGCACATAAGACGACAGGGTCAGTCAACTACTCTGAGTGTTGTGCAGCTTCATGGCTGCAGGCAGGAATGATTTCCTGTGGCGCTCCGTGGTGTCATCGCGGTGTCATTGCGATGTCATCGTGGTGTCATAGCGGTGTCATCGCGGTGTCATCGCGGTGTCATTGCGATGTCATCGAGGTGTCATCGCGGTGTCATAGCGGTGTCATTGCGATGTCATCGAGGTGTCATAGCGATGACAAAGCAGTGTCATCGTGGTGTCATAGCGGTGTCATTGTGGTGTCATAGCGGTGTCATCGTGGTGTCTTAGCGGTGACATAGCGGTGTCATCGCGGCGTCATTGCAGTGTCATCGTGGTGTCATAGCGTGTCATCGAACTGTCATCGTGGTGTCATAGCGGTGTCATCGGGGTGTCATCGGGGTGTCATTGTGGTGTCATAGCGGTGTCATAGCAGTGTCATCACGGTGTCATTGGGGTGTCATAGCGGCGTCATTGCAGTGTCATAGCGGCGTCATCGTGGTGTCATAGCAGTGTCATAGCTGTGTCATAGAAGTGTCATCGGGGTGTCAGCATTGTCATAGCGATGTCATGGCGGTGTCATAGCTGTGTCATAGCAGTGTCATCGGGGTGTCAGCATTGTCATAGCGATGTCATCGACGTGTCATCGGCGTGTCATAGCAGTGTCATTGAGGTGTCATCGCAGTGTCATAGCGGTGTCATCTGGTGTCATCGTGGTGTCATAGCGGTGTCATCGCGGTGTCATAGCTGTATCATAGCAGTGTCATCGCGGTGTCAGCATTGTCATAGCGATGTCATCGAGTTGTCATAGTGGTGTCATCGGGGTATCATAGTGGTGTCATTGAGGTGTCATAGCGGTGTCATAGCAGTGTCATCGCAGTGTCATTGCGGTGTCATAGCTGTGTCATAGAAGTGTCATCGGGGTGTCAGTATTGTCATAGCGATGTCATCGAGGTGTCATCGCGGTGTCATAGCTGTGTCATAGCAGTGTCATCGGGGTGTCAGCATTGTCATAGCGATGTCATCAACGTGTCATCGGCGTGTGTCATAGCAGTGTCATTGAGGTGTCATCGCAGTGTCATAGCGGTGTCATCTGGTGTCATCGTGGTGTCATAGCGGTGTCATCACGGTGTCATAGCTGTGTCAAAGCAGTGTCATCGGGGTGTCAGCATTGTCATAGCGATGTCATCAAGTTGTCATAGTGGTGTCATCGGGGTGTCATAGTGGTGTCATTGAGGTGTCATAGCGGTGTCATAGCAGTGTCATCGCAGTGTCATAGCGGTGTCATAGTGGTGTCATCGCAGTGTCATAGTGGTGTCATTGCGGTATCATCGTGGTGTCATAGCGGTGTCATCGTGGTGTCATAGTGTCAGTCCAGCACTGACTGTACTCCTGTATCTGACCAGTACACTGTGAAGTGGGTGGTCCACCTTGGACCACTCACAGATGTGAGATCAGCTCAGGCTGCTGCTCCTGCCAGACTGACCAACACGACCACGTTGGCTGCCAAATGCTGGTTGATGAAAGGGATGTCGTCCCACAGGCTGGTGACCAGCATGAGGAGGAGGAGCCAGGCTGGTGACCAGCATGAGGAGGAGGAGTCAGGCTGTTGTAGCTGTGTACGGTTCCTCCTCACGCTGCTGAGGCGCCGGTTTGATAAATGAAGACATCATCCAATCCACCAAACAAGAGTCAACAGCAACAAAAGAGAAGATCTGGCAAATCTTTCATGGGTGCAACTCACATACTCATTAATGCATGTTTCTGACAAACAAGGAACCATGTAAAAGGGAGATAAACATGTTTCCCAACAGTCTAAGATTTATTGCCAAGACGCATCATTGCAGTATGTCCTTTCTTTTCGTGCTTAGCCTATTTATTTTGTGTCAAATGCCATAGAGTGACATTCATTGTGTTCCAGAGTAGTAAACCTTGACTGGGAAAGTCTTAAATCTGATGTATAGTAAAATGTTTGGGATGGAAATGAACCAGCCGCTCTGGCGACCCCTAAATGGGCAAAAGGAACCTGCTGGAGATTGAAAGTAATTCTTTGGTTCTTTTATCTGGTGCTATTGAAGAGACTAAAAACAAAGATCAATTAAGGAGTTTAATATACAAAGATTAATACAAGGATTTAATATGCCATGCAGAATATTTTAATCGGCCCGATGGTGCACTGTCTGACATCACTGAGAGATTTCAGATTATGTACACCGAATATTGAAGTCTCTCTCAGTTTTTTAAAGCTTCCAAGGGGCGGGTCCTCGCATTCTTCAGAATCGTCCTTTGTCTCAAAATCCAGGTGGCCAACAGCTCTGAATCACAGGTCCAGACACGTGCTGTTGTGTTGTTTTTGTCCAGGAGATGAGATGTCACTAAAATGTGTTTATCTATGCTAGTCACAAACTTCCTTGGAAATCAGCAGGTCAGGATGTCCCAGTCATTAGGTCATAAAAGCAGCCAGCATTCCTACAAGCAATAAAGTTTAACTTTAACAGTTAAAGGATATTATGCGTTAATTCTAAATCCTAACAAGATGTTCGAGTGTTTAAAGTGGGCGGTGGGTTCATGAAGAGGGTTGATGATGAAAACTCAACCAAAGACGTTGTGTTGGCAGGATATTCAAGAGTCAGACACTTAAAACAGGCCTGTATGTCATGGGCGAGGCTAGGCCTTTTTTAGGGGTGTTTCAGCACCCCTAAATTGAAATTCAGCACCCCAAAAACCTGGAGTAAGAAATGTTGTTATTCTAAAAATTTTGTTTGCATTTGACAGGCTTAGATAATGTCCAAAACTTAATCCATAGTTTGTGGTTTAAGTTTATATTTTAAGAATGAAAATGAAAACGACCCCGCCTAATGGTATCGTCCTCTTCTCACTAACGTTTCTTGTAGGTTGTGGTGGGGCTCATTGGGTGCTCAGCACCCTTAAAGCTCTGACCCTAGAATCGCCCCTGCTGTATGTGTATATATATATATATATATATATATATATATATATATATATATATATATATATATATATATATATATATATATATATATTAGGGATGCAACGGTACTCTGTAAAATACGGTACGGTTCTGTACGACCTGCACGGGACAACACGGGCTTTTATGTCCCGCAGTATTTATGTTCCAATAACTTTGCATTGGACTTGCACGTGAGTGTGCGTGCCTTTTAGGCAACAGGCCGCCACTGCATGTCAATGTCCACTCGCCTCCGTTCTCTCACAGTGACCAGCCTATCACACTTTGGCCGGTTGGCTGCAGCTCATAGATGCAGGAAAAGAAAAAACAAGCAGGCATGGCCAGTGGTAGCGGAGAAATTTGGAAAAACTTTTTTTAATCACCAGTGTGGGAGCATTTTGGTTTTGCTGTTGAATACACCGGCGAGGGAGTGAAAACAGTTAACAGTTAACAGAACGCAATCTTCCACCTCCCTAAACCCGCGGTCTTACCTGTGTAAGATCCAGTTGTTACCAGTTGTGCGTCTTTGCACCGCTGATGTGCTTTTTAAAATACTGCAGAACGAATCATTGGATGCGCATTTAAAGATCACGAACAATTAATGTTCCTGTCCCTCCTCGACCACCAACAGTTTCAGACATATCGGAAATAAATTTCCGCAACCAACCTTTTCCAGCTTGACACCAGAGACAAACATCTATTTGGTTTCCTCCACAGCAGACATCTGGATGAGATCATGCCACAGCTGTACAGACTGGCGTGTCTGGCCGTGACTATTCCCACATCCACCACAACTGCTGACCAGACATCCTCTGACCACAAGAGAATAAAAACGTCTGACAGTAATACGGTGATGCGTAATCGAGAGGTAGAGCCGTTTGTGCACGTCCACATGTGACCAGGTGGATGAACATTTATACCATTTGGACGCGCTCTTTTATGCACCAACATGCGAGTTGCGCTTTTCGCAAACTCTGTATCTTATGATCACGGGTTTAGGCTAGCGGGTAGCCTGAAACTGTATCGAATCCGTACTGAAACCGTGACACAAAAACCGCGGTACAGACAGCACCATGAGCCACCTGTACCGTTGCACCCCTAATATATATATATATATTTATATCCCTAATATATATATATATATTTATATCCCTAATATATATATATATATATATATATATATATATATATATATATATATAATCATATAATCTTATTCTTATTCTTCTTCTACTTCTTCGTAATCGTCTTGACAGACTGGACGTAGCTTTGGGGTAAGGCTGCCCCCCACAGTCTGAAGACGTAACTGCACTCAAGTGGTGTCCCATTTCTAAGTAACAAGATAGCCCTTACTTACTTTCGAGGGGCCAAAGATTGAGGGTTAAGGGTAACGGTTGAGATTGAGGGTTAAGGGTAACGGTTGAGATTGAGGGTTAAGGGTAAGAGTTGAGATTGAGGGTTAAGGGAGGAATTGACCCTTCGGTAAGTACCGCTGCCTCCCTAGTTACTGTTGCATATGATAATATGATTTAGCAGCAGGGAGGGTGAAGAGTGAGAATCTCTCTTTGTTAGCTTTAGCTAGCAAATTTTAAAATGTTCACAAAACATTTGACTATTCTTGTATGTCTCCCTTTTTTTTTTTTTTTTTTTTTTACCATTTTTTAATTATGGCAGTTTAAGTTTTACTTTTTTTTTCATCTTTTCAGATCTTCCACTGCCTTTCCAGTGAATGTTTACAGCCATACCGAGTCCAGTCCGAAGAGGTGCTCTCGGCACGGCTGTCTGTTGAGTGTTTTTCTGGTTGTAAACAAACATGGCAAAAGAGAACGACTTCCAGCTGCAGTTGCACTTCATTTACAAACTGTATAGTTTGCCTAAATTAGTGATACAAATGAACAATATGGAAAAAGAAAAAAGCCAAACTCTGCTTTGCAGTTTTTCCAGCATTTACCGTCTTTCTTTAAGAGGCATAAGCACAAGGTGCTTTTATGTCTCCTTTCCAGTCCAGGGATCACTTAAGGTGCTTTCACAACACAAGCAGCTTTCTCTCACTGCCACACACACATTAACTAGATCAATTTTATTTAACAGACCTAATCATCCCTCTAATTACTCCTGGAATCAAATTACGCTATGGCTGATGTAAATCAAGTCTAGGATTTACTATTACCAGTTAGCCTATACAACATGTTTTTGGTGTAGGAGGAAACCAGAGCACCCGGAGTAAATGCGTAAGAGTAAATCAAATTAACAGTTGTATGAACATCCTTCAAGAAAGAGTAATTTAGCTCTACCTGTACACGCACTCAAGAGAGGCAACATCGAGGTAGACGTCGCTGCACACCTGCAAGGCGTCCCAGCCTTGAGCTTTTAGAGTCATCTTGACTATCTACATCTCCATAGTCATCTACGTTTTCATCTGAGCTTTTAGAGTCCTCTTGAACATCTTTAAATGAATTTTCATCGACGTTTTCATCTGAGCTATCAGAGTCCTCTTGAACATCTTTATATGAATTTTCATCGACGTTTTCATCTGAGCTTTCAGAGTCCTCTTGAACATCTTTAAATGAATTTTCATCGACGTTTTCATCTGAGCTATCAGAGTCCTCTTGAACATCTTTAAATGAATTTTCATCTACGTTTTCATCTGAGCTTTCAGAGTCCTCTTGAACATCTTTATATGAATTTTCATCGACGTTTTCATCTGAGCTTTCAGAGTCCTCTTGAACATCTTTATATGAATTTTCATCTACGTTTTCATCTGAGCTTTTAGAGTCCTCTTGAACATCTTTAAATGAATTTTCATCGACGTTTTCATCTGAGCTATCAGAGTCCTCTTGAACATCTTTAAATGAATTTTCATCTACGTTTTCATCTGAGCTTTCAGAGTCCTCTTGAACATCTTTATATGAATTTTCATCGACGTTTTCATCTGAGCTTTCAGAGTCCTCTTGAACATCTTTATATGAATTTTCATCGATGTTTTCATCTGAGCTATCAGAGTCCTCTTAAACATCTTTATATGAATTTTCATCTACGTTTTCATCTGAGCTTTTAGAGTCATCTTGACCATCATCTAAATTTTCATCTACGTTTTTAACTGACATTTTAGTGTCATCTTGAACATCTTTTTCTAAATTCTCTCATGAGACTGTTGGTTATTGAGGAGACGATCTGACAAATTCTGACTGCATTGATTTCATCCCTTTTTCAAATGATGAATTCTGGAGCCTCATCTCCAATTAAACAAACAGATATGGCCACCAGTTCTTTGAAAGGGAAATATTGAAACCAAACTCCAGATTTCATGACTTTATGAAGTGATTGTCCCTGAAATGAAACCTTTCATTGTGTGTGGGGCTTGAGGAAAAATCTGTAATTGAGGATTACTGGGCAGGTTTGGGCAGGTGATGTCACAATAATTAAATTAGATGACAAATCTACTTCCATTCCAAATTTTGGTTCATACTGAAGATATTTTTCATTTACAGTATGCCCTTATCTCAAACCACTTTAAAGTTATAGCCTTTTGAAACCTTGGTATCAAAATTGAACATTTTCCAATATGGCCGCCACCTTGTGACATCATAATATGCAAATTATGTGAATAATTTCACTCCCATCACAGACTTTGAGTCATACTGAACAATTTTCTCAGTGAAAGTATACCAGTATATACTTTATCTCAAACTGCCCAATAAGTTATAGCCTTTTAAAATCTTGATATCAAAATTGTATATTTTCTTGAAAAAATTCCTGCACCTAAAGGGTTAAGACAATATTGCACAATGTGATGCAAATGAGAACCTGTTGCAGTTTGCACATCATTATGAGGCATATGCGAAAATATTACATCACAGTTCATTTCCACAATATGAAAACACTCCTCTTAGGGCCTGATTTACTAAAGGTTTGCGTGCGTAAAAACGTGTGCAAACTTGACATCACCCGCAAACCAATGCGCAAGCTGATTTACTAACAGCGTGCAAAGAGGACTGCGCCTCTCAAATGAGCAAAATAGCACACGCTGTTCATTTAGCACTTTTGCCCTGATGAATAATCAATATGGGGCGTACCCGCCAGAAAGCGCAAAATACTGGGAGGGGAAAATGCAAATAGGTCCATTTACCACGCGCAATGAGATTTACCAACCCTGAAAGTAATTGCGGGGATTGTGATTGCGTCTGTATTTAGTACGTTCGGAAGGAAGGTGCTAATCTGCCCAGCATTACGCACCGATGGCTGCTGTTATTGTGGCAAGGAGGCGACATCGCCAAAATCAAAGAATACGCAGAGAGAGAGTCTTTCGGACTCGTGTAAATTTGTTTGCACATGCAAAAGGGGAAATATTTTATTTGAATGTTAAATCGAGTATTATTCAGCAAAAGGTTGCCACAGGAGGCACCAGGGTTTCCGTTGTCTGGTAATTGCTGGACTTTGTCTGGTAAAATATGCGGAAGTCCGGGATTTTATAATCTCTCTGGTCAAAATGTCCGGTGAAAATACTCCTCCCAAGCACAATTTCAGTTGTAATAAAATGGGTAATTTCCACATCATTTTATGAAAAACGCCTCGGGATTCTCCCAGAGGAGCTGGTGGAAGCGGCCGGGGGATCTGGACCTCTGAAGCTGCTGGCATCGCGACCCGACTTCGGATAAGCGGAAGCTAATGGATGGATGGATGGATGGATGGATGGATTTTATGAAAAAACATATACTTTTTTTTACTAATGAGTAGTGTGTGAGGACGAGTGGGCTCCAGCCACAGCTCCACTCATTGATGCCACAGCTGCGCGCAGAGACGCATCTCCGTAATGACAGCGCTCCGCGGTTATGGAGGCTTGAACTTCTCAACGGCCACTTAACCACCCGTCTTGTTTGCCGAAGTTTTATTAAAGGCCACTTTTTCTTTATTTCTTTGCCTTATATCTTGCCACCTTCTTTTAACCTCATCTGCCGTTCTTTTTGTCTTACCAACTGCATTTATTCTATCGCAGATTTTCTCCCATATTGCGTTTCTTTTGGTAATGTTTAAATGTCTTTGCTGTAGTTCATGAATGTGTTTATTTGCCTCTTCCACTAATATCTCTAACTCCAACTCGTCAAATTTCATTTTGCGCTTGCGTCTATCCTGCTTTCCATCCAAACTCTCCATGGCGCAAACCGTAAGACACGCAACACCTCATTTAAATACTGTGGTTTGCACCCGTTATCATTTGCGCGAGCATTCTTAGTTGATCACCCGCAAAACACACAACAACAGCACGCGCAAACTTTTTCAGTGCACACGCAATTTAGTACTCTTTATTTAGGATCTTAGTAAATCAGGCCCTTAGAGTGTTTTTACAGCAACTCAAAGGTGTACAACAGACATTTGTTGGCATCTGGCTTTTAGCCAGGTTATTCAGCTACTCTACACACTATTTGAGGCATCTATCCATCCATCGCTTTTTCCTATTTAGGGTCACAAGGATCTGCTGGAGCTTAATCCATTTTTCCTTGGGTGAATGGCAGGGGTACAACCTGGTCAGGTTCCCGATCCATCGCAATGTCTGTGTCAAGGCATGTCAATCAAAGTCTTATAATAGTAGCAGTTTGTATTTAGCCAGCCACAGCAGAAGGGGAAGCTCGAACAAAGAGGGCAATGTATGTATCTGATAGTTTTAAAATTCAAGTCATTTTTTGAATCTGTACTTTCAGGAACAAACCAAATAAATGCTTTTTTGAATTACACAACATTTTTATTTACTTGATTCAAAAAAGAAATGTCTAGCACATGTCAGTGATGCGCCTCATGCTCATGAACCTCATGCCGCTCATGCCCATGTTCATGAAGCTCCTGTACTCTCCAGGCCTCAGGTACATCATCCTGCCTCTGTAGTGGGGCTGCTCGTACATCAGCCAGTGGCCCTCCATCACGTGGCTGGACATGCAGTCGCTCATGCGGTAGCGGTCCATGATGTTGTCACAGTCGTCCATCAGCTCCTGCATCTGACCGCCGAAGTTCTCCCTCTCGTAGATCCTCATCCTGAACTGACCTCTGTGCTGTAATTTTGCATGGGGAAATTATAAGTCTACATACCAGCATACCGTTTAAAATTCTGAATAAAGCTAGTTTTATTTTAACTATTTTATTTTATTTTAAGATGTGCAGCTGTACTTACGTGGGGGATCAGTCTGCAGGATCTGATGGTGTCGAACATCATTCCCATGCTCATCATGCGCTGCATGTCGTGGTACTCGCCCCTCCTCATGAAGAACTGCATGCCCATGAAGTTGGGACGCTCGTAGACCATGAAGCAGCCGCTCTCCACCCTGCAGGACTGGCATCTGCTCAGGTAGGAGGACATGTCAGAGCAGTCGCTCATGCACTCATAGGAGCGACCCTGGAAGTTCCTGTCCTCGTAGAACACAATCTGAAACAGAGCAGTTCACAATTTAACAATCAAGCTTGTATCAGTGTCTGAAATGTTTGTTTTTGCAAAAACTGTAATGAAATATGTCCAGTAGATTGGTAAATGTTGAATTACCTTGCCCATGATGATGTTTTTGGTTGTTCACCTGTGGATGGTTCAACTTGCTCTGCCTACTGCACTATTCCATGGCCTTTTTATACAAAGTCCCAGGGGCCATGATGTGTTGTTATTCAAATGCGCAAAGCTGATGAATTAGCAGTATGACTTTTGCTGAATGGGGCCTATAAATGTGTAACAATGACTCTCCGTCCATACATTTCTGGCATCAGTCATCTGCATTGTCCATTATAAGCAAAAGATGTGCATGTGCTCCATTCTCAGTCAGAAGGTTCTCTGCATGTGGTCAGATCACAAGCGATGGAAAGAGCGTGACACCAGGCCATATTTCAGACAAATCCATGATGGACCCAGAACGGTTAGTAATTATTAGCTGCTATAAAGAATTATCTGCATTTTTAGTCACCCCCCACTGAAAACAAATTATTTTTGGAAAAAAAAAAAAAAGTCTTATGCTGTACTGTCTAATGCAAACTGATTTCATTTAAAAGCCAAGATACATGTTTGGTTCATTTCTTTGCTGATTTGGGACAAAAATAAAAGGTCCTATAAGTGAGTGCTGGGTGAAATTTTAAAGAATATAAAGAATAAAGAAGTGGACTGGTATTAGAGGATATAACCACTATTTGTAAAGATGCACATATTTTTCATGTGCCATCAGTTACATCTGGAACCTGATTTTAACCCAGAGGAAAAAAGATCTAATACAAATTCTTTCATATATGTATGAAAGAAAGGATTAAAAATAAGATGTAATCAAGTGAAAGAAGCAGCAGCTCTACAAACTAATCGTGCATTAAACAGACTAAAAAAGAACGCAGATTAATTTTAGCAGATGACTGAAACAATGAAACAATCACATTAGGGAAATAACGTTTCCATCAAATGTCTGATTTTGTTTTTTTTTGTTAGTTTGTTGCTGAGATTAAACAGCTTCCAACTGGATAATAATTTTGATTGAATTTTGAGTGTTAATATTGATTAAAAGGAACAAAGTGAAATGATCAAAAATTATTATTATTACCTTTATTTAAACTCGGAGATACATTGAGGTAGAGACCTCATTTACAATGCAGCCGCGTGAACAACAAAAATAAAAATAAGGGCACTTAGACACAAAAAAAGCCAAAGAGAAACTTACATAAAAGTGATGACAAGAATTTAAAAAATATAATAAAATTACAATTAAAATGTAAAACAATAAATAAAAACATTAATAATTAAAATGAAATTTAAATTTAGGTAAAATGTAGAAACAATAATCAGGTAAAACAGGAACAGCTAGAAGTAAAATGTGATGCAGTTAAAGATTTAAATTGCCCTATGGATAAAAATGATGATAGCTTTAAATAGTTCTGCATGCTATTTCAAGTTGCAGGTGCACAATATGAAAAACTGGATTTTCCAAGTTCAGTAAAAACAGCTGGCACCTGCAGCGTAATCCAATCACTAGACCGAGTTTGATAAGAGCCCTCATTAAAAGAAAGCAAAAATAATAGATGAAATAAGATGAAAGGTGTTTTTTTTTTTATCTCTTTTGCCTGAAGTCATTAGGAATCCAGCAGGTTGAAAATAACAAAAAACTCAATACACTATCTTTATATTAAAGTCATTTGATTAACACATATATGGCAAAGACAGGAATTTCCAGTCTCAAAATATAAATATAAAATAATATTCTATTGCGTATTGACATTGCTGATTTCCTCAGTCATTTCTTCAGTAGGAAAACTTGTAACCTGGTGATGGACTGTATGTGAACAGATAATGAAAGGCGTTTTGGGTCACAGTGAACAGTGTGTGGGTCATCGCAGAGCACAGAAAAATCACCCATGAATGAAACAGACTGCTTTCATCTCACTTTATTTTGAAGAGAACTTGCATCTTTATAGATGGAACTACGGCGGCCCAGAAATAAGAAAGAGAAAGGAAACAAATCTTGTATCCATCTCCAGATTGGCTTCAAATGTCAATCACCACTGAGTTGGACCGTGTCCTACTTCTGGTAAAAGGTTTTATCCAAATCTGCACAAAGCTTTTTAAACATTCCTGTGAATATGTGAACAAATAAACTGAACCAAACAATCATGTCTTGGATTAAGGTAGCAGCCTGCAGTTGTGACAATCATTTTTCTAAAGGGCTTAATATGACAATGCGATATATTTATTGTTACAACTGGGTTTAACTGCTGTTACAATAGATGTGAAATAAATGGCAAAACTTGTTTGACAGTGGCTCTGTGACTGTCTTCGTTTTAGTTAAAGTTTGTCAGATAAGAAATATTTCATAATCACTTCACCAAGTTATCAGCCATGTAGCTAAGAGGAAATATGGGATATGGGAATATATGGGATTTACGGTTGTATGTATCGTACAGGCCATGCTTTACATCCCTGAGCCAATTAAACCACTCTCCTTTATTCATTTCAAAACATCTGGAACAAATCAATGAAAAAATCCTCACAGAGCAGGGTAAAAATTCAACATCTTTAATAAATAAAAGATTTGATATTTACAGCAAGGTTTGGCCTCATGGCTAAAATTCGGTAACCCTCCTGAAGGATCCGACGATAGCGCAGGTGGCGCACCAGTCGCGGTACCTCCTGTACTCCCCAGATCTGAGGAAGTACTGTCTGCCTCGGTAGTTAGGGTACTCATAAAAGATCCAGTAGCCATTCATAACATTACAAGAGTAGACATGGCGGTGATGGAAACGATCAGACACACAGGGACAGTCATCCATGAACTCCATCATGTGACCGCTGAAGTCGGGCTTTTCATAGATTCGCAATCTGTAGGAGCCTCGGTACTGTGGAAGACAAGGAGCAACAAGGGTTCACATATCCGATGAGCAAACAGGTATGTCAAATCAGTAAGGGCACAGCCCTGGTCCGTATCTGCCGGTGCGGCGTCTTTCTCACCACTGGAATCATTCGGCATGAGCGGATGCAGCTGCTGAAACCCATCCACCTCTGGTAGTCGGGATACTCGCCCCTCCTCATGAAGTACTGGTGGCCCATGAAGTTGGGTCGCTCGTAGATCATGAAGCAGCCACTCTCCACCCGGATGGAGTTGCAGCGGCTGAAGTACGAGTGAAGGTCCGTGCAGTCATTGCTGCACTCATAGCTCCGGCCCTGGAAGTTCTTGTCCTCGTAAAAGATAATCTGGTGGAAAATACGGGAACGTTAAGAGACGGTTGATTGTTTTTGCTTGTTTGTTCTCTTCAAAAAGAAACAAAGAGTTGAGTTCCGCGTTAAAGATCACATATTCTAGGAGTGCTGACAGCCTTTGGCGCGACCTTCATCAAAGAGTCGAGCTCCGTGTTAAAATAAAACATACTGGCAGCACAAACAGGCTTTAGTGCAACTTTCACTGAATGTGAGCTGAGAGGGCAAACAGTACTTACCTTCCCCATGGTCTCCGTTGGAGAGATTCCCCATGTTTTCAGTGCTTTTTATACTACCTCTTCACAAACAAAGCATTGTTATTCAAATTCTCTCTTAGTAATAACTAAAGGCTACTGGCACATGTTTAGCTTTTTGTTAGAGCACAACATTGGGTCAGAAATATGGATTTGTAGTTGAAAAAAAGGATAAATAATTAACTTGGTTTGGTGTTTTGACATGCATGGACAAAGGAAAAGACTAGTATAGTATCCACACGTCCAGGGGACAATGGCTGCAGAACAACATGGAAAAGCCCTTTGGCATTAAATATGTTGCGTAACGGAGCAGGAAGCTATTCACTCTCCCTGTGGGTCTTCCTGAGCAACCTCCCTGAATGCAAATAAGTGGACGTACACACGCTGCTGGTCAGTTATCTGGACATAAAGATTTTATCAGGATTTTTTTTCAGGGTGTTATTGAGGTATTAACTCTTACCAGCATTTACCCCAAGATTCAGCTATTTTATTCAGCATCATGGCAGTTTTGAACCAGTTTCCTTGATTGTTTCACACGTGTATTAGACTTTTTTGAAGACTTGTCCTCTGAGAGGACCAAATATGCAGTATCTCGTTGTGTTTATTATTTTGTTTCATGACCTCAGTGCCCAACAAAGGTGCCCTGTGAGTCGTGGTGTATCCAAGAAACCATCTTTCCTGGTGTCATGGTGAATCTGGAAGCTTTAAGTACCCGTTTGAGCTCAATAATGAAGCAAACCCTTGGGAGCTATCTCAGGAAGACACCCTCAGCAACTGTTTTGTACTTGCTCTCACCCTTCCACATAGCTTAGTCCATCTCGTCCGTAGGTCTGTTTAAGGAGCGAGAGGTACTGGCCTCTCACATGCCTTGTGACATCTCTCACCCGCCAAGCTT
The DNA here is from genome assembly GCA_018398805.1 of Hirundichthys speculiger. Lineage (NCBI taxonomy): Eukaryota > Metazoa > Chordata > Actinopteri > Beloniformes > Exocoetidae > Hirundichthys > Hirundichthys speculiger. The sequence continues at coordinate 1,804,618 of JAGFBZ010001279.1, read as the reverse complement.
GCTGCTGCTTTTAAAATCCCACCTCCTCTCCAGCTTCCACCTATCAGCTCAGCTTCTGTAGAGACTGAGGGGGTTAAGCTGCGTTCACCCCCCCCCTGTTATTTCGACACACACCTGTAAGATTTTGAATAAGAAAACCTTGAAAATCTGAAATACAAATTTAGTTCATGCGCTTGAAGATTTCATGATTGTTATAAAGTTGTATGGAATAGCTATTACTGAAGTTCTTTTGTTACGGACGACATCTATTTGACCCCCCAAAAATTAATTTGTCAAAAACCACCGTCATACATTTCGAGAACGTCAGGGCAATTACGTCCAGAACGTGTATGACTGGAATCATATATAGGTGTGCAAAACATTGTCATGTGTTGGGAAATCTGTATCTATGTGCTTATATAACGTAGTTGTTGACATGTTTCTGTGTTTCCTTCTTTACCAGATGATTCCTGCTTTTTATCTCTGCACTTCATGCTCTGTCATTTTCTGTTGGGTCTATGTAGAACCAATTTCCTGTTCCACACTGGTCAGTTTACTCTCTATAGTGTTTAACACTGACTGTATGGATAAAGTCCACCACTGCAAAGGCCATCTAATCCCATCAGGGGGACAAACTGGGAGAGGATAAATCTGGCATCATTTGGTATGGTAAGATGCAGCATAAAGGGGATTAAACTTCAGTACACAAGCTAACCAGAAGCTATTGTTGGGTATGTTTTTTTTTAGCCCATAGCTGCTTTTTAAGTGGGTATTTCTGTATAATAGTGATACTGAAATTATATTGTCCCAAACACACAATAAAAGATGAATGTTTTACCAGTTAGTCAATATTTATTGTAGAGAGAGATAATTAAACTTGAGGAAATATTCATCAGCTCTAGTTGAAGTCTGTGATTCTTCTAATAGAGCCGATCCTCGGGCTGACACCTCCCCAGTTGCTGTATCTGCGGTACTCGCCGGGCCTCAGGTAGTACACCCTGCCCTTGTAGTTGGGCTGTTCGTACAGCAGCCAGTGGCCGTCCACCACGTTGCAGGAGTTGAAGTCGGACGTGTTGAGCTTCTCCTGGAGGTTTGGACAGTCGTCCACCAGTTCGTGCATCTGGCCGGTCAAGTCGAAGTGCTCGTAGAGCCTCAACCTGTAGGAGCCTTTGTGCTGACATCGGGTGAGATTCTTGTTATTATCTCTATTATCTGCTCATAGGTGGGACAATTCTCTCGTAAGTTGAGAAAAAAAAGCCACATATGTAAAACACTTCTCAAATCAAGGCCTATGGCCTACCTGAGGGATCAGACGGCATGATCTGACACAGTCGCTGATACCAATCGCATGCTGGTTGTCAGAATAGTCCCCTCTCCTCAGGTAGTACTGGTTACCCATATAGTTGGGCCTCTCGTACACCATGAAGCAGCCACTCTCCACCCTGATGGAGTTGCATCTGTCGAAGTAGGAGTGAAGGTCGGCGCAGTCGCTGACGCACTCATGGGCGCGCCCCAGGAAGTTTCTGTCTTCGTAAAATATGATCTGTGGAAGCAGCACACGCAGAGATGCGGCAAATGCAAGGCTGCAGCAAGCATGAGGAAAATCTCAAGAGTCTGTTCTCCGTACCTTTCCCATGGTTACTCTGGCTTCAGACTGTATCACTGTTCAGTGCTTTCTCTGAGCCAACCTACTGTGCTTTATAAAAAAAAAAAAAAAAAAGAAAAAGAATGGGGAGCTGCATGATTGCACAGCATTAAGTATTGTCATTCAAATATATCCCACAGAGTAATGTTGGATCAGGGTTGGGTGTGTGTGGCTGCCCCAATTCTGTTTATCTATAGATGACTGTTATTGCTTGATGGGTCATTGTTTTTTTTTTTTCCCCCCCACTACATTCATCAAAATTTCCTCCCGAAAATGCTGCTGAACAACAAACGGCGTCCTGAACAGTGTCAACAAGATAAAACTGATGGTCTGATGGTCAGACCTCATGGTCTGAGGTCTTCCTCACAATTCACTGGATTGAGAAGACTCTTTTTTTTTTGCACTTGTTTTATTATAATGATGAGTGTGCGATCAAAAAGAGGCCCAGCAAAGGGTTGTTCTTGAATGAGCTTTTGATTTGCGTTTCTACGAGCCTCTCTTTCCAAAACATCAGGTACTATTCTGATTGATATTTAAAAGAATTTTCAGGACACAGATTTTCAAAGCTTTTCCAATATTAACCAAAAACCAGGAGATCTCTGGGTTTTGGTGATTTATGTAGCCTTGCAGGCCGTTTTTGATCCTCCAGAGCCAGTCAGTAGTCCATGATGCGTTTGATGGAGCCAACCCTGGCGCTCCTGCCACCCCACTCACTGAACCTCTTGTACTCTCCAGGCCTAATCAGGTACATCCTGCCACGGTAATTGGGGTGCTCATAGAAGAGCCAGTTGCCGTCCCTCACATTGCAGGAAAAGATGTCATTGATGTGGAAGCGCTCCATGACGCAGGGACAGTCCTCCATCAGGTCCATCATCTGGCCGCCAAACTCGATCCGCTCGAACAGACGCATGCTGAATGAGCCAGGTTCCTGGATTGGGATTAAAGAGACCTTAATTTAATATGGTGTGTCCTCAGAAAGAGACAGAGCCATTGCTTAACATTAGATAATGATATAATGTTTTTTTTTTTTTGGTTTAATGGTACTTATTTAGTGTGTAACTGTATTAAAATGGACTGTGTGTGTTAGCTAGAGCTACTTTGCTACAAGTGTGGCTTTAGGGATGCAGTTAGTCAAGTGGTTGGACTCTAAACTATCATTGTTCATGTAAAGAAACAGTACTAAAGAGAGAACTGACATTTTTTAAGGTAATTTGAGGCAGTTTTATGAAAACGGTTTCTGTCCACACATGATCAAAACTTTCTGTTTCTAGACAAAACATGGCCAGTGCTCCAAAATCAGTACCGGTAGTTTTGTTTGAGGCTTCTCCCTCCATGTTTAGATTTGGATAGTGACCACGAGTCTGTTTATTACAACTGTCTGTAGCCAAATGTGGCTGCCAACTTGTTGCTCTATACCAGGGGTGTTAAACTCCAGTCCTCGAGGGCCGCTGTCCTGCATATTTTAGATGTTTCCCCGCTTCAGCGCACCTGATCCAAATGAACGGGTCGTTAACGGACCTGAGCGGACCTGGATGACAAGCCTATGGTGATCCATTCATTAGAATCAGGTGTGCTGCAGCTGGAAAATATCTAAGATGTGTAGGACAGCGGCCCTCGAGGACTGGGATGTGACACCCCTGCTCTATACCCTCTAACTTATTCGCAACACAAAGAAACATACTTCATGGACTTTCAGTCTTTTCAAAAACTGGCTTGCATTTGACTGTTTGAATTTCAAATGTCTCTGTTGTCACCAGAAACAGTAACTTAAGGCGGATATATACTTCTCCGTACGCAGACAACGCAAAGCTCTCTCCGATGTCACATGTCCTCTCCATCCCCAATTTTTTAACGAACCATTGAAAACGACGGAGACGCTACAGATAGCGCCAGCCTCAGATTTGGTCCGCTACCTACATCATTTCTGGAATCATCACTCCGGTTTCCCCATGTAACAGCCACCATGACACCACCATATTTCATATTCAATATTTAATATCTGAAGTGCATCTCTTTGTCCATTTCCCTCAGACCTCAAACTGGAGCTGAATATTCACCAGTCCTCTGCCTCGGCGTACATGCTCTTTCAGTCTCGTCTCACCACTTGCAACAAAAGTCATTTCTGCTCAATGCTGATCAGCTCCATTAGTAGTCGCTCTCTGCCGGTCGACATTCTCCGACCGTGTGCGTCATTGTGTGGCAGCCGGGATGCAAATAAACAATCCATGACCTCATGTCATGGGATAGTATAGAAAAAGATAATGCTGCCGTTATCGGCTGGCCCTCGGAAAAACATCACGCCCCCTATTGTTCTGGCGGTGAATTGCTTTGCAACACTCACCAAGCTACGGAGAAACTCCGAAAGGTCCACGTCTCCATCAATACAACTGCGTGAGTTAAGGAGTCGGAGAAGTATTACAAGGCCTTTAGTTTGTAACTCTTTGAAGTGCACATTAAAGTTATTGTATGTTGCAACACCCCATCCAACCACATGACTGCAGCATATCACAAGAAATATTTCACGTGTCGGTCCCTGGCATAAGACACCGCAAAGTGCACTCACGGGGCACTAAAGTGGTATGACAAGACACCCCGGGTTACACCCTTAATTAGCACAGTATTGTGAGTGTCTCTTTTAACAACACAGCAGGGCTAAATGATCCCATGTGGTCAGAAGTGGCATTACTACATAGAGTGGCTTTAAATGGCTCTACGTTTTGGCCATTTTTGGGATCCTTAGTGACAAATATCACAAAGCAGACAAAATTAAATAAATACGTGGTGAAAATTTGGAATTAGTTGCATTAAATGGAAAGAAAGTGTCAGGTCTTCTGGAGAAGAATACATTAATAAATTGTCCCAATATATTACCACAGAACTAAACACCGATTTCTCCAAACATCTAAGATTTTCTCCGATGCCAAAGGATTTTTCTGGCCACCCAAATGAATAAAAATCTAGCTATTTCTCTTGTACTGTTGGCAAAGTAGTCTGTTTCATGAGACTTGAAATAGCCTCCTAGCATCACAAAGTGTTTCTGTTTATTTACCTTATACGAGAACAACCAGTGGTTTTCCGAAAACTGCTGCTCAAAACCAAATATAGATATCATTGAATTGGCTTTGCCCACATACGGCTCACCATGGGGATGTGGCGGCAGGAGCTGACTGAGTCGTCGACCCCCGTCCAGTGATGAAAGTCAGGATATTCCCCTTTGCTCAGGTAGTACTGGTTTCCACTGTAGTTGGGTTTCTCGTAGATCATAAAGCAGCCGCTCTGAACCCTGATGGAGTTGCAGCGCCTGAGTCGGTTCAGTAGGTCTGTACAATCATTGGAGCACTCAAAATGCTGCCCAGTGAAGTTCTTGTCCTCGTAGAAGATTATCTTAAAGTGAAGATAATACATTTTTCATTTGACATACAGCAACAGCTTTCATTTGAATTTGTATATATACAGGCTTTTTTTTCCCCCACAGCAATAACATATGAACTCAGTGTGTACCTTCCCCATGGTGGCCGCCTTGCCCCCCTGTGATCCAGCCAGCTCTTTGAAGACTCCCACCTGTCACATATATAGTGAATGTGAAATGCAGACTCTGCACGTGCCATTCATATTGTAATAGGCAGGAATCTTTGGCGTTTGTGCAGCTGTGTTGTCCTGAAGAGATGTTTGGGAGTTTTCTGTGTGTGTTTGGACAGGTTGGAGCTGATAGGTCTGACATCACTGCTGAATGGTGTTTGTTTTTTTTACCTCTTATCAAAGACAGTCATTTGAAAAATGTCTAGCATCCATGGAGCTCATGCCAAGGGATTTTCAGTTTGTTTTTGTCATATCTAGGAAAACTTCATAGTCTTACTTCCAGATCATCATATTTCTATTAACACAGAAACCTCTCATTGTTATATAACATGATGAGGTCAAAAATGCCGGTTTTCTGTCTAATCTTATTTTCAGTAGTAATGCTGCTCTCTGGTGGAGACACTCCAAATAAACACATATATTCTCTGAAATGAATATATTTAGGTAGCAGTTGTCCTGAAAATCCCTTGCTGTCGTGGGCTTTTGAAACAGAAAAATCCTAAATATCCGGAGAACTGTCATAAACATCTTTATTATTCTCTGTCTGCTGATAAAGTCCATGCAGTTGGATGGAAAGAGCCAAAACTTCTGTTTAAAAGACCATTTAGTAGAGCTGAGATTTTCTCTCGACAGTAAAAGCAAAGGTTATCCTTTTAATTTTTAAATGTATACATTCTATAAATCATCAATAAGTCATCAAAAAGTACACTTAGTAAAAAAAGTGCAACAGCTTCGCAACAGATAACACTGGAGTCTGGCTCGGTTAGTGTCAATGCTTGCAGTATTTTATTCAGTTCTCTGATGAGAGTCAGGATGTCAGGCCACGTTACATCCTCCCTGGAGAACAGGCCCTGCAGACGCAGAGAGCAAGAACAAAACCAAATACACTTAAACACTGACCCTACTTTATTCAGCGTGTGGAAAAGGTTAAAGAGCAGACGCTTCAAAAGAATGGCTTTTCCTCCTTTTTCCTGTGATTAGAGATCCATGAGGCGCTTGATGGAGTGGATCCTGGAGCTAATGCCGTTCCATTCTCTGAAGCTCCTGTACTGGCCGGGGCTCAGGTAGTAGTGGCGCCCCCTGTAGTTGGGATGCTCGTACAGCAACCACTGACCTTCCATCACGTGGCAGGAGTTGAAGTTGGAGAGGTGGAAGCGGTCCATGAGGTTGGGGCAGTCGTCCGTCAGCTCCATCATCCCGCCTCCCATGTCAAAGTGCTCAAACACCCTCATCCTGAAGCTGACGCTCTGGTAAGAGAGCACAGAGGAGGAGGATCGTTGATGGGCTGAGCTGCGTGGAAACACTAATACTGGTTGCAGCCGTTTCATACTGTATGTTCATTTTAGCTCTGCCAAGTTAAAATAAGAATCGCTGTGCTTTTATTGCCACTCAAGTAATTTACATCCAATGATGGCATGAATCAAGACATTTGGACACCACTGTTTCGCTACAGTAGCTCGTAAGGGACAAGATAAACAAGGAAATTTGAGGCAAACCTTTGAAATATTGATTACTGAAAAATGTCTCAGGCTTGTTTCCATCAGCTGTTTTGGACTGAATAAATCTGTGCGTGTAGTGTGATCAGCAGAGGCTTTATTAAAGGTTGCTTTCCACTGTGATAAACTGAGTAGTGGTCACTAACCAAACTAAACTTTAAAGCCACTCTATGTACCAATACTCCATGTAGTGGTATTGCTATGTGTCGGTAATGCTACATGTAATAGTTTCAAGGAAGAAGACAAACAAACCCAGTGGTTTTGGTCTGAAACAAGAGAAAGCACTGGCTAAGTAAACCTCTTACAGCTGATTTCCCATGTGATCGATGATGTAACAGCCTGGGATCATCGGAGTCTATCAGGTAACTGCTTCAGCATTTTCTGATAACTGTGGTTTCTAATCCCAAGTTGTGCATCAAAAAAAAAAAAAAAAAAGGCAAAACCTCCTTAAAACAAGCATAAAAGGGTCTCAAACCTGCCTACTGACTGTGAGTGGACATTTTCTATTGTCCATGTCCTCTATGATTCAACTGATGGCAGTTTGCAGTTTGTGCCACCAGATGTTTCTATAATCCCTATTCACTGCTACTGTACATTTTTGAATGTTATAAATAAGTAATAATCAGCCTTAAGTGTGCTGGAAGGTTCCGCCGTCGGGAGGACAAATCACATTGGTTATTTCCCTCCATTTCCAGTCCTTCCAGTTGGCTAAGCCATGCTGTAAGCTGGTTGTATGCCATTCAGATGTGTGCGGCCAGTTTCAATACATCTTTAACTGATAAAACCTAAGTTGTGTGAAAAACAGATACGTTGATAGTGGTTGCAGGAGCAATAACACACTGTAGTGCTTCAATTTAACTCGTTTATTTGCTTGGCGGACATCACTAAAAATATCTATGAATGTATATGCCAAAAAAGATTCTTTGGAAAATCATATCTTGTGTCTTCAGCCCTTGAAGTTTCTTATAGAATCAGTTTGAGAGATTATTTGTAAAAGCAGAAGTACAGGGAGCCCATGATGATTGGCCAGCTCCAGGGGCCTGATCAGGCGCCGCCCACCAACCTCCATGATGAGATGAAATTCAAGAAAGCTTGTATGTCCTAGTTCCTTGTCTCATGTTTCTAGTCTCTTCTGTAACCTCTGGAGAGACTCGAAACATGAGATACAGTTGGTGTTTGGTCAGTCTTCAACTGAAGGGCCTGGCTACTGAATTACTCCTAAATATCCCTTAAAACCCCGCAAATATCTGCTGAGCAGTACACGAGTGGCGGCATAGCATGTACGCCGTTCCACTGAAGGACTCACCGAGGGGATGATGCGACAGGACCTCACGCAGTCGTTCATGCCGGTCATGCCCATGTAGTCCGAGTACTCTCCCCTCCTCATGAAGTACTGGTTCCCCGTGAATCCGGCCCGGTCATAGATCATGAACATGCCGCTCTCCACCCTGATGGAGCGGCAGTGGTCAAACATGGAGTGCAGGTCGGCACAGTTGCTCATGCACTCATAGTAATGGCCTCCAAAGTTCCTCTCCTCGTAGAAGATGATCTGGTGGAACAGAACGAGGCAGCTCACACCCGACTCTTCATCACAACAACCATCACGTAAGCCGTGGAGTGAAAGGGAAAACACAAACCTTTGCCATCATAACTGCTGCTGATGGCCAGGTCACTTCTTCTGTTTTGTTGCCTTTTTGTTTTGTTGTTGTTGTTGTTGTTGTTTTTTAAAACCACTGTAGACAGTCTTCTTTATATGCATTAGCCCGTGGGAGTCGGTGCTGCTGTTTTTGTGATTCAAATGAAGCGTGTTGTCAGCAGGGACTCTACAGGAGCTCGTAGCTGACAGAGTGCAGCTTCCAGCAAGAGCCACAGCGCAGACGGGCGCTGGAACAGTCACTGCTGAGCCTGTTCACGTCTTGTGTTTGTCTCACACGCGCGGCGTTCAGGGTTTTCACAAGATATCCAAAAATAAATGAACACAAAGAGGAAAAAGGGAAACATGGGAGGAAATAAATGATAAAATATACAGAGGAAGTGGGAGGCAGCACAAGACGGAAATGAAAGAGAAGAGACATTTATGTGGCATTTGAGATTTGAAGTGTCCTGAAATAAATATGGATGTGAAATTAGAAAATAAAGTCGAGATGAGGGATCACAAATGTCCCCAGACAAATCAATCAATTAATCAATCAGTGTGGAAATACAAAATAAAAGCTCCCAGAATTAAATATTTATTAAACAAGAAAATAAATGTTGGCTAAAATAAATAAATATGGAATAATGAGATCATTAAATGAATAATCATAAAATAACAAAGTTGCTAAAAAATGAAATAAAAAAGGTAAACAAGTGACTATACAATTAGAAATTAAAGTTCTGCTAAAATAATAAAGAGGCAAGTCCACTGAGATGAACCAGAAAAGGTTTGCTAAAACAAATGAATGGATGGATGGATGGATGGATGGATGGATGGATGGATGGATGGATGGATGGATGGATGGATGGATGGATGGATGGATGGATGGATGGACGGATGGATGGATTGATGGATGGATGGATGGATGGACAGATAGATGGATGGAACGATGGATGGATGGATGGACAGATGGATGAATGGATGGACGGATGGATGGATGGATGAATGGATGAATGGATGGATGGATGGATTGGCAGATGGACAGATGGATGGATGGATGGATGGATGGATGGATGGATGGATAGATGGACGGATGGATGGATGGATGGATGGATGGATGGATGGATGGATGGATGGATGGATGGATGGATGGATAGATGGACGGATGGATGGATGGATGGATGGATGGATGGACGGATGGATGGACGGATGGATGAATGGATGGACGGATGGATGATGGATGGATGGATGGATGGACGGATGGATGGATGGATGGACGGATGGATGGATGGATGGATGGATGAATGGATGGATGGATTGGCAGATGGACGGATGGATGGATGGATGGATGGATGGATGGATGGATGGATGGACGGATGGATGGATAGATGGACGGATGGATGGATGGATGGATGAATGGATGGATGTATGGATGGATAGATGGACGGATGGACGGATGGATGGATGGATGGATGGATGGATGGATGGATGAATGGATGGATGGATGGATTGGTAGATGGACGGATGGATGGATGGACAGATAGATGGATGGACCGATGGATGGATGGATGAATGGATGGATGGATGGATGGATGGATGGATGGATAAATACCTGTGGAACTGAAAAAGGTCCCTGGATGAATGAAATGTGAAATTAGAAAATAAAAGTCTGCAAAGACAAAAAGGTGCAGCTTTACAAAATAAAAGTCTCTTAAACAAATAAGAAAATAAACATCCGCTAAGATAAATGACTTTGAAAAATAAATAAACCAATAGTCCTTCGACATAAAAAGAGTCCTTTGAAAAATATTATTTTTTAAATGAAGTCATTTGTTTTTTTTTTTAAATCCTCTTCTCAGCATCAGGAATTATGTCTAAGACGTTTATATTTCTTTTCCCTGGACTAAAATGGTTTTCCACTGGAAACGGACAGATGTGTAACCAGAGAGCGATTCCTCTGTGAGCTGCATGTTGAATAAAACCCAAAATAAATGTGTTTCAGATTTAGTGTAGGATTGGGAGCAGATACGTCCAAGATATTTAAGCATCTCTTCCTTCTTCTCACAACCCATTTCCACATGAAAAACATCCATTATTCAGTTTGTAACAGCTCCACAGCTCCATGGATCAGAATGATTCAGGGGGGTTGAAATAAGTCTGTGTGAGTCTCCATCAACAGGCCACACAGAGAAATGGAAAAAAGTTTTTTTTTTTAAACTAAACCAAGACTGTAAATGTGAGTAAATAACACCTTTCTAGTAAAAAGCCTGTGACACTGCAGTGATTCATCCTGCTCTGAAAAACTCTGAGGCAAAATTATATCAAGCCTGATATAGTGACTGAAAGTGCATCTATTGAAGAAAATCTGTTAAAAATTTGATTTTTTTTTTCCGGTGTGTGTGTGCATGTGTGTGTGTGCTTCCTTATGTTTGATAAGATTAAAACACTGGACGTTTTTGCACAAAATGGCCTTTTTATGAGCCAGTTATTTGAAGCAGATAATACCAAAACATTTATTCACAAGCAGGGGAAATAGTATACAGTAGCTCCATTTATTAATTATTTATAACAACGTGTCACAGATTTTTTTCTTTTTTTGGCGGGGGTCAATTACTGACACGTTATGTTGTCAACGTCAGCAGCATTCTTCACACGAGGCAGCTGAGATGTAAATGAAGAGCTAAAACTCGGTGATTCTGCGGAAGGAGCCGGTAGTGGCGCAGGTGGCCCCCCAGTCGCTGAACTTGCGGTACTCGCCGGGCCGCATGAAGTACTGGCGGCCGCGGTAGCTGGGGTGCTCGTAGAGGGTCCAGTAGCCGTCCATGACGTTGCAGGAGTAGATGTCACGGCTGCGGAAGTGCTCCTGCACCGACTCGCAGTCCTCGCTGAACTCCATCATCTGGCCCTGGAAGTTGGGCCGCTCGTAGATGCGGATGCGGTAGGGGCCCTCGCTGGTCTGTGGACACAAGACACACAGAGGGAGGACTGGTGAAAAGGCTCCGGCGGGCCGATGCGCCTGTTCATATTCAGCCCAGACACAATTCAAAGCTGTAGACCGGAAAAGGCCTCCGATGAGCATTTTGGTGCACAGAAGCAGAAATCTTGCTTTACTGATTTTTTAGTATGCTGTTGGAATGAAATGATTTTTCTGCAGAAACATTTGGAGCAATGCATTTAGACCTTCCGGTGATATGAGGGGAGAGTAATGCAGGAAACACACCAAATTAGCCATTTATGGTTTCAGACAGCAAGTTTCAAAAAGTAGTTATCGTCTAATGTCGGTGCACATAGTCGTCTGCCATATTCCCAAAGGGATGCACTCACATAGGAGAAGGTCCGGCAGGAGCGGATGGTGTCATTGTAGCCCATCCAGCGCTGGTAGTCTGGGTACTCTCCTCAGGACATACTGGTAACCAGTGTAGTTGGGCTTCTCGTAGAGCACCCAGCAGCCGCTCTCCACCTTGATGGAGTTGCAGCGGCTGAAGTGGGGGTGCATGTCAGGGCAGTCCGTGTCGCACTCATATGAGCGGCCCTGGAAGTTTCTGTCCTCATAAAATATGATCTGCGTCCAGGAGAAGAGCGAACACTGTCAGTATTCAGTCGTTTCTGTTCTGACCGCGTGACTCGACGGCCAGTTCTTCTGCGTGGTAGAGAAAATGTGATATATGAAACGGCCTCTTACCTTACTACTCATCCTGCAGACAGTGCTGGAGCCAGTCACCTATGAAAATGATTGTGTCACATCGCAGGACCAGACCCCCTCTATATAAACCTCAATCAAAGGCTTAGCAGATCCCACTTTAGCTGTTTTTTCAAAGACTGGGGATTTAACACGCTGGCATCGCTGCCAAAACTCTTGATCCTGGGCATAGAGCAAAAATCCCTGAATCATCAGTGCAAATGTCCTACCAGGCAAATTACTGAGCGACCATGCCCTCTTTATTGATATCCACATCAGAGACATGTTTTTTTTTTTTTTTGTTTGTTTGTTTTAATCCATTAAATTGTCATAGTGGAGACTAAACTTTGCAGGCAGAATGTCAGAGGTCATCAGAAAACAGTTTACCAGAAACTCTCTGTCAGAGAAATAACTCAGAACCATCTGGGAGCTGCCTGTCCTTAGTGCCATTTCACTCTTCCTTTTCTAATCTAAAATTTGAAATAATAATAATGTTTTCTGTGTGATGTTATCGGTTTTTAACATTTCGTTGAGGTTTGTGTTCACGCATTCATGCGCAGCTGTCTCAAGGTCCCAGTCTGAGCTCTGGACTTTGACTGGACCACTGCAGCTCCTCAAATCTTTTCTTTTTCTGCTCCAGATATGCTGCCATGTTGGAAAGTGTTTCCCATTGCTTGAAGCTCCAGGTGTTGGACAGATGTAGAGGAATTTAAGGTGGACTAAGTGGCTGCCAGGTAGCAACGTCCTGTGGCTGGAAAACAATCACTACCCCTCCGCCACCGTGCTCCACAGCTGCTGTGAGGTGTTTGACTGTTTTATTTTCCAAACATGGCGATGTGGATGATGGCCGAACATCTCAGCTGAAGTTTTGTTGATCTGAAAGAATTCATTTGAGGGGGGTCATGTGGTTTGTTCAAATACAGCTTTGTAAACCTTTTTATTTATTTATTTATTTTTTTAAAGAAGAGGCTTTCTCATGGCACTAGGGTAAACCTGAGTACTGCTAAAATGGTGTCCACTAGGTGGCAGCACCGGTTGAAACCAGTCCTTGCCGCTCAGCACTCGCTCAAACCTCTGGTTTTGAAGCAACTATGCAAACTCCCGCTGATGCGGAAGGCACTGAGTTGAGGGGGGAAGAAAACCGACGTGCCACACCTCACAAGAAATTTCATGGTCAGTTCCCGTCAGTTCAGCGAGGAACAGATCAACACACTGACTGCCAGACAAGAGGTGATTCTGCCTATTCTGGAAGAGAAAGACGAGCGTCTACAAAGCCCCGGATGACTGAGAGTTGTATGCCCTTGTTCTCAGGTAGCCCCAGTTCTTCAAACAAGCCATGCTTGTTTAGCCTTTATATATATATATATATTATATATATATATATATATATATATATATATATATATATATATATATATATATATATATATATAGATAAATATATATATATATATAATTGTACAGTCATTAAATATAACATTTAACATGATGAAGCCTGAAAAGTCTGAGTTGTTGCCCAAAGGTTTCAAAAAGTTTTCTGAGCGCTGCACAGGCTCATCTTGAGGTGAAACTGCGATGACATCACTACTGGGAATGCTGGCGACTATCTTGAATGTTTCTCAGAATGATGAGCTCCACATAGTTTGTGTGTTATAACCTTTCCCAGACTTCTGGGCAGCAAAGGTTGCTTCTCTAAGATGACTGCTGATGTCTCTCCTCATTGGTATTGTGTTAATGCACATTAGATTGATTCAGACCATCAAAGTGACACGTGTTCTGCTTTTTTACAGACTTGCACTTGCTGATATTCAGTTCATCGATCGGATTTGATCATCCATTGTAAATGGTAAATGGACTTACATTTCTATAGCGCTTTTCTAGTCTAATCTGACCACTCAAAGCACTTTACAGCATGTGTCACATTCACACACACATTCACACACTGATGGCCGAGGCTGCCATGCAAGGTGCCACGTGCTCACCAGGAGCAATTTGGGGTTCAGTATCTTGCTCAGGAATACTTTGACATGTAGCCAGGGGGGCATGGGAATTGAACCGGCAACCAGACTACCAGAGCCACAGCTGCCCCTAAGTTGTTTTGAATAAAGGCATCAGCTTTTAAGAGGAAGTTTCCAGACTTTGCGCAGGTTTCAGAGCTTTATTAAAAGGGATTTCATAGTTTTTAACAGGTTTAAAGTCAGTGTGGCAGTGAAGACAGCAGCAGGGAGGAAACGTTGTGTCAGGAGGGAAACCCGGTGCTGCATGCCGACTTCAGTCCTGCAGAGACTCCAGTGAACCCTCGTAGTGCTCAGCTGCTTCCTGCAGACAATCGCTGCTGTCCTGGGAGAGAAAGAGGACGAGGAAGATGAGTGTTTACACCACCAGGCGGCAGCAGAGTACCTTCATGCTCCAAGAGGATGAGCGCTGGGAGAAATCCTCCCTCTGAGATGATTCTGGATTCAGATCGAGACAGATGACAATGATGGATACTCACACTGAGGAAGGACTGGGATGAGGAGGAAGATGAGGATTTAATTTGCACTCGACGACCTGTTGAGCTCGTTTTCACCCGCTCAGATAGCCACTTGTTCATCTTATCATCTGCAACAGTAAATAATGTATTAGATCAGTGCAGGGACCTGAAGGACTTTTTTTTTTAAGTTTACATCTATACTACCAGACTAGAAAGAGAGGTGCACTCTGGGAAATTTATTGAAAAGCTACTCATTAAATGTATGTATATATATATATATATATACATATATATATACAAACAAACAAACAAATGTACCTTTAGTTGTACCAGGCATTAAAATGAACAAGAAACAGAAGAAAACAAGGGTGGTCTAATAATTTTTTTCCATAGAGTATAGATATATATATATATATATATATATATATATATATATATATATATATATATATATATATATATATATACTATATATATATATATATATATATATACATATATATATATATATATATATATATATATATATATATATATATATATATATATATATATATATATACACACACACATATATTTACAGTGGGTAGAAAAACAATGTGAATCCAATGGAATTAACTTGTTTTCTGCTCAAATTGCCTTTCAGTGTGATTTACTATTCCTTTACATCACAATAACAGACAAACACACAACACTTTTAGTGTCTTTATTGAACAGACCAATTAAACATTCACAACCTGCTGGAAAAAGTGAGGGAAACCACAGACCAGTTACTTAAAGAAAAGCTAATTCAAGCAAGATGTTTGAGCACCTGGAGTCCAGTTAATAAAATGAGTTTGGAGCTGTCGTTTTGAGCTGCTTTTATTGATAAAAGTCATTCACGTGTGAGCCAGGCCTGACAAAAAGGAGTTCACTGAAGGCACACGAGTACGAGTAGTTGACCCAAAGGTCAACAATGTCATCTCAAAGTGCTTAGGTGTCCACTGATCCACAGGTAGACAACCTGTCCATGAATAGAGACAGTTTAGTACCGTGGTGACTCTTCCTACGAGTGGGCGCCCACCCAAGATAACTCCAAAAGCACAACGCAGACTCCTCAATGAGGCCAAGAAGAGCCCACGAGAGACAGCTTGAAGACATCACTGGAGCTGGCGAACATCTCTGTTCATGAGTCTGCCCGACATAAGTCACTGAAGCAACTGTCACCAAAAAAAAAAAAAAAAAAGTGGCCCAAAATAGGCGACGCTCACTGACATCAAAACATTATTCCAATGGTGTTGCATGGTGGAGGGAGCATCATGATCTGGGCGTGCTTCGTTGCCTTGTGGCCTGGACTACTTGCCACCAAAGAGGAGAAAATAAATTCTCAATTTAATCAGAATATCCACGAGGACAACGACCCTGAGCATGGAAGTAAACCCACCACAGAGTGGCTTGAGAAGAATAAAATAATCTGTCTCTTCGAGTGGCTCAGCTGGAGCACAGACCTTAACCCTGGTGTGGAATGAACTCAAGAGGACCGCTCACACATTTATCAGGGTTCCTAGCATCATATGAGTCTGTGTGTAGGCTGAGATCCTCACCAGAGGACTTTTATTTGCTCCGGAGAAAAGCTCCTTAGGGCTGCCCTAACTGCCTCGTCTTACTCGACTCTGTTGACACTTTTTGTATCTTCTGCTCGTGTGAAACACAGCACGTTCTGAAAAGACCCGTCTAGAGTTAATTATAATGGCTACAAGCAGACGCTCACACACTCACTGTGCCTCTTGGAGTGCAGCACGGCCTTGTAAGATCCAAGCATGGCCAGCGGATGGTAGGACAGAGGGAAGGGATGCACGATGTTGCCCTTTGGTTAAGGAGGAGAAAAGAGACTCAAAGATGTTTATGGACTGTAAAAATGATTTTAAAAAGGAGACACAAAGCCGGCCTAGTCTGTGTTTGAAGATTAAACATGAGCCAGGACACATTTTGTACCTGAGAGTGGCGGCTGGGGTACTGAACAACTGGCTTACACCTGTACAGAGCCAAGATGTCACCCAGTGGCAGGCTGCTCTGAAACACACGCCGAGGTTCAAACAGGAAAAAGCAAGTCGTTACCCCACTGAGCATAAGTTTAAACCCAAAGGCATTAAACCAGTGGTTCTCAATTATTTCCTGCTGCAAAACAAAAAAGAAATAGCAGCACATTTTTTTAAGGAGTGTCATGCTCACCATAATACAGCGAAGGACGACAGGATCATGGCCTCTCGCTCCAGGCGGTTGGGATACGGGCTGTTGCCTAGGCTGCATGCGGCTCCACTGTGGTTGAGCGCATTTAGTTTATCACACATTTAGGAAACAGCTTCAATTTAAAGTACCAACTCTAAACCACATCTAAAAACCACCAGTTCTTTTTTTTGTAGAGAATAAAAACCATACATGACGTCTGTGTCCAGCACCTCCCGCCCCTCTGCTCTGTTCAGCCACCACAGAGCGGCGCTGATGGCCAGGTCGTAGTGAGCCTGTAACGACACACGTGGAGGCTCTCTTGGTTTCATCAGAGATCATGTTCAACGTGGAGCAGCTCTGCCAGACGCGTGTTTACCAGCTCGTCCAGCATGGTGGAGCCTCTCCTCCCCGTCGGATCAAAGGACTTCTCTCTGAGCTTCTGGCCCACGTAGTCGCCGCTGTTGGGACGGCACAAAAACATTAATCTGCTGCCATTTCTGTGAATGTTCCTCGCATTCTTTGCTTTAACGTCCAACTCACATGAGGGCCTCAACGTCTCTCTTCAGCCGCTTTGCTTCCATTGAGTGTGATCTCTTCATCACGGTCCGGCGGGAACAACAGGGAAACACCAACATCTCTTTTCAGTTACCTCAGCAAACGTTCACACCCCCTTCACCTTTTGCTATGTTGCAGGTTTTATTTTTAATTCAATAAACTCTTATTATCCACTCATGGATCAATTTGAACCAATGTTTGCTCCTTTTTCCATGATCATCTTCCCCCTGTAAGCTTTAATGACCCCTAACATGTGAGCTTGATTGGATGCAACACCTTGATTCTTTCCTTTTTCAGCCTTTTCTGTTGCAGATTTGGCCTTTCGCCTGAAGACAGCTGGAAGAAGCTGCAGCAGAACCGCTGGGCCCTGAATGGCAAGAAATGGGTATAAATGACTGATAGATGGATGGACGTTGAGAGAGACGCATGTGTACTTGGGATCATTGTCCTGTTGCACGACCCACTTTCAAGGGTTTTAAATTTACCCTCAGTGCTTTGCGGAAACAAAAGCACTGAGGGCACGTTTCTGGAAGGAGAGCTCTCCTCCTTTTGAGTCTATTGGAAGCTGTTTGCATGACGTTGGTAGCTGACCTATACGCACTCGTGACAAGGTGGCAGTGACCGGGTGCTCATCCCTGCACAGTCCTTTTTGTAAATCTACCTGGGTTTGTCTTTAGGGTACCGATCCACATTATCACATAAGTTAGAATTACATTTTTAAGACTTGTCAGAGACTTCAAATAGCAATTTATTTTGACAAAGCTCCATTGCTCCATGTGCTAACATTTCAATCAAAACACATATTTCACTCCAACTCAAAACTGATTTTGAAACATCAGATTCGACAAAAAATACATATTTCACTTCTGAAAAGTGGGTGACAGGGACTTAAGATGCTAACTGCACCTCTTTAAACCAGCTGCTATGAACAGAGGTGAAGAGATGTGCTTTAAAAGAGAGCTTTTATATTGTATCCCTATGGTAATTTGATCAAAGTATGTCACAGACATTTTTCTTAAAATCTGTCTCCTGTAACCTCAGTTTTGTTTTGTTTTTCAAACCTAAAAGTCAGAATGATCTAGAATTGTTTGATATTAAAATATTAACCATCAGAGCCCTGAAAGGTTGTCACGGTGTAGGTCTGATTTTGCAATTTTAAAACGTTTTGCGTTCGTTTTCAGTGGGGGTTTTGAATTGCACAGGTAGCAGAGCGCTGAAAGCTTGTTGCAGCAGGCAGAGACCTTGGTGAAATGGAGAGTACACTGCCACCATTGACAATGAGTGCTGGTGGTGGGGGTCCCTATCCCAGCCGGCATCCAGCAAGAGACGGAGTACACCCTGCACAGGTACTGTGCTCACAACTGTGAATTTCAAATCACCAATCATCCACACATGCACGCTTCAGAGCTGTGTGAGGGAACCACAGTATTCAGAAAAGACCCATGTAGGCATGTGGAGAACACGTAAACCCCAGACAGAAAGCACCCAGCTTGGATTTAAACCGAGAACCGGTGCTACCCATCACAGCAGGAAGATGATGAAAAAAAAATAAGTTGATTGCAAGTGGGCCCAGGACCAGTCTCTGAGGAACACAAGTCTTTCAGCTGCTTCCAGCCAATCTAGCAAAACCTGAAATCTGCTTCTAGCAGAACCCAGACTGAACGAGAACAGCCAAGAAGACCACCAGGGGCCACTCTCAAAAGTATAGAATGAATACTTCCAATACTGAAGTGAAAATTTCAGCTTTTTATTCGAACTATGAAACAATCTACAACATAAGTTTTCTTAAAAGCAAAGCAGTGTGAATACTCAAGCAAGTGGGCAGTAGTGTCTTCAGTATAAAGGCGGTGTTGTGAGCTCAGTAAAACAACGTGCGTTTGCCTGTAGAACTCAAGACACAGGGTTGATTTACAGCTGAGGATGCAGCCGTGAAGGTGGACGTGAACCCAACACCCCACTGGTCTCACGTAAACTAGGAGCAACACATTAAGAGAAAGTCTCCACTTTAACAACCCGACCCTTTGTGACTAATGAATGAAAGAGCCACAGATCAGAAACAAGATCCCAGCCGCGCTGTTTAACAACTAATTTAATGGAAACAGAAACTGCAACACATCTAAAACAAGGCATTTGTACTCACCGCACACTGCTGCATGGGCATAAACGGGGGCTTAGTGTTCTACTCTAGGAAAGCTCACAACAACTCCTAGAATATTCTTGGCTGCAGTTGAGCAACAATGAGTTTGAACCTGTGCAGGGGCAACACAAAGTGGAGCACATGTATCAGGTGTGCAGCCACGACTGAATAATTCACAACCCATCAGTCTCAACCAGAGCAGCACTGGTTACATCACATACCGACTACAACTACGCCAAACTGAAACCAGCGGTGGCAGTAGTAAAAAGTAATAATGAAGGCCATGTAGAAACATTTCAGTAAGGGGAACATTGGATATTTACTTCTGGTGCACTGATGGATGCAGATGTTTGCTGGTTTAAGAGTAGTTAAATGCAAATAAGTCCTTCAAAAGATTCCTTCAAAAATGTACTTAAATGCAGTTCTTACAGACACAGTACTTCCCAGTTCAATTTATAAAAAATACAAACCACAGAAAGCTAATTTATTGACCTTCAAAAGGAAGAAGTTAAAATAAACTTAAAACAAATAGCAAAGAATCATCAGGCCATGGTCTTCCTCTGCTTCTTCTTCTTCTTCCCATCCTTGAAGAGTGGAGAACTCAGGAAGGAGGTGTCCGTGAATTTATCTCCGCGCCTCATTTTGCTGTTTAAAAACAAACGTAATGAGAGAAGTGCAGTTTTCCGTTTGTGTGCCACAGCTTGAACATAATGAAGAAATCAAAGAGGACAAAATTCTGATTATCGAACAACAAATGATATTGGTACTAAAGCTGCTGCTGATCTGAGCAGTGACTGACGAGCATTGCTCATTTCAGCGATTTGTTACTGTAAAGTCCAGTGTTTTCGCCGGTTCAGCCGATGCCTCAGCAAACGTTTTTGTAAATGCATGAAGTCACTGATACTGCGCTCTGCGTCGTTCAGATGTACAGTACTTACCACTAGCAGGCCCACTCATATTTAGAAGCAGATGTTTTCACACTACAGGCCAGTTGCTGGGACCGGCCTGAGACGGGTGCCAGATCACAGCCTCCAGCTGCTTCTTAGCATTTTGTCCCTTTCATTCAACATCCTCACCTGTTCAGCTGCGGCTCCTTGTAACTGACCACGCAGTTTCTTCTCCTTGTTCTCCCTCCGTTTTCTTTGTCCGGGGTTGTCAAGGTGTTGGTCACAGTTGTCAACACTCTTCCTGCTGCAGCACATAGTAAATTGCTGTCAATCAACTCAGGCAAAACCTTTTTTTTTTTTTTGGTGACACAACAACTTAGCAATCAGCCAATATCAACTTCTGATTTTCTGACCAACATATTCCAGTTTTGACAGTTTCCAATTTTCTCCCTGACATTTATAATCAGCTGGGTACAATATTATAATCCAGCAGTGAAAGATAGCAGAGGCTGCAGGCTGTGGGTACTTGCCCTTTGTTAGTCTCACAGCGTTGGGTATACTCACCAGGCTGTGCTGCATTAACTTTGTTGTCCCTAAAGGGGTTATTGTTTTAGCTGTCGTTACTACCAAAATCTGATTAATTCATTCCCAATCAGCCAGTGTAGCACAATCAAAGGATGGTTGATTCCAATTACCACCCAACCAAATGCTGCATCGCTATTTTTTTTTCTTAACCACAAGAAACATATCTTTCCCTTGCATAGAAAAAAATTCAGGTGACCAATGTAATATGAACCACAACAAGTACAGAATGGCGATCCAGAGTTAACACAAGGACGCTGTATTTGACACAAGAGAATCAATACTGTACCTGGAGAGGCCTCGTGTGTCACAGCAGGACACTCCTCCATCACCGCCACCCTGGCTGATGTCACTTTGCTGGGGGTGCTGGGTAACGAGCCAGACTCTGCGTAGGCGGTGCTGATGTCTCCAAGCAGCCACGGTGGCAGCTCGTCTGTCAGCAGATCCCCCACGTTCAGATGAAGTGCATTATCGCTGGCGTCCTGTGGAGTAGCCATCTTCGTGCTGTTGAGAGACAGGCTTTCACTTTGTCTCTGGGTTTTCCTTCTGCAGGTGACAAATGTCTCTCGTCGGTTCCTGGTGTCGTCGGCCACCTGCAGCTTTAATGTCTGTCTGTGTGGTGCTGGATCGGTCCTGGACTTTATGAGTTTTGACTCATCTGAGCGTTCATAGTTGTCATGACTGTCACTGCTGCGCAGCGTTTGTAACTCATCATACAGCTCTTTACTGGTTTCAGGATGGTAACCAGAATGACCATGCACTGCATCCTCAGACCGAAAATCTTTGTTGCCATGCTTACTTCTCTTCTTTTTTTGCTTGTTGTTTAAAAGGCCGTCACAATTATCTGGCAACAAAGATTTTTTCTTGCTCGACTGGCCTTCTTCTTTTCTGGCCTTTTTACGTTTCTGAAACTCTGGAGCTGAGGTAGCGAGTTGCTGTGAAGGCAGGGCTTCGTGATCGTGACTACTCGAGTCTTGCTGAGAGCTGCTGGATTCCTGCGTTTCCAGCCGCGGACGTTTCCAGGAGCTGCGGCTCTCTGTGCGTGGGTTTGAATCTGAAAATGGTCCGCTGACGGTTTTGCCCATGTTTGTCAGCAGCTCTGCTGCCTCAGAGCTGGATCCTGCAGGTGGAATCAGGTTCTGGCTCAGGTCCTGATTCGTTGAGGTGCTGTCCCTGGAGACAGAGATGACAAATGTCCCTCTGCATCTTGGTTTGTGATACGTCTTCCTCTTGCTACCAAAAGACTCTGGATGAGGCTCCTCACCTCCAGTGAACGGGAACTCTTCAGGTAGCTGCTGCTCTTTGCTTTGTTCCTCCTCCATCATTGTTCCTCCTCCTTCCATAGCAGACCTGTGCTTGTCTGGGCTGACTGGTCTTGTTGTCAGGAGACAAAGACACTGAGGGTTTTTGGATGACAGCAGACACCCTTCTGCTTTTTGTTCTGGACCGTCTGCGAGTGATTTTGGAACCGGCTTCTTGTGCTGCATCTTCCTTTGGAGTACCTCTGCTGGCTCTTGAGGGCACAACTTTAGAATCTGCAAAGTAATCGTCCAGGTCTGCTGACACTTTTGGATGGGACTTCACTTTGTTCTTTGAGGATTTCTTATTGTTGCCCAGTTTTGGAATACGGGACACTGTGATGTTTCTGGAGAGGAGACTGGGTACCTGAAGCTCCAGAACCTCTGTTGGCTGTTCGTGCGTTTCTCCCAAGGTTCCTGCAGGTTCCTCACTGGACCCTGGATCAAAGGAGTTCTGCTGCTCCACATTTGAAACACAGGCTCGCTCTTGACTCGCTGCACCTTTTGGCTTGCAGGAGTGGTCTTTTTTCTTGGCTTTGGTTTCCACGGTCAGGATCTCGCCAGGGTTACTCAGAGTCATCTCCATTGTCGTATTGAGAAGCACAGTGTTCTCTTCTTTGTTGACATGAGGTTCAGGCCTCAGGGAAGCATCACTGGGGACATCAGCATCACTAGAAAGGGGCGCTGAGGAGTTTTCAATTGGCTGACCGCTCTGAGGACAGACGACGGAGTTGATATCCAAGCCAGAATGAGAGAATATCATTGAAAGGCGCTTCACTTCGTCCATCAGAGTGCTGCTGGGCGGACGGGATGCTGCCGTCGGAGCAGTGTGTGAAAGTTGGCTTGAATGTCTTTTCTCAGCATCTGTGTTATCTGAGAAAAAGATAGCAAATCAGTGTCCTAAATCAAATAATCCTCACAAAATCTGGAGTGAAGTTTGCAAAATTTAAGCTCCAACCTTTGCAGACATCAGTGGTTTTGCTGTGTCTGTTCAAGACACCGACAACATCCTCGCTGCCGTTTCCAACAGATGATTTCATTGACGTGTTCGTGGTGGAACTCAGGACATTTCTAGGAATTTCTGGTTGTAGCAGTAACTGATCTGTAAGACTGAGTTAAATGAAAAATAACAAGGAAATAAGGATCAGATGTCAATCGCTGTTGCTGGGGTCCGAAGCTCAAAAAAGCAGGTCAGCACGAATGCGGTCACTTCTGACCTTTCTGATGCAACATTTTTTTTGCCGTCGTCACCACCTGAGTTCTTGCAGTCCTCCGTTTGTCTTGGAGAATCCTGTGAAAAACTGATTCTTCAGCAATGTTTAACATCCTCCAGCAGGCAGAAACAAATTCAACACAGTAGAATGGGATTATTAATCAGATCATGAGCGTTTTAACTGCATTCACCACAACATGCTGCGATGATAAATCTCACCTTCTTCACCAGAATATTACTGCGCCATCGTAATTACACGACCATAAAGTTTATTTAATTTTAACAGCATCTGAATCTCATCATGTAGCCTTGACAACATCCTTATGTAATGTAGGACAGAAACTGGAAGACGCAGACACATGAATCATGCCAAATGGACAAAACACATTCAAATAACGAGTTTGATAAGATTTGAATCTGGTCTGCATCTTACTGACAAAAATCAGTTTGGATTTGTCTGTTGATCCAAAACCATTATCAAAAATCAATGTAAAAAATGTGGGAAGTGGCATTCTTACACTGTCTGAGATGAGGTCTGCTGCCATGTCCAGGTGCTGCAGAGTGCTGCTTTCGAGGTCTTTCAAGATGAGCAGCTGTCATAGTAAAACAAGACCATTTACAGCCAATAATTCAACCAAAAAGAACATTGCTGTATCAGTTTTTGCACCAGGATCAGCACTTACATGCTCAGAATTGCTCTGTAAATGCTACAAGTCTGACAGGTAAACAGACGGCTCACCAGTTTCCTTTGCTTGTATTTTTTGGTGGCCAGTTCGAAGCAGAGGGACTCCACCTGCTTCTGCAGGTGCACCACCTGCATCTCCAGCTGCCTGCTCCTCTCCCTCTGAGCCTGCAGAGCAAGAGCCAAGTCCTTGTTGTTGGTCTTCAGCGAGACCTTGAAGAAGGATGAGGTGTCTGCCATGGAAGTGAGACAGTGTTAGAGTTCGACATAATCAATAAACATCTTCTCTTCCTTCAGCAAATGTTTGTGAAAACTGACTCACTGAGAATCTTATTTTTAATCTTTGATGCTGCGGCTGAAGTCTGTTTGGAGGGCTTTGACGATTTCATTGTCTTGGCAGGGAACATTGTCAAATTAACATATGGTTCCAGTTTGAAATCAATGTAACCTTCAATAAGAAACAAAGGAATTATATTTTGTACACACGTGACTGAACACACACAACAACAAGGTACTTTCTGAAGTATCCGCACTGATGTTCACTTTAAACTCGTTTGCTAATGAACACAAAGCCATTACCGACATTAAAGAACAATCTTCATTGTGTAGATGCCAACCTGGCGTTGAAGCTGCATTAAACAAGCCAGAAACCGTTGGTCAACGCGAGTCAACCCATACTAACATTAACTCCCCAATTTCACTAACAGCTAAGCTAACCGGTGATTTCTTTTATAAACTTGGTCCAAACTTACCGCTTTTAGATGCCTACCAGCGTGAAGATTAGTCTCCCGCAGACAAATGTCCGTAATAAGGTCAGTAAACTGACAATAAATTAATTAAAGAAAAAAAAGACTTTACTGGTGCACGTTAAGAAGAGCTTGTTTCAAACATAAACACAAAGCCGCCGGTCCTCTGCGCAAGCGCAATGAGGCGTGTCCGGAGACGAGAGGACCAATCAGAAACGACTTTATGAAAATTCACGTTTTGATGTTAATTTTGTTGGCAAATGCAGTTTTATAAACCATTATACTTGTGAGACCATAGGTATTTGTGAAACTGAGCAGACATTAGGAAATTAGAATAATTTTCACAAAAAAGGAAAACAGTTCAGTCAGAAAATGTTCAAATAAATAAACTATATTTTATATTTGACATAAAAGACTTTACGTAGTCTTATAAAAGCGCTGCAATAACTGAAAATTGAATGAAGATAAACACTTTTCGAGGTAATTTTATGATTACAGATACATATACGTGAAGAAAGAAATTAATCTGACGCTTCTGACAGCGATTGGTGCTGCCTGCTCTGCTTTCTCGATCTGACCGGTTACTGGGTTTGATTATTCAGGGCTGCTTGTTGTTTTTATGGGAGTCTCCCAGATGTTTGACAGCTGCTGTTTCCACACTCACGGTGCTCGCAACTGTGATGCCGGGCTCGTATCGTGACCAGGTAACTTAGGTTAATGCTTTACTGTCACGGTTGTTTAGTCACACGAGAGTGTTTAAACGAAACAAGGTGACTCCAGCTCAGCGGCTAAGTAGCCCACGGAGACTATTTCAGCTAACCGTTAGCCTTCGTGAGTCATTTCGTGTGTTGTTTGGTTGCACAGTCTAATTATCGTTAATTATTACTTATTCAATTGTATGTCAACCTTTTTTTAGTGTGTGTGTGTGATCTGAACCACGTTTGCCCACGTGTCACCGTTCACAATGTAGTATAAATCCGCTAGCCCGGTGGGTGAAAAGCTAGCTGGTGCTAACTGTAAGATCCACTGATGCAAGTGAAGAAGGAGAGTCTGTGGGCTCTGCAGGCTGTCTGCACGTCCAAGTGGCAGTGAACCTGGCCGGGTTAACCGTGGCTATGTGATAGCGCTGAGAGCGTTCATAGTGCAGATGTTGTGTCCCAAAAAGGAGCCCTGCTGTGTGAACTCCCATGTCACGGGAACGCGCATATGCAGTGGGAACTTCATACACACAGCTGATGAAAGGGATGTTCAAAAAAAAAAAATCATAAAAAGCAGAAAAAAGCTGGTCTTCATTATTTTTGATTATTTCATTTCATCTATAAATCTTCAGTTCAAACCGGTTCTAACTGACTGTTTAGGGTTCATCTAAGTCACATGTGAACCACATGTATTGTAGCTTACTGCTTTGCCATTAGGGATGAAGCAGTTTTTTCTGTTTTCTGACTCGTTCTGCTCACTGACACACAAATTGGCTGTCACCAGACATCTGCTCCATATGGCTGAGAGTGTCCCCACTAAGACAGAGGAAAAGGAAATGTAAGACAAACTCCTGAAGAAAGCAGGCTAAGAATTACAGAAAAAATGCTACAGTTTTACCAGAGACGGGAGAAAAAAAAAAAGAGGTACAAAAACATTGCCATTCCTGATGTGGCAGGAGTGTCTGAGAAACAAAGAAGGAGAAAACACCCAGACAACAATTTGGAAGGTGTTGCTTCCACACTCTGGTAGAGGCAGGAGTGCACAGATGGGTGGATCTGTGATTTATGCGGTTTCACTTACTCACAAAGATGTGAGTCACTGACTGAAAGAGTCACAAACATGACTGACAATCTACACATCACAGCTCCGTGCAAGTGTGCTTTGATTCCCATGATGCAGCAAGTGAACATCAAAATAAACTTTAGGGTCTTAGGACAACTCTTTCATTGTCCTTAAAAGCAACACTACCTAAAAAATTAGCAAAAACAAAATAAAACAAAACTTTTTAGAGATGTGTTGCTGCCATCAAACTCAAAATGAGTTCATATTTTTCTGTCACTTTTAACATCTGATATGTTTTTCATGGTTTGATGGTCACTCATTGCATGATATCGTTATTATTATTGGTCCAGAAATCAGAAAATGTGCTACTGCTTTGGTTTGACTAATGTTATATGTTGTTTCCATGTTAAAAGGGACAGTTGATGTAATTATATGCAACCCGTCTCTCAGTCTTAAACTTCCAAACTCAGACTAATGATCAAAAACCAGATGGTACGGAAGCATCCCCTGGTAGGTTGTTTCCAATATCAGCATGATTTTGATATTTATAGATAGTGCTGGGCGATATGGAAAAAATCATATATCACGATATGGACTATTTAATATCACGATAACGATATATATCACGATATACCATAATAAAGTATGTTTTCAGTTATTCTCTGAAAAGTTTGACAAAAATTTCATTGCTTACTTTTCAACTTTATTTTGAAAGGACATTTAGCTGAACTGTCACAAACATACATTTTAGTGCAACAAAAACAGGTAGGTACAGAGGTACAGTAGCTTTCACATTTTTTTTTAAAGTGCACAACAGTTTCTGAGAGGAAAAACACATTTTTGCACTGAAGTTCAGCTATAAAAAATAAACACAAATTATTTTTCAACTTTCTGAAATCTGTAACCTTGTAGTGCAAAGTTTGCAAACCAATATAAAGTGTCTAAAGTAAACATCAGGGTTGAAGAGAACTCTGTTTAAGGTATTAACCATGAATAAAAGTGCAAACATAAAAGGCTACTTTGTAGAAGTAGATATGTTTCTATCAAATTTATCGTTGCAGGTTATTTAATTACATATTTGCTGTAATAATTGATAAAGTTAGGTTAGAAACGATAGAAACGATAGAAGAGAAATGGCACGATACACACTTTTCTATCGTCCCCACGATATGTATCGTCATATTGCCCAGCACTATTTATAGATAACTCTGTCTTTAAAGACGCTGAAAGAGAATTTCCCGTCGTCTCATTTGGGCTTGACTCAGTTTCTAATGAACCGCAAACTCTTGTGCTACTTATTAGACTTATAAGGTCATGCGCGTTCCCGCGACACGGTGCCTTTTCGCGCATTGGTACTTCTCGCGGCACAACACCTGACTCCGGTCACGCTCCGGCCTGTTGTGGTCACATGACGAGGTGGAGACTGTGATGCCGCCGCTTCTGCTTTTTTTTCTATCCCGCTCTCTAAAATGGCACGCGTTTCAAACTCAAGCTCCGTAGCCTTCTTCAAAAGGTAAGTCCGGGGGAGGCGGCTCGAGCAGGTTCCGAACAAGGAACCGTCGACCCTGACTGCACCAGGAGCCGGTCACCAACTTCCGGTCACGAGGCGAGTTCATGTGTGGACTGAAGCAGGGCTGTGGGGGTCCGCTAAACTGAGATAACTGAGATAAACTGAGACAGGAAAAAGGAAAGGAGAGAGGGGGAAATATCACGACAGCTTAGTATCTGGGCTTAAAGCGGAATTTCCTGTAAAAGACCTGTGAGAAACAAGTAAAAATAGTGGTTGAACAGTCTTGACTGTACAGAGCATTTCCTGGTAATCTCTGCTATTTTATGGCCTGTTCATTGCTGATCATGGCTCACAGTCATGTATTTAGTACCACAGACTTAACTTTCTACCATTTTTGTTGTTTTGTTTTGTTTTAAGCTGTTTTCTACACTGGTTTGGATGCTGAGCTGCTTCAGGAATTTTTATTTATTTTTTTTTTTTAACTGGTATTTCTGGAACTTTTTAATCACCTGCTGTGATGTGTAACCATGACAACGGGTTGCAGCTGATTGAGCTTTCCAAAGAAAGTCCAGGTAATCAGTAACCTGGTTATAGGGGAGGTGTCCAGGGAGAAAGTTCAGTCTGCTCCTCTCCTGATCTCGTGAGTGTGACTGTACTGGCTAATAAAATGGTGGTGTGAGACGTGGCTGGAGGAGCATATTCTGGATTATAACACCTCTGTGTGCAGATCTCTGATGACATGTGCAGACAGGGTGGTTTGAGGAAACCAGGAGGGACTGCAGTAACAACAGGTGGTGCAATCCTGGACATGTTACTGTGAAGGAGGGTCTCTGCACCCGGATATTGAGCTGGTGGTTGTGTTTCTGTCCAGGTAGTCTACTGTCTACAAATGCAGCATTTGAGAGCCTTTATGGTGACTGATAAAGATCTACAGCCATGAAAAAAATTATTAGACCACCATTTTTTCTTCACTTTCTTGTTCATTTTAATACCTGGTACCACTAAACGTCATCATGTGACTAAAACAGACAGAAAAGAAAACACTGAATGCATAAAAGCAGTGTTTTTGGCAGTACAACGCCATAGCTATTGATGTAAAAACTGAAGTGATTTAGGTTATAATCAAGAAAACCATGGAAAATGGTACGATATCAGCTCTTTAATAAAACTCTTATGAGCAATCTTTGTGGTTATCGTTATGTTTGTCCAAACAAATGTACCTTTAGTTATACCAGGCATTAAAATGAACAAGAAACTGAAGAAAAAAAGGGTGGTCTAATAATTTTTTCCATGATTGTAATGCACAACACTCCCCCATCTCTCTCTCTCTCTGCTACACTTCTGACTTTCAAATAGGTTGGTCATTTTCCTTCAGTAATTAAAACAAAAGCAATGTAGTTTACCTTTTGGGAATAAAGTGTTCCGTTCAGGTTGTGTTGTGACATCTGGGTATACACATGATTTCTTTTCCTATGTTAAGTAGAAATGCATTGATCCACTATTTTTTCTAGCTTCAATCCATTTCTGAGGTACATCTACCAATAATGATAGCGATTTATTCACTTAACCGTCTGTCTGACCGTCGGTCTATGGATGTAGCAAACCACAACACTTCTTACAAGTGGAATAATATAGATTATAATGCCTTGGATAGAAAATGTATCATTTGAATTTAGCAGATTGCAGCAGTAACTGGAAGGTTTTCAAAATGTGTAAAAGTTGAAACGGTACAGAAAACCATAAATCTGTACATTATTCGGTCCTACAAGTTGGTTAATAACAGTGCTTTACCTGAACGGGATCAATCAAGTAGGACTTTTGTAACAACAGTGGTTTGCTAAATGAATTTTTGAAAAACCCTTCACATCTGAACAGCTGACATATTTTCAGACCAAGTCATGTTGTGTTGGAGTTTTTCATGCGGTAGTTGCTTGAGGCTATCAAACAGGTCATCACTTATTTTTCAAGTATGAGGTGACCGAAGGCTCATAAGAATGATGGAATAATAATAATAATGATCATGTAAGGCTAAAAAAAAAGACAGAGTATAAAAACTAAATGCATCCTAGAAGGACAACAAAACTCTCTTCATGTAAATTAGCATCTAAACTGGCGTCTCGAGCAGGAAGCTTCTGATTGGTCAGATATATTACTGACAGAGTATCAATGCTTGGCTCTTGGAAAATAATAGTCTACCATTTATTGCAGTATTTTTAATTTATTTTTTATTTTTTGCATGATTGATATTGCAGTGATGACAAATGTTTTGATACCGAGGACAGTCCTGCCACAGTGTGCAGAGATTTCATGCAAATGAACTCTTCTCAACAGCTGACAGATGAAACCAGCTGGAAGTTGACAGGATCGGTATCGTGAAATAATGAAATAATGAAATAATGCTGAAGCTGCCGCATCTGATTGTCCGTCGGTGGGTTTCTCATGCCTGAGACGTAAATACGTGTGTTTGGTGTTTCCGCAGCAGAAGCAGTGACATGGCTGCTGATGACAAGTCCTCGTCCTCGTCCTCAACAGAGTGGAGCATCGAGCCGCCCTTCATCTCCCCCAGCAGCCCCTCCCACCTGACCCACTTCAAACCACTGACTCCGGAGCAGGAAGAGCCTCCTCTGCGCTCTGCATACAGCTCATTTGTCAACCTGTTTCGTTTCAACAACAAAGGTGAGGTCATGCAGCACTCCATCTTCTTCACCTTTACCTGTTGAAGCTTTGAGAGGTTCAAATGCATTTGAGGCTGCAGAGTGAATCATGATCAGTATTATTCCTGTCACACACATGCATCCAGTGGAGAACTGCACTCAATACTGCATCTATTATTCATTTATCTGTTTGATCAGTGGTCTAAACACTTCTTTCGCTCGCCAACAAGTTGGCTCTTCCAAACCACTGGCCTCAATTTCCCTTTCACTAACCCCCCCCCCCCCCCCCCCCCCCCCCCCCAAAATGTCAGAATCTAAAGACAGCAGAAGGTCCAGAAACACAGATCCACAGCTGGTGGAGCTAATTTTCTGCTTAAGGGACAGGACCACAACAAAAGAAGGATGTTCTCATAGGTGACAGCAACGAGAAAGAACAAGATGGAAATCCTGATTTCAGAAATGTCTCCGTAGTGGAGCTGGAGGTTGGAGGCTGTTGAGGTTCGTTTCAGCCTGAACCACATCTGGAGTCGCTGGATGTGACTCCCATCATGCAGTGCAGCCCACGTGACAAATTATCAGGCACACTGCAGTTGCCTCCCCCCCCCGCACACACACACACATCGATATTAATTATATGTTTTAATGAAGGAGATATATTTGGGAAAAAAAAGGTTTAACTAGATAAACTGGTGCTGTTAGTGAAGTGACTGTTGTGTCACAAGTGATTATGTGTTTTGTTAGACTGACATATACTTTATCCATCCCCAGAGGGAATACACACGTGGACAAAATTGTTGGTACCCCTCAGTTAAAGAAGGAAAAACCCACAATTCTCACTGAAATCACTTGAAACTTACAAAAGTAACAATAAATAAAAATTTATTGAAAATCAAATAATCAAAATCAGCCATCACTTTTGAATTGTTGATTAACATAATTATTTAAAAAAAACAAACTAATGAAATAGGGCTGGACAAAAATGATGGTACCTCTATAAAAGATTGAAAACTATTTGACCAGAGTGACATGATTAACTCAGGTGTGTCCTTTAATTGACATCACAGGTGTTTCCAAACTCATAATCAGTCAGTCTGCCTATTTAAAGGCAGACAAGTAGTCACTTTGCTGTTTGGTGAAAAGGTGTGTACCACACTGAACATGGACAACAGAAAGCGAAGGAGAGAATTGTCCCAGGACATCCGAAAAAAAATTATAGACAAACATCTTAAAGGTAAAGGCTATAAGACCATCTCTAAACAGCTTGAAGTTCCTGTGACAACAGTGGCTCATATTATTCAGAAGTTCAAGACCCACGGGACAGTAGCCAACCTCCCTGGACGTGGCCGCAAGAGGAAAATTGATGACAAATTGAAGAGACGGATCGTTCGAATTGTATCCAAAGAGCCCAGAACAACCTCCAAAGAAATTAAAGGTGAACTCCAAGGCCAAGGTACATCAGTGTCAGATCGCACCATTCGTCGTTGTTTGAGCCAAAGTGGACTTCATGGGAGACGACACCACTGCTGAAAAAAATCATAAAAAAGCGAGACTGGAATTTGCAAAAATGCATGTTGACAAGCCACAAAGCTTCTGGGAGAATGTCCTTTGGATAGATGAGACCAAACTGGAGCTTTTTGGTAAGGCACATCAACTCTATGTTCATAGACTCAAAAACCAAGCATACGAAGAAAAGAACACTGTCCCTACGGTGAAACATGGAGGAGGCTCAGTAATGTTTTGGGGCTGCTTTGCTGCATCTGGCACAGGGTGTCTTGAATGTGTGCAAGGTAAAATGAAATCTGAAGACTATCAAGGCATTCTGGAGAGAAATGTGCTGCCTAGTGTCAGAAAGCTTGGTCTCAGTCGCTGGTCATGGGTCTTCCAACAGGACAACGATCCAAAACACACAGCCACAAACACCCAAGAATGGCTGAGAGAAAAGCGTTGGACTATTCTAAAGTGGCCTTCCATGAGCCCAGATCTGAATCCCATTGAACATCTGTGGAAGGAGCTGAAACATGCCATTTGGAGAAGACACCCATCAAACCTGAGACAACTGGAGCAGTTTGCTCATGAGGAGTGGGCCAAAATACCTGTTGACAAGCTGCAGAACGCTCATTGACAAATACAGAAATCGTTTAATTGCAGTGATTGCCTCAAAAGGTTGTGCAACAAAATATTAAGTTATGGGTACCATCATTTTTGTCCAGCCCTATTTCATTAGTTTGTTTTTTTAAATAATTATGTTAATCAACAATTCAAAAGTAATGGCTGATTTTGATTATTTGATTTTCAATAAATTTTTATTTATTGTTACTTTTGTAAGTTTCAAGTGATTTCAGTGAGAATTGTGGGTTTTTCCTTCTTTAACTGAGGGGTACCAACAATTTTGTCCACGTGTGTATATTATTTTTTATTGATTATTCACTAATTTACAAAGTCTTACAAATCTTTATCCTGAATCATTTCTGAAGAATGAAATGATTTTCATTACACCTGTAACGAAAAGCAGAGAGAGTATAAATGAAGTGTCCTGTACTGTGCTTACAGCAGCGTGGTACAGAGGGCTTGGGAGGTCATGTGACAGGCGTTTCGGCCTGCAGCAGATCCAGGAAACAGCCACATGACTGGTGTGTCGAAAGTCCTGCAGTCTGACCTCAGCAGCTCACACGCCTTATAAAACAGAAGAAACTGTACACGCACGTTACAGATTTCCTTCAGGGATGATTGTGGATAAGTGCTCAGATCTTCATCAAACTTCCAGTAATGGCTTAGAAATTCTTTAACAGCATCTGCCTGCTACTGGAACTCCCAGTGATGCTCTAGGTTTCAATTATTCAGGCTGCATCATCTTGAGATGTAGGAAGTTACAATATGTATTCATGCTCATTGTTGCAATTTCCTGTTTTTGACGCCTTTTAAGTAGCAATCCTGAAAGTACAACATTGAGGGCTGACAGTGATTGACTACATAGCAGACAGCATCGCTCCAGTTCTGAGGTCTCCTCTTGTGTTCACAGTTGATTTTAAGATGCAGCTTTTGGTTTATATGGGTTTAAATGGTTTTGGAGCAAAGATGTCCTGGTACATCCTGAACCGTCCAGTCATCTGGTCACCTCTGTCCCCAGAGTTGAACCTGAACGTTACAGTTCAGTTTTCATGAACGTATGAGTGGAACCAGAGAAAGCTCCAGGTCTGCTGCCACTCTGGCTCCTTTTAAATCAGACCTTGATACTTCGTCAATTCATTTGATTGATTGACTCTCTCTACTTTACCCTTTATTATTTTGTCTTATTTTAAACCCCTCCTTTATTTTGTGACAATTAGGGATGCACGATAACTGTTTTTTAAAACCGATAACCGATAACACACACATATACCTAAGATCATTACATCAATACTATGAACAAAACCAAAAACAGTTTGGACTCTTTAAATGAACAGATATTTATTTTTCCAACAAAAAAAACTATTGGAAAGCATCTCAAACATTTTCATAAAGCTATCAAACAAACCTATTTGAAATCTCACATCAACTTAAATAAGCTGCATTACTGACTAATATAAAAAATATTAACTGATGAACTCCTTTAGCTCCTTGAACTGATGGAAATACATGCAATAGAATTACAAACTGAAAAATTGCATTCCAGAAGTTAACAAAAAGTAAATATACATAGAAAATTAATGCACTGACACAAGTTAGATTCAAACATTTCTATCTTCTAACAATTTCACCTTTGACCGTGGGTCATCTTTGGCAAATTTCTTGGCAAGCCTCGCCGATGTGTGTAGTCCAGGTGAATTCTCTGCTGCTGGCTTGCTCATGTTAGCTCATGTTAGCGTTAGCTCACGTTAGCGTGATTTCAGAACTTTCCAAAGTGATGGTTATGTTTCAGGTGGCTGATCTGGTTTGACGTATTAAAGATTGTGCTATTTTTCCCTCCTCTTGGAATTCGCTTGGAACATTTGTCACAAATAACCAGCAAACTATATTCTTCGGAAACTTTAAAGAAGTTCCATACGATCGCCGCCATGTTGTTTGTTTTCATCAGCACGCTGTACTGCAGGCTGCATTCAAGTTGGAACGTAAATTCCTCCGTTTCTTCGTTTGCTAGTTGTTCATTTGGCCTTTTCTATTTTTTCTATTTTTTCTGTGTAACGTGGGAGAATACTGCGAATATCAATTAAAGTCAGCAACTACCAAAATTATGACCGAGTTAACGAGTTGTTTTCTGGCATGAGGGGGTATTCTTGGTTTTCCTTATTGAGAAATTGTTTTTCTGATTATGCTGACGTCACTTGAACATAATATTCACTGCCGGTTATTCGGGTTTCAGAGGGAGCGAGGCACTGCCGTGTTGACAAAAATATATATGTTAGCGGGGCTGTTGGTCGAGATATCGGACTTACCGGAATGACGTCACAATTTCCTGTTATCGGCCCGATAGTTATCGCGCACCCCTAGTGACAATGTATGCATTTTAAATTGGTGCATTCTATGTTTTATTCAAACTATTTTGAATTGCGTTTGTTGTTTAATTGTGCTGTATAAATATATTTGTCTCATCTAAGTACAGTGGAATTCATCTCTAAAACATAAGCTGGAGTTCAACCTCAAATGCTTCTGTCTTCTGGTATCGTGTGTGTGCGTGTGTGTGTGTGCGTGCAGAGGAGGGCCGTCCTTCCTCCACAGCTTCAGAGAAGCCAGATGTGCATCCCCCTTCCCGTCAGTCGGAGAGGCGGAGCTTGTCGTCCAGTCCTTCCCACTCCCTCCACGGCTCGAGAACGTACCGGAAGCAGCATCCCGACCACCTCCGACGCACCTCCACCGTCTCTGGTAAAATGCACATGCACGCACATGCACAGATGGCACTGCTCTAGGTCTCATGTTCCTTTTCAGAGTCAAAGTGGACTGCATTGAAAAAAAAACTTGTCCATGATGGATTTTTAAAATGTTTCTTGCAGAGCTTTTCCAGCCACAAACAAGCTGCTGAAGGCCTGTGTAGTCAGTGCTACAGGTTCTGGTTTCAGGTTTCAAGTCTGCTGTACTATGTATGTTCTTGTGTTCTGGATTTGGTGTAAAAGCCCGTCATAGATGAAGGAATGAATCTGACAGCATCTTCAGTGTCTGCCTTCCTCAGTGTTATTTTAAAGAGCTGAACAACAGAGATTGAATCTTTTCTTCTTCAGACATCCGTTGATTGCTTTATCTGTTGTTTGAAACCATGCTAGTTGGTTTGAAAGCCAGCGTGCTGTCAGGACTAAACTAATCAGAGGAGACAGATAACATTCTGAATGTCCTCCACGTCTTCAACAAAGGTCCTCAAAAACCGCTTTTTTTTTTTTTTTTTTCATTATAGCATATTTGATATTGGTGGATTCATAACTATTTACACCTTGATTCATATGACCATAAACCAGAGAAACAACTTAGGTTAGACAAAAGACTCCAAGGAGGGCAGCTAACCCCAACAGTCAGTTTGAACTGGAAAAGCATTCTGGGTAAAACCAAGAAATAGACGTTCACAGTCTTTACTCAGGTGCAACTCATCCAACATTCTACTAGATTTGCATCTTTTTAAATATATTATTTGGAGTTTTTAAAAGGTTTTTCATTTATTGTGTTCCTCTGTTCCAGCAGCTTTAAAAATACTAACATTTCTGTGCAGTTTGTTTTAGATTTTTATTTCGGAATATACTGTAGCATCCAGAAAATCAGAAAAATCCCGGAGGAATCTGGAATTCAGATTTAACATGAGCAGAAGGAAACGTGATCTAAAAATATTGAGATCCACTATTTTGTCAACTAAGAATTCAGCATCTTTTTTGTTTCAGCCAAGTTTTTTTTTTTTTTTAGATAAGGTTTGATGTCTGCTTTTTCTGACAATTTGCCACATTTGAGATTGTAAACGTCATCAGTCTTTAAGAGGCGAGAGCATATTAGAAACTGTTGAAAAGAGGAGTGAAAGCTTGACAACATCACTCGGATGAATGCACATGCCGGCTGTAACGTGCGCTCTCGTATCTTTTCTGATTACAGTGGATTGGCCAGGTGAGGGCTCCTCCGCACTGTGTGATTCACTGATGATGCTTTTAGCTTGACTGTAACAAACCTGAGAGTGTTTCTCAGTCTGCTGAGTGTGTGTGTGTGTGTGCGTGTGTGTGTGTCTCTGGGTGCATGCGAGTTGTTTTTTACGCTTGCTTCTTTCCAGAAAGCGCTTGTGATTGATTTTTGGTTTGCTCTAATGTTTTCCACCCAGGTACTAATAACTGGAATGTCATGATTTGAACGCTAACATTCAACATGTTGTTTTATGAGTCGCTTCATGTGTTGTTTTAGCTACATCTGCAACTGTTTAATGAAGTTATTCACATGCGCAGTGACGTGCATCATCAGTTCTCACAACCTATTGAAAAAGTTAATGCATCTTGAGTTTAGATTCAGTGTTTCTTTAAAAAGGTATGTTTGAAACGTAACCAGGACAGATTTGACTAATGAAATGAACTTCATTTAATTGATTGTGTTGATTACTGTTGTGTTTTTGTGTGTGTGCACAAACTCAGATGGCGGCAGGAAATCGGATACGCCTCTAAGTAACCATGACCCCCGCACGGCTGTGCAACTTCGCACTGCACTGAAGAGGCTAAAGGAGATCATGGAGGGGAAGAGCCAGGTACTGAGTCCAGCAGGACACGCCTTTACATTTCCCTTTGATTTATCTTAAATGGTTATAGTTGTAAACAAAAAAATGAAAAAAGAATCCAGGATCTTGGACTTTTTTTCATCCCTCAGTGTATTTGGGTATCAAATATTGATAGGCACAAGTCTTTAAAGCCAAACCCACATTAACTGGCAACAATCTGCAGCCATCTAAAGGTCTCTTGTGCAACATCACCTACTTGTAAAGTGCCTGCAGATGGACCTCGTCTGTTGGGTTAGGTCAGGACTCAACTGTCTTTTAGGTCAAGACTCCAGCAGTGCTTGCAGTATAAACAACTTGAATATATAACCAACTTGTTTTGGCTTGTGGCCTTCATCAGGGTCATCATAAAACATCCAGTACCACCACTGAAAAAGAAGAAGCATGGAAAAAAAAAAAAAACGAGATGCATCCACATTGGTTGGTTGGCTTCACACCACTTGATCTCTGTTTATTTTGAGTATAAGTATGTGGAAGTCTGGAAATGTGTTTTAAACCCTTCACTCTTTTCACAGCAGTTGATTCAGGAAAAACTGCTCTGCTGTTAAATTTCTCCTACTGTTCCGCTACCAGTCGCCATCTAGGTCAAAATGTTCATTGACAACACAATGGTCTGTAAATACAGTTTACTTCAATTCAAATCAATTCCATTTTAATTGTATCGCATTCATGACAATGTAAGTTGTCTCAAGGTGCTTAACAGAGACCCAGAGCATGACTTCTACTTACAGACGTGAATGCATCCTTCTTTGGCTGTCCAGAGCTAATCTTTGAACGGCAGTTGAAATGTTTGGGCATTTTGTTGCCCGACTATGGCCATATTTTGCACTGCAGTTGTGCAGCTTTACGTCAGTCCTCAATGAACAGCTGCCTCCAAGCAGCAACTGTCCCACTTCGAGACTGAAGCCCAACCAGGAACTTCGTATCGTTGCAGTTCCTCGACTGACCACTAGGCGTTGGCTCCAAATCAGAGCAAATCCCCAATGAGTCCCATGTAAAAATGTCCAACTTTGCAGAAAAATTAAACATATTTACAACCTGGTGAATTTTTTGCTACCGCATCAAATAAAGTGTTAAGCAATAAAGCTTACCAATCAGTCATGTGATTGACACAGGCTATGACAGCTAGCCATTGCTGTCATCATTTTAGCTACTTAGTGCTTAGCATTATATTGACTTCTGAGCTTTGAATAAAAACCTAACTGATCATGGTCATATTTTAAAGAGAATATGTTTTCTTGTGCTTGTCTGTTGTTTTGGTTGTACTAACAGACCACCATGACTGGCTGTGGTTGGTCTGGAAGGATTTGAGGATGAAGCTTAGCTTAGCTTAGCCATGCTAACTGCAGCAGTCATGTCACATAGCCACCGAAAACAACATTTGAAACTGGAGGTCCTGGTGTGAAGCCCAGCAGCCAGGATGATTGACCACAGGTCCCAGCATAATTCTGTCATAATTCTGACATAATGGGAGATTTCTCCCATTATGTCGTCAGACACTTATTATAAC
This sequence comes from Hirundichthys speculiger, assembly GCA_018398805.1. NCBI lineage: Eukaryota > Metazoa > Chordata > Actinopteri > Beloniformes > Exocoetidae > Hirundichthys > Hirundichthys speculiger. The sequence goes on along the minus strand of JAGFBZ010001279.1, from coordinate 1,765,685 downwards.
AAAATGAGACTGTTGGTTACCAGTAACACTTTTGATTAGTTCTGCGTAATTACATTATGGCCTTTTAGCAGCTGTCAGTCATGCTGTTCCCATTTAATATGGATCAGACTGCAAAGACCTTCTGTGCCTATCAAAATTTTACATCTGAATACAAGATGAAAGGGTGCCCAGGATGAAAAAAGGATTGCATATAAAAGATGGATGTAGCCACTGTTGCACCAGCCTTTGGTTTGATGGCTGCTTAAGGCAACTTCTTTTATGCTTGGAAGGAGATTGTCGTTGGTTTGGAGCCGTCACTCAGTGACTAAAGTGTCACTGCAGTTAAGAAAACGTCTGCATTGGCTTCACTTCTCAGACCTGGTTGCTCTGACCATCTTTTATGTGCAGTCTGTGGTTTCAGACTGTTTTTAAAATGGTTTTATATTTGGGAAGAATTACTTTTCTGATGGTTTCTCACCTGTTTTTTGGAGAGCTTACCAAAAAGAATGTTCATGTTGCTGGACGCTTGGGCTCATTTCCCTTTTGGGACCAAATTATGAACCGATCTAACGGGACTACGCAGCATGTTGGGCAGTGGCATTTCCACGTGTTTGAGCCAGGCACCATTCCTAAGCGGGTGTTGGTCCTCCTGCCTCCTCAGGACAGCGACCTGAAGCAGTACTGGATGCCGGACAGCCAGTGTAAGGAGTGTTATGACTGTAACGAGAAGTTCACCACCTTCCGCCGCAGACACCATTGCAGACTGTGTGGACAGATCTTCTGCAGCCGCTGCTGCAACCAGGAGATCCCCGGAAAGTTCATGGGCTACACAGGTCAGTTAAATGAGCTCTAACTGCTCAGGTTTTAGCTATTCAGCACCATGAAAACATAATCCGGTATTTAGCAGGTCTTAAAAGGACAAATTCAGCCATAGAACCATTGTGTGAAAAGTCTAATTTTATTCAGATTTTCTAATGTCTTCTGGTCTCTTTGTCTGGTTGTTCGTCTGCATGTGTTGGACCTCACTTCTCTACATCCAGGAGATCTGCGGGCATGCACCTACTGCCGCAAGCTGGCTCTCAGCTACACTCACTCAGCAGACTCGGGCTCCATTGGTGAGGACCTGAACACCTTGTCGGACTCTCCGTGCTCCGTGTGTGTGTTGGAGCCCAGCGAACCCCGGACGCCCGTGGGAGGGCGTAAGGCCAGCAGGAACATCTTCCTCGAGGAGGACCTGACCTGGCAGAGGTGAACACACGCAGGGAAAAGAAACAGAGAAAAAGAGCTGGGCAAAATCAAATCAGGGAAATTTGAACTTGAACACCCAGACCCAAGTTTAAAACACATTATTGATCCGATTCCAAAAGGTTAATATTAAGAATACAAATTGTGATTTGATTTTTGCCCAAAAACGACAATAAAGAAGACTCCCGCATGGCTCGTTCCTTCTCATCTGCTCCTCCGCCTGTCACGATCCCACCTTTGTGTTTTATATCTTGGTTGCTGTTTGACAGTTTTGCCTTTGTGTATTTGTTTTTTATCATTTGGCAGTTGAAATTTGTGCTGTTTGCTCCTTCCGTGGACACCCCTCTGCTGCCTTGATCCTTTGCTTTTGAAATGAATAATCTGTTTCATTGCATCTGTATTAGACTAGTCCTGCGCCACAAACAAACATTTATGACCCCGCAACAGCCGTGAACTGACTCGCTCCCTGAGACGTACAGAAAAGCAGTAATTAAGTTTTGTCAGCACCTGATTCTACTAAAGTTGGAAGAAATCTTTACTCGCAAAAACGTGAGTAAACAATGAACACTTGGGCAAAAGGACTGGTCTAATCTTCTGCTTTAAAGGAGACATATTCAGCCTTTTCTTAACAAGTGGACGCAGTTTCCTGAAACCTTCAGGGAAGCGCCAGGAAAAAAAAAGACATGCTTTTGTCAAAATAGCACAAAGATGGGGTATAGCTCTTTTTTCAACCATGACTTTACAGCTCTGTTCATAGCAGCTGCGTTTACAGGGTGGTGTCAGACACTTGCCTACGCACCTCGGGCCCAATCTTCCACCAAACCTTCTAAAGCCGTTATTAAGGGATTGCGGGTAGCGGGAGGGGCGTTCCCCCGCAAAGAATGCAACCTTCCACCTCCCTACATCCACGATCTTACCTGCGCTAACCGCTATATTTATGGATGGGAGTGGTTAGGGTGTTCACCTGTTAAACCAATCAGTGCGTCAGTAGCCATTGCCTTTAAGAGCAGGTTGGAGGTCCTTCCTCCTCCTCCTCTGCACTGATATATACATAACTAGCTCTAATTCATGTGGAGCAAATGATTTAATCATTTTTTGTACTCCAAGAAGTTTCAACAAACTACTTAAAAAAAAAAAAGAGCCAGTGAACTTCCAGGAAAGCATTTCTTAACTAGAAAGGCACTCGGAGAGCGCAGACCTCCCCAAAGCACAACAGTTCTCCCATATAGCGATTTACAGATTGCTATAAAATCCATGTTCTGGATCAGATCCGGATCAGCCTTTGAAATTTGATAGAGGTTCCCATTGTCAATCCCTGAGTCAAATTTCATGAGTTTTGGGCAATAATTAACGGAGATATTGAGAAACAAAATTTCCAGCCCCATTGACCGCAATGTTATCGAAAATTTGAAAGTGATCCAGAATCCAGGATTTCTTCCGGATCACAGCCAAAATGAAATCAGTTCTTCCTTTTCACATTTCTGACAACTCCTGAAAAATTCATCAAAATCCATCCATAACTTTTTGAGTTATCTTGAACACAGACAGATAAACAGACCGATAAACACAGGCAAAAACATAACCTCCTTGGTGGAGGTAAAAATATTTTTACACAGACAATTCCTATCGGCTACCTGAAAGTCCCAGATAGTTGGTGCGCTCCCAGTAAACACGCTCAGACAGAGCCGCGAGAACATGTTCTCAGCAGGGGGTGCTGGGAGCGGCTGTGCGTCTTGGTGCAGCTGATGTGCTTTTTAAAATACTGCAGAACGAAGGATTGGATGAGCATTGAGCCAGAGGAACACGTATGATGACATCTACCTTCTACCACTGAGTGCATCTCGGGTGCTGTTTTTAAAAAACTGCAGCACAGACGAGAATGAGATTTTAGATCCACTGTTGCTCTACTGATGGTGGGGGAAAATGAAAGCACGTGCCAAGACGAGGGTCTGATGGGTGGTCAAAGTGTGTGGATTTTCTTTTAACTCATTCACTGCCAATGACGTTTATAAACGTCATTTGGGTCTAATATGTGTCACTCGGGTTGCTAGGCAGAGCATCAAAATGAATATCGGAGTTTTGAACATCGTAGTTAGTGTCCCGATCCACCAGAGGGCAGCATCGCCACTCTATTAAGCCGCCATTTGCCCCTCCCGGGGGGAGTTGCTAGTGAGAAAGGGGAGATGGCCGGCGGATTCTGCTGCAAATTATGAAGGAATGAAAAACGGTATGAACAAAATTATTTTTCCTGAAGACAGAAGAGACTCTACCCTTTATTCAGTGTTCACATAGTTGTGAAATACAATATTCTTTTAGCTTCGGAAGATCTGTAAACAGACTCTGCAGCTGGCTGGCAGGGAATGAGTTTTACAACAGGTCCAACTCCCCCGTTCGAAGGTGCAGTGAATGCAGCATGAGGTGAAGTTGAAGACCTGTGATGTCACAGAACCCTGCTAATAAGAACGGCTCACCGAATGACATATTTTCAGACCGAAGTGGCCCCAAAAGAAGTTACAGGCTTGTGTTATGCAAACGAAGAAGTGAAGCCCCTTAATAATATGTCCCCTCTAAGTTAATTTTATTAACCATGCACAGACCAGAATAAACTAATTGTTGAAGCATGTCTTCATAATGCATGCATTCACCCCCATGCTTGTTTCGCTGCTGTTGTTTTGAATCAGTGTGATCTTTTCCTTTTTTTTTTTTTCTCCTCTATCAACTTCTCTTAAAGAAAATCTGTTTCCTCTCTCTTGCATAGAAAAACTCCTATTGGGATGAGGAAGAAGTGAGTCTGTGTGATTGTTTTATTCATTTTTTCAACATCTGTCTCAGCTTTAAAGGCTAATGTCCTGCAGCTCGGTGAAGAGTCTTACCGCTGCTTAGACGTACAGGCCAGAAATCTAAACTCATCACGAAGGTGACCACAGAGAGATTAAAAGCCAGCGTGTCTGTCTGTTAGCATGATTCACCAGGAGTCTCAGACCAGCGGCCTCTCGTCAAGACTCACGACGCTGCAGGAGGACGTGGGAAAGTCACCGGCGAGGAAGAGGTCAGTCTCTGCACATGACACATTACTGGGAAGCAACTGGTAACCAATACAGTCTGTCAGAGTTTGAAGAACTCACAGGTATAAAAGGTTATCATTTGAGAGGAGTCTGCACTTCTTTCTGTTTTTAAGGGGGAAAAAAGAAACGAAAAAACCATCAGAAGTCCAGCAGCTTCTGGATTAGGTTTTGTATTAAAAGACTTAAATGTTAGAGTAGGTCTGAGGTATGTTGGGAGCCCGATGGAAAATTAAGCCGGTGCAGCAGAGAACAATGATTTATTGTAAAATGTATCATTTTACTGTGTTAGTTGTGGCAGAAACGGCATATATCTTATATTAGTTTTAACCACAAGAACAGTGAGTCCCAAAGTGTGGACCACGGCCCCCTGGTGGGCTGTCAAGGTACTGCAGGTGGGCCGTGCAAGGTCATTTAATTAAATAAATATGTTTTAAATTCTCAATCTTTTTCAATTATGTTTTTAATTTCTGTCAAATATTCATGACATGAATATATATATATTAAAAAGTAATAAAACAAACCAGTTAAGTGTTATTCTACTGTAATTTTAACTTAATCTTGACAACTGTCCCCTTATTTGGTTGTCCCCTGACATTAATATCGGATCATGGTTCCTTGTCCTGTATGTTGATCACAGTTGTGATTAAAGGTTTGCATGGGCCGTGGAGATTTTTCACATTTTAAATGGGCCTTGGTATTCTGAAGTTTGGGAATGGCTGCTGTAGAAGATTAAAGGATCTGAGTGAGTCAGAGAATAAACTTGAACAACAAGACTTGGCTATGACTGGAATGCAGTGGATTTAATATCCGTTCGAATACAAACGGGTCAGACCTCAGAACTCTGCAGTCGATGCAGAAATGACCAAATGACAACATGATTTAGCCGAATGCCCGAGACAAAACCTATCAGGATACAGGCCCCCATGGTGGAGGCAGAGAAGAAACCGCAGCCCAAATATAATATCAGAGGTGATATTATAGACGACGATGTTTACGTTCCAGTAAAATCCTGAACATCGTATCAGAGATGACATTTATGGATGCTCCGGGCAGGTCCCTGTGACCCAAGACAGATATTATCACACACAGATGGTGTTTTACACCTCCACAGTCCAGTCCAGGTGTTAGAGCCAGCTCTGGTCACACTGCAGAGGTCATTCTGTTGTTATCTAACTCTCCTCCCCTCCAGATGGTACAAACTGCTTACAGATGTCCAAAAAAAAAATACAGCGTCTGTTTATTACAAATGGTGAGTACAGCAAAGACGAGTTAAACGTTTACTGAAAGGAAGGACTGCTAAAACACAGTAAGGATCAGTTTTTTTACACTATTGTTATTTTGTCCAGTATAGATGATTGTGTGTCAGTGATGGAGTAAAGAGTAGCGTAAGCAGTTACCAGCAGAGTTTCAGTCGAGTTTGCACCGCCAGTCCAAACACATCAGAGGAAAAAACGGCTGTGGTGATGGAACAGATCTGGTCTTTTCTAACCAAGGGATGGCCACCGTTACCGATACTGGACCAAACCTTGGAAAGATGTTGATAATGGACAATCCTGCTGATTCCACAGTGATGAGCTGGTAACATTCAGGCGTTAGATGCCCTGACTGCGACTTTTACAGATTCATGACTTCAGGAGGAGGAAGTGGAGATTAACACTCAAAACCTGATTCACTCAGGAGCAGAACGAACGCTCTTCTGATAATTGTATCAGTAACTGTAAAGAGTTACAAGCTGCAGAATTTCACAGAGTTATGAGATTATAACAACCCCATGCAGACAGGAGGTCAAGTGTGCTTTTGAGAGGAACCAGGCCACAACCTCCAGATGCCATAGCCTGCTCTCATCTCTGACCCATTACGGCCACTAGATGGGGCTGAGTTCAATGAGGAGATACCTGCCTCCTCCATGCACCTGCATGCTGCCTCTCAAATAAAACCTAAAACAGCTTGTTAGTCTAATAATAAAAGCCTTTATACTTGTGATTCATGAGCTGCACAGCAGCTAACTTGCTGCGCCTCCCCAGATATCTGCTCTTTTTAGTTTTTTCAGCCTCTTATAACAGCCTTTTGGCTTTGGACTGAAGTTGAATGGGACATTTACGTGGGGTGGTGGGTTAGTCGGTATATCTTTCTGAAACCTCCTGATGTGATGAACTCCTAAAACAACACCTGGAACACACCTCCAGCGTGGTCTGCTGGTGTTTTTGATGCGTTTTGGACAACAGTGGAGCTTTATGGTGCAGAAGAACATGAAGGCTTTTGTGTTTCAACCATTAGATTTTCCTTCTTTGCCTGACAGCAGCGCGGTGTTTAGTGAAGCCAGCGGCGTGAACGGTCCCGGTCTCTTTCAGGTCTGCCAGTGTGACCAACCTGTCTCTGGACCGCTCTGGATCCTCGCTGGTTCCCTCCTACGACAGCTCGGTCAGCCCGCCGACCAGCCGAGCCATGGCGGGGACCAAGAGCGGCGCCAAGCTGGACCACAGTGAGGAGGAGAGGAAGATCCTGCTGGTGGATGCTCTTTCTCTTTACTTTTCACTGAACAGTTGTTTCCGCTGGACTGCACCCTGATCTTTTTTATTATAATATAATATAATATAATACTGTATTTGTTGTAGGATTCCTCTCAACTGAAGGACCTTTGGAAGAAAATCTGCCATAACAACACAGGGATGGAGTTCCAGGATCACAGGTACTGGCTGAGGACCTACCCAAACTGCATCGTGGGAAAGGAGCTGGTCAACTGGCTGCTGAGGAACGGCACCATCTCCACCAGGTACCGACTTACTGGAGATGCTTAACTGCTCTCCTTTGAAGAACTGGAGAGCAAATGAGGACTGCACCTCTTTCCCATCAATCAATCAAAACCTGCTGCTGGAACCGGAAGATTAAGAGCTCCATGTTTCCAGATGGGCCAGATGTTTGCAGATTTGAGTGTGGTGTCAGTGTTTTAGGACATAACTAGGGTACCGATAGATCCTTTTTTTTTATTCTTTTGAAAAAAAGTTTATTTTTAAATTTGGAAGTGGGCAGCTTGTTGATGGGAGTCAGAACTGAAGCGGTGTTTTCTGTGGAGGACGTCTCTGGTCTGGTGGTGCCACATAATAGTAACGTTACGTCAGGTCAGGAGTTCAGAACAGCCCCCCCACAGAGGTATAAAAATACCATTTATCACAGATTTCTGAGTGAATAGATATTTGGCATTATTTTTGCAATGAAAGCCAAGATCTGCCGAGACTTCCAGACACAGGGAAACATAAGAAGATGAGGACAACCAGCACATTTCTACAGACGTTGATGAAATTAAGATACGGGATCATTGACTCAGTAAAACTGTAGCAGGTGTGAATTAAATGTTTGGACACTTTTCTCATTCCCTCAGTGGGAAGAAGGTTTGGTGATAATGATGTCATGTTTTGAGATGGTAGATAGATAGATAGATAGATAGATAGATAGATACTTTATTCATCTCAAAGAGAAATTTGCAGTTCCAGCAGCTTGCGAGTACAGAGAGTACAAATAGTAAAAACGCAATAAAATAAGTAACTTAAAGCAATAAAATAAGTAACAAAATAGGAATAAGGTTAATAAATGCTTCTTGCAGCAGAGAAGCGTCTTCAGTGAAGTCGTATCAACTGAGTGACATGACCAGCAGATAGTCTGGATCACGGCTGCTCTTTCATGGTGGAAATGAGGAAAAAAGGGTCCATGTCGAGGCTCCTGTCCACTACTGAGAGGAAGCTGATGAAGAATATGTTCTGATCAGTGAAGGCCATGTCTCCAAAATGTTTAAGCCTCATCAAACCCAAAGGAAGTTTCACAAAGTATTAGTTACTGAAGTTTTTGTGATTCATTATTTGATTTTTTTTCCCTTTGATTTATCAAAAAGCAACATTTTTTAGGCATGTTTAGCAAAGTCAAGTAGTTTGCTGTTGCACCTTATCATTTTTATTTATTTATTTAATCCCTTGACATAAAACAGCTGGAGGACCATCCTCCTAAAGTCCGTATTTTTGGCCGTGGCTGTAAAACCTATTCCAAGTCAGAAAGCTTATACTTTCAGCTGAGCACTTTGTCTTAAACGAATCTTAAAGGTATAAAGCTGCTGTGCTCGTGCGCTGCGTGTGATGTGTGTGTGCTGCAGGGCCCAGGCCATTGCGATTGGCCAGGCGTTGGTGGACGGCCGCTGGCTCGACTGCGTCACCCACCACGACCAGCTGTTCAGGGACGAGTACGCTCTCTACCGCCCCCTCCAGGTTAGTGCACCTTCCTGCGCGCACACCAGGGCAGGAAAATTACTGGAATACCTCCAGGACGCTGCTCCAGTCCACTTTGACACATTACATGTCATTGATTCTTTGATAACACGGAAGAGGCCTTTTCAGTCGCGGCGTCAGTCATTGATCACTTGCTGCTTGAGGGAAAATGTGCTGACAGTGATACCTCCCTGTCTGATCTGCAGAGTACAGAGTTCTCAGAAACGCCGTCTCCTGACAGCGATAGTGTCAACTCCCTGGAGGGCCACTCAGAACCGTCCTGGTTCAAGGACATTAAATTTGATGACAGCGATACAGAGCAGCTTGCAGATGAGGCCGAGTACACCATGCCCAGTACGTATCTCGCACCGAGCACTTCAATAAAATCTTTGTCTTTTCATCTGAACCCACATCTAGCTTGGTTTCTATCTGATTCCAGACTCCGCCAGCCCCAGCAAGAGGACGTCCGTCAGCAGCTTCCACTCGGCGGTGGACAGCGACTCGGCCGCCTCCATCAACCTCAACATGGAGCAGAACAATGTGAACTTTCACATCAAGAAGCAGTCCAAATATCCTCACGTGCCACCTGCAGCGGAGCAGAAAGGTAAATATGACCTGGAAGGCTGCAGGGAGAGCTTTGTGGGTCTGCTGGAATTTCTGCATTGACTCTGCTCTTAACACTTATACGCAGCCTCTCCGATTGAAAACTATACAGCTAAAGGACGTACTTGGACAGATGCAGTCTTTGTGCTGAGCAGTCCCTCCGTGCAGGGTGGACAGATGACGTGTTTGTGACAGCCTTTAGCATGTCATGTTTCCAGTTCCTCCTGATGAAGCTGTTTCAGTTTATCAGGATTTCCAGGGACTCCTGACTCAACAGCTCTCCTCTGTCCCCTCTGCTGTTTGACCTACTTGGGTGCCTCTCCACTGACCTCTCCTAATCTTCAGGACGTTGACTGCTGGCCTCTTTGCTCGCTCAGGGCGAGTAAACTGTGGTAGCAAAGCAGCCCCGACCATCATGCTCCCTCCACTATTTTTCGCAGTTAGAAAGAAGTGTTGGTGTTGGTTTGGAGTTGTTTTTGTCCTCCAAATGTTAAAGGTTTGTGCCAAAATGTGCCAAAAGGGCACTTTTTTTTTTGCAAATTTGAGACAAGGAGCATTGCTTTTGGAGCGCTACAGTCTCATCCGAGTTGAGCCAAAAGGTGAAGCTCTCTGTTGACCAGTCTATTTACGTTCCGACCCTCCCCCGTGGTCAGGAAGAAAAGATCGCAACTACAGGTGGCTGAAATCAGTTTCCTACGTCGGGAGCCTGGACTCTCCCTTAGGGACAGTGTTCAGTTATTTGGAGGGAGTCGGCGTCGAGCTGCTGCTCCTCTACATCGAGGGGAGCCATCTGCCTCTTGGGCGCCTCCTCAGGGAGGTGCTTTGGGCGTGTCCAAGGAGGCGGAGGCCATGGGGCAGACCCAGGACAGACCCAGGACATGCTGGAGGGATCATATCTCTGGACTGGCCTGGGAACACCTCAGTATTCCCTGGAGGAGCTCAAGGAGGCAGCTGGAGAGAGGAAGGAGTGGATTTTTATGTTCAGTCTGCTGTCCTCGTGACCCCAGTCTGGATAAGGGGAAGTGGATGGATGAAAGGATCGATGGATGGATGTTTTGTTACCATCAAGTTCTTGGTGTGATCTTATCAGAACCTCCAGGAAAAGAAGCAGTAGCTTTGAATTTCCTCCTCTCGTAGATGGTTCCTCTTTTGATGAACTCGCGGGACATTGTATCCTTCTCCAGCTCTAGAAGAGACGCTCCCTTCAACCTCTCTGTTGAAGAACAGCGGTTTTTATCAGTAAGTTGATTTTGTACGTGTACATTTCCAGACAGCTGCACCTCTATAACCCATACCTCCAGACTCATCTTCTTCAAAACACCTGAGGCTCTTCTAGAAATCCTTCAGTGTGTTCAGTACTCACAGGAAAAGCACAGCTATTTGCATGTTGTGCTTCTGACAGAGATCTGACCGCAAATCAATGATATCAATCAATGAGTCCACATGTGGGTGAACATTAATAGAACAATTGATTTATTTCTTTTTTGTTAGTTTCTTGATATTTTTCAGGATCTTTCAAAACTCAACTTCCAGCAGAAGAGCGACGATGACGCAGTAGCGTAACGTGAAGCACGTGTGATGGGAAACTTTATCGCTCGAACACCAGTCTGACCACATGAAGTCTTTCCTAAAACGAAAGCTTCAGTTATGGTCTCTCTTCTGTTTACTGTTACCGTGGTGACCTCAGTGCGTGCATCACGCGCTATCGCTGAAGCTCAGCGTGTGTGAGTGTGTGATCCAGTTCAGTAGCTGTGCGTGTGCAAGCCGAGGGTCATGCTGAAAGTTTTAGCGAGTTAAAACTTGGACGACACATTCAGGAATTAATGTGCGTTGATGGTGAAACGCAGACTCCGCTGATCCCGTCTGAACACGCCGGACCAGTCGGAACAGGAGTGTGTCTTTTTTTTCTTTTTCCAAAATGCCTCAGGATTTACAGTGACTATGACTCGCTGTGTGAATACTCAGCAGTGCTCACGCTAACTCCTGAATCTCTCTCGGCAGAGTTTCTTGTGTCTGAGGATGGAGGACAGAACATTGTGATCAGCGATGCCTTCATCAAAGGTAGGAGCTCAGCACCTCCTCACTTACATCACCCGAGTAAAAACCGACCTGACCTGCCGCTGTCGCTGCAGAGTCTCTCTTCAACCGTCGCGTGGAGGAGAAGGCTAAAGAGATGCTGTTCACGCCGCTGGGCTGGCACCACAGCTCTCTGGATCAGCTCCGAGAGGAGAACGGGGAGAAGAAGGCCATGGAGAGGCTGCTGTGAGTGTGACCATCATGTTGGTGTCTGCCAAATCTGGAACAGTCATTTTTTCCAAAACGTTGGGTTTTTGTCTGGAAAAAAAGAAAACATCTAACTACAGTACAGTTACAGTGGCTTAATCAGTGCCCAAGTGCCCATGAGTGATTTTAAAGAAGTGATGATTTAAATAGATTTAGTAAATGGAATTTCTTTTCTTTTCATCCTGTTGCCACTCCGACAGCCCGCCCGCAGGCCGCCAGCCCAAAATTTACAAATCAAGGTCATTTACACAGCTCATATGTTACGTGAGGTACTCGTGCGACATATCTTTAGAAAGCTAAGATTCTTGTGATTCAATTGATGTAAACCATTTCATGGTATAATCATAACAGCAGGTAGAATCAATGCCTGTGTCACACCAGAAACAAACAAACAGTTACAAAATTGACGCAACTCACCAATTGAAGCCTCCATAATAAATGTCCGATCAAAAATATTCCTACAAAAATGGTTTGGTTACATTCACAACGGTCCAGTCGATCCAATTCAGTAAAGTATTTAGTCCAAAATTCATTATTATACCAGTAAATATCCACAAACAGCCGCTGCATCATTTGAAATTAGCCGATCGATGTTCCAAAACTTCCGGGTATTATTCGCTGTCGCGTTTCCATCAATCAATCACACATATTATTTCTCAAAATGGAGGGGGTCAGCTGACCTTTAGATTGACACCTCACATGGCCATATAGCAGCTTCCCTGTCCTGTCCACAGCCGACAATAGCCAATGAGGGCCAGCGTTGAAAGGAAGCCCATGCCCCCGTTGTGTCGTGTAAAAACTGAGCCAGTTAGAAACAATCGTGCTGATGACTGGCACATTGTATAGCCAAAGAAATTCTGAACACAGCGATGTGTCGCTTCAGGGAGTGGAGACAAAGCCACAACCAGAAACTACCTGCGTAACGCACATTACTTGCAGCCTGTGCGTCAAACGTGCGTCAGTTGTCAATTGCAGTGTGGCTTGTTTATATAAAAAATGCTGCAAATAACCTGTAATTGGTAATAATTGTAAATGTGTGTAAATATGTGAATAGTTTGCTGTGTTGTAAAAGGTAGTTATGACTTTTGTCCTAGATACGTGACCATGGTTATCCAAGTGTCCTTTTGGAGTCTCCAAATGGACATTTTTGGAAACGCCTAGACATACTCTTCCAAAAACAAGTGTAAAATACTCATTTTTGTGGTATCAAATTTGAACTTGCACTAGGAAAGGCTTCATCCTGTGGTAACATTGTGTTTTCCAGCTAATAAGTCACAGCTACACTCATCTGCAGACATCTGTTTACAAAAAAATACAGGAGTGACAACAGGTTAAAGAGATATGATGATAAAACAGAAACTAATGTCCCACACTCTGCCTTTAACTGCATGCTGAAACGCTTCTGCACGTTTAGCAGAAATAAGGAAATGAAACTGTAGAATAAAAGAAAAAATGCGCTGATTTACACCTTCCGTCACCTGCCTCTCCGTTCAGCTCGGCCAACCACAGCCACATGATGGCGCTGCTGCAGCAGCTGCTCTACAGCGAGTCTCTGTCTCTGTCCTGGAGGGACATCATCGTCCCCGTGGTCCGGCAGGTCGTCCAGACGGTTCGGCCCGATGTCCGCAACTGCGACGACGACATGGACATCCGGCAGCTGGTCCACATCAAGAAGGTCCGTGCCAGCCTCACGAACCTGCACAAACGCCGTCGGACAATTAAATCCTGACTCCGTCTCTACGTTTGTGGTTTAGATTCCTGGAGGCAGAAAGTTCGACTCCATGGTGGTAAACGGCTTCGTCTGCACCAAGAACATCGCTCACAAGAAGGTTCTTCTGCTCTTCTGTCCATAAAACCTCCAAAAGTGATTTCAGGCTGTTTGAAAGTATTTGGCAAATACGAACATAGGAACTTTGTTGGCCTCAATTCAGTTCGTCTCTTTCATTTAATTAACTTCAAGAAAATCATTTCCGGAGAATTGTTTCTAGGACAAGGTGTCTAGTTGTTCTAGTGCTTGAAGTTTTAAACTGTTCAGTGTCTTGATATGTAACTGTGAATCTGACCTGGAATCAGATGAACTCCTACATCAAGAACCCCAAGATTCTGCTGCTGAAGTGCTCGATAGAGTACCTGTACAGGGAGGAGACCAAATTTACCTGCATCGACCCCATCGTGCTGCAGGTGAGAACGTCGCTCCAGCAGAGGAGGAAACAACCCTTCATCCTTTACACCTTTGATAATGAGATTTTTTTTTCAATGTCTCTCCCGCAGGAGCGAGAGTTTCTGAAGAACTACGTGCAGCGCATCGTGGACGTCCGTCCTAACCTGGTGTTGGTGGAGAAGACGGTCTCCCGCATTGCTCAGGACATGCTGTTGGAGCACGGCATCACGCTGGTCATCAACGTCAAACCGGTCCGTGTGTCATCACTGTTGTATGACTTGTTGCGTTAACTAGTTTAACAGAGACCAGGTGTAGTTTGAAAGATGTGCCAGGGGAGTCAGAGGCGTTGAATTCATCTTTGCAAGCAAGCGCTGCCTGGTTACAATCAGGCAGAATCAGTGGTGAAATGTGGCCTCTCAGTTTTGTAGGAGGTTTCAGAAATCCTGGTTTAAGGTTTTCATTTCTGTTTGTGAAACATTCAGTTTGTATGGGCTAGAAAAGAAAGATCTAGATTCCACTATAATGTCTGCGTCTAGACAATAATGAAGATTAGAAATAAAGTTTCTTTGTATAAATGAAAGTTTGGCATGAGGTTCAACTCTTTCATTCATATGTGTTAATCTTTAAGCTACATCCGTCTTATTGAAACTCTGGAAACTGTCAAATAGGTAAAATTTCCATTTTTGATTTGAGTCTTGAAAGTGGCCTTTACTCACATTTTTGGGAGTAGTTATGCTCAGTCTGATGCCTTTTGTCAACTGGAACTAATGCGTTAGCTTGTTGTAATAGCAGCCTTTAACCTGTAGTTGAGGGTTGACTTCCGTTTTCTCTGTTTTCACAAGACAAACAGAAACTCTCAGCAGGACAGTACAGCCGTTCAAACCTTTAAAAATCCACAGTGTTCAAGCACAGCTAGAAGAAACTGCAATTGCCGCACAAATTAGCAATTTAGACTTGAATCTTACTGTCCTGTGAGTATTTGAGGCTCAGCCTTTGGAAGCAGAGCTGAAGCATAGCAGAGAGGGAGGGGGCGGAGCCTGCAAGTTATATTAGTAACATTTTCTAGCAGAATCTTCCACCAGAAACCTAACAAATTCAGCTTATGTCTTTTTTTTTTCTCCCACTATAGCAAGTCTTGGACAGAGTGAGTCACATGACACAGGGGGACCTGGTGATCTCCATGGACCAGCTCCTCACAAAACCCCGCCTGGGAACCTGCCACAAGTTCTACATGCAGCCCTTCACACTCGCAAACAGTAAGAGGCCCTCATCAGCTCCTCCTGGTGATGCTGCTGTGAAGTCACGACAGGCCATCATTTCTTTGTCTTTGTTTCCAGATGAGACAAAGACTCTGATGTTCTTCGAGGGCTGTCCTCCTCATCTGGGATGCTCCATCAAGCTCCGCGGCGCGTCCGAATATGAGCTGGCCAGGGTAAAAGAGATCATCATGCTGATGGTGTGCGTGGCCTACCACTCTCAGCTGGAGATCTCCTTCCTCATGGATGAGTTTGCCATGCCACCCAGCCTGCCCCAGAGCAGTTCCTTTCCATGCCTGCTAGAGGGCACCACTGTAGATGAGGAGATGGATGGAGACAGCCAGGAGAGAACGGTGGGAAATGAAGACTCCACATTAGGAGAACAGCCTGAAGACAAAGCAGAGTCTTCGTCCAAAAATGGAGATGTCGATGGTCTCCAGGACAAAACAAACCTGCAGTCACCTTCCTCCTCTGTCAGCGAGGAGGCTGCTAACATGGAGATAAGGACATCGTCCCCGGTGAACTCTCCCCCTCCACTCCCTCTGTCCGTGGCTCCTCCGTTCCTCATGGAGGAGGACCAAGAGATGGACTCGGACACTCTCATTGGGACCTCTGAGGGGGAGACGGGGGCAGAGGAAAGCTTCCAGAGGGGGGAGTCGCTTGTTTTGGAGGACGGGGAGCGTCCAGAGACACCCACCCCCAAGTTGTTCCGAGACCCTCTGCAGGACGACACGGGGATGTTTGTGGCCGAGCAGGTGTCGTCGTCCGACGACCGCCTCAAGTCCATCTCTGCCGTGTTCAAGCAGGAGCTGAAGGACATCATCCTGTGCATTTCCCCCTTCATCACCTTCAAAGAGCCCTTCCTCCTCACGCCTGCAGGCATGCACTGCCCCAGCAGGGACTACTTCCCTGAACAGGTACGTTTCTTACCTAACATCTGCAGAGAGCTGACATCACGGCACAACAGATCCTCTAACTCAGTGTAACTTCTCATTCAGCGTTTCTGCACTTCACTTCCTAATACAAGTTGTTCCCAAAAAAAAAAAATCACAATTAACGATGGTGATTCTTCCTTTTTCAGTTCAGATAATTCATCAAAACACCCATGTTTTAAAAAATATATGTTTTTAGATGGTTGGGAGAAGTTGCGCTCGGAGGATTTTTGGTATCATTTTGGTAACGTACCTGAAAGTGGACTCGCTCCCTTGGATTACAAGCAGCCCCACACATGAATGGTCTGAGGATGCTTTACTGTTAGTCTGACACAAAACTGATGGTAGCGCTCATATTTTCTTCTCCATATGCCCCAAACAATTGAAAAAGGGGGTTCACCAGAGAAAAGGATTTTACCCTGGTCCTCAACAGTCCAGTCCCCGTGCCTTTTGCAGAACATCCGTCTTTCCCTGATGTTTTTCCTGGAGAGAAGTGGCTTCTTTTGTACCCTTCCTGACACCAGACCGTCCTCCAGAAGTCTTCACCTCACTGTGTGTGCAGATGTGTTCACACCTGCCTGTACTGGTGAACCAGCTCTGTACTGGTGGTCACCCGATCCCGCAGCTGGTTCAACTTTACGAGAAGGTCCTAGTGCTCGCTGGACTTTCTTGGGCACCTTGAAGCCTTCTTCACAGCAGTTGAACCCCTCTCCTTGAGGTTCTTGATAACAGATAAACGGCTGATTCAGGTGCAATCTTGCTAGCAGCAGTGTCCTTGCTTGTGAGGTCATTTTTATGAAAAGAAATTTTGACTGCATGCGTTTCCTTGGAGGTAGCCATGCCCAACAGTGGAAGAACAATGATTTCAAGCAACGCCCTCCTTTTAATGCTTCTAGTCTGGTATTCTAACTAGGGGTGTGAAAAAAAAAATCGACTTGGCGATATATCGTGATTTTCGGCTGCCCAATATAATATCAATTTTTCAGCTTCTAATATCGATTTTTTTAGGAAAATAGTTTATTTTTCACATTTAAATTGTTTAAAATTTAAATGTGCAAAAACACTAATAAAAACCAATAAATAGGTTGTTTTGAAGCAAATAGTTTTGACTCAATTATCAAATATAATCTGATGAACATAAACACCAACTCTCTACTTTTAATTTTGATATTAACTGGGTAGAATATCGCAATATATCGTGATATCGTGATAATATCACATCGTGACCCAAGTATCATGATGCATATCATATTGTGAGGTCCTTGCCAATACTCACCCCTAATTCTAACCCCCCGTGACAGTGATGTCCAGCCTTGTCCTCGTCCAACACTCATCTTTTGTGGCAGGAATGAAATGCATCAGAAATGTTTTTTTGGTTCATTTTCATGCCAAAGAGCGAGTTTGCAATTAATTACAGTTCATATGATCAATGCTTCATTCTGCACTATATCCAAATTGCCATCATAAAACTAAGGGAAAGCAGACTTTGTGAAAATTAATTTTTGTGTAACTTTTGGTCACGGCTGTACAAGAAACAACCCAAAAGCAGTCTCTGTTCCCCGGCTTAGTTTTTAATCACACTTATCTTGACACTTGATGTACGTAAAGGGTTTTGATGAGTGTCTCCTTGCTTTTGGCAGTCGTGTCATGTGTGTTTTCTCTGTCCTGTAGGTCTACTTATCTCCCCTTCTCAACAAAGACTTGAAGGAACTGGATGGGCGCAGAAAACGGCAGCTGCTCAAAGACTCCACCCCCTCCTCCCTGGTCAACGGACAGGCGAACGGCCTTTCACAGCCGAGGCCCATCAGCATCCTACCCTGTCACGATCTCACCAGGACCCGCATCGTCGGCCAGCTGAGCAGTAGCCAGGATCTGGCCAGGATGCTGGCGGACTACAGAGCCAACGGGGGCCGAATCCGGCAAAAAGAAGCCTACGACCCCTTCTGCTCAGCCGCTGGTGGCCAGAGCCGGGGGGCAGAGGCGTTGACCAGAGCGCTCTCAAAGGTTGATGGCGAAGAGGACAAGATGAACAAGCAGACTGAGATGAGCTGGACTCCAAAGGTGAGCACCGTGAGCTGTCCACGGTAACTGTGATTGGTCCACTTTTTAGCGCTGTGATTTCCTGGTTCGCCACCACAGCACAGTTGGCATTTATACCAACTCTGCTCTTGACGTTTATCGTTCTCAGCTGGACTGCCTGAACCCCATCAACCATCAGAGGCTGTGTGTGCTGTTCAGCAGCTCGTCAGTGCAGTCCAACAACGCACCCAACCCCTGCGTCAGCCCGTGGTAAACCCCCCCACAGAAAATCATCCTGTAGATTCTGAATCTGAAACTGAAGGATTGGTAGTCAGTGTCTGTGCCGCCAACAGGATCGTCACCATGGAGTTTTACGGCAAGAACGACCTGTCTCTGGGCGTGTTCCTGGAGCGATACTGTTTCAGGTGAGATTTTTGGGGTTTTTTTTTTCGTAAACCAACGACATGTTTCAGTGTCTCAGTTTGCTTCACGGCGTGTTTGGTGTCCAGGCCGTCATACCAGTGCCCCAGCATGTTCTGTGAGACTCCCATGGTGCACCACATCCGACGCTTCGTGCACGGCAGCGGCTGCGTGCAGATCGTGCTGAAGGAGCTGGACTCCCCCGTGCCCGGTTATCAGCACACAATTCTCAACTACTCCTGGTGCCGCATCTGCAAACAGGTCAGTGACATCAGGAGGCTGTCTTCGGTTTGCTAAGAGATGTTTCTGTTTTTTAAATGAGGAAATACCTGATTTAATAAATTATAATACAGGGATGTCAATTTTCTTCTTTTTTTCCCATCCTGGGGGTCATTTTTGAGATACGTGTAAATCCAGTTTAATATTTTTTTGCGGGGGGGGGGGGGTACCCTCCACGAACCTCCGACTCTGCCGAGCGAGAGATGAGCTGATGATCGGACCCAGCAGAGGCTGTGGTCGGCGTGACGTGAATTCTCGATTGTGATTGGTTAATTGAGACCAGGGCATTCGCACTGAGCCATTGGTCGGGCTGACGTCACTATCTTTGTTGACATAGCGTCGGGGAATCCAACAAAATCCGGGTCATCAGCTGCCATCACAGCTGAACTAATGGTCAAAGTAAGCCCGAAGCACATATTTTCTGATATTACTTCTCCCTTTCTTGTTTGGATGGATAAAAACACTAGAATTTCGATGTGAAATGAGGTGAAAAAAATCACGCTGCGACCGGCGATTCCCCATGCCCCGTGGTTGTCAAATGCTGAAAAAATGAGTAATTATGTCGCCAGACCTATCAAATGGCTAATTTCAGGTCAATTTCCATCAATCAAATTGTTGCGATGAAAGAACTACCAGCAGTGATAATGAATCTATGACTTATATCAGTGGTTCTATTCTATTCTATTCTATTCTACTCTATTCTATTCTCAAACTTTTAATACTGCGTACCACCTGAGAAACTGTTCAGCTCTCTGAGTACCACCATGATGACCAACTTTAAAATATATACCTTCTCAATTAGCTTTAAATTCACAGGAGAGTTGTTAATTCCTTATTGTAGTTGATTTATTGTTACCTGAATTTCGTTTGAAACGTATTTATAATGCATTGTGGCCCCGATCGTACACCTCCCGCTACCCGCAAATTGCAGGTTTAGGAACCTCCGCTAACTCTATTTGATAAAAATGTGAGTATTCTTTTATTGTTGTTTTGTTTAATATGATGTTGAATCTGATTATGTGGCATTCAAAGTAACAATATGGACAACTAGATGTTCTCTACTTGATGCTTCCCAAATCAAAATGCCTCCTAAAGCACCCTGAGAGTCCTCAAAACTCAACATTTTCTTGGGGGGCTTACAGCCACTTCCTGAACCACTTCAGAGTTTTTCCCAATTTCCTATTGACATCCCTGATAATAATAAGGATTTGTTTGAAAAGCATCTTTGAGATTTTTAATTCTGTGTAACAAACAAACCTCAGTTTCCAGCTTTAATGGAAATTAACTTGTTTATCAGCAAACAGACCAGCCAGTGTTTTTTTATTCTTGCATGTATATATATATATATATAATATATATATATTTTTTTTTTTTATTTATTTATTTTTTTTTTTGTAACAGAAACTGAAAAGTTTACCGACTAAAAATCTCCCCTACCGTATGAAAATGGTCTGTCCTTGATAGTCATGGAAACGCAGCCACGATGCGAGTGCAGGGAATTTCCTCGATCAGATAATCAATCAAACCCGAGTTCTGACGTGTTTTACTTTAACTCCTGCTTACTTTATTGACTCAGTGCCTCATTCAGGTCGATGGGTCACTGGAAGCTTTGAGCCGTCGCTGCCTGTCGTCATTTGAAGAGTGTAACGCTGGAGAAGATGGTCAGTGGTTCACAGAACTGAAGTGGAAGCAAGGAAACGGTGTAAATTCAAACTGGATCAGAATGAACGTACAGTAGCGTTTAATAATCTGACCTAAACAAAATCAGAGATGCATTCAGTAAATTCACCTCAAAGCAGCTACAGATCTTTATAATTTAGTCTTTAAGGCAAAGATTACTGGCAACACGATTATTCTGGGATTATTCTGCTTAAAAGCATCATAGTATATCTTAAACGTGATACAAAGACTTTCAGAAAGACTGGGAGTTGCACAGGATGAAAGAAATATCCTTGGAACTGATAGTGGGAGATCACTTTAGAGGTTAAATCATTACAACGGACCATCAGAACATCCTGCTTCAGCTCCTGTTGAAGAACCGACGGCATTTAAAACAGACGTGGTTTCACACATTTGCTTCATGATTTATTCCTCTGGGCCAGCACACATCCTTCCCTGATTCCCTAAAGCCATCATAGATGTTGGAGATCTTTCCTGACCTGGAGTTGAAACACTGATTGTTTAACAAAGAACAGTGTTTTAGCAGTGTGAATGTAGTCTGAACCAGAGATGGTCAGTCTGTCTGTTTCTTCCTCATAATTAAATCAGCGTTTTTGAGTCGGTAGCTCCGTTCTAAAACAGTCTCACCTGCAGGTCTGCTGAGTTCACCTGTTGCACACACGTGTGGTTAAAACTCTCACGACTGAATCATTATCGTACCTTCCTCTGTTCCACTGACTCGTCTTCTGTCTGCAGGTGACTCCAGTGGTGCCGCTGTCCAACGACTCGTGGTCCATGTCTTTTGCCAAATACCTGGAGCTCCGTTTCTACGGCCACCAGTACACCAGACGGGCCAACGCAGAGCCCTGCGGACACTCCATCCACAAGGATTACCACCAGTACTTCTCCTACAACCAGATGGTGGCGTCCTTCAGGTCTGCTGGCTGGGCCCTGAGCCGTAGTTCTGACATCACATAAACCAGTAGCTGCAGAGACGACAGCAGATCTAACTCTGGGCTTTCCTGCTTCCTCAGCTACACGTCTGTGAGGCTGCTGGAGATTTGTCTTCCTCGTCCCAAGATCTTCATCAGGAACCTGGGGCCTTCGAAAACCAGCCTGCAGCAGGACGTGAAGGACTTCTCCCAGAAGTAAATTCATACCCCTGACACACCTCTTTGTTCGAGCAATAATGTGAGGAAAAGTTCAAAAGTTCAAGTCCAGCTGGTTTATTGTGGAAATCTTCCCAACAGCAGTTTGAACCACAAAGCAGGATTAGTGACTGAGTGAGGTAACCACCACCATGGCAGCCGAAGATGGAAACAAGTCAGGTTTCAAGATACAGTGAGGGGGACTACACTCTGAATCTGCACCATAGGTCGCAAAGGTAGCTGCTAGCGATAAGGCTAAAAAGAGGCAATACAAGGATGATGGATGGAAGCAAGCACATCACGGATGAAAAGAAGCTTTCCTGCTGAGGCCTACTCTGGTGCAGTTATCCTGTTCAGGTTATTTAAACAAAATAAACGGGACGTATGCATTTACAGTCGGAGCGATGCAGTGTGGCTTTGGATTATATTTTACTCTGGGGTGTTGTGGGATTTTATTCACTTTTGAAAGGTGTCGTGACTGAAAAAAGGTTGAGAAAGGCTGGTCTAAGTAAATGGAAAAAAATCAAAAAAGATCTGTGCCTGGACACGGAGTCTCCACGTACCTTCTCTTTTTAATTTCACAGGAGAAATGTCAGCAGAAGAAAATGTTGAAATTATTTCATCCTGGATGTGTTGAACCTGCTCCATAGTAAATATTTCAGTTGATCTTGAGCACAAACAGAAGTGGCAGGTCTCCTCTGAGAGCCTCGTGTAGAAGAAGAAATCTTCACTGAAACATAATCTCCTGCTTTTCATCTGAGCTGTGTGTGCAGATGTTTGATGTTCTGATCATGACCTCCGTTTCTGCACCTCTCTCCTCAGAGTGACTCAGGTGTACCTGGCCATCGACGACCGTCTCACCTCCCTGAAGACCGAGACCTTCAGCAAGACGCGGGAGGAGAAGATGGAGGACCTCTTCGCTCAGAAAGACGTGGGTGTCGTTTGTCCCTCCTCCAGTGCGTCGGCGGTGGTTTGTGAGGCTAACGCTGTGCCTGTGTGCTCAGATGGAGGAGGCGGAACTGCGCAGCTGGATGGAAAAGCTTCAGGTGCGACTGCAGGCCTGCGGCCTGGATTCTCCTCAGCAGCTGCAGGTGGTGCTGGAGTCGCTGGTGGTGAAGAAGCAGAGTCTGTGTGAGATGCTGCAGTCGTGGAACAGCAGGTGTGTGTCGGCTCTGGAGCATCGTCAGCATTATCCCAACTCCTGCTCCTGGTCCATACGTTTCCCTTTATGGACATATTTTAGCATCTTCTGATGGCTCACCGCTGCACAGTACACGTACGGCTAGATTTAGGTTCTTCATCGCTGGAGTTGGCACAGAACTGATGCTGGTAGAAAAAACTGAACCAATAGAAAACAAGATGTAAAAGTGCATGGGACCAGAGATTAACAAAGAGCACTATTTATATTAAAAAAAGAAAAACAGAGATACCAGCAGCAGCTTTTTCTTTGGTTCAGCAAGAATGGAAGCTCACAAAACCGCATCAGTCAGTCCAGGAGGAGCAAACATTTCATTATAGCAATCAGTGAAACATCTGGCCCATGTCACTGTGGTTCTGCCTGTCAAAAATGAAACGCTGTACAGTACCAGGAAATGGAAAAACATCAATATAGAAGACCTGTAACTCTAATTTTCTGAGTCAGTATCAGGTCTCCTGACCTGTCGAACTCTTCAGTTGAGTTTCTCATATTTCACACGTCTCGTTCCCTTGCAGACTCCAGGACCTGTTCCAGCAGGAGAAGGGCAGGAAGCGTCTGTCCGTACCCCCAAGTCCCGGCAGGCACAGACCACCCACCACTGACGACAGCAAGGTCCGTATCCAACCTCCCTGTTCATACGGCCCAGTGGGTTTAGTGATGATGGAGCCACTAACAGGCGGCTCACCTTTTCCGTTTGTCTCAACAGAGTGCGGTGGATTCCTCTCCTCGTAACCCCTCCCCTGTGGTCCAGAATGGCGATAAAGGTGAGTTTAAAGACTCCAGGTGCGCCGCTGTCCGAGTAAAGCGGCAAACGGCTGAGAGCAGCACGCAGGGCTTTCACGTGCGCGCTCGTGATTTTTCACCAACACAGGACAGACCTTTTCCTTCTTTGTTTTTTTCTGTATGAAGCTGTTAGGGGTGCAACTGTACAGGTGGCTCACAGTACGGTCCATACCACGGTTTTTGTGTCATGGTTTCGCTACGGATTCGACATGTGTTTTGTCCATTAACCCGTTACCATTCCGACGGCCGTAATTTACAAAACTACACCGTAATCTACACCGCTCATATGTTACGTGAGGTAGTCATGCGACAAAGCTAAGATTCTTGTGATTCAATCGATGTAAACCATTTCAGGGTATAATCATAACAGTAGGTACAATCAATGCCTGTGTCACACCATAAACAAAGTAACAGTTACAAAATTGACGCAATTTACCAATGAAGCCTTATAGAAGTCGTCCGATCAAAAATATTCCCACAAAAATGGTCTGGTTACATTCACAAGGGTCCAGTCGATCCAATTAACAGTTGTTGTTTTGCTGTTAACTGTCCGGAGTGTTCAACTGTCCTGTGTTGAGAAAGCGTAATATCATGATGCTAACGCTGGAGATGCTAGCCCATGTTGCTCGTGTTTCCGTTTGAGTATGGGACACGTCGCAAGCAGCGTTTACAGACTGCAACGTTTTTGATAACTGTTTCCACTCCATCGTTGGTGTACTCAATAGCAAAACCAAAATGATCCCACACCAGCGATTTAAATAAACCTGGTACTTCTTGGAACAGCTTTCTCTCGACTTCGCTACCGCTGGCCATGCCTGCTTGTTTTCATTCATTTCCCGCATCTATGAGCTGCAGCCAGCCAGCCAAAGTATGATAGGTTTGTCACTGAGTGAGCGGAGGCGATTCAACATTGACATGCGGAGGTGGGCCTGTTGCCTAAAAGGCACACACGCACACCCGTATAATGATCAAGTCCAAAGCAAAATTATTAGAACATATGTACCGCGGTACATAAGACCGTATTGTCCCATGGAGTACCGTTGCATCCCTAGAAGCTATCTGTGACGCTGAGTTTTTCTCTCCATCAGAGGACCGTCACCTCTGCCCCCTCCCCTCAACCACCTCGTCCCTGCTGCCGTCGCCGGGAGACCCTGCAGTTGAACCGGCCACACCTGGGCCCTCCTCAGCTGAGCAGGACTCTGTCAGCATCTCCGAAGGTTTGCACAGACGCATGCACACACTCTGATCTGCTGCAGCGTCTCCGCTACGCCAGCTCTGCTCTACACGCTCTGCGTTTGCTCGGTTCCAGACGTGTTCGACGGACACCTGCTGGGCTCCACTGACAGCCAGGTGAAGGAGAAATCCACCATGAAGGCCATCCTCGCCAACTTCCTGCCCGGCAACAGCTACAACCCCATTCCTGTCCCGTTGTAAGTTCCACACTGGAGGTGGTTCAGATCCGATGAGCTCTACTGCTCCTTCACACACACAAGTTTGGAGATGATTCATTAAGATGTTTTGAAACTGTTGATGGAAAGGAAGCCATCTGATCTGAAACAGCTGTGCGTGTGAAAGTATCTGGAGACTCAGTCCTGTGACCACGGTGTTGTTTGTGTCAACAGCGATCCAGACAAGCACTACCTGATGTACGAACACGAGCGGGTGCCCATCGCCGTGTGCGAGAGAGAGCCGAGCTCCATCATCGCCTTCGCCCTCAGGTGACCTTGCCCTCTTTACAGTGTTTGTCGACCCGATCCGTGTCCCGTTTGCTTAAATCTACCGTTTGTTGTCCTCCAGCTGCAAAGAGTACAAAACAGCGCTGGAGGATCTGTCCAAGTCTTCAAACGCAGGAGTGGACGAGACTCCGCAGGCCGCCAGGTGCAGATCAGATAAATGCAAAACTGTCCAAGCATCTTAAAAACATTTGAATATTTAACAAACTTTGCATAAGCATGATAAGGATCACAGATTTAACAGTTGGATGTTATTTTGCTCAACCATTTGAGTCATTTATTTGAAGTCAGAGGAAAAGTGATGTGTGTTTCTTTGGTGATCAGCGCTGCAGAGAGTCGGGTGAAGAGCAGCCCCGCGAGGCCCAGCGAGTCGTCGTTACTGTCGCAGCAGAGTCGCAGCAGCCTTGGACGCTGATCCTCCCAGTGCGTGTTCACGAGCTCTGGTCAAACAGGTTTCCCTTATGAAGGGAGAACCATCCTGAACTAACGCTGCTTCCTTTCTTCACAGAGGACACAGACTCCGCCGATAAGCAGAAGAAAC
Source organism: Hirundichthys speculiger (assembly GCA_018398805.1). Taxonomy (NCBI): domain Eukaryota; kingdom Metazoa; phylum Chordata; class Actinopteri; order Beloniformes; family Exocoetidae; genus Hirundichthys; species Hirundichthys speculiger. The sequence goes on along the minus strand of JAGFBZ010001279.1, from coordinate 1,740,128 downwards.
AGACGCTGAATCCACACATCGAGCTGCGTGAGTATCTGGTTTTCAGAGCTTCTCTGACTCCTGAAACTGGTTCCTGTTGAGTTCTGAAAATCTCAGCATTTATTAGAAAAATAGCCTTGATGTAATACGTGAGAATATTTATGGGGAAAAAAACCTCGTCAGTGATTTATAGGCCAAAAAAATAATAAATCTAAAATAATTGTGTGTTTTCAGTAGGAAAAGGGGAAAATTACCACTACTGATCTTTATAAAAATACAAAACATTCATCCCCGTCACCTCAGATTTCAGCTGAATCAAGGTGGAGCTGTTTTATGACCAAACGGCTCATAAAATGGATTCTCCTCGTCCCCGTAACGCCAACTTAAACTCCAGAGAAAGGCATCATCCTTAAATCACACTGACATCCTCGTCTTTTACCCCACAGAGTTCTCTGACGCCAGCGCCAAGTTCTACTGTCGGATCTACTACGCTGAAGAGTTCCACCAGATGCGTGAGGAGATCATGGAGAGCAGCGAGGAGGACTTCGTCCGCTCCCTGTCCCACTGTGTCAACTGGCAGGCTCGAGGAGGAAAGTCCGGCGCCGTCTTCTACGCAACTGAAGGTTGGAGCCGATTTCTCCGCTACACTAGAGTGATGGGCTTCTCAGAACCGGTCCAGGTTTTACCGGGTTTAGCACCTGCATGAGGTGGTTCTAGATGTGTTTGTCGTGAACGCAGAAAGCATGGTCAGCAGGAATAAATGGCTTGAAAGGTTTTTCTCCTCCTGTCTTCTGTCAGATGATCGGTTCATCCTGAAGCAGATGCCCAGACTGGAGGTCCAGTCCTTCTTGGACTTTGCACCGCATTACTTCACCTACATCACTGGAGCCGTGCAGCAGAAAGTAAGCTGCATGAACAAAAGATTCCTATCAAAAACTTGATCTGAAATCACTTCCTGTTTACCGTGTAGTCCACTGTTAGTCACCTGACTGCATCGTTGCACTGTCTAAATGTAAAGTGGTCACCCACCCAGCAAATACATAATGCATGACAGTTTGTAACCTGATGTGCAACAGCAGCAGGGTCATGATGATGAGCGCTTGCTAGTTAACTAGGGGCCGGTCCATAAGAGTGATTTCAGACACACCAGGTGTCTCCGTTCCAGGAAATAACTCCTCTGTTCGTTCCACAGCGGCCGACTGCGCTGGCGAAGATCCTGGGAGTTTACAGGATTGGATACAAGAACTCCCAGAACAACACGGAGAAGAAGCTGGACCTCCTCGTCATGGAAAACCTCTTCTACGGACGCAAGATGGCTCAGGTGTGTTTCCAGGCCGGGCTTCAGTTCTACCGAGGGTCTGCGGGTCACATCAGTGATTAAAGGCGATGGCTTCGTGTTCCTCCACAGGTGTTTGACTTGAAAGGCTCTCTGAGGAACCGTAACGTGAAGACGGACTCGGGGAAGGAGAGCTGCGAGGTGGTTCTGCTGGATGAGAACTTGCTGAAGCTGATTCACGACAACCCCTCTCTACATCCGCTCCCACTGCAAGGCCATCCTCCGCGCCGCCATTCACAGCGACGCCTACTTCCTGTCCAGCCACCTGATCATCGATTACTCCCTGCTGGTGGGCCGGGACGACGCCACCGACCAGCTGGTGGTGGGGATCATAGGTGAGGAGGACGAGGACGGTGCGGTCAGTCAGCTTCAAGTCGGCTCCGTTTTGACCACTGTCCCTCTGCCGTTTTCTGCAGATTACATCAGGACATTCACGTGGGACAAGAAACTGGAAATGGTTGTGAAGTCCACTGGAATCCTGGGGGGTCAAGGTAAATAAGATCAGTGTCAGGATGATAACCAACTGAACCGTGGGTCAGGTGTCAGCAGCTGTGGTGTCTCTTCTGCATTTCTCCATCTGCAGGGAAGATGCCAACGGTGGTTTCCCCGGAGCTGTACAGAGCTCGCTTCTGTGAAGCCATGGACAAATACTTCCTGATGGTCCCGGACCACTGGGCCGGCTTGGGAACCAACTGCTGAGTCACGCAGGACTGTCCGTGCACAGAAACACAAGAGTACCATTCCACAGCGGCAGAACCGTTCGGCGTCTGCAGCGTTTTTATTCCAGGAGATGCGTTGTATGATTTCAGATTAATATAAAATCCTCCCCTGATTTTTATATTTGGTGCCATTTGAGTGTAGCCACCAAAACGTTCAGTCAGGTGGTTTTAGTTTGGTAAACAAGCTGCTTCGTGTAATTTAAAGTTGTACAGAGATTATGTAACTATTAAAAAATTATTATTAACATTTCCAGCTGTTTGAGGACTTACAGTAAATATATCCGTTTGTTTATCTTTGCTTTATTGCCACTTATTTTGTAGAAAAACTAAATTAAAAGTCAAAAATGGAAAAAAAAGATTATCTAAGGGAGATGGTCTAAGAAGTAAAGACGGTCTACAAATTGTGAACGTTTCAGAATAAAGTTCTTCAGTGTAAAATTGCAGAGACTAAATATTTTCTGAATATTTACAGCACTTAATTTTTTTTTCTTTAAAATTCAGAGAATATGAAGAAATCTCTGTGCATGGGTCGATGCCAAAAAATGAATGTTGCATGCCTGTGATCTTTGGGCCCTGAGGCAACACTTCATTAAAAACCAGCATGATTCAGTGGTGGAAGTCGTTCCAGGGGCTTGGAAACACTTCTGCAAATCACACAGGTTACGTTTAAATTCACAGCAAAACATTCTTGAATTTGGGACAAAGTTGTAATAATATGAATTCCACATTTTTGCAAAAGCCCATGTTTTGTTATCCAGGTTAAAGCTCTGTCAACTTTGAGAAGAGAGCATGTGTGAACGTGATTCAGAAACACTTCTGAAGAACAAAAACCTTATTTGGGCCAAAGCTAATTTAAAATAGACTGAGCCAAAGTTGCAGCTGTGTAGCAAATTTCACATCTGGAAAGGAAGCTTTAGCACTGAAAGGTGTCCATACAGGTTGTTATAGGTGCATCTGCTCCCATCCAGGTGTCTTTAAGCAAGACAATGCTAAACCACATTCTGCATCAGTTCCATTCGACTTCATTCTTATAAAGTCTATCACAATACAGATTATCTCTAGTTGGGTTTTCACACCCAGTGCAACAATTGATGGTAAGAAGCCATAGCAAGTTAAAAACTCCTTGAAGAGGGAACCCACCTGGAGCAGGGCCTGGCTCATGAGAGGGGAACCCTCCTGCCAGCCTTTTTTTTTCTCTTTCTTAAGATGGTACATTTACCCAGTTTTACTCAACATTCAATGTTTTCTATAGTCTACTATGAATAAAATTTGTGATTTACAAATCATTGCATTCTGTTTTTGCCACCACATCCCAACATCTTCTTTGCAACTGGGGTTGTATAGTTTGACCCACTGTTGCACCGTTTACTTCTCAGCTGCTTCCTGTTTGGCCTATCCACAGTGAAGTTCTCATTCCTGATACAAATGGGAGTTGAACTTGGACCTCCTAGGCTAAAGCCGCTACCACTATGCCACAAATACTGCAATTTTATTTTGGCTCCAAAATTTGATGAAATGTTAGTCATCCCTTAGAAGTCCCATGAAAATCACTGATCTGTTTTCTGTAAAAACAGAATTTGAGGAGGCTGACTCCTCCCCAAAAAGTCCACTGTGCTCTGATTGGCCAGCTCTTGTGGCTGATTAGTCTGTATCCGTAGATTCTGCAGAGATTTTCAGTGGATGCAGTTCATAAACTTATCATAAGGTGGCGTACGGTTCAAGATGTGATTCTTGTAAACAGTTGATTTGGGGACTTGGAAGCTGACCGTCTTGCCAAACTGACTTTTTCAGCTGTAGAGAAATAAATGAGGGTTTAAAAAAAAAAGAAGAAACCATTCAGCAGAAGGTCCAAACAGATTTTTTTGTTTGTTTGTTTTAATTGAACAGCTTCTATAAAACGAAGGGTAGCAGAGAAACAGCCCTCAGCATGTCATACTGCATCAGGAACTGGTATGAAAATCATGAGACACGTGACGATTGTCAGGACTGCTGAGACTCATGTTCTGGTAGAGTAAGTACAACAACAACAATAATAGTAATACTGTGCTTATAATGTTTGTGTGCTTACCAAGCAGCTGACAGAGTTTCAGTTAACCGTTTTATCAATATGCACATTTTAATCCAACCTCATGTCATTGTCTCGTGGAAAGTCTCATACAAAGCTTCATGTCAATAAAGCCGTTGTTTTCACATCAGTACCTAAGCTAAACACACTCACACACACCGACAGAACTTCACTAATGAGGATGGAGATGTTCTGTTGTTTCATTATTGTCAAATTCTTCATGTGGAGTAACATTTATTCCTGACATTGAACTTTTTTTTTGTCGTGAGATTTTTTGGCAGTTAAGACAAAAGAAAATCTCCAACCTGCAAGGAAAAATTAAAATAAAATGCAATAATGTCTCACATTGGGTTCAATGTATTAAAGGAGCAGTTCACACAAAACCAATTGACTGTTGATGGCACGAGTTTGTCCAGTTTTAAAGATTTGTCTTACCATGAAATTCAACCATTTTTTTTTTCCAACTGCAGTATTTTCCTAAAAGCAGAGCTTTTTGATTTCTTCTGCATTAAGCATGATTTATAGTTCTACCTAGCAAATAAACACAGAGCATCGGAACAACGGCCGTTGGCGACCATACTTGTCCGTTGCCGCTCTTTAACTACACCACCAGCGCTGGAAACTTGCAGTACTGAGCTTTTTCTTTACTTCTTTTGTAGCTCAAAAAATAGCAACGGAGCAAATAACACGCCAAATAACATGTGGGAGCTGATAAATGTTGAGTAACGGTATTTTTTACTGACAAGGCAGCAATCTCTCTCAACCTGACTCCAACATGACAAATTAGCAGTCGCGGGAATACTCAGACAGAAATACAGGAGGTGAACATGAGGCTATGGCAGAGATAAAAGTGTCAGGCTCTTTTCCACAAAGTGTGGATCTTACCCCCTGGTATTTAAGGTGAGGGCATACGGATCTGTAAGGATGTGTTGGCTCGACGCTGATGCTACTGGTGCTAATTCCGATTCATTGTTGCTATCTGAAACCGATTTTCTTGTTTCTATCAGCCTACGCTTGTAGCCTGTAAAAGGTTTCCACACAAACAACCGAATGACGTTTTTCAAAAGCCTGGTCGTTATTCGTGCTGTGGTAGCTAAAAATGAATGCTAGCACAGCCTGTACGTTCTCTCTGAAATACAACACGAGTTGAATATTTTTTTTTTTAATTCAACGTGAGGCAAAAACTGCGCTGAAAAATACTAGCGGGAGTTTTCTGAACTGCACCGGAGATTCACGGAGGTTCTAAAAGAAGTGAATGGATTAACGATGTACCTCATGAGGGCAGAAGAGCAGGTGAAACATCTAATCTCCACCTGGCCTCCATCAATCCCTGTGAAAGATATATCGCGCCCCCTGGTGTTCAACGCGAGGACCAGCATTGCCAGGTGTACGATAATCATTATCGTATTTGTACGATAATTTGACCCTCTGTTACAATCAATAATCCAAAAAAAGAGGCCCAATGTATGATCATTTGACTGTTTCACATTATTGCCTGCCGCAACTGTCTGCCGGAGTTTTTTTTTTTTTTGTGAACCCCGAAGGCATTCGTTCCCATGTGACATGTTTCCAGCCAATCGTGCTTTGCTGAGCGTGAGATACGAATGTTTGTCTCAGAACAACAAGCATGATAGGCTGAATGGTCAGCTTTCGCCTGCTATTTAACACTAGACTGATTAAATTTGACTAGAGCGCATCATTGGGCTTGTTATTTTGGTTATGACAGACGTACGATAATTTCCCTCAAAATACGATAATTTTGAGTCTCTGGTACGATAATCCTACATATTCCACCTGGCAACGCTGGCGAGGACCCACTTTCTTATCGATAGGTTGGCTTGATGCTAATGCTAACACTGCTGATGCCAACTCAACTGATCAAAACAGAAGTGGGTTTTTCAAAAGCCCGTGAGTTGTTCATGCAGTACAAGCCAACACTGGACGTTAGCACAGCCTATATGTGCCCCAAGAAATCCAAGAGGCACCAACAGAAATTTCCTTCATGCACCTGAGCAAAAGCAAATGCCAAAAATACCTGACTATGAGGCAAATTTTTCAAAACATGGACAAACCCGTCCATTTTTTTGCTTTTTTGGTGAACTGGCCCTTTAAAATGAAAATATGAGAATCCGTTAACACAGTAAAGGTTATAAAAGGAACCAAAAGAATCAACATCAAGGCACTGGGCACGTTTGAGACGATGGCACATCGTTGGTAGGCAGACGAAGGGGGGGAGGACAGTGGTCAAGGCCCTGTGTTCCTTTACATTTAAGTGCTGGCAGTTTTTGTACCATCATGTTAGATACGATAAATAGCACAAAGAGCTAAGCTAAAAACAGCTTTTCAACACAAGAGAAATTTGGTCTTTAGGAGAATCTAGACTTCTGTGATTGGACATTTGAACCCGCCCAGGCGGGTGAGAACTCGGTTTGCTACCCTGGACTGAAAAGTGTACTAACATGGATAACTGGTAGAACACATGGTACCAGGTACATCCCAAGTCCCTCACATCTCCCAGAGATCCTGCCAGTTAGTTTGGATGGTTTCTTCCCAGGATGAGGAGCAAGGAAAAAAAAATAACAACTGACTGGAAAATCAAGTTGGACCAAAAATAAGATTCAACCTAAGAAGTTGTTGGAGAAGGAGTGTTTAAGAAAATTCTGTCTTATGTACAACTTGATAGTTTGCTGTTGGCTCATTAGACATGTTAAACACCGTCCAGAGCATTCAGACTGTAAACACACTACAAAAGTAAAAGGGAACTATGTGACAGTCCCGTTATTTGTCCTTAGGGATGTGACTTTTTCTTTGGAAGTATTAACATTGGTTTTTTTTAGTGCTCTGGGTGCCCCTACAGGTGGTGGAGCTTACATCGCTTTTACAAGATTCTCTAAAATTTTGCTATCTTTCTTGGTCACTTTCAATTGCTCCTCCATCACTACATTTATGAGCACCTTTGTTGCCTCTTCCGAGATGTTGGCTGTAGCTCTGTGAGCTCGTTTCACCGTTGTTGGTGTGAAGCAGTACTGTGGGCGGCACACAGTTGCCTGACTAGGACAGGAGCAGGAACTTACTTTATCAGATTTTTGCTGATAGCAGCTACACGACGCTTTACAAAAGAAGGCAAAAATTCCTTCAAATGAAACAATGATACTTTAACGTAAACAAGTCCTGCGTTCTGCTTTAATGTTAGCAGTAGGTGCAATGGAGCGACATAAAAATAGCTATTTCAACCTTCTGACGAGACTCAACGATATCATTACACTTTTACACCGCTTCGAAAACACTTGCCTGTTTTTTGTTTGTTTTTAATGAATATCTTACATACTCATTCAGCTTTGTGGAAGTAGAACTCTCTTGCTCAACTAGTACGGACTTACAAGACGGCAGTGACCGGACGGAGGTGCCTGTGTAAACAGTGCTTTTCGTACACATACAAAGTTAATTCACCTCGGGACAGCTTGGTGGTTAGAACTGTCGTATCTTGTGTGCTCATTCACAATAACTAATGACCCATACAGGGTGTATTCCTGCCTTTTGTTTGTAACCTTTTACAGGGAAAACCCAGGTACTGCAAAAATGGTACTCACTGAGTGGCAGCACAGGTCGAAAACAGTCGTTCCTGCTGCAACTGGGGCTTTTTCCAGTCATGTAAACGTCCGGTTTTGAAGCAACTAAGCACACTCCCACTGACTCAGAAGGTGCAGATTTAGCACAAAACAGGGAAGAAGAACAACACAAGAATGTCATATAAAAGTCCAGGCTACGTTCCCGTCAATTCAGCTAGGAACAGAGTGTTGACCCTGACTACTTCTACTGGAATAACTGGAGGCCAAAGCAGAGAAAGACCCGTGTCTACAAAGCCCCGGATAATACGAGTCCTGCATCCTTACGGCGTGATATTTCACCATGGTAGTCTGGTTACCCCATAGGACGATTTTTGTTTTTTAAATAATTTTTTCTTTTTAATTGACATCTTAATACTTTATGAGTTGTCTTAGACATACATGGCAGCAAAGTTGATTTTTACTCTACAAATGGTGGCTAATTTGGCAACTAACATTACATTGTCTTGCTGAACAGGTTGGTGAGACTTGTTGAGGGAATTGAGATGTACCCGTTACGTCATCCGTTCTGCCTTAGTCAACATCTAAACTACTGAACACTTCACTGAAGCTGTACAGTTCACATTCCAGCCAGGTTTCATTGAGCCCAACAGCAAACTCCAAACTTGTGCTTCAGGTGTTAAAACCATTAAAAAATGTACCTGTTCACGTGACACTTCTGTGCACGTTCATTACTTACACATGGAAGTCAAACATTTGGTTCAAGAACAAGCAAAAAAAAAAAAAATCATCAAAAGTTTAAAATTACATTTTTTTTTCTTTCTTAATAGTCTGCTTCATTTTATACAAACAGTTAGAAATGGCTTTTTGAAAGAAAACTGGCGTCTCAGAGGCGCGCGGTGGCGCCGTACGACGCCAAGTACCGAGGTCGGTTTGGATTTCAGCACCCGTGAGTGGGAAGAACGAACCGTGGTGTAAATTAACACAGGCATGCGCATCTGAACCGTAATGTGTCCAGATCAAACTCTTCTTCTCTGTGGAGCATGTTGGTCCTCGGGTCCATGGAAGTGCAGAAGAAGAAGCGCTGCAGAAGCTCCAGCCTGCAGTCGGAGCACGCCAACAGGAAGACATGGATCCCCAAAGGTTCAACATTGAACAAATCAAGGACGTTATCAAGTAAATAACTGAAGAAATTCATAAAGCTCATAAAGTGTTATTTGATCATTAATTTTCATAACTGGATTGTTTAATCTAATTATATTGTTAGTACATTTTCCTTTTTTTTTTTTTTTTTTTTTTACACATTTTAGTACATTTTAATGTGGATTCTTTACACAAACATAATTTTTCTATGTAATTTTTGATCTGTACAGACCCAATGACCTACAAAAGTTCAAGTAATCTTTAAGGTTCTTTCTGATATTGTCACATTTGTTTCTCTGTGTATTCTTGTACAAAAAAATATTTTTTTTTCTTTTTTTTTTTAATACAGTAAATCTCTCAATGTTGCTTCTCCCAATATGCTTAATGAGACATGAAACATAATGAGAGGACATTTATAATATTATTCCATGATTTGGTTATTTTTCCTGAAAAACACAATTACCACACATTTTTCTGCTCGTTTCTGGCTAGCTAAGTCATTTTTTGTCATGAAAAATAAGTAAATAGATAAAATATCCTTTTTAAATCCCTCGTGGATTTAAAAAAAACTAATAATTCTTAAAATGATAAGTATTTCCTGTTTTTTCTTGGTCGAATAGGCTGGTTTTTATTCCCACAGGTGAAACCGAACCAAATATAAGCTGCTGCACTGGGGTTAAAGGTAGGGTAAGCGATTTCTGCATTGACATCACATTTGTTGCTAACTATATTCTGTTAACGATTTTTTTTTTCAGACATCCATCACCTCCCTTCCCCATCCCTCCAGTGTTCCAGAGAAAACGTATCCCAACACCAACCATCCTCCCACAGAGCTCAAAATCTCCCGTCTGTGATTGGCTGGAGCGTTTGTTGTGCTTTAAACCCTCACACTGATTCAAGTTTACAGAGTCGGGTGGACTCATGAGATGGGCAGCTAGCGGATGGTGAAGAGATATTCATGGAAAGTGACAAGAGTTCTGAGTTAAGAATCCCATAGAATCACTTACCCTACCTTTAAGTAGCATTAAAGTTAAACTAGAAGGGTTTTTTTTTTTCAGATCAATAGTTTTTTGTTGTTTTTTTTTTTTAAGACATGTTTCAGGCAGTTTTTGTTTCATATTTCTGTTTCGTTTTTTCTCCACAGACTGAGAAGCCAAGGACAGTTGGGACGAACTCAAAGGTAAGAACACGTGTTTAAAATGTGCATTAAAAATAAGGGTTAAAGACGGGTGTTGTTCTGAAAACAGGAAAGCAAGCAACTTCTCTAAAACCATTATGATAATCAAGAGGAAATAACACTTTCTGTGATTATTCATTTCAACACGTTTATATTTTCCTGAAGTTTCTGTTATGTTTATTGTTGTTGTAGGGTTGCTTGTTTATTTAATACTGAACCTTCGGGGCTCCATCAGAGCAAACCTCTGTGCTGCTTCATCGAGCGTGCAGAGAAACCTCGTTCCTTGAGAAGGAGGGAAGGTGAACAGTTCGAGGTAAGAAGCCAGAGAGTCTTTTCAGTGGGGGTCAGAAGGTTTCCGAGTCCTCCGAGTCATTTTCAGTGGTTCCCTCGCTGGAGGGCCCCGAGGGGTTCCTTGGACTGCGTGGCCCCCGAAGGCCTGAGCCTTTACCCCCCTGATGGGGCAGCTGCCTCAGCAGGGAGCCTGGGGAGGGAGCCCCGGAGCTGCAAGGGGAGCAGAAAGGCATCATGGTAGCCAGAATGAGAGCCAGACAGTCAGCTACCTCTCTGCTAGGAGCACAAGCCAGAGCAGGGGTCAGACCTGAGGCAGAGAGACAGAGGAGGACAGGAGGACGTGGACAGGGAGGAAGCAGGGGAGGCAAAGCAGAAGACAAAGACGGAGCAGCATTCCGTTAGTTTTCAGCCCGCTGACAGTTCAAACAGACACGACGGAAACGCTGAGCACGAGGACGACCACAACAAGAACCAGAGGGGGCTGGATACACAAAATCCTGCCAGCGCACCGTGAGTTCACGAGAATTCAACAGAACCATCTACGCTTTCGCCGTCATTCCTAATCCAGACTGACAGCTCACTCTTTGGAGTGATACGTCACTCTTTTGTTTACAGTGATGGGCTACTGTTCAGTCCTGATATACACCCCACTTTTTTTTTTTTCTATCTCTTTAAGTGTGATACATCAGTCTTAAGTTTAGAGTGATATATCACTCAGGTTTGTGTGTGATGACTCACTCTTTCCGTTTAGAGTGATAAGTTCAGTGTCAAAGAGTAATACCTCACTCTTTGGTGTGATATTCTCTTCAGATAGATACATCTCACTTCAGATTAAAGTGCTATCTTCTCAGATTAGAGCGATACATCACTCGGTGTTGTGCCTCACTCTACAATTTAAGAGTGACATCTCACTCTTCAGTCAAGGTATGACTCACTAAACAAAGACCCGTGATGTCATTTTCCTCTCAGAATGGTCCCACACATTACTTGTGACTTTTCTTATCCATGAGTTAACTAATTTGTGTGGGATCCTTCTGGGATGACCAATTTAGGTCCACTTTGATTTTTCACTGTACGAAAAACTGAGCCAGGGAGAAAACCGAGAGGAAATCACCATTAAGTTTACAACCATCACGTTTTTTTTGGGCCAGAGCAAAGAAACCATGGTGCGATAGCAGCTATAATGGCAAATCATTTTATACTAAATGTAATTCCTGCATGTGACTCCTCATTTGACATCACCTCCACATTTTATCCATTCTGTGTTGGAGTTAGGAGGAAATGGGCCGTGCTTCTCTGATCTAGAATGACTGTAACTGCTAAATGGAAAATGCATTATTTTAGTGAAACATCTTTTTTTAAAAATCCATAGTGGTGGTGTATAAAGGCAAAATCATATGAGGTTTACGACTGTACAGGTACCTCTGAACTATCTGCATTTGTGCCTCAACCCTTCACGTCAGGAGTGACAAAGCAGGAGCTGTTTACAGAGAAATCAACCACAGAAGTTCATCCAAACACGTCAGCAGTAAAGCTGAGTCCATGCTGCCACAAACAAGAACGTTCATGCACACGATCACAACGTGCAGCCTCGTAGCAGCAACTGCATCCTACCGTTCTCGTCCACCTTCTGGACGTTGGCTCCACGGGACAGCAGCTCCTCGACCGCCTTCTTCAGGCCGCTTCGAGCCGCCAGGTGGAGAGGACTGACGGAGACAAGTTTAAGAATAATGAGGTTTAACTGGATCATGTCTCCCTCGCCAAAAAGATTTCAGCGTTCATCCAAACATACAGCTGTGAGAGGTTTGTTCCAGTGACATAAAGAATATAGAACATCTGAGCGTTTTTTTTTAAAATAAAACTTTTCACCATTTAAGACTCTATTTTTATGATTTTTAACTCATTCATAGTACGTCCAGCTTCCTGTCTCGCCTGCAGTTTCAGATACTCACGTCTGCAGCGCTGCGTTTGTGGCGTTAATGAGCGACGTGTCGGTCAGCTTCTCCAGGATCAACAACACGCAGTCTTCCTGTCCCTGAAAAAGGAACAAGTTACTGCTGAGATGGAGTACAGACACACAAACTATTTCAAGTTTTGCTTAAACAGTTAAATATATGAAAAATGTCCCAGGCAACAGACTAGTGGGTGAACACAGTGATGGAAGAACGCTGCCCCCTAGTGGAGACTTACATTACTGCAGGCCAGGTGCAGGGCCGTGTTGCCGTCTTTGTCTGTCAGACTGAGGTTGGCGCTGGCGCTGGTCAACAGCACCTCTGGAGAACAAAACACCTGATATGAAAATGCAGCTGATGTAGAGACCAATCAAACCAAACAGCCAAGTTCCCTCAAACCGGCAGAAACATGGATCAAGCACTACAGTACCGAGAGCCCCGGCCCGGCCCTTTTCAGCCGCCATCATCAGTGCAGTGTGACCCGACTGGTCTACAGTGTCGACAGGTGCATCATGGGAAAGGAGCAGCTGTATGCAGTCAATGTGACCTGCGAATGCCGCAGCATGAAGAGGAGTCCTGCAGGAGAGGGAAAGGAAGGGAAACGGAGGATGCAGCGCGGAGCAACCAAACTGGAGCGTACGCGCCTCCATGACGATGCCTTACCTGTCCTTAGCATCTTTGCAGCCAGCAATGTCTGATCCCATCGCCTCCAGCAGCAGCGATGCACAAGGCTCATGATCGTTCACCCTGGCAGTTCAACCACAAACAGACGCTTAGCGGCTGATAAAACGGGTAAAAAACAGTCGGCGTGAAAATGAGCGGACTGACTTACACGGCACAGTGCAGAGGGGTGAACGGATTCCCATCAATACAGCGACAGCCTTTCTGCTCCAGCAAAACCTCTACGCACGCCTCGTGACCTGCAGACACAGACAAACGTAAATGTTTCCCCAGGTGCAGGCGCTACCTGTAGGGCAACAACAACAAAACCCCAAAAGAGCGTGATGGGGAGCCTGCTGATTCTGAACCCGAGCGGCGTAGCTGGACTTCTCTGCTAGTCGTTATCATATCTGTGACCATGTGTCTTGGACATGTTGGACAACAAGCAGAGCTCCTAGGGGACGCTGATATCGAATGAGCTGTTTCCTGGGACTCTGATGTGGCATGTAGCCTGAAGGAGACCGAGCATGTTTGAAATTTTGCCCCTCTGAGACTGATATCTTTCCTTCTTGGCACTGTATCAACACACCTGAGCGCTCCGGACCAACTAACTGCCAATACATCTGCTTTTATAGAGGTCTGCACTCCTGGTGCTGATCAGCAACACCTGACTGCATTAACCTTTAACCTCTATGACAGCACAAGGACGTAGTTTGTGTTGTCCACATGGATTTTCTTTCTTTTTACTTCATTTCATCAAATAAATATATGAATTTTATTGCACATGTGGGATAGTACTTGCTTAATATGTAGATCCAGTATGACCAGATAATATTTTTATTATGTTTTTATGCAAACGTTGCTGGCTGGAACCATGAGTGTATAATGTAAGCAGTGGCCACAATTACCGCCTCCAACCTTAAGGCCATGGTCCTTGGTCAGAAAAAGAAAATATCCAGAATGACCCTCAGGAAGGGTGGGTTCTGCCCAGGCAGTTGTGGCAGTAAGTGGGTGGATGTAATGAGAACATGTAAATCTATGAAATGAGTGCGTCTGAGGGTCTGTGCTGTAACTAACCATAGTAGCAGGCCCAGTGCAGCGGCGTGTAGCCACCGTTGTCTCTCAGAGGTGGCAGAGACGACGGCTCGGAGCAGGCGATGCTCAGCAACTCGCTCAGCCAGGAGGCGTGGCCCCGGGCGGCGGCCAGGTGGATGGCCGTGCGACCCCGCGAGTCACCCAGCAAAACTGAGGCCTCCTGCTCCAGCAGACACTGGACGCACTCCTCCTGACCGCACAGCAGCTGCGACGGACAACATTCAGATGTGAGTGCACCTCAAAAGTGTTTTTTTTGCCGGTTTCGGCTCGTTACCCATTCCACCGAACATTCGCAGCTCCAACCCAGAGAGGTCAGGTGCTCACCCCGAGGTGCAACGCGGTCAGGCCGTTGTTATCTGCCACGTTAACGTTGGCTTCCCTCTCCAGCAGCAGCGACACGGCATCAATGTGACCGCCTGCAACCGCCAGCATCAAAGGAGTCCTGCAGATGAAGACATTAGGTATTTAAGATGTAGACCAGTGGTCCCCAACCCCCGGGCCGCAGACCGGTACCGGGCCGCGCAAGAAAAAATTAGCTATTTAAGTTTTATTTATTATATGAGTCTGAACAAGCTTTTATTCTGCAAAATCTTTTATTTTGAAAAATGATCAGATTCTCTCAGTTGTATCTCGGTCACTTGAGCGGCAAAATTTAACCCCACTAGCAAAATGAGTAAAAAACAGACGTCTTTGTGAAGGGGAAAATGCAAAGTGAAGAGAAAGAAGAACAGCCTACAACTTCAAAGAAAAAGAAAGCTTTCAACAGACAATACCAGGAGTCCTACTGAAATATGAATTTATCACGACAGGTGATTCTACGTACCAACCCTGCTCTGCGTGAGGTTTTTTTTTTTTTTTAGGGGTACAGAGGATGCTACCAGATACTTTGATGTTATACTCATGTTATGTTACTCCCGTAATGTAATGAGTAACGAGGAAGCCCCCCCCCGGTCTTCCGGTGAAATTGTCAAGCCTTGACCAGACCACTGATGTAGACAAAAAAAAACGGGATCAACAGCATTAAACAGGAAGTGCGGAAAAGCATGACTCACTGTCCCTGAGAGTCAGCAGCATCTAAGAGGTCCCCGCCATCTGACTCATCCAGCAGGAGGCGCACACACGTCGTGTGACCGTTCATCACTAGGCAGAGAAGAAGGACACAGAGAGGCAGATATTTTTATCAGTCGGTTGTAAGATGACACATCAGCTCAGTGAGACGAGACTCTATAAACTCTATAACGAACTATAATCATAACATGAGGCAGTAAGAGCTGCTATCTACAAATGATCAGCTCCAGGGAAGGTCCATCTGACTGGACAGATGTTTCACCGGTGAGGGGAGACATTCAGAGAGTGAAGTGTTGAATTTTTTTTTGTGATACATGTGTGATATATTGAGGAATCTTCTCTGTCTGAGCACATTTTGTAATTGTTCATTAAATATGCTGGAGCTCATCGCAGCTCCATTCAGGCGAAGGGTTTCCAAAAATTCCTGGAACTCTGCAAAGCTGTGCACACGTACTGCAGAGATCCAAATACGACCAGCAAAATTAGATGTACATGGACCTGAAGGTAGTATTTTCATGCGCACGGTGAGACAAAGGAGAAAACAACAACAACAACACATGTTTAAACTACATCCGGCCGTGTGTCTGAGCCCACCTGCCAGGTGCACAGGCGTACGTCCATACTGCTTATCCGTGGAGTGCGGCGACGCCCCCTGGCTGAGGAGGGTGTGAACGCAGTCGGTGTGGCCCCTCAAGGCGGCCAGGGCCAGAGGGGTCCGCCCTAACTCGTCCCCCTGGTCCACGTCCCTCTCTCCCTGCAGCAGCACCTCCAGGGCCTGGGCGTGGCCGTGGTACGCCTGCAGAGATACCAGCACTTCAGCTCAATGGTTATCTTCAGTCGCTGAAAATATTCTAAGATGCTCTCTGTTCTGGCAACTACAGTCCTAAACACGATATAAATCAGTGTTGGTGTGGAGTTGTGAGAGTTGCATTTATGACAGTTCAAAGTCACGTGGAAACTCGCGTAATGCCTCTGGTACGGTGCTTTCTACAGTACAGGAGCGATGAAGCTGTGATTTCTTTGTTAATTCATCACATTCCCAGCAGAACAAAACCTGTTAATTTGACCACATGCACCTCATATTGAGCCTTTACTCACGACTGTGACTCCAGTCGCACCTGAACTCAGGTTTCATATTGGCGCCGCTACCAATAAAATTGGCACTGTGAAGTGAAATGTCATATTGTAACGGTGTGTCGCTGACTCACAGCGAGGTGCAGAGGGCTCCTGGCGTTCAGGGACTCGGGGTCTTCGTGATGACTGTCATCTCTATCCAGCAGCTGCAGGAGACAAGAAACCACCATGAAACCTTTCCTGCACTCCAGACTGCACACATGTTGGTTGAGGGATATTTGTTTTGAAGGATTCGGGCTAAAATGGGGTTTAGCTGTGCTCGTAAAGGTGAGGGTTATGGAAAAACAGTGATTCTGTTTGTTGTTTTTTTTTTTTTTTTGGGTGGGACAAACCTACATAAAGACGAGCCACAGTACAGCGCACTGTCCAGTACAGATGACCTTTAATGGACATAATGAAAGTTGATTCTTCCTCAGTGGCCAGTATGCCTCGTGGCTCTTAGCTCCTGTCTGCTGTGTCTGGTTGACACCATCATGTGACCTTTCTGGTCTTCTCTTAACTCTCAACTGTTCAATGCCAGGTGCTCTTTGGTCCACATCATCTTGTCTTGTCTTTGGGTGTCCAGTTTTAGCAGTGTATGTGAAGTATGAATTTAAGGGATTTTTAAACTGCACTCATGACCACAGCTAATACGCAGCTGTAATGTGTCCTACCACAACTATGCAGATGATACTCAGATCTATGTGTCACTGACAGCAGGAGAACATGGGCCTGTAGATTCATTGTGTCACTGCATCAAACAGATCAGTGTGTGGATGCAAAACAACTTTCTCCAGCTAAACTCAGACAAAACTGAAATCATTGTTTGTGGCCCACAGAAACAAAGAGAAAGTGTCATCAGTCACCTTGAGACTCTCTCTAGAGAACCTAAAAATCAGGTCAGAAATTTAGGGGTAATATTGGATTCAGACTTGAACTTTAACAGCTACATGAAACCAATAACATCAGCAGCTTTTTACCATCTAAAAAACATTACCAGAAATTAAAGAAACAGATTTAGAAAGACTAATAGACTTTAAAACAGCTCTACTTGTGTTCAAGTCTCTTCATGGCTCCAAAGTCCATCTCTGACATGTTAGATCCATATGAACCAACCTGGACTCTGAGAACCTCAGGTAGTGGTCTCCTGCTGGTGCCCAGAGTCAGGACTAAACAAGGTGAAGCTGCATTTCAGTTTTATGCTCCTAAAATCTGGAACAGTCTTCCAGCAGATGTGAGACAGACCTGAACTCTGACAATGTTCAGATCCAGACTGAAAACAGTTCTGTTTAGATGTGAAGATGATGACTGGAAGGATTTTATCTGCACTTTTCACTATAATTGATTTTAAATTAAATTCATTAATGATTATTTTTCATGTTTTTATGATTTAAGGAATGATTTTATTTGCCTTCTTGTGATTTCATATATTTGTAAAGCACTGTGAGCCGCGGATGGTCTCTACAAATACACCTGCCTTGTCACATGGGGGCATATTGATCTGTCAGGATTACAAAAGTGAAATTATTATGGGATGGTCCAGAAAACCTTTTAACCTCCTTTGCCCCACACTTCTCTGTGTCTTATACTAGGAGCTGCCTCATGAGCTTTATTGCGATATACTGCCCCCCTATGGTCAGGAGAGGATTTGCTACAGAAAGCAGCTTTAACATTTATATTCATCAGGTATCATAACTTGTCCAAAACATCTCACTGCATAACAGCAACATAATATTTTTTCGTTAACTGTTTTGTCTCCAAAACTCCAAAAGTTGAAGGGAGCTCTGCTGTTGAAGTCAGGAACTCTTCAGCTTGAGTTGTTTTCAGCACATCAATATACAGTCATGGAAAAAATTATTTTATTTTTCCACTTTCTTGTTCATGTTAATACCTGGTACCACTAAACGTCATCATTTGACTAAAACAGACAGAAAAGAAAACACTGAATGCATAAAAGCAGTGTTTTTGGCAGTACAACACCATAGCTATTGATGTAAAAACTTAAGTGATTTAGGTTTTAATCAAGAAAACCATAGAAAATGGTAAGATATCAGCTCTTAAATAAAACTCTTATGAGCAATTTTTGTGGTTATCGTTATGTTTGTCCAAACAAATGTACCTTTAGTTGTACCAGGCATTAAAATGAACAAGAAACTGAAGAAAACAAGGGTGGTCTAATAATTTTTTCCATGACTGTATATGGACATATAGTTGAGTGGATGGTTTCCGTGGTAACTGCCTCCGAATGGGAAACAAGACGTGTCATCATACATGTCATCAGATTTGTCCTAAAAGGTACGTTCTACTGTTTCATCACTGAAAACCCCACTGAATGATAGCACACACATTATACACAATGTTAAATTTCAAATGGAGTAAATATTTTTACCTGATCCAAATATTCAAATGATCATCAGCTAGTTTTTAGGGAAGCGTTCTGCTCGTTTGCTAAGTTTGATATCGTTCCCAGTCAGCGCAGACCGTCAGCTGGCTGACCGGCTGCTCAGTGAGGACTAGCTAAGCCTGATGTGCTCCACAACAACTGAACTGACCAGCTCCAGGCAGTGCCGATGTCCGAAGGCAGCAGCGTAGTGGACGGGACTGTAGCCCTGGTTGTCCTTCAGCGACGCTGTTGCTCCGCTCTGAAGCAGGAACTCCAGACATCTGCAACACAGACAGACGTCAGTTTACAAGGGTTACGCCACACGGCTAACTTCAGACGCTCGTGTCTTTGTGTTTGACGGTTCCTGTCTGATTTTAATCCATTTTTGTTCTCCACATTTATTTCCCCCCAGTTTTAATTAACAGTAGATGTTATGTTACAACAAAACATAAGGAATCACCCCATCTAATTAAACCCTCTCCCAACTTATCCAGAGACGAGGTTGGTTGGTGGGTTGTCCTTCAGGTCACTGTGGGTCACTCTCCCCAGAGCTGTGAAGCAGGGTCTCCCCAGGGCATCAACGTGTCCACCACCCGAGCCTTTTTTCGTTGCCCCTGTCCACCGCTAACCTTCGACCAGGCGAGCTGCGATAGCTACTCTTGCGTGACAACCTTCCAGGGTCAAACCACTCCTCCAGGCGCTGCACCAGTGGCTCATCAGCACGTGGAAGTCCCTGTCACCACCATTTCCAGTCCCAGCCTGCCGACCGGGACCTTAATCTTAACGTGGAGCAACAGCTTCGTACTCCACTATCCTCCATCCTCTAATTCATGAATGACCCTCACTGCAACATCACTAAATTTATGACTTTTTTTGCGAGCACTTTGGTGGAGAATAAGAGGTTTTTATTGGCGTGTATAGTCAGCATCTAGACTACAGCGGGTTGAAGGTTTAAATTGTTAGTTGGTTATTATTTATTATAATGACAGTAGTGCACTCGGCCACAGATTTATTCCAGATGTTTTTCTGAATCTCCTTGTGGACTTACAGCGCTGCCTCTTTCTCTCTTTCAGCTTGAACTCCTTCGCTTTCGGGCTCCAGAGCAACGCGGCGCCTGTGGGGCGGTTGGGAGAGAAAGAAAAATAAGAACACAGATATGCTTCAACAGAGACCTGTTTGAGAGTGAAGTGCTACAAACTAACACCAGCATGGTAAGAGCTGAAGACGTGAACCTGGAGGCCAAACTCAACAGCAAGCCGCCGTCACCTGCGGCTGCCATGGAAACAAAGAGGCCTGCGCCATCCGGTTTCTATATGTGGCAACAGAAGGCTGCTGACCCAAGCTCTGGGCACTTCAATACTCAGGTGTGTTGTCAATAACGAAGGAAGCTACAGGTGACTTTTCTCCTCTTCAACTTCTGGAGTGCGGATGCAGCGAATGCCAGTGACAGTGAATATAATGCGTCTGCCGTGGAGCCCGTCTATCAACACCCCTCAGATTTACCTCACGACCTGAAACGCCCCATATGAAGGGAAATCTTGGACGAGACTAAAACCACTGCGTTTTTACCACTGCTTTTTTACTGCATCATCATGAATAGTCTGTTACTGTCATCCTTTAGTACATTAAAAACATTTTGACTGATGCTGTTCGCAGGATTTTAATCGCAGATCTATCAACGCCTCAGCGTACGAGCCAGTGTAAAACAAACAGCTGTCATTTTTCCTTACAGCTCATAAACAGTCGTGAATGTTGATGACGATAATCAGCCATCAATTCAGCTAGAACGGTGATATCAGAATAACTGAACCTGCCTTTATCTGAATTTCGAGCAAACTTTTGAAATGCTGCTTCACATCTGCTTCAATGAGCCGACTCACCTCAGCTACGTTTATTGATCTCTTAAAGATTGTTGATGTGGTTGATTCTTACTTCCCTCTAATGAGCTTCGCCCAGTTGGTTCCAAGACAAAGTGCCCAAGCTGTGGTTTAATGCTCACCTTTACAAAAGCTAATGTAAGGGTGTTCCACAAGGCTCTACTCCTGGACTCCTTCCTTTTTTTTAATTTTCATTAGTGATTAGCCAACTACATGTTTAAATAGCTCTTTTAATCTATATGCTGAACTTCCAATTCTGAATATTACAAAACCAGAACTCCTGCATTACTTTAAACTTTTATTCCTCTCAGTAGCTGTAAATGAAAATTTGATGACGGGTCTACAATTTAGAGAGTTGACTCTTGAAGATGATCAAAGGTGTAGATAGGTGAAGGATACGAAGCAAAAGAATCTGCTCACACTAATTTCTGCCGTTTAAGAACATTATCAGGACCTGCATGTCAGCGATTAAAAAAAAAAACAACACCAAACAAACACTGGAAATGACTCCATGAGCCATCTTGTTTCTGGATTACTCCATTTCACAGTCTGTAGACTTGCTCACCTCCTCTCCAGGTCTGAGGCAGCAGCGTAGTGCAGCGCTGAGCGCCCCCACTGGTCGGTGGCGTTGATGGCGGTGCCACAGGCCACCAGAGTCTCCAGACAATGATAGTGACGGCTGGCAGCAGCATAATGGAGGGGAGTCCTGGGAAATGACAGGCGGTGGTCTGATCAACAGGTCGACAAGAAAACACAAACTCTAGATCCTTCTGAAAAGGTTTTAGGGACTCGCACTGTGCAATGAGGATAAAAGAAAGTTCACTTTCATCTCGTTTCCTTTAGTTGATGTGGTTTGAACCAGCCTCTCTCAACGAGAAGCATTACATTTTAGTGACTGTTAAAAAGTCTTTATTTTTTAAGCCCATCACCATGACTGCTGCTCGTACCATAAACATTTACCCAGATTTAGCTGTCATCGGCCCCGACAGAAAGACTGATAAGCCTCTAAGTTCCAGGCATCTCGTCACGATAAAAGAATTTAAAGGAGCCGTATTCTGCTTCTTTTTGTTTTCTTTCCTGCAGCCTCAGTGAAATGTCTGTGACACCGCAGGGATACAGAGCAGCTGCTGCCTTTTCCAACAGGTCTTTGAAGCTCTGTTCACGGCTGACTTGCCCATTTTCAGATTTAAACAAAGTGACAAGGCCGTGTCGGGTCTTAGTCGCTTTAAATCTTTAAATCTTCTATTGAGCGCAGCAAAAGTCACTTCATTCAAAATCCGTCCCCTGTAGAGACACGCGAGTCTTACCTGCCACAGTTGTCCCTCCTGTTGTGCTCCCCTCCACTGCTCAGGAGCAGTTTGACACAGTCCACATTTCTGCACACAGAGAACAGTTGTGATAGGTTAATCCAGTATCACAACGTTTACTTTGGTCCGGAGCTGCATTCATTTTTCACCAACATCTTGTACTGACGAGAAGAGATCCAAATTGTTGCACAGCGCTGTGCGATTCTCGAGCGTAGATAAAGTCTCCCATGATCCCTGAACCATTCTGTCACTATTTCAGCCCGATCGAATCCTGGCGAATGCCGTTTTGGAACAGGGCCGCACCATTAGAGAAGAAAAACATCTACTGACGAAGAACAAACGTATTCAGGTCCTCAGCTCTTGTGTTTTGTTGTTTTTTTTTTTTTTGGATACATGATGTTGTTGAACGCAGACCTGAACAATGAAGAAAGCCAGACCATCATGGCTGATGCACACGTCACCTCTGACGAATCTGGATTCGAACCACATCCAGAGTTCAATGTTTATACCTCCTTTTCAAATCCAAGCATCTTATTTCCAATTATCGCTACTGTCCCGTCCTGTCCTAAAGGAGGTTTTCTTCAGGCTCTGCAGCTGTTAATCACAGTACTTTCAGTTCTCTTCACATTTAATGATAAGAAACGCTCTTACTCTCTATATTACACATTAATAAGTTCTCCTGCTGGTTTTCTTCAGCAACATTTCACCAAACATTTACGAGATCACCAATCAAAAAATTTTTCTGGCCACATTTCCTCCTGCAAGATCATGGTTGGCTACTATGCTTCCAAGCTTGACCAGCGTGTTGGACAGACCAGTCTCAGCACAAGCCTGAATAACTACCCAAACGTTTGTTTTAGGAATGCGCTGCACATCTGTAATGCAAAAGATAACTAATTAAATGACACTGATAAGGCACAAAAAATAGGAATCATTTTGAGATTCTTCTATTGGGAAAGAGATAAAAGTCAAAGTTAACACAAAAATGAAGTTTTTAGTCTTATCTTTTTCCATTTCTAAGTGGTAGATAAAAGTTGCGCTCACCCTCCAGCAGCAGCGGCGTGCAGGCACGTCCTCCCGAGGCTGTCCGGGGTGTCGATCTGGAAGCCTGCGGACAGGACCGAGTCGTTACACATTATGCTAAACCTCCGGCCTGACGAGGGCAGCGCAGCGCAGGGAGACGAAGGAAGGCCGGACAAGAGACGGCAGCAGCAGCCACCACAGAGAGACAAAGAGAGGGAGGGGAGGAGGTGGACATGGAGAAAGAGACAGGTGTTAGTGCGACGGGCGGGGAGGGGGGCGGGGACCAACAGATCAGGCATGCACGGGAAAGCACACGGACAGGTATGAGCTGCATGTTACCAAACGTCAAAGCACAACTGGACGCCTTGTCATAAGGTCACAGAGACGTCGACACAGTCCAGATGTTAACAGTCCAGAGAGAAGCTCATCCTTTCAGTCCAGATGTACAGCAGCAAAATAAATTCAAATAAAGCCTTGGGTTTTTTTATGTTCGAGTAAGAAGTTATTAAGCTAACATCAGGCACAACAACGCTAAAGATTAGGAACATTTACTCAAGTTTCTTTTCATTCTACTAACCTAAAGTTTTTAATTGTTCTTCTTACTCAGAGACAGTCGTCTGATAAACACAGTTACTCCCACCATGTTTTAAATGTTAACCAGGACCCAGAGGCTTTATGTCACAACTCTCCCCATTAATCCGTACAAAAGTAAAAGATCAGATGAGCATAGATGTTTGAAAAAAAACAAGGCTCCAAGCCGCCAAAGGCATGTTTTCATTCATACTATCAGCAGGTGGTGGCCACTGGAGTTAGAAATGAGGCTCAGCCTCCTCAGACTGCACAGTTGGAAAAAAAAAAAAAAAAAAAAAAGAACTTTCAGTTCTACATTTGACTGTAACAAATGCAGCACTCCTGACCAGCTGCTGCACTGCAGCTGCCCAGGGCTCAAACACATGTAAAGGACTTCTTTGTTGCTCACTTTAACCATTCAGCAGATCCACATGAGCAGCCCAGCTCACTAGGCCCTGCTAAATCATCAAATAATCTGCATCTGGAGCCAAGAAGGATTAGTGTCTTCCCTCCATTCATACTCCTACTTAATGAGAGAGTCGCTCCTTTTTTGTATTTGGAAACACAGAAGAACGCAGCTCAAAAAGTGAAATAAACTGAAGTGGAAAACATTTCGCCACCGGAGCACACGAGGAAACTTTTGAGATGTCAACCAGATGTCACCGGGATGTGCTCTCCTCCACAGGGTTGGAGCAGCGAGCTGCTGTCCTCAGCGAGACCTTGTCTTCTGGGGAACATCGTGACTTGAATTTGGCCACGGCTGAGTAAGTGAGCCTGTGTGTGAATTTATCACCGGGGGCCAGAAAAATAACTGGTCTAACAGCTCCCAGACAGATACGCTAACACACGATAAGTAAAAACATCCCGGACCAGCACAGCGACTGTGACGTGCACGTAACAGAAATGGTCATGTCATATTGGCAGACAATAACCGCTGTGACATAACTTTAAATTTGCATAAAGCGTGTGAGAGCCGTTTGAATTTGGCTTATCTAAAGGTTTGCATATTTAAAAAAAAAAAAAGAAGTCCTTGTCTCAGGTTTGCTTTTTATATTTGCAGCTGCCTTGAAAAAACAGAAGAATAGTAAAAAGGAAGTTAATGTTTCAAAATATACTGATTCAAATATTTAAATTAGAAATGCACTGATTTAAATGGTCTGACGAGCTAAATCTGATATATAATATCGGATTTATAAATAGCAGCATACAGTAACATAATCAACCAGCACAAGATAGCAGAGGCTGCAGGCTGTGTGCTTTACTTAGTTTAATTTTTGGCCTCTTGTTAGTTTCATAGTTTTGGATTTGTTGAGTTTGTTGTCCAAAGGTTTTGCTTCTTGTTCATCCACAGAGGGTTTTTTTTTTTTTTTGCCCTCGCAGGACAATTCTGGACTACAGTGAAAAAAATAGAACTTTTTCAATTTCCAAAGATAAATGTTCTCATCACAGTACAAATTTGAAAAGTAAAAACTTAAATCACTCAACAAACTGCTGCTTAGTTCAACTTGGAAGTTTTAGCAGAGAACAATCTCAGCAGACGACATTGACAGATACTCTGCCGAATTCAAAAGCTCCAACGCTTCCTGGTTAGGTGAGGTTGCTTAAGTGTAAATCTTTCCAATTCATCCTCAGACCATTTGATGTTGAGTTACCTGAAGACAGCAGCTTCCTGCAGCAGTCAGAGTGAGCATTCAAGGCAGCCAGGTGGAGAGGAAACATCCCGTGGATTCCTCGCCTTTGGAGAAAGTTGCAGATAGGAAAAAAGTGGTCTACTGAACTTGATGCAACGTCATTGTAATAAACCAACACCTAAACAGGTGGACATCTCACCTCGTGCAGTCGGCTCCGCTTGTGATGAGCGTGTTGATGAGGAGTTCGTGGCCATAGCGGGCAGCGACGTGGAGCGGCGTGTTTCCGTCCTTGTCCACGCTGTCAATCTCTCCACCTGAAACGAAATGTGATTATTGAAAGATGACGTTCAGCTTTTGGAAAGGCCGAGACAACAGCAACAACAGCAACGACGGCGTGATGAAGGCTCACCGTTCTGGATGAGGGTCTGGGAGCGGGTGAAGCGTCCGTGAACTGCTGTCATGTGTAGAGGACTCTTCCCATCACGACTCTGACGCAGACAGAAGAGGAATATTAGTGATAACTTTAATATGGCAATACCAACATTGTTACATAGAGCCAGACTCAAAAAGATATGTTGTCCTTTCAAACTAATGCCATTTTTATCACAGAAATAGCTGCTTTTAAACAGGCTTTCGAATTAGCTGATTAAATTCTTTCTCATCGCTGACGGCAGCGTTGGCCATTCCTCACAGAACTAGAGTTGCACCCAATAACTACCACTAGGAGATAAGCCTGTGAGTTAGGACAGCATGAACAGATTGTATTACTCTGTGTCCCGCAGGCGGTATTGCATCACAACATTCTGAGATAATTAGGCTCGTTATTTTGGTCTGGACTGCAGATGTTGGTCCACATGGTGGATTTCAGTCATCTGAAATCAACTAACTATCTTTTTGTGAATGACTCAATGGTGTCAGGGTAACCCTCCCTATGATCCAGCAGCAAAAACAAGAAAAAAAAAACAATGAATCAACGAATGCTGATGAAACACCTTTCGACTTAAAGAGTGATTTCTGCTTCTACGTGGAAACTACAAACGCAGCCTCCGTACAGAACCTGTGCTGACGTCATCATTTTAACTTATATCTGCTGTCGACTGTGTAGCCATGTAATCACACCACCAAACACTAGGTGGCCGTCCACGGTCTACTCTGCAACGCTGTAGCTTTTCTTTTCTGCAGCTCAGACGTGACAACAGAGCAAATATGAGTCGGCGCTGATAAAAATAGAGCAACAGTTGCAGCAATCCATCCTTCTATTCTGCTGGGAAATGAAAAGCAAAATACAGTAAATACGTAGATGGAAATGCGATACTGCTAAGTGGACCAGTCACATTTGTTGCGGTCCAGATACATTTTTGGGAGAAGTGCAGGTCAGGCTACGGTGGAAGTTTAATTATTTTAGCAGCAGAGTTTAAAAACATGTAACCCTCTCCGACTCCTGAGTTAACGTACCTGCACATTGACATCTGCCCCGTTGTTGACCAGAAACTCCAGACAGAGCGCTCCATGGGTGGAGGCAGCGGCAAAGTGCAGCGGGGTGAAGCCTTTGTTGTTGGGCTGGCTGACGTTGGCGCCGTAGTCGATCAGCTCGCTGACGACGGCGTCCTGGCCGTTGAAACAGGCCACGTGGAGCGCCGTGTTCCCAAATGCATTGGACTCGTCGATCTGTTGCCAAAGACAATTGGACTCGATCTTATGATGGAGGGAAAAGGTGAGCGTTGGTGTGGTTGAATCTTTGCAGAAAACGTGTACACAACAAGAGCTCTTGCGCTAAGTGTGTGAATGTGCATGACTGCACAAGAGACTAAACTAAAAAATACACCAAAGCAGTGTATAAATCCTAACAGAACTAGGTGATGTCAGGCTGAGACATCTTGGTGTTGCTGGATGTCTATAAGAGTCTAAATGAGTGTAATGTCCGCCTGAGTTTGTGTCCTGACCTCCACCGCCAGGTTGAGCAGGTGCTTGACCACAGCGATCTGTCCGCTGGAGGCCGCAGCATGGAGTGGCGTGTATCCCCGCTTGTCCTTACAGCTGATCTCTGCACCCTGACTCACCAGCAGGCACACTACATCCAAGTGACCTGCAGGGGGCGCAACACACACACGCTGACACACCCGATACGTTTGCGCGCATAAACCTGCTGTCACAATATGTGCGGGATGTAAAAGGTTTGAGCTCTTCCACCGACGCTATTCTGTTAATGATCCACAAATCTGTTCATCTGTTTATATAGCACTTTTCCAGTCTGTATATTTTCAAGAACTGACTGGTTTCTCACCCATGAAAGCAGCCCAGTGCAGCGCCCGGCCATCCTTCTTATCGAAGGCGTTAATGTTTGCTCCTTTAGTGAGCAGAAGGTTCACCATCTGACGAGGAAAAACAAAGGAGAGAAGCAGGAGGAGGGATGAGTGGGATGGATGGGACGTATCCTGCATGTTTGGAGCAGGATCTGGGAGGTGGACGGTCTTTATGCAACACTGTTGTAAATGCATCTCATCTCAAGTTGTTGCATAAACACTGCGGAGGGCTCTTGAGGCTGAAACAAAGCAGCCACCCATTCAGCTCGGCTCCAGACCCTCGTTGGTAATTTTAGATCTGGCACGTTTATGAATGATTCTGTCTGAAATGAGAAGTGCTTCAAAAATGCACAGCCCACTTAATAACCCCGCTGACGCAGCTGCACTCGCCCACCTGTTTCCTCCAACCGAGCCATTCAACCAGAATAGCACAAAGGCCGTTTACGTCACAGAGCGAGCAGAGCGCGCTGCTGAGGGGAAGACACGTGTGACGAAGCCCGCTGCTGTCTGCAGTACCTCGGTGTGGCCATTGAGGGCAGCGTGGTGCAGGGCGGTGCGCCCGCCGCGGTCCGACACGTTCACGCTGCTCAGCAGCGGGATGATGACCTCGGCGCATCGCAGGGCGTTGTTGGCGGCGGCGACGTGCAGCGGCGTCTGCCAGTTCTTGTCACGTGCATTCACGTCCGCGGAGTGACGGATCAAAACTCGCACGGCGTCCTGGGGATGAAAGTGTGGGCGGACACGTTTCTGGACTGAAGTCGACAGAGGAACACGGCCAGAAACTGACACAAAAAAAACAACAACAACACAGGAACAAAGCAGCTGATGAAAACTGAACATGAAGCAGCAGCTGACGGTTTAACAGGCTGAACTGATGTGACTTATCAGCTGATGTGGAAGCAACACCGACTTCCCCCTCAACTGGATGTCTTCCATGTTGCCGTCAGAATGAACGAGTCAATTACAGGATTAATGACAGCAATCCATCTAAAAGTCTTCTCAGACTGTGACACTGATGGCTTCAGTCGTTCTGACATTTGGTCTCATTCAGGGTTCAGACATGGCTGCAACAGAAGGCCTCAGTACACCCATAACAGCTCCCATTTCCTTACGATGTGACAGTAAATCAAATGAGGTGTAACCACAGTCTTACTGGCTTCTTTGTCTCAATGGTTTCATTGCGCTTGTCATATGACAAGGAGATGCTGCAGCCAATCACATCCAGCAGATTTCATATAGAGTTCGTTTAGCTCGCATGAAACACTGGTACAGTGGGAAAGTTTAGACAGAGCTGCTATCAGCCTGATTCCAAGAAAAGCAGATCACAAATGAAGACGTCCTACAGCTGTGCGTATGCAGAGTAGTAATAAAAGTGGTGCGTGAAGAATGGAAAGCAGTGTAAAGGTGAAAAATCAGCTCTGCACCGCCCAGGTGCCATACTGGGACTGATGCAGGTGATTTATGACTTTGACCCAAATTCATGACACTTTACAACATTATGAGAGAGTGCTGGGTGAGGGAGAAAGAGATTTAAAATCATTATAATAAAAAGGGGCAGGTGAATTCCCTGAGATCAGTTTAGCTCATCTGCAACTGCTTGTTGCTAGGGGAAAAACAAAAACAATCTGCGTGCGCGCACGTGCATGCACACGTGCATGTGCGCGTGCACTCACCTCGCTCCGGGATGCCACTGCCCGATGCAGGGGGGTGAGCCACATGTTATCCTTCGCGTTGACCCGGGCCCCTGCACCGTGGAAACAGGAGTGAGATAACAGCGCTGATAATGTGCAAGTTTACAGACCGCACAGCACGACCAGCGTAACGGACGTACAGGCCTGCAGGACCTGGGGTGTCCTTTACACACCCCAGCTGAGGGGGTTACAGCAGAACTAAAGACTTCCTTTCATCCTAAAATATCGGTTTCAGTTTCACTCGAAGGAATATTTGATTATTTTCAGAACCGTCGTCTGGCTCTCACGTCTCCTACGGGTCCCTACGACCCTCAGACTCCTGCCTCGGGCGTCTCTTGTGATTAAGGGATGCACGATAACTGTTTTTTAAAACCGATACCGATAACTTTCAGCCCCTAAAGGCCGATACCGATACCCGATAACACACACATATACCTAAGATCATTACATCAACACTAGGAACAAAACCAAAAACAGTTTGGACTCTTTATATGAACAGATATTTATTTTTTCCAATGAAAAACTATTGGCAAGTCTCTCAAACATTTTCTTAAAGCTATCAAACAAACCTATTTGATATCTCACATTAACTTAAATAAGGTTCATTACTGACTGATATAAAAAAAATAAAGGCTCCTTGGACTGATGGAAATACATGCATCAAAATTACAAACTGAAAAAGATTAACATTTAAAGGATTTTGGCTTGTGGTTCCATTTAAATTAATACCTTTAATTAAAGTAAATGAGGTTCAGTAGTTTTTATTTTTTAATCTCATGGAAGCTTTAGATGAGAGGAATGAGGGAGAGGAGAGGGAGGAGAGGGGAGACTGCTGCTGACTTGCGCACGTTAGCATTAGCTTCCATTAGCTCACATTAGCGCAATTTCAAAACTCCATGGAAACGATTGTTATGTTGTAGGTGGCTGATCAGGTTTTGAGTATTAAAGCTTGTGCTTCCCTCTTCGTAGAATTTGCTCGGAGGATTCGTCACAAATAACCACCAAACTATCTTCTTCTGAAACTTTAACGAAGTTCCACGCCGCCATGTTTGTTGTGATCAGTACGCTGTGTTGCAGGCTGCATTCAAGGTGTAACGTAAATTCCCACGTTCCCTAGTTTGCTAGTCGTTCTTTCATTCTTTTCTATTTTTTTCTTTTTTATGTGTAACATGTAGGAGAATACTGCAAATATCAATTCAAGTCAGCAACTACCAAAATTATGACCGAATTAACGAGTTGTTTTCTGGCATGAGGGGGTATTCTTGATTTTCCTTATTGAGTAATCGTTTTTCTGATTATGCCAACGTTATTTGAACATAACATTCACTGCCGGTCATTCAAGGCTCAGAGGGAGCGAGGCACTGCTGTGTTGACAGAAATATATATGTTATCGGGGCTATTCCTCGTGATATCGGACTTATCGGGAAGACGTCATAATTTCCTGTTATCCCGATAGTTATCGTGCACCCCTACTTGTGATGACTGCATATTGCATTACGCTGCTATGTCACACATCAACAGCGATGAAGGTAGCTCTCAGAGCTTCAGTCGTCATCACGGCAGCGGAAACTATCAGACACCAGGGAGAAGTAACAAAAGAGAAAGCGAGACCCAGACCAAAATCTTACAGTGTTGTAAGCACATATTAATCTACACGCCCATAGGGGGGACCTGCTGAGCTAAAAACTGCATATGTTCACTTGTGCTGCTTTATAAGATGACTCCATACTCCCCATGTGGCGTGCAACACGTACCAGTCTGGCCGCCATGGTTAGTATGCCGTACGCGACCGTAAAGGCGCACATTTACTACACAACTGCAAGGCAGTCACAAGACAGCTGAGAACAGTACTGCTGTAGTGGCAAATGGCATTGTGGGATACAGTTTGCACAGCAGGCTGCTCAGTGGCTAACTGTAGTATCACCGCGTCCGGGTATTTCTCACATACAGCAGATTTTACAACTGTTTGGAGTCTGTAGACTGCTACTGACCCAATCAGTACGGATTCGTAGTGCCAACGTCTGCATTTCCTGTCACGGATATAAAAAGTCTGTTAAAATGGTTTGGGTACGGCTCAACATCGTTATCATTTACATACTAATTTGAGCCTGCCACATCGTCATCCTCCAACTCTGCTAAACTATCTAAAACTAATTAACTTAGTTAAATGTTCAGAGTGGTTTATTACCCTGAACAAACTAGAGTCCGGTGTTATTGCTGCACATGATTCCCCGTACATAACGGCTGGAACGAATTTCTTCTCCACATCATGACACACGAGACACGTTTAGTGTCTTATTTGTCAGTCCCTAAGCTCCGCCCTCATTTGGCTTCAGTTTCCAAACTCGACGAGAACAGACACATGAAATGCAATAAAAACAGATAAAGGAAGAAGATGAGAGTAGAGATGGACGTTACCAGAGAGGATGAGCAGCTCCGTGATCTCTGCATCCCCCAGGAAGGCCGCTGCATGCAACGGCGTGCGCTTCTCTGTATCCTGCGAGAAGAACAGGGTTGCATTGTGAGACAACAGGCCCACCCAAGAAAAGTTGACAAAAGTCAACAACCTGGACTTCCAGAGCCAGGAGACCTCATTGCATCGCTCCTTTTACTTGGCCTCTCTTCCACATGTATCTCCATCTTATGGAGCTGATGTGCTCCTCACACAAAAGGCCTTTGTCTGATCCAACGGGCCTGGCTGACAACTACACGGTTCAGAGTTTTCACAGTTTTATCTGTAAACACTCGGTCTCCTGTTTCTGCAACTATCCGGCTGAGAAAATCAGGTCAGCTAAGTGAGGGACCTCCTTCAAGTCTCTTCTTCAAACCTACCTTTACTGGAGAGTCGTGATTCTACCTGAGCTCGAATATCCTCTGAACTGTGATTTGCTTACATAAAAATATATTTACAGGTATATTTATCTGTCACTGCACTGTGTTACTTTATACACACAACTGCTCGACCATTTGATTTAACGAAAAAAAAAAAAAAAAAAAAGGACAGACAACCTTTTAAAACCCAGTGACCCGCATGGTTAATATTGTTGACTTTGTGAGGGGGGAAAAAAACTTTATGATACCGAAATGTGACCGAAAGAACGAGATTGCGGATACAAGCGGCTGAAATAGGTTTTTTCTACAGGGTGGCTGGACTTTCTCTTAGAGATAGGGTGATAAATTCAGTCATTCGGGAGAGACAGAGTAGAGCCGCTGCTCCTTCACATCGAGAGGAGCCAGTTGAGATGGTCCAGGCATCTGGTTAAGATGTCCCCCCCGTACGCCTCCCTGGAGACAGACATGTCCAACTGGGAGAAGACCACGAGGCAGACCCAGGAGAAATGGACAGATTTTAGCCCCAATCGTACAGTTCCCGCTAGCCGCTACACACAAATTGTGGGTTTAGGAACCTCCGCTAACCGCTAATGCAATCTTCCGCTCACTAAAGCCGCTACCCATTATGCCGACTCCCTTACTCACATTTTGGTGTCGGCGCGTACAAGAGCGCGTCCAAATGGCATCAGTGTATGTCCACCTGGTCACATGTGGACGGGCACAAACAGCTCTACCTCTCAAATTAACTCTTGTATAAAAAGCGTGATTTGGACTCAGTTGAACCTCTGAGAAAATGGCAGATCGTCTTAAACGATTGGTTTAACAGGTGGAACGCCCTTACCACTCCTATGCATAATGTAGCGGGTAGCACAGGCGGGATAGCGGGTTTAGCAAGGTGGAAGATTGCGTTCTTTGAGGGAAAACGATTCTCCCCCTACCCGCTATCCCTTAATAGCGGCTTTAGCAGATCTGGAGAACGATTGGGCCCTATATCTCTCGGGTGGACTGAGAACACCTCGGTGTTCTCTCAGAGGAGCTGGTGGAGATGGCCGGGGGGAGGGAGGTCTGGGCCTCTCTGCTGAAGCTGCTGCCCCCAGCAACCCAATTACGGACAAACCGGAAGATGATGGATGGATGGATGGATGGATATGGATTTTTAACCCATTTAAAGTGCATTTAAAGTGGACCAAACCTGTTTTCCGTGCATGTTTGGATGGTTTAGTCACTTCAGCAAACATCAGGAAGTTTTTCCACATCCGAGAACATGCTAAACAATTGATAACTGCTTTTTAAAATTCTTTAAAAATCTGTCAAGAAAATAATAAGTACACTTGAAGGGGAAACAGTTTGAGCTTTTCATTATTAGATAATTAAAGATTTGTATGACGCCCAAATGAATGGACACTTCAGTAACTTGCACGAAAAAGTGAATGTGAAGAAGACAGAAAATGATGGTTCAACATTCAAGTTACATTTCCACGTCCTTAAAAGTAAACAACTGCACCCTCTGAAGAATGGCTGGACTCTCTCCGTTCAAGACAGGCTGAGAAGTTCAGCCGTTCAGGAGGGCAGAGATGCTGCTCCTGGAGAAGAGCCAGCTGAAGCGGTTTGAGCATCTGGTTAGGATACTTCCTGGATGGCTCCCTGGGGAGATGTTCTGGGCATGTCCAACCAGGATCAGGCCCCAGAGCAGACCTGGAGCAGTGGGTGGCTGGGGAGAGGGAGGACTGAGCTTCTCTACTTAGACTGCTGCCCCCATGAAGAAGAGGAAGAACCCAAACCCAAAACACAAATCTTTTTCCCAAAAACATTTAGTAGGAGATATGGACATTATTAACTGGCATCTACACGATTCAAGGAAAGGTCTGCCACAAACACGGATAAGAAATTGATCGACATGTAGAACGTGACTGCATCGATGACTGCAATAAAGTTCTATGCAATAAAATTCAATGAGTTACTCCCAAAGCCAGTAACATTAATTTATTATTAGGCAGCCCCTGAATCTGCACCAGGATACTTTTGTGTTCACACTACACAGGGAATGTGGATTCAGATCACCTTTAAATGCACCCTGATTAACAAGATTTGAATCTGTCCTGCTATCAGGCCTTGCATTAGCACTGTACATTTCCAAGTACGTGTCTTATTGCCTGAGATCCCTAATGCAGATGAGCTAAAAAGGACCGGTTGAGCATGAACGGCGGATGCTTAACCATTTTTTCCCCTCGATCATGATGGAGAATGTGAGACTGCAGGCAAACAAATGTGGATGAGCTTTGAGTGCCAACAAGGATAGAGTAGGAATACCAGAAATCCAGTATTATGTTTGAGAGGAACATGGCTGCATGAGCCTCTTTAGACCCAGAACTCTTTATACAGATTATATGTGAGTATATGTGCAGACAGTAAGAGGAAAGGAGGAGGGACTGCAGTGATTGTTAACAACAGCTGGTGTAATCCTGGAAATGTTACTGTGAAGGTGCATCTCTGCAGCCAAATTCTTTGTCCATGTAGCCTACCGAGAGAGTTCACATGTTCACTGCCAACTTTACACGTTTCTCCGGTTGTTTCCGTTCATTTGTAGTTGCCTTGCTTGTCTTGGTAGTTGTTCTTTATCTTTTTGTGTCTTGTTTTGGGTGTTTAGTTCCTCCTTGTAATTTTGATTTCGCGTTGTTTCAGGTCTTATGATGGCTCCAGAAATGCTCCCGTGATCATCTGGGCCCCAGCGCCAGAATCCAGCATCCGGTTAGTGATCCAGCAGCAGGGAAAAAATAATGTGACTTGGGACATTTTTAAAGAAGTTTTAGAAGCAGCTGCTTTTGTCTGAATCCTGAACGGTTTAAAGATGAAGCTCGTTAAAACGTCACTTGATCGGTATGACGGCGAACAGTGGAGGGACATTTAAAGGGGACCTGTGTAAGCAAACAAAAACGGTTTACATTTACTGCTGCTCACCAAAACACACCACGTATTCACAGGCACCAGCAAGCACGTCCCTCCTCCTAAACCAGTTTGCATGTGATGTGTTTTAGTTAAAAACAGAAAAGTAACTGAGTCATGAGTTAAGAGTTCTGGTATCTCAGGCGACGATCGGCCCCGTCAGTCGTTTTGAGGCATCCGGTGACAGACGTGTCGTCACGGCTGTTCTGACAGCAGGAGAGACTCAGCTGAAGTGGCTCTGCAGCACATGCTGTCCATCTGTACTCGTATGAGCACGTATGTAAATAAACTCACCCTCTGGGCCGTGACTGCACCGACCCTTGACCTGCAGCCCCTCCTCCTCCTCTCTCTAAAACAGGAAGTGGGGGCTGACCGTGGACAAGAAGACGGATTTTACGGAGCTTTATTTCCCTAAGAAAATTAATTATCATTTTAATACATTTTATTTATCAGGGCCTTTCAAAGACACTCAAGGACACTTTACAAATAAAACAAATACAAACAATAATAGAATAGAAAAGCAGCAAAACAACATAAAAAGCTAAACAGAACAATAATGGAGCAGTGGAGTTACAGAGAGTTTTAAACAGCTGGTTTTGAGTCTGAATGTGAACAAAGGCGGGAGAGTTGAGATTTCGGATGTCTGGTGGGAAGGAACTTCAGAGACTGGGAGCAGAGTGGCTGAAAACTACTCCTCGTGGTGCTGAGGCGGGTAGGGGGCACAGAGAGGTGAATTCGAGGAGGATGACCTGAGGGAACGGGAGGATGTAGCCATGTGGAGGAGATCAGAAAGATAAGGAGGGCGAGGTTATGGATGGCCTTGAAGGTAAATTGAAGAATTTTAAATACGAGCCTGGATTTAATCGGAAGCCACTGTAATTTTTCAAGGACGGGAGTGATGCGGTGAAAAGACCCGGGCAGATGAATTATGGACCAGTTGAAGCTTATGGAGGGATTTGTGAAGAAGGCCATAAAGGAGAGAATAACAATCTAAAATCAAGGTGGCAAGGCTGTGGACGAGGATAGAAGTGGAATCAACACTGAGGGAAGGACAGAGACGATTAATGATAAGGAGATGGAAATATGCGGCCCGGGTTATGCGATATGAGACTGAAAAGATAAGGAGCTCTGAAGGATGACACCCAGACTCTTAACCTGAATGGAGGGGAAACTGAGAAGCTTACAGCTGTCAGGGAAAACCCGTCTGCTTTGGATAGTGTAGATTTTATACCAATGAGAATGAACTCTGTTTTATCACCATTTTATTTTAGAAAGCTTGAGGTGAACCATGATTTTATTTCAGATGGACAGTGGGTGAGTGGGGAGGGTGGGAGTGAGGAATAAGGTTTACTGGACAGGAGCTGGGTGTCATTCACAAAGCAGTGAAAACTGATATTAAATTTACTGAAAAAATTGCCCAAAAGAAAGAAGGTAGGTGATGAAAAGAAGGGGCCCCAGGACAGAGCCCTGGGGGACACCTGATGAAACGGGGGAGGAATGAGATCTGAAGATTTAAAGTGAATGAAATGAGTGGAGCCTGAAAGATAAGAATGAAACAAGTCAAGGGGGTGCAAGTAAGACCAATGGAAGATAATGTATGGAGAAGGATGGAGAAATAGTATCAAAGGGCTCAGTCAGATCAAGGAGAATGAGGATGGTGAATAAACCACAATCAGCCACCGTGAGGAGGTCATTGGTGAATTTGATGAGGGGAGTGCAGTGACGGGGGAGGAAACCAGACTGGAAGTGTTCATAAAGGTTATTTTGAGACAGATGAGAACTAAGTTGATTAGCAACATTTTCTTTCCAAGTGTTTTTGAGATGAAAAGTAGGTTAGAAATAGGGCGGAGGTCATTGTAATTACTGGGATCTGAACAAGGTTTTTTCAGTAAAGGAGTCACAGATGCAGTTTTGAAGAGAGAAGGAACAATTTCAGAGGTAAGAGAGGAGCAAATCGTGGCAGAGATGAGAGAAAGTAAAGACAAAAGGCAGGAATTAACCAGGGACGATCTAGTAGACATGTGGAGGACTTGGATTTGTGAATGAGATCAGCAATTTCTGAGACTGGAGGAAGTTGAAAGCTGGGAAATGGCTGACAGTGCTGGTAAGATCCAGGCTGGGAGAGAGGAGAGGAATTAAAACTGAAGTGCTGATGAAGCTGAGGAATTTTCTCATTGAAATAAAGCATTAATGAATTACAGGTGTCAGAGTAAAAGCAGGAAGGAAGGGAATCCAGGGGCTGGAGAAGTTTGTTGGCTAGCGAAAACAGCACCTTGGAGTTGCCTTTGTTGGAGCAGATTAGACTGAAATAATAACTGGATTGTGTTTTGCCTTGGAGTCCTTATATTGCAGCAAGTGAGAGATATAAAGTGCATCTCTCTGTGAATAGTGAGGAAGTTGTGAAGTTTTGAAGTTTTGAGCTTAGAGTCGGCAGAAAAAGGCAGCTACATGAAAATTCATTAACTTGCAAACATTCATTGCCATGTGGACTGCAGATACCAGGGATGGAACCGACAACCTCCTGATCCACAGCCACCACTCACTTCACAATCCAGCAAATAACACAAACCTCTGTTTCCAGCCTTCTGAAATATTGCATGAACTGTTGCTTTGATTTCAAATTAATTTCACCGTGGAGGCCTGACAGAGATGACATTATTTCTGTCAGTCAATAACTCGACTGCCATCTTAAAAGTCTTTCTCTGCATTTACACAATGACTTTACTGACTCAATTTAATCTAAATTTTGATTGTTCTTTTCATCACTGATTAGATATTAGATACTTGGTCCTGCAGGAATTTGAATGTGAACCAAAAATCAAAACTTCAGACCAGAAACTGATGTTGAATTAACAACTCATGCTAGAAATTCCTTAGAAATGATCAGACTAGGGCTGGGCAATATTTAAAAATTTTAAATCGCAATTAATCACACGATTTCCCTGATTAATCACATTGTATACAGAAAATCAAATAATGAATTCAAAAGTAGTGTAAAATGCACTTTTATTTAAATGTTCTGCTGCCATATGAACTAAAGTGCCATAACATTTGTTGTTCAAACACTTTTAACATCAGCACTTGTCAGTAACACATATTTAGTGTAAATCTCATCTTAAAAAATGTAAAATACAATAAAGGTTATTGCCACTGCCAAGGCATTAATGTCATCCTGTTTTTTTATAATTTTTTTTTTTTTTTTTTTTTAAGTCTACAAACAAAATCCTGACAATCTAGAGGCCACAATCAGAAAATTAAAACAGGTAATTTTTGAGGTAACAGCAGAAACTTTTATTGGGGAGTTCAACTTGTCAGTTGTTACAAATAACCTTGTTTCTTTTGAATCCTCCGTCTGGGAGAACTTTAAAATGAAAATGTCCATGTTAAAGTTCTGTAACTTTATAAATCCGCAATTATCTGTGTATCATTTGTTTTTTTCCATTCTCAATTGTCAATCAAAAATTAAAAAACTTAAAAAGTGACTTTTTATATTGTGATTTGTTTTTTAATGTGATTTGTTTTTTTTTAACACAAAAAAAAAATGCCTGGTTTTCTATATTTCAATTTTAGCAAACAAGCCATGGGACTGAATTTGTCTGAAATTTGAACCAAAGCGCTCTCCAGCTCTGCGTCTGACATCAGTCTTTTTCTCCTCAGATCACGATGAACACAGAATCTTCTGATGCTCATTTCCAGCACTGCAGGACACCCATCTGCTGTTAATAAGTCCTTGATCAAACTACCGTATTGGCCCGAATAAAGGATGATATTTTAATCTAGAAGTCATATTCTCAAAAATAGGGGTCGTTTTATAATCAAGGAATAGACTTTCTGTTGTCATTACACATCTGTGCCACTAGATGGAGCCGCACTGAAGTAACCAGTAAGAGAATAACACGACAGTGAACACATGGAGCAGATCTGATGATAAATGACGAGATCTTCTTGAACAAAGGGGTTTGAAAGTTTTTTTTCCAGACAGAACTGTTAATATTGCTATCTGAGTTGCTACTCGAACAGTAAAGTACACCGATTTTTACCGTTCTCCATGTCTGTTTTAGCTTTTCCGCATGTTTACCTGCCAATTCTCTTCCGGTTCCGCAGCAGCCAGTAACAGACAAATAAAAGCATGTTAGCAACTTCCGTTAACGCGCGATAAAATAAATGTCGGCATTAATAAATTAATGAGTTAACGCGATAATAACGCATTAACTTGCCCAGCCCTAGATCAGACCAATCAAAGTCAAACAATTTTTTTTCCTGTAGTTTCCCTTTAGAAATTAATGAAATATTCGAGTTCGGTTTGAAATCTTTCTGTGCAGCTGTACCACATCAGCAACGGCATTATCAGAAAATATAAGACTTTCCACTTTGAACAATCAATTTTCTGCCACAGCTCCTTCGCAGCTATAACGGCCTAATCTGATAATCGCTGCCGTCGTCCCAACTATCTCTCATTTCTATGATCTGACACAAAGAAAGCCTGGCTTTCTCAAACCAAATTGCTTATTTAGTTAATGTATGTTTGGTCGGGGGGGTCACCATCTGCCACTCTGAGCACCTGAAGGCGGCTTTGTTTGCCGTCGTGTTCCACCAGGTGACCTGATCACCTGCCAGTGTTTGCAGAGACCACATCAGGATGTGCAGCTCTGTGTACCAACATGGCGGATGCGTTGGCCACATGCTTTGTGATCTCATATTTTAATTAAATAGCAGCATCACGAGTTTGTGCGGTAAAATCTTCAAGAGATCGGGCTTTTACAAAAGCAGGAGGCGAAATACTCAAGCCATGGTGTTTGAAAGACTGCGTGTCCTCGTGTGGGTCCTCACCAGAGCATTGATGTCTTCAGACTTGTATATGAGCATACGGATCTCCTCAGGATCTCCACTGAAGATCGCCTGGATGAGAGGAGGCTGGAGGGGAGGAAGAGGAGGGAGAAAAAGGAACGTCACATGAGCTGAAGCATCGACATGTCATTGATTTAAACAGCATCTCAAAGGGAAGCTATGTGATATATTTACAGATAATTATGCACGGTTTGAGGTGCTGCCTGTGTGCATGCACAAATTTAAGCTACGCTGCGTACAAAAGCTGCAGACTGTGAACAAAAAATGCTGGACATTTTAAAACTTCCCTCTGTCCTCTCTGCTACTGCACAGACAAGCCCCTGTGGGAAATTCTTGGTAGATACAGATCAGGAAAATAAAATGCTTGTACTGAGAAAAGGCTTGAGTGAAGGGCGCTGCACGGAGGTCACGTCTGAGAGGCCCTTATTTTTCTTTTCAGTACCACAGACGTGAGGTAAATGCAGGCCCTCGGCACACACACAACACATCAGGGCAGGTTTTTGAGGAACACAATAAGTCTGGAGACGGTGACAAGTAAGTTATTTAAGCAATGCAGATCTAACGCGATGTGTTCTGAAAAGAAGACTAGAAACATGAAATAAAAGCCACTTCAGAGGTTAACCATAACCTCGTATTTGACAGACCCGCCGGCAACTTCGTAGACAGGTAAGCTGGTCGAGCACAGCGGGAAACAGTGGCGGACTTGAGAGCAAAGCCTGTTATCTTCAAAGAAAAGCCCTATAAAGTAAATAGAGTTCATTTGGAAAGAAAGAGACAACATGCCGTTACAAAGGACTTGACAAGTTCAAGAGAGTGACCTGAAGATTGTGATCATTAAGAGCCAGGATCAGTGCAAAAGCCATTATAAAGGGCGTGAAGGTGCAGTACTGAGAACATCCAATCTGCCTTCTAAATTTTCGATTATTTATCACGTAAAAATTTTGAACAGAAAGTTACTGATGAAATCAGGTAGACAGATACAAATGTTGCTATGGCTGGAGGGTTTGAGATCTGCCCGACCGATGTTAGAGCCATCTGCCTCGCCGATCCCACGACCGCACCACTGTCCTCGTGCCCTGGTGCTTTATCGATCTTTACGATCCATCTTGCCATGACAGCCAGATGTTGCACAAAATGATCATCTATTTGAACGTACAAATGATGGCATTAGGAAATTAACTCCTCCTCTCTAATTCCTTTGAACTCTGACTGTGATTCGTTCGTCTGCTAACGCGGCTATACAGGAATGTGAGTGACGTCCAATCAGCTTCCCTCTCTTGGAAATGACTAGCCCCCGTGTTTATGAATATATATATATATATATATATATATATATATATATATTATCAATAGCTTGTCTCTCTTAAAAATGCAGATGTAAGATTTACTCCAGACTTGAAAATTAAAAGCTCATATGTCAGATCAGATCATGCAACACAAGCGTTGGCAACAAAATGGAAACACGAACATACAACCTGCAGCTTCTGCTATCGTTCCCTGATTATCTTTCACTGACTGATGCTTCAGTATGTATCCGATTTTAGCTCTTAGAAAGGAAATTGTAACTGAGAAGTCAGACATTAGTGCATCTCTAGACCTATGGCCTCATTTAAGAAAGACTTCTAAAACTTTACAGTTTTTCAGAAAACTTAAAGCTGTCCGGTAAAGTGCATTCCCAAGAAACAAAAAAGTTTAAAATTTCCACTTTTGCTGTAAATGATTGACTTTACCTTTAGGTTTCCTTGTATTTTCTAAATCAATTATTGTTAATGTGTTTTGCAAATTATTGGGGGACGTTCATATTGAAGCAGCCATGAAAAAAATAAAAAATAAGAAGTAGACGTATGCTGCCACAGGTCGTTGACTCATCTGTGGAATTTCTGACACCTCAATACTGTTTACGTATTTATATTAAATATGGATATTAGCAGAGTTTTAAAACAACTCAGTGAAAGTACCCAACCTTGCATTTTCATGTTATCTTTGCAAACTGAGAGGTAGAAGCAGGATTTTACCACATGCACAACTTCAGGAAACAACTTGCATCAGTTAGTGACAGCAGCTTTTAAATTGAGTTGAGTTAGACTAACTGATATCTCTGCTTTTAAATTAACAGGAACAAAGACAGCCTAAAAGAATATGACGCCATGACTATTTAACAGCAGTTGAGCTGCACAGATCCTCTAAATATAAAATGTCAGAACATATTGGAGCACTCATGGCATGTTAGATTCTGCAGAACCGGCCTCTTCATTTCCTGTGCATTTCTGCCAGTTCTTGCAACTTCCTGTTGCACGGTCTTTCCTTCTCAGAAACCTGAGAGAGGAACCAACTGCAGAGCCACGTTTCACTTCTGCTTTGCAAAACCAGCAATACTTTCTCATGTGATCCAATTCTGTCCCGCTAAAACGCATCTCTGTCATAGCGACATGTCATCACAGAGTGCACCTTCATACCCGAGTCCGTTTAATCTCAGTAAGCCAAGGATCGAGGTTAAAAAAAAAAAAAAAAGTACAAGAAATCACCAACCAGTCATTTCAGGGAGCATTCAGGAACCTTCAGTTCTTCTAGATTTACATTTTAATAAATTAAATCTACACTCAACCTCTAACGCCAAAGTACCGACATGTTTGACAAGCAAAGAATTCAGACGCTTCATTAAGTAGTTTCTGAGAAGTTTATTTAATGTCAGTTAAAGTCTTCAGTCTCTTTTGTCTCTAAGTGCTTTGCACACCTGGATTCATTCTTTCTGGAAGACCAACTAAGGTTTCCGCTAACATCTGTTTTCAGGTTTCTCTACAGAGCTTCTGTGAGGTTTGAACTATCGTATTTGGCTTTACCATTCCATCCGAGGGGTATCGGCGGATTTGCAGGTAGCCCGGCCAGCCACACCCATTCCCTTCACAACACCTCTCTCTCCTGAGACGGGTCTGGCATCGCTCCCATTCCCAGTCATTAACACCGGTACAGAACGCATCAATTCAGTCACAACAGGGCGTGAGCGGGCTTTATCCGATGACTCCGAGAAGAGCTTTCGAGAGACACTGATGATGACAGCAGAATTCTCAATAATACCATCTTTCTACAGCAGAACTGACAACAGTCATTTACCGCTGTTTCTTCTCCACTGCACGCCTGTTTGGGTGTCTTTTCATTGATGCGAGTGTGGTTGCCGCTTTGCCTACATCACACGCTTCACTTCTCTGATTGGTTTGCATGCCTCTGCTATGGTGTCCAACGGCAGTTTCTTCTGCGTCCGTTGGTACTGTCCCCC
The DNA here is from genome assembly GCA_018398805.1 of Hirundichthys speculiger. Classification (NCBI taxonomy): domain Eukaryota; kingdom Metazoa; phylum Chordata; class Actinopteri; order Beloniformes; family Exocoetidae; genus Hirundichthys; species Hirundichthys speculiger. The sequence continues at coordinate 1,697,282 of JAGFBZ010001279.1, read as the reverse complement.
AGAAATCAAGTTCAGATCAGAGGAACCAGACTAATTCTGTGTATTGAAGAAGAAAAAAATAAGGATGGCTTGCCAGGGTAATTTACAGTAGGATTTCTCCAAGGAGTCCATGATTTTAAGGTAGATTCATCTGTCTTCACAGGCCCATAGCATGATGCTGCCACCACCATGCCTCACTGTAGGAGTGGTACTAGCAGGTAATGTGTGGTACGAGTTCTGTTTCAGTCTCATTAGAGCAGAGAATTTTTTTTCCCCCTCATTCTCTTGAAGTTCTTGAAAAAGTTGTTCAACAAACTTCAAATGAGCTTCACGTGTCTCATATTCAGAGTGCCTCATTACAGCAGCTCAAACGTAAAAAAATAAATGAAGGAAATAAATTGACCGATTGATTGAGAGCTTCTGAGATCCTCCCAGCATGCTCGGGCTTTTATCTGATCAACGACCTACTTTGCTTGGACTGCATGAAGAGTCTTGCTGATTCCAAGTATTGTCAATTTATTGTTATTGAGGCCACTGAGCTACTACAACACTCTTTATCGCCTTACCAGTGTCCCCCAACACCATCTGCTCACCTCAGGTCAAGTTAACTTCATTTTTGCACCCACTCTGTTTTCTGCATGCAGAGTATTTTTAAATAATAACTCTATCATAGTTTATCCAATCAGAACAATTCAAACAGCTCTGGAAACCGGAGGATTTGTGGTTTCCATTTCTATGTGATGTATTATAGCAGTTGGGAGAGTATGACTCCGCCCCACGGAGCAAAACACAGGAAGTATCATGAGAGCAGCACACGGCTTCTCAATACTGCAACTCTTCGAGTTTTTGGCCGACCTGAAAAAGTCCAATGCTGACAGCGAGCTGAGCAGCTGTGCTGTGCTTTCTGTCAATATATGACACACGGTCTACATTACGGAGTATATACGCCGATGTCGCTTTGAGAGGAGGAAAAGAACAGACCAGTGATCCGGCAATGTTTTTTTGGATGAAAATAGTGAGAGAGTGAGATATACACTGATTAGGGGTGGGTCTCTTTGGTGCTGCACTGAACTGGTTCATAACGTACCTTGAGAACAGGAAGTACTTTGTGTCAGTAGGCAGCTTTACATCTGACCAGATAAAAATTACATGTGGCGTTCCCCAGGGTTCCATCCTGGGGCCTCTTCTGTTTAACATCTACATGCTCCCACTAGCCTAGGTAACAAAAAACAATAATATTAGTTACCATAGCTACGCTGATGACACACAGATATATATTACAATGTCACCAGGAGACTGAGGCCTTGTACAGGCTCTCGGTAAATGCATTGAGTAGATTAATGACTGGATGTGCCTCAACTTCCTACAGTAGAACAAAAACAAAACTGAGGTGACTGTTTTTGGAGCCAAAGAAGAAACGACTGCAGGTCTCCACAGAGCTTGAATCTATAGATTTAAAACCAAATCAGGCCAGAAATCTGGGTGTAGTGATGGACTCAGATCTAAACTCTGAAAAGCACATAAAGGCAATCACTAAATCAGCCTACTGTCACCTAAAGAACATCTCGAGGATAAAAGATCTGATGTCTCAGCAAAATCTGGAAAAACTAGTCAACGCATTCATTTTCAGTCTGCTTGATTATTGTAACAGCGTTTTTACTGGTTTATCTAAAAAATCAGTTTGACAGCTGCAGCACATTCAGAACTCTGCTCCCAGAGTTCTCACTAAGACCAGAAGAGTGGACCACATCAGTCCAGTTCTGAGGTCCTTATACTGGCTGCCTGTCCATCAAAGGATGGACGTTAAAGCTCTGTTGCTGGTCTATAAAGCTCTGAATGGTTTGGGACCAGAATACATCAGTGACCTCCTGACCCAGTATGAACCCACCAGACCCCTCAGGTCATCTGGATCCGGTTTATTATCAGTCCCCAGAGTCAGAACCAGACATGGAGAAGCTGCGTTCAGTTTCTATGCTCCACATGTCTGGAACAAACTCCCAGAAAGCCTCAGATCAGCTGAAACACTTAAATGTTTGTTTAATTCCAGGTTGAAGACTCAGCTGTTCTCAGCTGCCTTTAAATAGGATTTTATTCAGGAGAGCAAATCTGCACAGTCTTTTTAAAACTCTTTTTTACTGTTTTCTTTGTTTTTATGCTTTTATTCTTTTACTTTTTAATGCTTTCTTTTGCTGCGATGCTTTTAATGTTTTATGTAAAGCACCTTGAATTGTTTTGTACATGAAATGTGCTATACAAATAAACTTGCCTTACACACAATTTATGATCATCAAAGGCCATAAAACGGCCACTGTGACACATGAAAGAGCGATTTTGAGGATGTGTCTTCTGAGCTGATGTACGTAAATGACAACAACCAGATACTCAAATCCATTTATATTATTATTATTCATCTATTTGATAGAGTTGTGTCATAATGTCACATAGACATGTTTTGTACTAAAGTTTGAGCTAAAATTACAGTTTGGTTCTGTAATAAAAATGAGAGTTTTATCTCCAGTGAGTTTTTATCATGTTCCTTTCAACCTTAACCTGCTGATGAAGACGCCTCCAGTTACAGCTACTGTCGTCGTGCCTCTGGTAAAATAAATTATTTTGTTTTTTGTGGATTTTCCTGTTTAAAAGTGACAGAACTTGTAATTGAAAAACATTCATATGTCCCTGAGAGAAATTCACAAACACCTGCACTGCACCTGAATGTTTTTAGATGATGTGTGTTTGACTGGGAGATTTTACTTTTTCCATTTATCTTCTTTTTTTTTTTACAGCTTTTTTAAATTACTCCCAGTGTTCTGTGTGGTGGTGAGCAGATGCAGACTTCTCATCATTCACATTAACGTCAGAAAACAAATAATGACTCTTGATGATTTCTATATAATTTGGTTTTGTCCTTCTTTAGCTTATTTATAACTCTGTTTTGCACCTTTTCACCTATGAATTGGGTTCACTTTTGCACCGTTGAGCCCTCGACTTGGACCAGTTCTCCACATCTACAGGTCCCCATTTCAAATGTCAAATCAAAACTTCATGTGCAATATTTTTCCCACAAAAACCTGTGAAGGTCAAGTTCCTTGTTGAGTTTCTCTTCACTTGCAGTTGAAACCGGACGTTAACAGATGCTGTAAAAAAAGAAAAAAAAAAAGACGTAATGTTTTTTTTCTCTTACTGTCTGACATTAAATCAGACTAAACCTTTCCTGTTTTATCTCAGTTGGGATTACCAAAGTTATTCATATTTGCTAAATTCCAGAATAACTATGACTTTCTTCACAGGCAGAAGTTCACATGCGCTAAGATTTATAAGATTTACTTCCCACCATCGGCCAAAGTTTGGACGGGTTTCACAAAGGGTCAAGCTTTTAGCAGAGACATGTAAAAATCAAACAGAAAATTCATGTGATTATCTCTTTACTCATCACCGTTACAATTTAACCCAAGACTGAAATGCAGGTCACATGTCAGGATGGAGAAAAGCAAAATGGCAAGATTTAGCGGCAGACATCTCTTTAGATCCAGCTTCAGGGCATAAAATTAGAATTTTTACCAAGCAGCCCCTCATCGGATGTCACACACCAACCTCGCGACATCTACCACCTACAGTACCTGTAGTAGCTGCTGCTGTGGCAGTTATCAACGAGGCAAGTGACAGATCTCAGATTGGGAATGGTTTTTTTTTTTTATACTCCGCCTGATGCGGTATTATTATTTTTTAATAACGCAGGTTAAAATACAGGAGATTTACGGGAAAATACTAATACGGGAGGACGGCGAGAGAGAAGAATAAAATACAGGACTTTCCTGGCCAAAACAGGATACTTGACAGGATATGATTTACAAGCATGAAAAGCGCATTTTATTCTGTTTCCATGATGCTTACTATGAAAACTAATATAATTTCTTTCTTGTCAACTATTCTGTTGTGTATTTATATGAGATTATTTACCAAAACGATCCATTTTGCTGTGGAGTAGATTCAGTGACAGGTTTTTGCATTCGTCCCTCTTCAGTTTTGTCCATCTGTCAGTCGCTGGGTTAGCCGCATGTGTAATTATGACTTCCGGCAAACGATGTGCACCCTAAACATGGCCACTTTTCGCCAAATAAACTTTGTTTCTAAATTATTTAGATATGTTTGCCTTGGTGACACATGACAAATGTGCAGAAATCATAGAAAAGAAAAGTTTTTTTTTCTAAGTTGATGGTGGATTTTGTGGCCCTCACCATTGGCGACAAGGCAGAAAAAAACGGTCGAAATGGTCAAATTTTGGTTGCATTTGGCGACCATTTCGTCGCGATTTTATGCCCTGATTTTTCCCTCCACGTTCTCCACGCAGAAACATTTCCTGCTCTCCTCACAGCTCTGTGATCAAACCGCCTGAACCTGGTGGAGCTTTCAGAACTGAAACAGGAAGTAAGTAGAGGCATCGCAGCAAGAGCCTGTAAGTCCGGTCACTACGGCAACAGCTTCAAAACAGAGCAACCCAAACATCAGCAGACGCTCGGCCGCTAAAGGAAAACGTGCGTGAGAGGGGAGCAGAGACTTGACAGGAAGTGACATCCTGACTGCGGCTCTCCTGGTTTAGCATCCCTGCAGGCTGCGTCAAACATAAGAGGTCATTGTTGTGGTTCTCACATACTACTCCCCATCACACACAAGTTCTTCTCAGCCTGAAGGCCAGACCCAACGTGACCCAGATCCCATTTGGAACCAAAACAACGAGAAAGTGTTCTTGAGCGAGCGGGCTCAGCTCCGCCCAGCAACGGCGGCTGGAAACAGGGACGGCTAGGACCGGACACTTTACTCGTATTATTTGCAAAGTTCAGAAACGTCTAGAAGTAAGTCCTTATTTAGTTCAGACCGATTCCAAAAATATTCAACTTAAATTCAAACTACAAAAACGTCAAACTTCAAAATCGGGTGTAAATACAAAGAATCCAGATTATTCAATTATTGCTTAAAAACTGTATTAAAAAAATTAAAAAAAACAACTAATAATGAAATAAAACTGATATAAAATTACAAGTTGAAACAAAAAAAACACATCAAAATAAGCATTTCAAACCTTTGTATATCCAAACCGGGCCCTGGTCAGTCAGTGAAGAAAATATTAGAGCAAAAACTAAAGTGTCAGAAATGACTACTGCGGTCCTGTGGTCAGAGAACGTAGAGGGTTTTTTCTACCGTCATACTAAAGCTGGTCTATCCTGAGGACAACACAAAACAGAAACGGATGTTGTGTCCACACCACAGAGTAGCGAGGAGACGCAGGGCTCCACCTACATGTCAAGGGTCAGGGCCGCTCTTCAGGACCGTCATGTCACCAGCGGACTGAGAGGGGAGAGGGAAAGAAACCACAGGCATTAAAAAGAATAAATAAATAAGTGTAGATGGGCTACAGCCCTCATCCAGCTGACCCCGGTTCAATTCCCAGCCTGTGGCCCCTCCCCCATTTCCTGGAAAGCTACTGTCAATAAAGGCCACAACAGAGAGGGTGGCCTCATTCATACCTCATAAATGCGACCAAAACATCTCAAATGCTGACCAGATCCACAACGTGCCGTTGATAAGAACAACCCTCATCATCTCCAGGAGGACATCTGGGTGGTCTTGAATATGTGGATGTCCCCACCAGTCGGCTAAAACAGAAGTTGTCCACATCAGAGGTGAAGCATCTTCAAGAACTAAAACAGGAAGCCCGCTCAGTGTCCGCTGCAGGATAGCTGTGACCCGGACGGCTGAGAAGATCTACCAGCTTGTATCTACGACTGTTCCCTCATTTACCTGCCAAAAGTTTTTCTCTGCATGTGCTCTTTTCTATTGAAACTTCTAGCGAAATGTTTTCCATTTTAAGATTTTTTTTTCCCCCATGCAACAATGCAGTCCTTCTCACTTCAAACTTGTGAACACTCAAGCTTGAGCCAATCTGAAAAATCTCCTCTGATGCCCCACCAGCACAGAGACCGAACTCTGAAGCGCGTCCTCCTGAACCAAACTACCAAGTCCAAACGTGACAACTTGTTATTGAGAAATAGCCTTTATTTCTTTAAGGTTAACATAGGAGCTGATGTCAGCTTGTTCCGAGGTGATGCAGCCATTAAAACTAAATTAATTAAGTAACACAACCACTAACGTTAAGCTTGCTATAGGTTTATTTTGTGGCTAAGGTTATCCTGTTTATCTTGTTTTTTCTGCCAACACGTCTCTTCTCGGCGCACGTAGCAGACAAAATGACCTTCCTCCAGCTAATGTAACCAATAATATTGGTTTGTTATAAAGTAATATTCAAAAAAAATTTTTTTTTTTTGAATTGTAAAAAAATTAAAACAAAGTGCACGAGGGTGAAGCGAAACACATCACATCAAGAACGAGTCTCAGGAAGCAACAAGAGCCTACATGGGATGCCCCATGAATGAAAATCGAGGCCTGTGATTGGCTGCTACGATGGGCATTACTGTGGCGTCAGTTGTCTGTACTAGGCTTGGGCTGTATTACGGTAATACCGTATACTTCCGGTATTTAAAAATAGCAGCGGTATCAGTTTCAATACCGTCATAAAAAAAATGCAATGAATGATTTCTGTGGTTTTAAGTTTAGTTTAGTTTCTCTCCTGTATCGCTGTGTGTACTGTGTGTTCCGCTTTATTTTACCGTTTATTCGTGTTTGCTCGCAGCTCATCTCGGTTTGACTCGTCCTGTTAAGGTACTGACGATGAAAACAACACTTCCTGAGTTTGCTGCTTCACAATAAAAGCTTTTAATTAAACTAATAATGTTGGACTTTTATGTTGAAGAATTTATAGGAAGTGAAACGTACAGCATCAGACACTTTACTATAAAGCGCGTTTCAGCAAACACACACCTCGGCAGCATTGAGATGTGAATCACTGCCATGCAGTCCTGACTGGCCGAGTCAAACCGAGTCAAGACAAAAAGCACAAGTGTCTGTAAAGAGGGTCTAGTCTCTCCATCGTTCTACACACAGGAGAGACAGAAATGAGGACAGCAGCGTAAAGCCCTGCAGCGGCGCGCCTGGGAGTACATAATGGGGGCGGCTGTTTTGATGCGTTCGGCGTCCGCCGGCGGTGTGTGTTCGCCTTAATAGTCGCTGGGAATACCGTATACCTCGGTAAAATGTGAGAGAAGTTTGACGGTATCAAAATTTGGATACCGCCCAAGCCTAGTTTGTACGCTGATTGGCTGACACGCCTCCCCGCATCTCCCATCTCTCGCTCTCGTGAGACAAAGCCGAGTTTAACGCTGATACACTTGGTGTTTCCGTTCGTCAGTTCCAAATATCACTTGCTTATTTCAGTGATTTAGTGCCATTTTAAAAGTTAACACTTCACTGCCATTGACGTCTATAGACGTCAATTGGGTCTAATATGCGTCACTGGGGTTGCTAGGCAGAGCGTCAAAAATAAATATCAGTTTTGAACATCGTAGTTAATGTTCTGATCCTCCAGATGGCAGCATCGCCACTCTCTATAAAGCCCCCCCACCACGGAGGAATTGTGAGTGAGAGAAAAGATGGCCCAGCGCATTCTGCTGCTAATTAAGGGAGGAACAGGACGAGGTAGAATCAAACTTTTTTTTTTTTCAAAAAAGTGGAACTTCTCAATAAGTTGAGGGGGTACTTCCACATCGCGGTTTTTCACCAGTTGCGTGGGGGTGTGAGGGTTTACTGTAGCTTTATCTGTTATTTTTCGTTTTGGGCCAGTGTCAAGGCTAAAATCGTCTTCTTTATCCTGATTAGGGGTGAGCATTGGCAAGGACCTCGCAATACGATATGTATCGTGATACTTGGGTCATGATACAATATTATCACGATATCGCGATATTCTACCCCGTTAATATCAAAATTAAAAGTAGAGATAAAAAATCCAGTTGCTGTATATGTACATCAGATGATATTGATCATTCAGAGGACAAATTGAGTCAAAAATATTTGCTTCAAAACAACCTATTTATTGTTTATTATTTGTGTTTTTGCACAAATATGTCAATGAATTAATTTTCCTTAAAAAAAAAAAAATCGATATTAGGAGCTGAAAAATCGATATTATATTGGGCAGCCGAAAATTGCGATATATCGCCAAATCGATTTTTTTCACACCCCTAATCCTGATGTAGCTGCAGCTCATAGCAGTTTGGATCGATAACCAGAGGAAGCTCCTGACGCAGGGAAAAGACCGGAAAGATACAGATCTGTAAAGCCCCAGATGAGCACAAGTGCGGCTCACGTTCATCCGTCAGATTTACTGTGAAGCAACTGTGATATGGGTATGTGACCAGGGTCTGCTCAGACGGGGTCATGTCCAGCGTCAGTGTCTAGGATCACTGTCCTCGTGTGGCATCTGTGGTCCTTGAACATACCAAGCCAAGTTCGTGAGCTCTTATCAAGACCTACTTTTGTGAGTATTAGCTTTACTTTGCTTCTCTTCCTCCGCGCCGTTTTGTCCCCATCTGTAGTTATGACCATTTTACGAGTCCGAGCCGTTGACCGCTCCAGGACGGGAACTAAAGTTAAAGATCCCAGCTTTAGGACCCAGTTAGAGCGTCTGCATGCTTTATCCCTCTTATTCTACACAAACGTCGTGCATCAGATTAACTCTGTTTTCATTCCACAGGACTGCTGCAAACACGCACACAGACAGGCCAGCAATACGTGACCAGTCGCATCCCACATGCACACTCGCACACACAGCGAGCACATCTCAACCGGTTCCTCTGTCCAGAAAAGAGAGGATGAGCTCTGCGAGTGTGTCTTCATTTCCCCTGATGCCTGAAGTCAGAGCCTCTCTACCTGGCCCGCCAACTCTCCTCAGACATCCTGGAACAGCGACGGAAGCACTTTACGCTACACATTGTGTTTTATGGTCCAGTTTTAGCAGAACGTCTCTTTGTAATTTTCTTAAAATCAGCTACATGGTTGTAGAGAAAGCCCTACAGTTGGGGACTGATTAAATATGACTTTAATCCATCTGGATGAATACCCGAGGACGCATCAAAGATGACAATGAAAGGTTAAACACACATCTACTCCTGAGACACACAACTGAGCTGTGGCAAAAGCCAGAGGTCAACAACTTCCTGTGCTTCCTTTCTGTCTGGTGGACAGATGAGCTTTCTACCTTGCAACATTCTTTAGTATCAAACAAACAAAAAGAAAAAGAGAAAATGCAGCCTGTGCAGACATCTGAGGAAGGTCTCAGGTTGATGAAACACCCTATAAGCTACTGAGCTGTGTGCTGAGCAGAGCCATCCAGTTATCAGTCATCATCAGCATGTTGCCTGAAAATAACAGGAAGTCCTACAGTGCTGGGTTACACACACACACACACACACAGCTCTTCCTTCCTGGACAGCAGATCTGATACGACTGTCAGATCAGAGGTTTTCAGACATGAAGACTTTGAAACAGCTGGAACGGTGACTGCATCAAGCAGACGGGAGAGCGACTCCCAAACACGAGTTCATGAACCTGCAGGACGGAGCTCAGACTTCAGACATGACAGTCCCACACAACAGTCAGAGAGTTTAAAATGAATAAATAAATCTGATTCAGCTTCGCTCATCAGACTGTTGGTTTCAGCATCACTAAATGACCAATAAAGAGATGAAACAGTCCAGCACATGTCACTCAATCTTATTTATCCTCTTACTATCCCATTAGACTTCTTTGTTCAGTGTCTTCTTGCAAGCTTCAGTAATTCTGTTCCTTTGTAATCATTTTGTGACTGGAATTTCTCAGAAGTTGATTAGTGGTTTTTTATTTTTATTTCTATTATAATTTTAGTCATCGCAGGTCTGTTTCCAGTTGTTGCGTTGTTGCATGTCCCTCTCTCGTCTCCTTGGTCTCTTTGAAGCCAGCTCGAACCTCCTACTTTGTTTTGAGGCTCCCAGTTTGTTTTGAAAGACCTCTCTGATTTTATAACTTAGAGAGATTCCTTTCGTTCACCAAATAGCCTTTCGGTGACTCCACTAGAGCTAAGATTCAGAAGTTGAACCCACAGTCTCCTGTAAGTCCTGAAGCAGGATGGGGAGGTGGCGATTGCTCCAACGCTGATGCTCCTGCCAGGCAACGATGCAGCTCGTCACAGACTAATCTGGCAGTTGTAAAGGCAGGCTGGAAAAGAGGAGACGTTAAAACAAAACTGTCGTCCCAAGTAGCTCAGCTGATTCAGTGACACCAGCGCGTGCAAACACACCCTGAAGACGACCTTCATATGAGCTTGAAAGAGGTCACATTCAGCAGAAGATCGTCTGATAGCTCCAGTCAACGGACCTTGTAGTGGGGCTGTTGGTCGGGTATGTGCCCTTGGGACTAAAATCTTATCAGAGCAGGATTTCTGAGGCTCTTCATATGGAATATCAAACATTAAACCAGAACTAATTACAAACTCTGGAGTGGAAAAGTGTTTAAAGTCTCTCACTTATGTGCACACGCTAACAACACGGTGTACAAAGGCATCACTGCAATGACATGTCCTCCATGATATTCACAATTTCATCGATATGATAAATTGGTAAATGGACTTATATAGCGCTTTCCAGACACCATCATGGTGCCCCCAAAGCGCTTTACAATGGCCTCTCATTCACCCATTTACACCCACATTCACACACCAGTGGGCGGCTGCTGGCATGCAAGGCGCTGCCAGAAAGTTTCCCAAGGAAACTTTCACATGTGTTGGAGCCGGGATCGAACCGCCAACCTTACAATGACTGGTCGACCCGCTCTACACAACTGAGCTACAGCAGGTAGCTCAGCAGGTGATATTCAAAACACTCAAATGGTTTTCTTGTGTGTGTGGGTATTTTTTTCTGTTTTTTATATTTCCACTCTAAATCCACCATTGCTCTGTTGCAATGCATTAAGTGATAAAGATGCCTGGAAATATTCACAAAAATGACAAAGATCAGAGGGATGAGCAGCAGAAGGTGGAGCAAACTCAAACTACAGGGGTTGGACAATGAAACTAAAACACCTGTCATTTTAGTGTGGGAGGGTTCATGGCAGTGGCGGCTGGTGAAAAAAAATCTTGGTGGGGCTGGTGTGCCAACATATTTCCCTGCTTAATCTAGCATAAGCATTAAAATGAACAGTCGGAAAATGACAACAGGTCCACAATAATAATTTAATTTCAGTTTCCAGTTTCAAATAAGAAGTAACAATTTACAGCTATATTAGACTTTATGCTATCAAATACTATACAATCAAGGGGTAAAATGTCCCTCCGGAAGGATGCTGTGCAGCCTCTCCAATAAGACACCAGCTGTTGAATCCGCACAGCTGTTGGGTAGCTTGATGGATCCATAGAACCGCTCCTGTATATTGTTGGGTCCATCAATGTACCTCAGTACCAGGACTAGCTGACATCAGTACCAGGACTAACTGACATCAGTACCAGGACTAGCTGACATTATGTCCCCACATTTCTTATTCAAAAGCACACACAAAATTTAACATAATGATTATCTTGGACCAATATTACGGTTTTTATCTACCTCTTCATTGTGCCTTCTTTCAGTAATGTGGTGCCCATCATCTGGCTGCGTTGCTATGCTAGTCTTTCCGAGCACAGCTAGCTTTACGCAGTTTTCCATGTGAACTTTGGATCTCTCATGTTTCTTGAACCGTTCAGAGGAGCTTTAAGTCAGTTAGTCCAGTCTTTGTCCAAGTCCAATCACATCTGTCACTTCTGAAGAGGATACAGGGGAAACAGAAAAGTGCATTAGCTGCTCCACAACCTGCCAGCCACATCTCAGGGTTTAACCAACTCTGACAAAAACTCAGTTTGTATGATTTACCTTTCTTCAAATTTAGAAACAAAATGGAAAACTACAAAAGAAATGGTTTCAGGAAATGAGACAATCAAACTAACAGCGAGTTTGGCGCTGGGTGTAGTAGACAGCATTTAAACAAACTAACAAACCAAAAGTAACTCACTTCCTGGAATGAAAGTATTATCAATTAACAGTATGAAAACCCGAAGTGAACAAATAACAACTAACAAGTACCTCGGCACAAAAGCTAGTATCTCACAAGAGGCACGTGGCAGACTGTTTGGACATGAAAGTCAACGCAGTCAAGGACGCAGCGCCAGGACAGATAGCATCAGGACACTTTAAAGGTGAGGCTTCAGGTGTGTTGGACGAGCTCCTCCTCCAACTCCACACACCTAGGAGGAACCCAGAGTCCATAACATTGATCTTTAATTGCCACGGTTTGAATGGCTGGGAACAGCATCGGTATGAAAAATTTTGTAGCAATCAATGAGACATAAGATGCGATGAAAGGTTATGTCATCAGAACGCATCGTGTTGCTCAGCAGAGACGGTTGGACTCAAGAGACAACCAGCAAATAATCCCACCAAACTGAGTTATGATGTTTCTGTTTCAGAACTAAATCAGAAGAAAGAAAAAACAGTCACTTTTTTCTTTGCTTTTCTTCTCCAAATGCCAAAAAAAATGGTTGCTGTTTTTTTAAACACTTTATTTAAAAAAGAAAAAGGGAAAAAGACACTGAGGGTTTTTGTTTTGTCTGTGTGTGGGAGAGTTGGATAAATGAGGAGGAACCCAGGCACATGATTTCAGTACGTCCAAAGTTATGACAGTAACTTTGTATTTAAAAAAATGCACATTAATTTCAAATTGAGTGTCAGAAGCACAGTTGCTTTTCTCAGAGGCTGAGCCTGCTCACAGTCATGACTGATCGCCACGGGGCTCCTGGAGCTGCAGAGCACCACTGACTGGACTGATGTCCTGCTACTGAGAGGAGTAGCAATGAATTCAGCATCAAGCTTGAGACATGATGGCGTTTTTTGTTTTTTATGTGTGGGCACCTTGTTTTCACTGTGTGGGTGGTAGAGCTGAGCCATTTTATCGATTCTGCGATATATATCGATATTTTATTTCCCCGAGAGTATCGATTTTTCAGCCGCGGGTATCAATATTCTAAGCTTTTTTCAAAACCCGTGTCCTACTTTTAAAAGCTTGCAAGCAACAACTTTCACTGTTTAAATAAATGAAACTATTTTTCTCAACAAATCTTTTATTCAATTTGTCCAGCATTTGCAAGCTGCCTGTCAGCCATATAATGTGTAATTGATGCTTTCAGTTCAATTAATTCAAACAAAGTCATTGGAACACTCACAAGATGTCACCAAAATCACTTTGTCCCTTTAAAATCTTTCAGAAAATGATATAAATGTATTGTAAGATGAATATCGATATATATCGTATTGTGAGCCGAATATCGTGTATCGTATCGTATTGCGATATTAGTGTATCGCTACAGCCCTAGTGGATGGTCTTCCCTACGTTTAGTCGAGTAAATTGACTTTTTTAAAATTTTCTTTATTGAGTTCAGTTTTTTGTGTTTTAGATTTAAACTGAATAAACAAGCAGCTCAACACCATCTTTTTCTCTTTTCTCATCCTGTTTTTCTCCTTTGCTTTTTGGACTCAAATGAAAAGACTTTTTCTGTTTTATGAAACAAAATCCAAAGACCAATCGAAACACAGATTATTCGAAAAATACTCCACAAAAAGCACAACAGGAACTTTTGCCTAAATATTTGTCTTATCGAAGTGTAAATAGCCATCAATATGCATTTCTCAGTCTCTTTATTAAGATCTAAGCAAAATGCTAGTGATAAGTGCCTAGAGACAATTGACATTGTAACAGATGCTATACAAATAAAATTGAATTGAATTGAACAACAGAAGTAAATTGATTAATCGGTTGGTAGATGATGCCACAGGCCAGAGAAAATCAGTTTACCAGTCAAGCTCTAGATAATGTACACGCGTAATAAATGAGGGATTAAAATGGACTAGCACGGCTGGAACTAGGACTAACAGGGCTGGAACCAGGACTAGCGATGCTGGAACCAGAGCTAACAGAGCTGGAACCAGGACTAGCAGAGTTGGAACCAGGACTAACAGAGCTGGAACCAGGACTAGCAGAGCTGGAACCAGGACTAGCAGAGTTGGAACCAGGACTAACAGAGCTGGAACTAGGACTAGCAGAGCTGGAACCAGGACCAACAGAACTGGAACCAGGACTAACAGAACTGGAACCAGGACTAACAGAGCTGGAACCAGGACTAACAGAGCTGGAACCAGGACTAGCAGAGCTGGAACCAGGACTAGCAGAGCTGGAACCAGGACTAGCAGAGCTAGAACCAGGGCTAGCAGGGCTGGAACCAGGACTAGCAGGGCTGGAACCAGGGCTAGCACGGCTGGAACCAGGGCTAGCACGGCTGGAACCAGGGCTAGCAGGGCTGGATCCAGGACTAGCAGGGCTGGAACCGGGACTAACAGAGCTAGAACCAGGACTAGCAGGGCTGGAACCAGGACTAGCAGGGCTGGAACCGGGATTAGCAGAGCTAGAACCAGGGCTAGCAGGGCTGGAACCGGGATTAGCAGAGCTAGAACCAGAGCTAGCAGGGCTGGAACCTGGACAAGCAGGGCTGGAACCAGGACAAGCAGGGCTGGAACCGGGACTAACAGAGCTAGAACCAGGGCTAGCACGGCTGGAACCAGGACTAGCAGGGCTGGATCCAGGACTAGCAGGGCTGGAACCAGAGCTAACAGAGCTGGAACCAGGACTAGCAGAGTTGGAACCAGGACTAACAGAGCTGGAACCAGGACTAGCAGAGCTGGAACCAGGACTAGCGATGCTGGAACCAGAGCTAACAGAGCTGGAACCAGGACTAGCAGAGTTGGAACCAGGACTAACAGAGCTGGAACCAGGACTAGCAGAGCTGGAACCAGGACTAGCAGAGTTGGAACCAGGACTAACAGAGCTGGAACCAGGACTAGCAGAGCTGGAACCAGGACCAACAGAACTGGAACCAGACTAACAGAACTGGAACCAGGACTAACAGAGCTGGAACCAGGACTAACAGAGCTGGAACCAGGACTAGCAGAGCTGGAACCAGGACTAGCAGAGCTGGAACCAGGACTAGCAGAGCTAGAACCAGGGCTAGCAGGGCTGGAACCAGGACTAGCAGGGCTGGAACCAGGGCTAGCACGGCTGGAACCAGGGCTAGCAGGGCTGGATCCAGGACTAGCAGGGCTGGAACCGGGACTAACAGGCTAGAACCAGGACTAGCAGGGCTGGAACCAGGACTAACAGGCTAGAACCAGGCTAGCAGGCTGAACCAGACTACAGGGCTGGAACCAGGGATTAGCAGAGCTGGAACCAGGACTAGCAGGGTGGAACCAGGGCTAGCAGAACAGAACCAGGCTGGAAAGGGGCTAGGGGCAGCTGAACCTGGACAGCAGGGCTGGAACCAGGACAAGCAGGGCTGGAACCGGGACTAACAGAGCTAGAACCAGGGCTAGCACGGCTGGAACCAGGACTAGCAGGGCTGGATCCAGGACTAGCAGGGCTGGAACCGGGACTAACAGAGCTAGAACCAGGGCTAGCACGGCTGGAACCAGGGCTAGCAGGGCTGGATCCAGGACTAGCAGGGCTGGAACCGGGACTAACAGAGCTAGAACCAGGACTAGCAGGGCTGGAACCGGGACTAACAGAGCTAAAACCAGGGCTAGCAGGGCTGGAACCAGGACAAGCAGGGCTGGAACCAGGACAAGCAGGGCTGGAACCAGGACAAGCAGGGCTGGAACCAGGGCTAGCAGGGCTGGAACCTGGACAAGCAGGGCTCAGTTTGTCTGACAACCCGTCTACAGTCAGCCAAGTCTACTGGCATCGTGACTGCAACTCTCAGCCTACTTCCACTTAGAAAGGTCCTGAAATGATCCACCGGGGCTCTCGGCTCCTTCAGCCAAGCTTTGCTGGAGGAGCTGCAGAGCTGCCGGCGGACATCCACCTACTGTTTCTAATGGTGTTTTGGTGACAACATCAGAAATTACTGAGTTTAGCTGATGCTCAGTTGCTAAGACTTGTCCTTAGACTCTTTCAGGCCAATCTACAGCCAGTCACAGGGTACGTTGGTTCAATTAACACAACACACAAGAACAACTAGACAAATCTTTAAAACGTGAAAGCTCTTAGCGTAAACTGTATATTACAGCGCTAAGTAGCTAAAATGATGACAGGAGACAGTGGTGTTCTGCCATTGGCTACTTGGCACAGCCAATGGCAGAGACAATGGCTAGCTGTCAATCAAAGGACATCCAGCTATTTGATTGGCTGCCTACCATAAGTTTATTGCTTTGTATAAAATGTACCTTATTTGAGTCCATGGCGTTTCCGGTGAGTCCGCTAACTCACCTTATATATGTGGTTAGCAGCCAGGACTCGTAGGATTTAAATAATTTACCCAGATGACTCAGGAACCAACCAGCTTTAATCCCGGGATACTTTGCCGCCTCAAGTCTACACGTTTCCCCTGGATGCATCCTTTCTTGATGAAATGGGCGGTGAAAGAACGCATCCAGGGTTTTCTACCGTACTTGTCCAGAACACACCTTCGACTGCAACTAATTCTGTTTCACAAGCGCACAAGAACACAAGTATTGCATATTAAGAAGCAGCCTCTGTTTTGGACCCGGCGCCTACTGGTCAGTCGAGGGACTGCAACAAACCCGACATCCAGGTTGACTTAAGCCCTGAAGTCGGGGTTAGTTGGCACTTGATGAAGCAGCTGAAGGGAGTTCAGCTTTTCAGGAACAGACGCAAGTGTCAGCCAACATGTGGCAGCACAGCCGGTGCGAGCCAATGAAATCGTCCATTAGGGCGAGACCATGTCAAAGCACCAGGCTGCTAATGTATGAAGGGAAAAGAAATTTGATTGTTCACCGACATGAGAAAGGCTTGAGCAGAAAGTCCCAGCACCAGGCATCGCTCAGACTTTCCACAGTACAGCAAACACACTCTCACTGGCTGAAAATGAGTTGCTGTAGAAAATGTTGTATCCAAATTAAACGATAAGGTGTGTACACTTGGTTCAGCCTGTTGTTTTTAGTCAAGGCTAACTCTTAGCAACAGCTAGCTGGAATTGCTGTTAATTCCTGTTTTTATAACTTTTTTTTTTCAATTTTAAGTGTGTTTTTCTGTCTCAAAAAAATAATATTTTGTTTATATATTATCTGTCGGTAAGATATGAGCTCTATGGCCGGATACTGGTCTTGAATTTCTTTTTTATTAATGACTTTGCTGTGTTTTATAGTTGTTAGTAGTGCTGGGCAATATGACGATACATATCGTGGGGATGATAGAAAAGTGTGTATCGTGCCATTTCTCTTCTATTGTTTCTAACCTAATTTTATCAATTATTGCAGCAAATATGTAATTAAATAACCTGCTATGATAAATTTGATAGAAACACATCTACTTCTACAAAGTAGCCTTTTATGTTTGCACTTTTATTCATGGTTAATGCCTTAAACAGAGTTCTCTTCAACCCTGATGTTTACTTTAGACACTTTATATTGGTTTGCAAACTTTGCACTACAAGGTTACAGATATCAGAAAGGTGAAAAATAATTTGTGTTTATTTTTTATAGCTGAACTTCAGTGCAAAAATGTGTTTTTCCTCTCAGAAACTGTTGTGCACTTTAAAAAAAAATGTGAAAGCTACTGTACCTCTGTACCTACCTGTTTTTGCTGCACTAAAATGTATGTTTGTGACAGTTCAGCTAAATGTCCTTTCAAAATAAAGTTGAAAAGTAAGCAATGAAATTTTTGTCAAACTTTTCAGAGAATAACTGAAAACATACTTTATTCTGGTATATCGTGATATATATCGTTATCGTAATATAAAATAGTCCATATCGTGATATATGATTTTTTCCATATCGCCAGCATTAGTTGTTAGGTTACTAAGCTCTCAAATACAGTTCTCACAAAATAAAAAAATATATATTTATTCCCCAATGTTTGTTGCAAATACAGATGTACAATGAAAATACACAAATAAAGTACTTTATATGTGCTTACAGGTATAAACTGAGCTGCTTCTCTGTTTGTTGAGGTCAGTTGCTTCACGCGGAGGGATATGAGTGGGAAGTGTCAGGTGTGCTGTGATGCTTTTAAATTAATATTTACAGACAGCTGACACCGGTGCAGGAAGTAGATCCGTGCGGGGGCCATGAGAACCATTTTGGGGGCATATTTTTATTCGTGTACTCTAAATCACGGACTAGACTGCATCGCAGACTGACAGTTACCGGAGCGGCGGAGATGCTGAGCCGTGGCTCCCGGGGAAAGCTAACGGCGGCTAGCGGTTCCTACCTGGTCGGCCAGTTTGAGAACAGCCATCTCTGCGTCGGCTCCGGCTCCGGCTGCTCATCCACCCGCCCCGGCTCCGCGGCACCATGCACGGTGCGATGCTGCCCCCCCCCCCTCTCCGCCTCTCCTTTCTCAGCTCCTCCCGCGAGACTTAAGGCGACCGGACGGAGGAGCTTCGTAGCTCTTCTCTTTAACGGGCACGGAGGCAGATGATGATGGTTGTGGCGGTAATGATGACGAAGGCCCGGCCGAGCACCGCGGCCATCACCCCCCGCTCCACCGGTGCTATCTGCGGCGACGCTGCTCGAGTGAAGCAGCCGTGCGGAGTCGGAGGGAGGCGGGGAAGCAGAAAAGCCTTGACCCCCTGGTATAAACAATCCACATCTATGGCTGCTCCTCCGGCCGTTTCTTCTCCTGCTGCTGCTGCAACAGAGGTCTCCGTCCGGCGGCTCTCGGAGCCACCCACAGAAGCTTCCCTCCTCCCCGGTCCACGGAGCCAGAATCCTCCCGGAGAGGCAGCCGAGCTGAAGTCAGCTGAACAGAGATCACACAGGAAGTCGCTGCTTCGCTCCTTTCAGATGCAGAAGTGGAGCCGAGGCTTCCTCAGCATCAACAACAAGCTGCAGCGCCTCCTCACTGCTGCCCCCCAGCGGCCGTAGACGGGATGGACACTTTAAAACCCACCAGCCATCGATAAGACACGCTGCACCAAGCATACAGTCATGGAAAAAATTATTAGACCACCCTTGTTTTCTTCAGTTTCTTGTTCATTTTAATGCCTGGTACAACTAAAGGTACATTTGTTTGGACAAACATAACGATAACCACAAAGATTCCTCATAAGAGTTTTATTTAAGAGCTGATATCTTACCATTTTCCATGGTTTTCTTGATTATAACCTAAATCACTTAAGTTTTTACATCAATAGCTATGGCGTTGTACTGCCAAAAACACTGCTTTTATGCATTCAGTGTTTTCTTTTCTGTCTGTTTTAGTCACATGATGACGTTTAGTGGTACCAGGTATTAAAATGAACAAGAAAGTGAAGAAAAAATGGTGGTCTAATAATTTTTTTTCCATGACTGTATGTGAGTCGGGGTGATGGTCCTGGTTTTTTTTTTTTTTTTTTTTTTTCAAAAAAAACATCTTTGAAGTCTGCATACAGGAGGTCATGTGGAAATCAGCTCTGTTTGAATGTTACTAGAGATCTAAACATCTGCAGCTTCCTTTACAGTCAATAGTCACAGGTGATCTTAAGTATGCATTGCTTTTTTGGATGTAGGTTGCTGTTCATGACTCTTTAAGGGTCAATCCATGAAACATTTGTCATCACTGCAGGCCTGAAGCTGGACACAATCTGAGGTTTCTCTACAAAAGACCGTCTACCGCAATTATCAGAATCAGAATCAGAAATACTTTATTGATCCTCGAGGGGAAATTGTTTTCTTCGCAGGTGCTCCTTACAAGAACAGAAGAAATAAGAAACAGAAGAAATTTAACATGTAGTGCAATTAGAAGAGAACATAAAATTAAAACATAGTGTGAAATACAGGGGGGGGGTTTGACCCCCCCAATTACAACTTTGACCCCCCTAAAGTGGGGACAAATTGTCATTTTTGTCATCTCTAGAAAATGTTGACCCCCCCAATTGTCATTGTATAATTCGCACTTTGAATTAAAATGAAATAAAATATAAATATAAACAAAAATATATACTAAAATATGAATATGAATATAAAAAAAATATACACTTAAAAAAATAGGTGAAAGGGTATATACAGTAAAGGTGCTTTATGCAGTAAAGGTGCTTCTGAACAAGAGGACAACATGGGACATCTACCTTATGATGACTCTTGTTTACTCCTCAGACTTGTCTTTAATTATACCACGAAGACACAATAAAACAAAAGCATGGGGTAACCATCATGGACAGGATTGTGTGCTGTTTTACATATAAATTTATAGTCTTCCGTTTTCATGATGCATTCCAAAGGTTATAAAAGAAGGAAACAGATGTTGGCGCTTACTGTGCCGACTCTGGTAGACTACAATCCAGGACGGTTTTAAATCTTACACTCACTAAACATTTTGTTTTTTCTTCTTTGAGTTGTGTAGTTAAAGAGATACATTCAAACTTTCCCTTTGAAAGGAAATAGAAAATTAAATCTAAATGATCAAGTTCAGGCTTGTCTTCAGATTTATGCAGAAAAGTTTGTTGCATAATTTAAAAATGGAGACAAATACATTTTTGTTATGAAAATGAGGAATTACTGTTTTAATATATCTTTTTTCTGTGCTCAAGATGTATCCGAGTATATGAAGTGAAAAGTGGAAAACATCTCAGTCTGAAAACATGTACATTTGCAGGTAACTATGACATCACAGAAACATGCATCTAATTTGTCCTGCTGCAATATGGGAAGTACTGAAAAGTTTTACATCCATTTCTGAGTGGGAGGCTGGAAATATACATTTTAGCATTTGTCACTAAATATGGCAGTTTTGTTTTTTTTTTTAAAGAATGAGAATTGCTAAACATTTTTTAAAAATGTAGAGGCTCAAGTTTAAAATTAAATTGCAACAAAATCCCATCAGATCAGCATAAGCAGATTGTTTTATTACAACAGTCACTTCACTTTATATGATAAAAATATAGTTTTAAATTACCCGAACCTTTCAGGCAACATGGGATCTACATCACATGTGACCCTGAGGTCTTCCTGCCCTGCTCTTGTATAAGCTCCGAGCGTCCATCTTCATCTAGTTTCCAGAGGACTTCACTCTTCAGGCACTCAAGTAAATTTGATGCAATTTTTCAGCATCGTGTTTTTACCTCTGCAGTCTACATAAAAACATCCTTCCTTTTCTACAGATAAGGCTTAATTTGATCATTTGTTGTAAATTAAACTAACATAAATAGTTTATGTTGCAACAATGAATTAATAAAGTGCCAAAAAAAAAGCAAGCCAGAGCGCATGATGCAGTCAGATCGGTGGTGGAATCTGGGTCACTGAGTCTGGCTGTGCAGCAGCGAGTTGAACCGACTGAAGGGGGTCGTTTCAGCTGCGAGGCTGTGAGCGATCATGCGTGTGCGTGCAGGAGGTTTTCCCTTTATTACACATTAATTTTTATTCTTCAGAGACATAAAAGAAGCAGGCCTCTTTCATCCTGGCTGGATTCTCACGCAGACGGAGACAAAAAAAAAAAAAGAAGCAGAAAGAACCGAAACTGGTTTTTATACACAAATGTTTTATTTGGTTAAATAAAGAATTGATCTAATGACAACAGAGGAGGTGTGATAAATGAAGAATGTGTGGGCAGTACAGAGGTCTATCAATAATCAATACACAGACAAAATAAACCTGATATTTAAAACGTGACAGTTCTGCATTCCAAACCAATGCCCGTCTGACCATGACTGCTTCCGACAGCAAACACTCAAAGAAAGATAAAAGTAAAAAATACATACAGATTCTACAAGGTTCCTTCTTTCACGTCGAACAGAAGAAGCTGAATAAAAATCGACCCGCAGGCAATTAGAGAGACAATCAGGGAGGGGGGGGGGGGGGTGATCCATGTGTATTTACAGGGCGTACTCCAGCTCATAGCGTACGTAGACGTTCTTGTCGTCGTTGTAGACCTGCGGGTAGTGAGCTATCAGAGCGTCCTGAGAGCCGATGTAGATGGAGTTGTAGATTTTCCAGTAGACGTCCCTCACCTTTCGGGCTGGATGGAACAGACCCTGAAGAGAGAGCAGGTGTCAGTCCAGTCAATGATGTGGCTCAGAGTGTCCTCCCTTCCCTTAAAACCATTACCACCTTTAATCACAAAGTACTCATCACAATCCCCGTCCTTTACCTGTAAGCAGTACTGCAGCATGCGGCAGGGCCCGAGGGCCACCCTCAGCCCCTCCAGGGCGCCCATAACTGCCTGGATGACATGAGGCGACGTCTCAAACACATTGGGCCACACGTAGTTCAGCAGGTGGTTGAGGGAGTCCTCACAGCCAAACCCGTAGACGCCCAGAGACATGTGCTGGACCACAGCGCTGGCGGTCTGTCTGTGGACCAGGTCCCTGTGGGGGAACGGGGGGCAGAAACAGGTCAGAGACGTGATGATGTCACACATGTGGGTTGGTTTTAAACCCACCATACTAACACCTCAGGTGCACTTTCAGAGTTTTTTCTTTTTAAAAAAAAAAGGACAAAAAGAAAAGATCTACATTCATTAAATATTCTCACTGATTTCATGCTTTTACATCTCATAATCACCCACCACAACTTTACATTAAGTTAAATCTGCCAAATCAACGCAATAATTACTATACAAAATGTTCCTGAGATGAAACTCTCCATATTCTGGATGAACTAAAGCCTTTTTCTGATCCCTTTTGGAGCTGGTACTTGTTCCTCATCCTGAACCAGTTCTTTATGTTCTCACACGCTCAAACCTGGTTCCAGACTAGCACCACCTCAGGGTCAAGATTACAGTGTCCAACCAAAATACCGGAGGAATTAGAAGCAAAAGCTTCAAGAAAACAAGTTAATTGTTCCTCTTTTTCCAACAGCTTCAGTTTCATACCGCCAGTCAGAAGTTGTGAATGCAGCGTAGAAATTATTTTCAGTCAGCTGTTGGCAACAGAGTCTCCAAACACAAAGGGGTGATATTACGGAGCTTCAGGAAATCAAAGCAAAGCTGATCCGTTACTTCCCACTGTGGTCTGCTACAAAAACTGGAGCACCATTTTCCTGCTTCAACACACTAGATTCAACTAACCAGGTCATTAACAGGCTTCTGCAGAGGTTAATCAAGACATGACAAGCTGACCCATTTATGTGCTGTTGGAGCAGCAAAGCACTGGTCACACAGGAAGGAGTTGAGGGGGAGGGGGGTGCTCTAGAGGAAAGTTCAAATGTCTTTCCATTTGTTCTCTTTGCAAGCATTTATATTGAGAGGAAATATTTCTACCGTACCATTCAGAACTCATACTGACAGGTACTGAAGCATTCAAGGCCCTTATTTGAACATTTTAAAGAACTGGTAGAATGCAGGGGAAATATTAACACCTTTTCATTGACGACCACCTTTCCCAATTACAAAATTACCCTAACTACAACAACCAATATATTCATCTGCCATCTGCTACTTAATATTGTAATTTTTTGTTCTTTTTTCCCCACATTTTAATCACCAACTCCTTGTCACATATGAGGCAAAAATCCTCCAACAAGCTAGCGGTATTAAACCGTCCGTCTCACCTGTCCATGAGCGCGTCCTCCAGCAGCGGCGTGACAGCGTAGATGTAGTCTTTGCCCATCTCTCCAATGTACTCAAACAGGAAGGAGAGTGACTTGAGAACACCGTTCTGCACGTTGAGTTCGGGCACCCTGTACTCGTTCATGAGCGCTGGGAGAACTGTGAAAGGTGAACAGGTCTCAGCGACGATGGCGATAGCCACAGTTGTGCAGACTCGGTTCTGACGTTCCTGGACCTTCAGGTTGTTGAGTAGAGTCGCCAAGACGTCGTGAGGGCTGTTAAGAGAAAGAATGAAACGATAACGATCATCTGAGGAGCATTGATTAAAGTATAAATGTAAATAAACAACAACAATAACAACAAAAACATGTTTTGGTAGCACGTACCCAATGGCTTTGGCAATATAACCAAAAGTATTCACAGTAGCTCTGCGGATGGCTTTCTTGTGGGCCTTGAGCAGCTCCAGCAGTTCAAAACAGATCCTCATCCACTCCCTGGCTGACACGTATTCAGCACCCCTAGGAACACAACCAAACTGGAGTTAAGACCCACCAAGATACCCAACACATGAAAACACAATTATGAGCATTCAGACCCCACTAACCTGTCGGCGATCCTGCCCACCAGGTCGATGCAGTTTTCCTGTACTTTCTCATGTCTGTTCTTCAGGATGGGAGTCAAACGAGGAAGCAGGTCTTTGATTGGTGGGGTCATCTTGTGCATTCCTGTAATGAAATCAGTCAATTTTAATAACTATTCTAATGTTAACGTCAACTATCTGGATCTTGGGGGCGGTGCAGTGACGTACCGATGACATTAACAATGGCCTTCAATGCCCCCAGGATGCTGCCCAGCACCTCAGGATACTCCTCTCCCAGGTACTCGTACAGCACCACACCCAAGTGACCCATCAGCTTCTCCTGCAGTGACAGACAACAGGGACATGAGTTAGTTGGTGGGCTCTGTCACATGTTCAGGTTACTGTTTGGTTTTTATCACGTACTTCCTGACAGGTCTTCATGACCACTGCTGTGCGGGAGATCAAGTCTGCCGCCTGCTGGCGAACTTTGGCTGACTTGTTGTTGAGACGCCACAGCACTGTACCGCAGATCTGAGGCAAGTAGGGCTTCACTCGCTTTCCAAGGGCGTTCACGACTGTACCGAATCCATTAAGCATCACCGAATCCTGTAGAGAGAGAGAGAGAGAGAGAGAGAAGGTACGAATTCAAGAAAATTCACCGGAAACTATTGATGGAGACTCTCCCAATAACAGCCCCCTCTCTCACCTCTGTGGTCTGCTCCTGGAAGGCGTACAGGATACCGTCGATCAGCTGCTCCTCCAGCTTGTGGTCAATATCAGCTGCTCCCAGGTTCCCCATAATTTTCTCAATTGTCTCCATCACCATCTTCCTGTACTGCTCAGCCTCGTCTTTCAGGTCGTCGACGATGCGAGAAATGATCTCGGCTGCTCCCACTTTGTTAGCCAGCTCCACCGTGGTGTCCACCAGCTGAAAACAGAGGATATAGGAAACTTGAGATGTGTGTGTAAAGATCTGTAGGTTCTGTCCCACAGTTAAACTATGTGAAACCTTGTTGTTGTGCCCCCTTCTGGCCATGTTTGGTATGGCTCTCAGACAATGTACACATTTCAAATACATCTTAGTTAGTTCCAGCAGTAAACAACAGTTATTCCTGACAGCCTGAGTTGTTAGGTTCAAGGAACAACAGTTACAGACTTCAGCAAGCTTATGTGGACAATATCTGGAGTTACTACCATGTACAGAATCAATATTTACACTTTATCATTTCAGGGTGGATTTGCAGAATCCATGATCAAAGATAATATGAACTGAACATCCACTTCTTGTTATTTGCTGACCTGTCTGTAGTTGCGTCTGTCCAGAGCCATCCTATGCTGCCAGAAGTGCTTAAAGAAGGGGGGAAGAATCTCTGTCTTAATGTAGTTTGCCTCCACACCATCAGTGCCGCAGCACTGCTTCACCACCTGAAAGACAAAACGAATAGTAACAAGTGTTTCTTCATCTTACATTTGGACTCAGATCAGTTTGTGAATGTAACCAACGGGTGCAGGACGAGACCAGAAAGGAAATGGCTGATCTTTCTGATGATTCTCATGCTGGTTTTAATCTAGCGGACAACTAGCCCTGATGCAACCATGTGGTGGTTGAACAGGCGAGAATGAGCCGCGGAACATTGATGGGAGCACCACTCACTGCTTCTCACCTTCAGTACAATCTTCTTCATCTCCTCATCGGGGGACTGGAACTCTCTAATGAGGATCAGCATCACCTCTCGGGTGTAGTAGTTCGCATACTCGGCATCCATCAATGGGATCAGATAACCGATAGCTTTGAGGAAGGCAGCCAGACCCTGGTGACAATGGGTTAAGTCATGAGTTCAAACTTCATGCATGGATTTTTGTGAGCTGAATATGATAAAGTATTTCTTTTGTCTGCTGCTCCCAGCAGAGTTTAGCTGTCTTTTATTGGACCTCCACTGACAGCAGCAGCTCCTGCAGGGAGACACTTTAGCAAGCAAATATTCACACTGCAGCCACGTGCAGGCTCAGTGCTGGGTGTTGATCTTGCAAAATCTTTTTTTTTTTTTTTCTCCTTTCCAAAATGAAACTCACCTTTCCTCTGTGCTGCCTGATACCTTTCCACAGCGGCTTCAGCACAGAGTCGAAGGACTCGATACCGTAGGGCGTAGCAGCTTCAGCAAGGGCAGCAATAGCCAGGGCACTGATGGTCCTCACCTTCTGCTGCTCATCCACCAGACCTGCAGCATCACACGGTTATCAGTCACATTTGATAACAATTACCAGCCTGGACCTAGTTAACACTAACCCCAACCTCTGATCTAAGACGCTCTTTGATTTACAACACCAGAAAGTTGCTGCTAATTTGATACAATTTTCCCTGTTGAAAGTCAGGTCTATGAGTCTGAACAGAACTGGTTCACCTCAACTCACCATGTTCAATAATCTCCACCAAGCTGCGCAGGTGAGGCAAGATGGCGCAGCCCATGAGGATGGCTATCTGCTGAACAATCTTTATGCCCGTGTGCCGAGCCTGCCACGACTTCTTGCTCTTACACACAGCTTTGAGGAAGGGCAGGAGGGAGGGGATGCCGAGGGCCGAGGCCACCACGGCGAAGGCTCGGGCTGTCGTGTTTCTGACGTACTCGTCCATGTTGTCGATATCAGGTCGCATTGTGGAGATCATGGTAGCCAAACCAGCAGCCTGGTACACGCAAGGAAAAGATGGACAAGTTTAATATAAGGTGATTTTTTTTTTTTTTTTTGACACATAACAATTGATAAAATGATCTCCAAATAAATTAATACAAAGTCTATGAAACAAAGACATCATTCTGTTGCGGGAATGTAACCAACAGGTGCAGGTTGAGAACAGACAAGGTGGAAGTATCAGGTCTGCATGCTCTCGTGCTGGTGTCAATCTGGCGAACGACTAGCCCTGATCTGACCACGGACCGGTCGAACAGGCGAGAATAGTTCGCAATAACAGCAGCTCATATCATGAATGGACTGACAAGAACATAAGTCAGTTACCTTTGCCAGGTTAGAGATGATCTCCCTGCCTTCTACTCTGGCGTAATAGTCCTCATCGATGAGCAGCGGCTCAATCACCACCAGGATCTGGACAGGAAGGAGACTTAAAGTTAGTTTCTCAGAGACAACCCAGTCTTATCATCTCACATCTTTCAAACTGAGCTCACCTTGTGTACATATGGTCGAACCAGGTCATCCAGCTTATAGAGGATGCGGTCGATGACTTTGACCAGCAGGTGGCGCTCCTGGTCTTCCAGGGTGGGGGACATGAGCAGTGGCAGGATCTGGTTAAAGAGGGGACCTGCTCCAAATTCTCGAGCTTTGTCTGTGATCTGACGGAGAGCAGCCTGAAACAGAAGAGATTAGAAGATGAGTCAACGGTCGCACTCTCTTGAAGCATCAGTCTCGATCACAGACAGCATGAGGGTTAAAAAAAAAAAAAAAAAGTCTTTATCTGAAGGATTATAGCACAATATCTATGTAAAAATGTGCTTAAAGTGGCAAAAGGTCATTTCTTAATGGGAGAATATTTGGAGCCCCAGTGGGAGGATGGGATGTGTCTACTGCTCCCAGTAGATTGTAACCGTCTACACTCTGACCTCCACTGACAGCAGCAGCTCCTCAGAAGGGAGATTCTGTAGCAAGCAAATATTCACACTGCAGCCACACGCAGGCTCAGCGCTGGGTGCTGAGCTTGCAAATGGGAAGCTTTTGTGTTTTCTCAAGCCTCCATGACAGCATCATATTGAATTACTGGATACGAGGGGCTTAAGAGGAACATTGAAACAATAACAGAAACCAACCTTTCTCATGGGCGGTGTTCCATTCTTAATCTTTAACAACAGCTTCATGATCTTCCTTTCTTTCTGCTCTTCGGGACTCAGCGTGGACTCATCCACCTCAACCTAATTCAAAAACACACAAATTGTCAGAGACAGGTAACTTCAGACCTGTCGACAACCATACTCAAGTCATATTTTTGCACATAATTACAGATCCATTGCTCACCAGAAGTTTGTCAAAGTACTGAATGTCATCAGGTTTCAGGAAGGGGAGGTTTCCTGAGGGCTGGTCGTTCATCTGTTTTGTGGTCCGGTCCTCTGCCTGCATGTGAAAGCCTGTCATGCCTCCGATGGGTGTAGGAGTAGCTGACAGCTTGCGGGCTGGAGTACGGATCGGCACGTAGCCTGCTGGAGGAGGCAAAACCTGCAGAGGAGGAGATGAAACCATTAACGTTGTGACAATCCAAATCTGATTTTCTTATCCCAAACCATAAACCAGATGAGCTTTAGGTGTATAGTCAGCATCAGTGAGTGTTGCTGGAGATTTAAACACATTTAAAAACACACAGACCTTGTATCCTTCTGGGAACATGGCGTCAAGCTCTTCATCTGTAAGAGGCCGGTTCCTCTCATCAATCTCCCTCTCCCACCTCCATGCCTGCAGCTGCTCTGGAGTCATGCTCATCAGGTGTCCTGAGGAAAACGCCAATTGAATACATCAAGTCCATAAAAACGCACAATGGCAAAGGGGAACAGCTACATGAAGGATGAATGTTTACCTGGTGTTGGGGTTGCCATATTCATAGCTGGTGTTCCTAATGGAGTTTTTCCTGGGGTCAGCAGTGGTGTTGAGGATCCCATTTGACTGGCAGGGGTTTCATCCCACCGAGACTTCCTCTTACTGGCTCCTGGGGTTGGCGTCTCACCCACAGACTCATCTCCTCTGTCTGTTCGTGGAGTTTCAGCCCAGCCACTCCCGTGTCCAGGCGTCTCCCTCTCTGTCTTCGGAGTTTCGTCCCAGCGATTCTTCCTAACACTTCCTGTGGCTCCACCGTGACCAGGTGTGGCATGGCCAGGTGTGTCCCTGCCAGGCGTGGCAGCGCCAGCAGGAGTGTGGCTGGGGGTGGGGTCCCACATACGGGTACTGGGAGTGGCCCCCGGGGTCTCGCTGCCTTTAGGACGGCCTGGGGTTTCATCCCATCTGCTGTTTGAGGGTGTGTGTGCAGGGGTGTGGCCTGGAGTCTGAAGGGACCAAAAACATCAGTTAAACAAGGAACAACTTCAAAATGGCCGAATATCAAACAGGCAGTCAGAGGTTGAAACCAAGTAGCTCACCTCAGCATTGGAATCTGCTTGGTCCCAGCTGTACACCTTCTTGGGTGTAGCATTGGACGGTGTTTGGTCAGCTGTCTGGTCCCAACGACGCTTGCGCTTTGCAGCAGGTTGGGCGGCAGCGGACCCATTGACAGCTTTCAGGTCCCCTGATTTTGCCTTCTCAGCCAGCTGCTGACGAATCTCTCTCTACACACAGAAACACACAACAGGACATTTTGTGACAGACTCAACACATATGTGGGCACTTTTTGTTCTATGTGGTTAGCCGGGTACTTTGAAAAGTCAAAGCGATAGCATGATGTCTAACTGATCGAGAACAACAGAGCCACGGTTACAGAATGAACATCAGACAGCTCATCCATGCCACCTGCACATGGGTTATCAACGTGAAAGAAACTGTTTGTAGCATCTCACCTCCTCTTTTGACAGGTTCTGCTCCAACATGACGTCCACGTATGACCTGACCTGCAGCTTAGGGTCTGGCGTTTTGCCCCCTGCGCGAAAGAGCACGAACAAGAACAAAGGACACTCATCAGGATACACTGTAGAAACTCCAAATTATTAGAAACACAGCAAGCACAAACACAGCCAGCTAACCCTGACTCTTTACCAACAGATTTACTTATGTTCCTGCTCTGTTTAACAGATATTTAACAAAACAGACTCATTCTGAATTACATACAAATATGCATTTGTTTTCTTACATAGAGTCATAGCATTCTAATGAGAAAAACAAGAATATACATAGAAAGAAGAGCTGAGGTTGTGGTGCTTTCTTTAAATGGATTAAGTAGTATAGCCATCACTGATGCAGGGCTCCTGGGCTGTGCTCCTCAGAATACGTACACTTTCAGTGCCAAGGGTCCTTCTGCAGTCAGACTTCAACCGGCAGAAAAGAAGCCTAGAAAATTGCTCTTTACCATTAGTAACACTTTGGAAAAGGGTTTAAACTCACACACAACAGTATACCACCTGTGTTGCAATGATTTATGGCTCTCAAAGAACAATGCATCTTCTTGGGGTATAAGCACAAAACTACAAATAAATTAATTTGACTCTGCAGTGCAGATTCCAAATATCTTATGCTAGCAGAAAAAAAAATGAAGTCAAGATTTTCAGGTAACATTTGGGAAGTTGATCACATTCTGAAATAAGTGAGGAAAATAATCGTAACTGAAGGCTGCAGAGACATATACTTTGAAATGCCAGAGCCACATTATCCACCTCCAGCACTGTTCGTTGCTTAATTATGCTCATTTAGATCTTGACTTCCTTTTCAGAGCAAAAGCAAAGATATGTGATCAAATATTTGAATGCAATCTTGTTGGATTCTGATAGGCCAAATAAGGGGCTTTGGAGGGGTTGAAGTTTGTGGTAGCTGATTCCCTTCAGAGCCCCCAAAACAAGCAGCCAGTGGACCCTGACCAAACTGACAAGTGCACTGTGTTCCCCATAACCTACACAGGATGAGTTGCTGCACCCTTAACAGAGTGCAGTACAGGACTGGCAAAGCAGTACTGCTGTAGGAGAGAAATTAAGGACAGTTAGTATGTGCCTGTGGTATTGTGGTACACAACTTTTTCTTGATAACATATTTCTATTTTACAGGGAGAGTTGTAAAATAAAAATATATTTACACAACAACTTCGTACAAAGAGCTCTCTCTACATGCAGGCTTCAGGTGATCTAAAGCAAACCTGAAATATTCAGGTCATTTAAGCTCATGGGGAAGTAAGGAGGCAATAAATATATTTTTAAGAAAAAAAAGCTAGCTGGTTCATAGTTGTCCTTTATGGTTACTCTCCAGCAGATAAGTTACATGGGTTTATTCTAAATTAGAAATGAAGGTGCTCAGGGTGCAAGCAAGCCAGTCAATTTAATAGTTTCTAATTTGTTCTATGGTGAGGTCCAAACAAATGTGAAGGTAGTTAAGTTTCCACAAGACTATTAGATTGAAGCCCAGATAAAAGAGAAACTGGGAAAAGGAATCTAAATGATACCAAATAAAGAGATTTATCAGGGCAGAATATATTCTTCTGTGCTTCAACAACACAAACAACCTTAACGCCTCTGAGCATGTTTTATTTCTCTGCCTGCCTCTGGGTCTACAGCGACTGTGCCCACTGTGGAATCGCACAGTGCATCAGCAGGTCAGCTGTACTATAGCATTCATCCTTACGTACTACACATCCCCTTCATGGTATTGTTAACCCTTCGACTCACACACAACTTATCTGCGACCCATGTTTGTTAGGCCATACCTAACCACCTCTCCCGCTCAACAGGATGGCAACCGTACAATTGCTTTGCACCACAAACCAGGATAAGACTTTTTATTTGTACAAATCAGGACTGTAAGACAGCCACCCACCAACCCCCCCCAAAACAAACAGTGAGCGCACACTGACATTTTTCCCTCAAGTTTGAAAAGAAAAACAAAGCACAAACAAAACACAAACTATTCTTTGACCACAAAAGATTGACCACAGGGAAGGCATTGAGTCTGGGAGGCAAGCGATTGCACTGTGGTCGAAGGGTTGAACAGAAAAACTACCTGTGTGAAACCATTTGCAATCATGAGGAGGTGTCACAAAAGTGAACCATGAAAAAAAGAAAAGAAAAAAAATAGGGGGAGAAAAATGGGGGAGGATGAGATGACGGAAAAAAAAGGAGTAAAATTTACCGTCTGCAAAGGGGTCAAGACGCTCAGGTGAAATGATCATCTGTCTGCGCCGGGCTTTGTATTCATCCTCCCTATCTGCAATCTTCTGTGGCCGGTGCTCTGCAAATGGGTCGTACTGAAAGCAAAGTGAAGGTAAAGGTCAGCTTCTAACTGTACTTCTATCAGAAAACTCTCTCACTTAACATTTTTATAGTCACATCTGTGACACATTAAATTAAACTGTACTTACTTGCTCGTCTGACTGAGGAATGGCGTTGAGTATTGCCACAGGTGCATGGTAGCCTGGCTTCTTCTGTCCCAACAAGCTTGTCGCCGTGTCCTCTTCATCATCCTGAGGAAGGAAAAAGAAATACGAGTCTAGTCAAATCTCGCCAAACTGGCAAGACTATCCTAGCTCATGTGCAAGACACAAGTACATGGGAGCACTCAAGCTCCACAGAACAAGACAAACGAATGAGAGACACTACGCAGCAGCTGCATCAACAATACTTACATCTTCCTGCTCATTAGCAGCAATGGAAGTGACATATCCAGCAAAACGGCTGTCACTGCCTCCATAGATTTCCTGGTCATAAAAGCCAGTTGAGTCCAGGCCCACTCCCTGCCCACCATCCTCTACCAGGGAGGCCTTCATCCCCTGGATCTCCAGGATCTGGGCCTCAATGTCTAAAAGAGGAAACAAAGACAAATACAGTTAGAAATCACAAATAATATCCAACTCTCCACTATAAAACCATCCATCCTTATGAACAAAAAAACAAATTTTCAATGAGTGTAAAGACTAAAAATCATGAATCCCACGGACCATTTTTTACTTAAGTCCTTCATTAACTCGCCAATTGACCAAGGCTGAAGCCAAAAGTTAGGACACTTCTGGGCACGAGGTAGTTTTAAAAAAAATAGCTACATCAAAAGGTACAGGTGATACTTTTACCAATAACCTGGAATCAGACATCATGTTATCCCGGACAAAAGAGAATTACATTTTCGCGTGGCAGTTTAAGTGATGACAGTGTACGAGGTGGCTTGACAATATTGTAGAAGAATGTAATGCAGAATAAACCAATCTAAAGAGTTTACAAATGGTATAAAGTAGCTTGGACTGGAAATCAGCTTTAAATTCGTTGTTTACAGTAATCTCAGTATCACCTGCACATAAGGCAACCTAATTTTTAGTCTAAAATGAAAAAAATAACGTATTCCTGTTACATATCGCAAATAAGGTGGCTGAAGCTGACTCTTTACCGCTGCATGTCTGCTTATGTCACACAATTATATTCGTAACGTGTCTGGATTGTTGTTACGCGGGGTTCGTGCTACATGGATTAACCTCGTCCCTGACGTCGACTGAGCGGTGCTAAACTGTGCATAACACTGCCATTAAGCACTGTAAGGCAAATGTTTGAGGTTAATTTAAGCAAACGCAACGGTCTGATGGCGACTGTTGGCGTATTAAAAACCCACGAAATTCAATTGCTCGTTGGGAGCTAGCAGGTTAGCAACCAGCGCCATTATGTAAAAGTCGTCCGCGTTGCGTCGTTTGAGGCCCGCTGGCGATCCCATTTAAACAACAAACTAACACATATACTACGGTCTGCTGTTACTTCACAAACTACTACAGCACGTCTTAATACACTTAAACCAACAACAGAGCAACATATAAGATAGTCATTTATTTGTTTTCTAAAATAACTTACCTTCGTGGGTTTTGGCGATCTTCGCCATTTTGGAGCGGTTGTTCGACACTGACACCGGAAGCTCGTATTCCACACTTCCGTCTCTTTGTAGCTCGACTCAGTCAGCTGGTCTCAGAACAGTTAACGAGTTTTTTATATATATATATATATATATATATATATATATATATATATATATATATCTATATATATATATATATATATATATATATATATATATATATATATCTATTATATATATCTATATATATATAATATATATAATAGAATAAACTTTATAACCATCATGAGACAATAAATATAACATGTCAAATATTTACAATATTAATTTTAAATATAGAGATAAAAGACTGTGGAGGTCTGTTTAAAAGCTTTATCAACCCGGGAAAGAAACTGGTGTGTGTTTTCACTGTATCATCTGTCAGGTGGCAACTACAACAGCTTACTTCTAGAGCCTCTCTTGTCCAGATACCACTAAAGGCGTGTTTACAACGTGAGCAGCAATCTGTCACTGCTACACACACTTTAATTAGATCAATTGCTTTATTTGACCAGATTATTCACATAATTACTCATATATATCAAGTTGCATTATAGTTCATGTACGTGAACCCTCGGTGGGACTTAGTATCAACCATTAGCCTAAACAACATGTTTTTGGGGTGGGAGGAGACATGGGTACTTGGAGAAAATCCACACAGACACTGGGAGAACATGCAAATTCCACACAGAAAGACTCAGCTGAACCTTCTTGCTACGAAGTGTCAGGGCGAACTACTGCACCACTGTGCTACCCATCAAATGTCCTCCAAGGGTGGCAGCTGCCAGCCAGTTATGTTCTTCTGATGTTCTCACCATGTCTTGCAGTTTCATCTTATCTGACGCAGAGCATCATCCATAGCATACTAGTATGCAGAATGTCAGGACAGACTTATTTGTTGCGTGATAATGGGAAATGAGCAGCACTTTTGTCCATGTTGTTTCTCCTGGGTACCTCCAGGAGGTGGAGTCTGACGTGCCCTCTTTACTCTGGCAGTGCTGTTGGCCCATCAGGAGACGTCCTCAGGTAGGAGAACCCAAAGGAACATGACGGTTTTCATTTGTTATTTGCTCCACACACACTCCCTTTTGATGTAGAGTGAAGCTGGGTTTAAGTCAAGCTTACATCAGCTCCTTGGTCTTAGTGGTGTTCAACACCAAACTGTTTGCTGAACACCAAGTTAACGGTCTTTGGATCTCATCACGATCTGCACATTTCTCTTTCCAGATGGTCTAAAGTGATTTCAGACATCATATCTCTGGAAGACTGTGTGCAGCAGTCATCAAAGGACCCCATCCATGAAGCAGTTGTGCTTCAAAATACGGATTCTGTTAATACTCTCGGTGTCAACTGTGTGGGAAAGCATGAACCAGTTTAAGATGGTAAATTAGAAACATTCAAAGCATCTGTTGGTCAACTTGTTGAGGTGCTGATTGTAAAGGCTGTCGCAAAATCAATTATAAATTGCTCCAAAGACGACTTCAAGGACATTTACGTTTGGCTCTTTGAAAAGATCTGGGCTCAAGTACAGGAACAAGATTTTCACATTTCTGCAGAAATCAGCAAAAAGATGCACAGTGACATTTTCAAGAAGCTTTGCAAGAAACATTGCTGCAAAGAAAGAAATGTCCTGGTTTTAATGTTCCAGAAAGACCCAACTGCAGGCAACATCATTGTCTCCTGTGTTGAGAAACTCCTCAGGAAATCTTCCAGGAAATCTTCTGTGAAGAAATGGTTAATATCACCACTAGATAAAGCCAAACGCAAA
This sequence comes from Hirundichthys speculiger, assembly GCA_018398805.1. Taxonomy (NCBI): domain Eukaryota; kingdom Metazoa; phylum Chordata; class Actinopteri; order Beloniformes; family Exocoetidae; genus Hirundichthys; species Hirundichthys speculiger. The sequence continues at coordinate 1,661,928 of JAGFBZ010001279.1, read as the reverse complement.
CCCTTCAAGGTCACAGACAGCAAACATCTGGAGTCCACTCAAACTGACTCCCAGTGTTTGTCTGTGGAAAGTGACAGTCAGGACAGAGTGTTGGTGGGAGCTGAGGAATCTCCATCTGAGACACCAGAGTTTCAGCTGGAGAGCAGCGAGGTCTCAGAGGTTGGACCAGATGACAAATCATCCCCATTCCCTGAGCAGGAACCCACCTCCACTCTGGAGGACACGAAGATCACATACGTGGAGTATCTGGTCTCTGCAGAACGTCTTTCAGAGGTCCTGCCTGAAGCAGGTTTCCTTCCTGAAGAGGTCGGTACTGGAGGAGATTTTCTACCAGGAGAACATCTGTTCTGCAGAAGAAAGTCTTTTGTTCCTGAAAAAAGTCTGGTCAAGGACACATCCGTGGAGGATTTTGTACCTAAAGAACATCTGTTAGAGGACATATCTGTGGAAAATGTTGATTTTTAACACCTGTTAAAGGACACATCTGTGGAGGATTTTTGTATTGAAGAACATCTGCTAGAGGACACATCCGTGGAGGATTTTGTGCCTGAAAAACATCTGTCAGCCGTCACCAGAGGATTCCACTGATGAATCAATCAATATAAATATCAAGATTTCACACATACTGAAATCCTTCAAATCCACTTCTAATATGTGGACCTTCATTTTTTTTTTTTTTTTTTTGAATAATCGTCTGAATAATTCTTGAAAAAAATTGGACACTATGAATTTACTACCACTAACACTCATGACTGGGCAGCATGGTGTGGTAGTGGTGAGCAGTTAGCATGTTCTTCTGGTGTCTGAGTGGGTTTTCTCCGGGTGCACCGGTTTCCTCCCACATTCATAAAATATGTATTTAAGGTTGATTTGTGTTTCTAAACTGTCCGTATGAGTGAGCGTGAATGTTGTCCTGTTAACCTGTGACCCTTAACAGGATTAAACAGGAATAAAATAGTGATGAATGTGTGAATGACAACCAGAATGTTTCAAAATAAATGAAAGGACAAATCTATAAAAGAATGCTTTTGATGGTCCATTTCCTTTCTGAGTAAATACAAATTTCCGGTTCAAAATTTATTTCTTTGGGACACTTTTCTTTCATGTCGGTCACTTTTATGTTGAAAGTGTGTTTTTAGAAAAGTGACTTGTGTTAAACAGATACCTAACCTGGCGTTTAGGATCTTAGTGATGTCACAGCTTGTACAGGAGTTGATCCAAATGCTAAACGGAACTTCACACACATTCAATTAAAAGTGTCATTAAAAGAACTACAGGATCTAATATTAATGTAAACCATGTAAACCTTTAAATCATGACCTCTGGTGGATTTTAGAGTCACTAATGGACAAATTGAGACTTCAAAAAATGTGAGATGAAGCCTTAGTAAATTTGATGTATCTAACAAGCGTTGCAGTGAAAGCTTTTGGCTGGCTTTAGAGGGGCTTATAGGAGGAGTTCAGAATTTTACATTCAACAAGTGCTGATGAATCAGGTTTATAGTATCTTGTTCTATCCCATTTTTGACTGAATAACCACTAATTGTAGGTTAATATATAACAAAAATTTGCAGCTTGTATGAAGATGCCAACCCTTAGAAAAAAGAAGTATTTCTATAGAAACATATAATAAGACATTATGTAGACATCTCAATAGCCTTATGTCTCCTGTAGTTGGCTAAAGTATTAGCTGCTATAAGATTCCCATAATATTTTGTCCCAAAATACTATCAAGTTACTTGTAAGGTTTAATTTCCTTTGAGCTACATTGCATAGCATCTTGAACTAGTTTATGTTAAATATTAGCAAAACTTGAATGGACATTTGTTTCATTTCTGTCTGAATACAATATTCTATTATTTCATTATTTCATGTAATGATAATGGCAGTTTCAGAAATATTTCCTGATTTTACTCCAACCGTCCTGCAGCTGTAAACATAGATTAAAAATGAAACAAACAAACATTAAACTAGATCTCCACCTGGAAAGAATCAGCCTACAACATAGAAAGCACTCCCATGTATTACAATTAGAAGACTGAAAAGACCACCTTTAGACACTAGGTGGAGACAAAGGTACAAGATCAGCCTAAATATACAATATTTTGAAAGGATGTTCAGTGAAAAGTTGGTTTAAAAGAAGATAAAATACAAATTTTAACGTGATCACATCAAAATCTGCAGTTACTTCACTTTGGGCATATTTCAGAAACACAAGAACGACTTTATGCAGCAATACCAAGACTGACCACATGGGGACAGCACGTTGCAGTTGCATGCACGTTGCATGCAAGTTCACATGTCAGTCCCTGGTGTAGTGGTTTTTAACCTTGTTGGAGGTACTGAACCCCACTAGTGTCATATGGACATTCACCGAACCCTTCTTGTTTCAAATTCAAGACATGGGTATATGTTTTACTGGTGCAAAAAATGAAGCATGTATTAACATCACTGTGTTCAAAGAACAAAACTAATACAATGCATGAACTGCATGAATTACACACCTAACTTATTATTTATTGTATTTATCATTAATTTTCTGAACCCGCTTTATCCTCACTAGGGTCACGGAATAAAATATGATTTTATGTGTTTCACCAATGGTATGTGGTTTGCCCTGCTTTACGATCAGGTAAGCAACTTCGTACGATGCTGTGAGGATCGATTTGTTGACTGGTCCAAAGCTGAGAGCAGGCAGAGTAGCCTTTTCATCAAATCTGGCTCTCTTCACCTTGAATTCAGCAAGCATTGAGTTCTTGTATTCCCCATCTCCATGCAGCTTAAGGAAGTGTTCCTTTATTTTTGCCGGTACTGGACAAGAAGCGCTTAACTTGGCATTGCAAATCATGCAGACAGGACGCTGACTCCCATCACGTTCTGTTATACATCTGAATCCATATTCTACATAGTCTCTCACCACTTTCTTTTTTCACCTGACATACTTAGTATGGTTTAAAATATTAAAGAAATCACACAATGTACCATTACGACACTCATAAGTCGACCTCCGCTGAACCCCTGAGACTGACTCACCGAACCCCTGGGGTTCGATCGAACCCAGGTTAAGAACCACCGGTCAAAACAATAGTGTGTAGGGGCTAATAGTTATAGCCATAATTATAGGAGCTAAGACTAGAGTAGCTCGTCTTAATCACAGCTTTGTCATAGCTATGCTGCTATAGGCCTACGCTGCAGGGGGACACCAACATGATCTGCTGAGCGGTGTCTCCACTGCTCTTCTCCCTTTCATTCCTTTTCCTCCTCCCTTCTTCCTCCTTTAGCTCAATCCATAGTTGATTAGGATTATATAATTTTATTATAATTTTACTTAATGATATTTGCTCGGGGAACATGCTCTGGGTCTCTGTAAAGCGCCTAGAGACAATTGACATTGTAACAGACGCTATACAAATAAAATTGAACTGAATTGAATTGAAATTGTCAGATAATTCATATTTAAGATATAACAATAATAAATGTACTTACATGCAACTTTTATGAAACTTGTTACAATGTGTTTCACAAAAAAAGCAGATAGAAATGTAACAACTGTAGGACAATTAGTCATTAACAAGTAAAACTGTAGGGCGGTCTTACAGTTCATAAAGAAATATATATGTAAAATCAAGAGTCTCATTAAATCAGGAAAGGCTCTCTGATGAAACTATGTTTTAAGAGGGGAATTAAATAAGTTTCCACACTGATGATTTAAATGCAGACAGTTAATGCCTCTAGCTTCTAAAATGTTAGTATTTTCTAAATGCTGGAGGTTTAAATTGTTGACTTGAACAAAAACATTGCAAACTTATAATTTTGTGACTGGTTATTCTTTTTTTTTACAGAACATTTCCAAACCAACAGAACCCTATAAAAGACACACTTGGGCATAATCTGGGCTAGTTTTGGCACTTCTGGGCTCAAAAGTCATTAATCGGTCTTAATGTGGGTTAAGGCGTGTGCTGGATGACCTAGTTTTGGTCCACACATCACCAGCTGGTTTTGACATAAGCTACTGCAAGTTTTGAGAAGACCAGAGGTCCAATGAAAATGGGTCAGGTCTGGGCATGTTTGGACCAATCATTTTTTGCTTCTTGGTGTAATGTAATATATACCATGCATATACTCTGTTGACAGTAAAGTCAAAATAATCTTATTTTCAGACACACTCCTCTTTTCATTCCTATTTATACACATCAGTAATTATTTTTGACCAGCTGCAATGAAGGAGTAATATTGGACATATTTATCCATGAAATTCCCTTGAATATGTGTTTCCTGTTAAACTGACCAAGGTCGAAAAATGTAATCTTATTAATCTTATTGTTCAACACCCCCAATTTTGTTTAAGCCTATATACGCAGTTTGAAAAGATTAATTGTGGTTTAGTTTTCCCCATGTTGGGAACAGATTGATCAATAAAGTTTTCAAAAGCTATATTCATTTTATCCATCAAGAATAAATCACATTGTCACAGTAACTTCATGAGAAGAGGTGAAAATATAGTTTATTCCAACTTTATGGGCGACAGTGGAGTAAACAATATTTTACCCAAACATGGTCCACATCTGGAACTTTCTTCGGCCCACATGTGGCCTTGAATGACACCAGTTACTGAAGATGAGTGTGACTGCCTAAACTCAGCCATATGTCCACCAGATTTGGCCCAGATGTGCCTGCTATCTGTGTATTCCCCTCTAACTATCTGGGTATATGTGTGTGTTATTTTGGCTCTTTGTTATTTTCTGTGCTGATGGTTTAGTTACAGCAAGTGTTGTGTATCATTAGGTGTGTATCGCCCAGATGTGATCCAAATTTCACATGCAAGGTTTGCCACCGATTATGGCCCAAAACACCCAAATAACAAGGAGATTTGGGCCACTTCTAGTGTATATGTGGCCAACACAAAACTGTCATTCAAGTCTAATGTGGGAACATATTTGGGCCAAATGCGCTTTGCCATCTGGCAGGCTGACATTTAATATATATATGACACAAACAAATGGTCCATTTAATCCTGTGAATACTGAAAATATCATTGTTTTCCTTCACTTCTAAGACAGGGGTTTATTTGTAGTAGAATATTTGTACAATGTGGTATTAGTTCAACTCATGGTTGTCAAGATTGTAACTGATGCGATAAAGTCACATCAAATATTTAATCAGAAATGTCCACAAACAGCCCTAACTGCCAGTAAATTCTTCACTTTCCATATGTGTAAGATGCTGTAAGTCAACACAAAGCAAAGAAAACCAGGAACAAACATTTCTAATGTGTTTATTTAACAAAAAAGCTGAGTGAACCTGCGAACAGAGACACAGTAACCTGACCCGCAGCCAGCATCTCGTGACTCTCCTGCGCGTGCACAAGCGTGTGCACAAGCGTCAGCGTTTTCTGGTGACGAACTTCTTAAGCGGCCAATGAAAATAACTCAGAGGGTACGAGCTAACCAATAGCAAGAGTCGAGGGCGGTGACGGAGGGCGGGGTCAGTATGTATACGTTGCCTGCCTGTGAACTTGTCGTCGCAAGCGAAAGAAGAAAGCAGAAAAGATGGCGAGAGGAAGCCGGAGCCTTCGGAGAGTAGCGGAGTATATGAAGCAGTTGCCGAGCGCAGCCGGCCGAGATGTACAGGGCAGAACCAGCGTAAGGTAAAGAAGTTTGTCTTTTGATTGTCCTCTTTGCCTGGAGGGTGTAGGAGTGTTACGCTCCGGGCAACATCACACAGTTAAAGGAGCGACGCCGAACTTACTACGTTAACGTTCGTTGACGAATAGCTCGGTTTAGTGGTCGCAAGACATGGTTTTGGTTTCGTTTACTCTCAACAATCTTTATATCTATCACTATGGCATTTTGTAAACATTGTTTGACTACAAATAACTTCTAGTTTTTAAAGGCTAAGCAACAAGGGCGTAGCAAGACTGAAAGCAGGTCTGAGACGGCTCCCCATCACTCAAATGTTTTAGTTTATATAGCCTATACGAAACGATGTCAATAAAATGTTAGTTTAAGTTGTATGTCCAAAAATCAATAGCACGAGGTTTCTTCTGAAACACTTCTCTTAAAAAAGGTCTTAGATTAAGTTGATGTAGCGACTGATATAGCGAATAGCTATTCGCAGCGTTTAGTGAGAATGAACTGAGCTTCGACTGCAGTTGGTTAGACACGACCTTCTTCACACAGGCTCGCTTAAACAAATAAAGAAGTAGAAATAGAAAATAAAACAAGTACACGTTAAGGTCTGAAAAGAAGAATGAAGTATATGAAGTAACATTTTCTGATGTGAAGCCACTGTGGTAAAATTCTTACAGTGCAATGCCCCTTAATGGCCACCACTAGGGGGCGACTCCCAAAATATCTTTGGCTCTGACTCGCGTTCAAAGAAGAGTAACTTTTCTGCGTTAACATTGCAGGAAAAAGTGACCCAAATCTGCTTTTTTCTTCCTTCCCTGATGGCTGTATGAACAGCTCAAATTACATGAAATCCGATTTATATATTTAATTATTTTTTTACATCAGACCCAGGTCAGTTTCATATGTAGTCTTAAATCAGATGGTTTGGAAAAGATCCCATACGCAGCTTTAGTGTGAACTGTCAGGTCACTGTCTGCTTCACATACTATATCCCATAATGCAGTGTACCGTAGTAGCGGAAACTGGTCAGGGTGGTCATTTGAGAGCTTCCACTTGTACTGGTGCATAGTTGTTTGTGTAGTAGGGAACCACCTACTATTGTCGACAACTGGACCAGTATGCAGTACATACTGGATACAAAACGGTATGTAGCTTGGAAAATGGTTTAGGGCAATTATATTTTTTCACAATTCATTCTGATGTCATCATCTAGATTAATTTATTCTAGTCAGTGTAATAGTCGTCGACTGAATTGGCAATAGACCTCAAAGTAACAGACTTCTTGTCCAGTCATCCTCCAAGGTTCATTCTCCATCTTTAGCCTCCAGATGTACTCGTTTTATGTTCCAAACATGGCGACAGCCAAGCTCAAGATGCGAAATGTCAATACGGCAGTTACCAAACCACTGCGTTATTTCTTTGGGGTCGCTCCAGCCATCGTTTATTTGCAGTGTTGATTTCAACTTGCGTCATTACCGTAATCATTTCTGGCTCAAAAATTAAATCCGTTTCAAGTCATTAAACTGTTGTGTGTCTGTAGTCTTATGTATTTTCTACTTTATTAAAAATAGGGGAAAAAAAACAAACCATTGTTTAATGACTGAAGTTAACCATTTCAACAAATGTGAAAGTAATAATTGTATATGCCAGCAGTTTAAAAGCTCTTCTCATGTCATACCAAAGATCTGAACTGAATTGGTACTTTTTTTTTCTTCTTTTTAACTCCTCAGTAGTAAAAGTAGTAAAAATCAGTGTGCCGCTTTTTAGAATTGTGCATGTTTTTGGTTGTTAATTAATACAATGTGTATTGTCTCCAAAATGGGACAGAGGAGCAGAATGTAGCTGTAGTGATTTTTACTTCCCAGCATTTCTGAAGTAGAAGTGAAGACTTTTTAAATGACTTTGTTTTAGAGAATAAAAACTTGACTTTAAACATGTTCTCCAAAACCAGTAAAAATGCCTGTTCTCAGTTGTCTGAGCCAGAAAAATATTCAGTTTACCTGCAATCATATTAATGAAAGTCAGGACACTGCTACATTATAAAGCTGAGTTCCGTGCCATTTTACATTGTGAAAATGTTAATTCATTTTTCATAAAACTGTGTAAAAGCCTCTGTTGGTGCATGTCCACAAGAAGAATTTGCCAGTAAACATTTATCTGATTACAGTGAAATTTTTGCACATCAGTTCATTAAATATATATTTGAAAGCATAAGAAGTCAGTTTAACTGTTCAGTGAGGCAACAATTAAACTAATAGGAAATGATGTCTGTGATTTTCGCAGATTTCTACTTGCTCCTGAACCACAGCTGCCTCTTACTCGGTACCAGAAATATGTTGTTGTGACTGAGCAGCAGAAGCACTGCTTTAAAACGTCTGTAACATAGCAGGCCCATTAAACCTCGGATCAGTGTGTGGACAGACCTCCTTTGTCTGGATCACGCTGGTTCAATCCAGCTCCTGTTCAGACGGATTGTTACCGCTGCTCCAGTTCCTTCACCACCATTAACCCAGTTCTGCTCCTGCACACCTGCAGGAGTTGTTTTAGCCTTGTGAGGTCATTACAAAGTGGCAGGTGTTTCAGGTTTCAGCCAGTTGTGAACCGGCTCCTGACTAAAGGCCAGAAATGGAACAGTAGTGGAGTTCCTCGCAGGACATCTTGAAGTATGCAGGGGGGGTTGGGATGATGATGTCATGGTGCTGTCACAGCCCATTAAGTAGTGATGCATTTCAATGGCTGCGGTTACATGATGTTTTTTAATTCGGAATTAATAATTCCGAATTAAATAATTACGAATTAAACTATTTTCCTTTGAGTTTACATGGAAATAGTAATTCCGAATTGAGGTTTACATGGAAAACACGTTTGATCGGCTTTATCCAATTCCGCTTAAGGTCTGGGGGTTGGGAAGGGTTCTGATTGGATGGGGGGGTGGACGTCTATACATCTACCGGAAGAAAACAAACTTAGCAACAACTCGGTTAGCAACAACATTCCACTTATTTTTGACTTAGGTGGCGTCTCTATCTGTGAAACCTCCTTCATTTAACCTAGCCGCTACAACTTTGAAAAGCTCACAATTTTTATGTTTCTTGCCATCTGTTCTTTTAATTATTTCCAGTTCCTCCAAGCTATTTATTAAATAAATCGTCTCTGCTCTTGACCACCATTTACTGCGTGCTGCCATCTTGAAACTTTGTTTTGAAAACAAGCCCAGCGCGGAATATAAGCGTCATCGCGACAGACGGACAAGAGAACGAGCATGCGCAGAAAGACGGGAATTAATTTAAACAGGAATGAGTGTATACATGACCACGGAATTATTTAGTTCGGAATTAAAATGGGAATAAACCAGCCACTTACCTCGGAATTAAGTTTAATTCGGAATTGACATTTTCATATGGAATTAGGTGTTTACATGGTAACTTTTATTCCGATTTAACTTTAATTCTGAATTAAAGAGGAATTAAACTTCCCATGTAAACGCACTGAATGTGAAATATTCTTTGTTAATAATATGTACTGCACCAAAAGAGAGCAAAAACAACTTTTAAATAAATAAACTCATTGACTTGATAGATACAACCCCACAACAACCTAATTCTCTCACAATTAGGTTGTGGGTTTGTATCTTGATGTGATTGTTTCAAGTCAATGTGTTTATTTATTTAGAAGTTGTTTTTGGTCTCTTTTTAGTTGTTCTGCAGGCCTTGTGTGTTTTGTGTGTGGGCTGCAGGATATCTGTCACTATTATACCTGTGCAGCCAACATGTCATACATTTCTTTTGCACGTTTTGTTTTACTTTGTTTCTTCATTTTGTTGTTGAATTAGAAGTTTTTATTTCAATCAGAAGCTTTATTGCATTCAGTTAAATGGTAAATTTGAGCACACCTTTCTGCAGAATAGTAACAAGGCTGCTACACTGAAGGAAAGCTAGTTGGTGTGGGACAATTGGTAGAGCGAGTGAATACATAATTTTAATGATGTTCAGCATCTCTGTTGTAATGAAGAAAACTGACATTTTAAAATAAATAAGTAGTCAAAATTTGGACACAATCTGCTTTCCGATCCAAGTTCCTGGGCTTTATTAGCAGTCTTTTTCTATAAAGACTCAGTCAGCGTCTGTAAGCCTGCTCAGTAGTTTATATGGTCATGTTAAATGATTTCTATATTATGAGGTGTTGTGGTATAAGCAGCTGGAATGTGCTGATAAAAGCCAGGACTTCATTGCTTGTTTTCCATTGTCCTTGGAGGCTCTCCCTCTAAAGAATTTACTGAGTTTTGTGAGGTCGTGGGATGATGTCTCTCTTGGACTGAAACTGATTGACCCCGCTGAAACCCCCTTTGTAGTCTTCAATAACATCTGGAGTCGGATGCCTAAAATTATCTGTGAGTTCATGTGGAAAAACTGTATCTGTCCCAGCTGCCAGAAATGCATGGTGCTTGACCATCCGTGATCTGCTGAGTGTTCCTACGGTGCACATCAGTGATTATGGAAATTAGCTGCATAAAAGCTGATGGCAAGGACAACGAAGTTGGCAGCGCTTGCTCCTCTATTTTTTATTTATTTATTTTTTTCATTTTAACACCACTTCTATGGCTCGACTGTTTTTCAGCTTTCAGTAATGCTCACATGATACAGGCCCGGTGAATCAGGGAAGGATATGTAGTAATCCAGATAAGTAAATCATCAAAAGAATGTGTGCAACACTGTCACTGTTTCTAAATCCTTTCGGTTTTGTCCATCCGCTTAAGACCACAACAGCTCCATTTGCAAACTACAACGAGCCCTGCAGCACATCAAGAACTTTACATTTTTGAGGGGAAAAGTTGTCCTCGCAGCACAACTAAACCAATGTAAGAATTAAAAGCAGCAGCAGTGTATTTTTACCACATGTGAAACTAGGACATCGGTAGTGAAATTTATTTGGTGGGTCAGTTCTAAATTGGTGGGGAAAAAGTGACGAGTTGAGAGCAGAGATGTTAAAAAGTGGTTTGATTACAAACAAACCAGTTGGTAAAAAGCTTATCAGCTGACATCAGGTCCACAGGAGTTTAATTTGATGAGCTGTACGTTGACTCCAGCAGGGTGGCACAGCGATGATCAGGAGGGAAGCAGGGACGTACAGGTGGAGCTTTAAAGTCTGAAATGCCTCTAAATGTGCAGCCCCTTCTTCCAACTTCTCTTGTAAGGTTGTTGACACCACCATCCTAGTGCATGACTGTCTCTAGGATGCCTGTTACTCGGAGTCCAGTTATTTATCTGAGCCCCTGGCATAGGTTGCCAGGGTCCTGTGATGGACATCAACTGGTTTTTGTCTAAAGCACTGGTGCCACAGAGAGCGATGGTCCAGCAGCACAAGAAGAAAATCAGAGAGAGAAAAAACAAACTTGTAGTACAACATATAAAGCATCTTTTAAAACAGGTGGTTGCTGGAAAAAGACATTAATAGTGTCATAAAAGTCAGCGTCATCACTGTTAAAGCAGCAGCCATGTGGCTTGGCTGGGGTCCACACTGGAGTGACACCAGGTCTTGTCTTCTCCTCCTTTTTTATTTTCACCATGTCCTTGTATTCATACTGAGAGAGAGAGGAAGAGGGCAGAGAGAGAACAGGGTCAGCAAAGGGTCACATGCCGGGAGTCGAACCTCTGACCGGTCTACGCAACCAGGACGGGCCTTTGATTAGTTTTTAATCAGATACCTGAAAGTGCTGGTTCATTTTTCATCACCACTCGTGCTCTAAACCTGCTCCCCATGGAAATGTAGGGAGGTGGGGGGGGGTCAAACTGTGGGTGAAAACTACCACATACTTGCGCAATGTGCCTTTGAGCAATGTCTCTCCCACACGGAGAATGCAGTTGTTTCAACGCACTGGTGCAATAAGATTAAAGCAGCACAATTTAGATGCTGCATGTTCAAGAAAAACTGGTGTTCATCCTTGAGTTCACGCACGGGGAAGAAAAACTCACCTGATTTTTTTTTTTTTTTCATTTTTTACAGTAGAGAGAGTATAAAGGGCAAACACAGCTCTAATTAAATGGTATATTATTGTTTTTTTTAAAATAAAAAACAGTCAAATTGTTTTAAATTTAGTAAAACAGTTTGTTTTCCTTTTTTTCATGCCCACTTCACGTATGAGGCTTAAAGTGATCCAGGAACATGTGTATGCACAGTCTGAATGAATGCATGAAGTGTGTGTACTGTCACTGCTAGGGATGTACATGGTTAACCGTTTAACCGTTAACCGATAACAGTAACTCTAACCGATTAATACTAACGGTCAATTTTAGTTTTTAAACTACGTAATTAAATCAACTCATGGGGGCGTGTCGACAGGTGCAACAGGCCTCTGATTGGTCAATCCTACATCCGCGTAGAAAAGAGCGCGTCATCAAAGAAATGAGGAAGTACCCACATCTGTACGATTCTGGTTCTCCACACTACAAAGACAGCACATATTCTAGTAATTCATGGAGGGAGATAGCGATGAATGTGGGTCTGGATACGGCCGAGACGGTGAGGAAGTGGAAAAACGCAAGAGATAAGTTTAGTAAGTTTAGCTAGTTCATGATTGTCGCTCTTGGGTTGTGGCATGGAATAACATAGCGGAGACCGCGCTAGTATTAATCAAAAGTGACGGCGGCATCTCTGCAATAAGCTGACGGCGAGACATTGCTGCGAAAGTATACACGAGGAAGTGTCCGCATGCGTCCACCACAACGTGTGCAACATCGCGGCAGCCAACCCCCCCGGACTTATCGGTTAACGGTTATTAATCGTTAAAGGGCGTCGGTTAACGGTCATAAAAAAAATCCAAAATGTGCTCATCCCTAGTCACTGCATATTTTCTCTCTTTTTTTTTTTTTTTTTTATAAATACCAGTTTTTATGGAGGAAAGGGACATAGGGTTTTTTCCCCTTTTCCCCCATTGCATATGCATCTGGCGGTAGGGACATTGAGAACAGGGCACCGCAGGTGTTGGGTGACCGCCAGCTACGACAGACCAGTTAAAAATATTGGACGTGTCCCTCAGCTGTGCCCAGTAGCAGCGACTGTACGGACTGCTCCCGTCACAAGCAGAGAGAGTTGAGTTACAAGTTCAAAGCTGGAGTCAAGGTTACGGTTCAGCGTGTACTCTTCAGGATTAATGGGAGTCCTCATTCATGGTGTCTGGGAGGATTGGGCTCAGGCCTCTGAACTTAATCTCATCGCTGTAGACCTGATACTCCAGCTCTGATGACTGATTAATCACTCAGTTGTAATTTGCAGTTATTTTTAGTTGGTAAAAAGGGAAGCACAGCAAAATATATATATTTTTAAGAACCAGAAAGTCTTTGAGTGTCCAGCTACATAAATTATATGAGTCATAGTATCAGATATTGAGGACCTCCACAGTTGTTTTTATTTTTCTAATTGCTAACTCAGAAGGAGTGTCCCGTGATTATTTCATTTCTTGCATTCTTATACAGTTTTCACGCTGGGAGTATTTGCAAAGACTTTGCGACAAATTGGAACGAGTTGATGTTGACAGTCAAGTCAGAAATTGGTTGTAAACAAAAGCAAAGAAGCGTTTTAAGTTCAAACTAAACCAAAGCTCTTAAAACATTCAATTCATTATGAATGTGGGGATTAGGGGTTTGGGGGTTTAGGGATTAGGGGTGACGGGGAAGGGGGTGGGGGAATGGGTGGAAGTGACTTTGTTTTTACTTTGTAAAGCACTTTGTGCTGGATTTTTTGTTCTAAAAGTGCTACATAAATAAAGTTTGATCGATTGATGAAATGGAGGGAAGTGGTTGTAAGTCTCTTACCTGAAGCATTAAAGCTTTTCAGCCACTATGTTGGTAGGGAACTTTGATCAAGCAATCAAATGATCAATATATGCCAGCAGATCTAAAACATATTGGTCATGAAAACTTTAAATTGTCCAAGTCAGACAACATCAAGGAAGATTGTTGACCGTGATGACTTTAACTCATAATTATTTATATCTGACTAGCATTAGCCTTTAAATTGACATCAGTCATCTCCACACAAGTACTGAGGGGCTAAATTATTAATCTCTTTGGTTATTTCAGGAATTCTTGAAAGGTAGAACCCACCAGGAACCACAAAATCATTCTTAAACTCCAGCTGTATTTCTCATGTGCTTCAAGTATCTGTCAGTTCAGTCAGTCGGCATCTTGAATATGTAAGAAAAGCTGTTGGGACTCATTTTTCCAGGATTACCTGCTTGTACTGCAGCCAAGACCTGATTATTCACCCTGTTCTGCAACTCCTGAGCCAAACAATCAGTACAGTGCCTGTAGGGAAAGTTTGTCATTGACAGTTATTTTTTGATGCAGGTCTACATAGTAACCTTGACCGTAGTTTAATTCCTGGCACCTGTACATGTGACCTTCTGAATGTGAAATGCTTGGCAGGTCTCGTGAGTTTCCTCCTCCTGAGTAAATTTTCTGTTTCCAACTCATCGCCGTGTTTTTGGTTTACAGGTATGACAGGGTCAGTAGCTGCAGGCTTCGGTGTTAATGTACATCTAAAGCTCTTGCTTCTCCTTAGTTTGTGCTGAAAAAGGACTAAAGCAGGTACCGTTGTCAGTGGCCCCATAAAACAGAGTAGAGGACAGTTCGGGTCAGTGACAGCTTTGTTCAGTTCTTCCTGTGATGCAGACAGTTCCTGTCAGGTCTATTCATGTCCACTAACAGTTTCTTCCTGGAAGGGAAACTCTGGAGCCATAGTTTCACCTAATCATTTTGGATGTTGACTTTCAGCCACAGCATGCAGCATTTACCTTTTAAAGCGTACGCTAGAAGCAAAAAAAAAGAAAAAGAATTCTAGCAAGATGGGCAGCTTAATTTTTTTCTTTTTTTCTAAAGCTGAAACAGCTCTTCAGAGTTTAAAATGTGTCATTTTGAACATCAATACAGTGATGAACAACAGGTTGTTGTGGTGGAACAAAGTTACATTTTCCAGAAGGTCACTTTTCCTCTCGGCAGGTTGAAATCTGAGCTGCTGCTTATCGAAAGTAAGAAGCACTTTTCGTTTCAATGACTTTTGTTTTCAAAGGTACTACAAAGGTTTTTTTTAGACTCAGGTTATCTACTTTTCTACTCTGGACCAAAGTCCCACAAACTCCAAGCAAGTCTGCTGACATGTAGAGAAAATAGTGTTTTTGTGGCTTTTGCAACATCTCAGACAGAATAATGAGGCTGCAGATGAACCGAAGATGGAGTATCTGGGAATTAACCTCAGTTTCTATGAATTATTCAGTTAATTCCACCCTTGTGGACGCTTTCCCTCAACTGATAAATGGCACATTTGGTCTGGCAAATAAAAAGTGATGAATTTAATACTGGATAAATAATGCAACATGCCTTTGTTTTATCATTTCTCAATCGATCTTTAAATTAGTCAGATTACTTGATAATTTAGGGCTTTATTTTGCAGCTAAAACCTGATTATTCACCCTGTTCTGCTACTTTTGGGCCAATTAATCAGTACAGTGGCTGTAGGGAAAGTTTGTCATAGTCATTTTTGATGCAGGTCTACATAGTAAACATTGACCTAGTTTAATTCCTGGCACCTGTACATGTGTGACCTAAATGTGAAATGCTTGGCAGGTCTTGTGTGTTTCCTCCTCCTCAGTAAATGCAACATTATGCATAATGTTTCAATCTTGGTAACTAAAGAGCTGCTTCCTCCTTATGGCCCTCTAAGCATGATTTATTTTTTATTTATTTTAAAATAAATTTCTGTTGTTTGTAATTTTCCTGACAGAGGTACACACACACAAAAAAAGATAAAAACCCTGCATAAATGCTGCTTACGTATTAATGGAATTTAAACGGTTAATGAAAGCTAAAGTTTGTGTTCACAACTTGTTTCAGCTGAACAGAAATGGATTTGTTTAAAGCTGGATCGGGGTCAAATCAATGGTTTCTCAACAATATTTGTCGCTGTTCCTGTGTGTCTCTGCTCAAACTGGGTCTCACCTTTGTGTCCTCACCTCTGTTTGTTTTTGTGATCAGATACCTGTCGTCATGTGGGATCCTGATGACGCGGGTGCCCCCCCTGCTGGGTGCAGCCATGCCAGGGCGCTCCGTCCTACTTCCTGTACGCAGCTTCTTCAACCTTACCGACTCCTTGTCCAAGAGGAAGGAGTACTCTGAGAGACGCATCATTGGGTAGGTCCGCTCTCACTCACCTGTCCATGTCATGTGTCTGAGGTCAAAGGGCGGAGCTTCCTTCGTCAGCCCTTACTGAGAAGTTGTGGCTTGGAAGGTTCTTTTCCTGCTTCTGTATTTTTTTTTTACAACTCACAATTAGGGGTGAGTATTGGCAAGGACCTGGCAAGTGATATGTATCGTGATATTTGGGTCATGATACAATATAATCGCGACATATTACGATATTCTACCCAGTTAATATCAAAATTAAAAGTAGAGATGAAAAATCAAGTTGCTGTATATGTTCATCAGATGATATTGATCATTCAGAGGACAAATTCAGTCAAAACTATTTGCTTCAAAACAACCTATTTATTGTTTATTATTAGTGTTTTTGCACATTGAAGTAAATTAATTAATTTTTCTAAAAAAAAAAATCAATATTAGGAGATGAAAAATCGATATATCGGGCTGCCGAAAATCGCCATATATCGCCAAATCGATTTTTTTACACACCCTACTTGCAATGTGCTTTGACACCGACATCAGTAGTTCTACTCATGAGTCTGTAAAGCCGTAAATACTTTCAGTGGCCTGACCCGCGTATTTATTCAGACGCAAACATGTTAAAGATTTGCCTGAGTCGAAGGTGTTGCAGAATATTTTAGAGTCTTTGTTGTCCGTGTGTTCACGAAAGCAGCAGAACGGGGTGAGAAAGGCTGTGACCTCTCCAGAGTTGTTGTTTTATACAGCCTCCACCCTTTAATATTACATTTACATAAAGAAAAATTGCACACGTGAACCTTGAACCTTTGAAGTGATTTCCTAACATTTTATCTTAAGTCCACACTTAAGCGAAGTGTCTCTGAGCCACTCAGCAGGCTGAGACATACCAGCGTTTGGCAGTGAATGATGGGGGAAGTCATCCCCGTCGTTCACCGTTCAGAGATGTGGGGCAGTAATAGACGGGTTCAGGTATCACATGTTTCGTCCCTGTCAGAGTGAAGGTCTGTAGAAGTGAACTGAATGTCACGCTCCTGTCTCTGGTTCTGTCTGCATGCAAATATGACGCACTGAATGTCCTCATGTGTTCCACAGAGAGGTCATAATCTCTAAATCTGCAGGTATAAATAGATGGAGTACATGGCTGCTATTTTCTCTCAGCTAGAGTTGCATAACAGTGCTGATTGAGACCGTCTTCATCCGCCGCTCATTCAGCGCATCCTGTATTTATCTTGTGTTATTGTGTGTTTATTTGTGTATATTTGTATATTAAATGTCATTTCTCCCTCCTTGAACCACTTTTTAATTTTTCTTCACCCTCTCTGCCCTTCTTGGACCTTGTTCAGCCTTCTCTGGTCACGGGTTTTGAACTGAGCCAGCCTTATTTGGAGTTGCGACACACTTGGTCCAGTCCTTGACCTTAACCTCCTCCCCTCCCTGTTCTGCAGGTATTCCATGCAGGAGATCTATGATGTTGTGGCCGGCGTGGAAAACTACCGCCTCTTGTTCCCTGGTGTAAAAAGTCTGACGTAGTGTTCAAGCGCTCTGGTTTCTGCAAGGCCAAACTAACAGTGGGCTTCCCCCCTGTGGTGGAGAACTACACCTCCCTTGTCACAACAGTGCGCCCTCACCTGGTCAAGGTACGCTGCTGCTTCGAGCTCATAAAAATGGCAAAGGGGCACGCTTTTGTGTTCTTCCAGCAGATGTAGTTCTGAAGATGTCAGACAGTCGGAGGGTAGAGTAAACAGCTGGATCACATGCATCGGTGGAGGCAGGGTTGAGCCGTGCTGTCGTTTTAAAAGGATACACCATCTCTGAAGAGAGAGACGGTGCTATGCCTGCAAATATTTGAGTAACTAAGGGAAAAAGAAGTGAAGAATGCTGGTCTGCTCCTCTCTCAGCTCAGCTGGGCAGAGTCTGAAGTAGGTGTGAACACTGACGGCTCCATTCCTGACGTTAGAGAGCTGTGGGGGATGTTTGACCTCGTTCTCAGTTTGGTAAACACACCAAAATAAACCAGCTTTATCCAGAAACCTTCATCTGAAATCAGTTCTTCATGGAGAGGCTGAGACTTGATAACAAAATACGAGTTTAATGTAAATATTTCTGCCTGCCCCTGAGCCAAAAACCCTGCAGACAAACGTATAGAGAAATGTGCACTGGCTTTCTTCACATCAGACTTCTGAAGGCGTGTATACTACCGTAAGAGTAGGTGTTCTTCCAGCAGTGATCAGGGTGGTCCTTCCTGCTATTAAAATGGTTCATTTATTTACAATAAACGTCTGCTTGTGCATCTTGTTTTTGCTGCGGTGCTAAAGACTCGCCTAACTGTGAATCTTTGTCCATGAGATTCACCTCCAGCTTTACATAAACGAAAAGCTCACAAATCAAGACAGAAAGCATCCAGCAGAGTTTACATCAGCTTTATACACATTTGGTGCCACATTCAGATCACAAGCACAGTATGTTTCTGCTGTTGTTGTTGTTGTTCATGCATAAATTCATGACTGAGAGTCTGGTTTTGTTGTGTGTTGCTGGCCAGGCGTCCTGTTCAGAAGGAAAACTGTTCAACCACTTGGAGACGGTTTGGCGTTTCAGCCCGGGCCTTCCTGGTTACCCTCGGACCTGCACTGTGGATTTTGCTGTGAGTAGAAGCAGCGTGTTGTTGGCAGCAGATTAACATGTTAAAAATGTGTGTGTGAGTGAGACATCGTGGTTCAACTGGACTCCGCATGTCTGAGCTCTGCATTTTTTCACCTGTGGATCAGTTTCAAGCTGTCACACATAAACATCCGTCATGTACAGCAGGAACTTTAGCTGCTAACTTTAGCCTCTTCTCTTCCTCTCCTTTCCCCCGTTCCCTTTCCTCCCCGTCTGCCTCCTCAGATCTCCTTCGAGTTCCGCTCCCTCCTTCATTCGCAGCTCGCGCACGTCTTCTTCGACGAGGTGGTGAAGCAAATGGTATCCGCGTTCGAGCGCCGCGCCTCCACGATACACGGAGCCGAGACGCCCATCCCACGCGAGCTCATGTTCCACGAGGTTCACCACACGTAGCGGGCAGCTGGTCCAGCTCCACAAACACAGACACACAAATAAACACAATGCCAAAGAGACAGAAGACACTTCCTGTGCTCCAAGTGAAAACTGCAGTGCCTTTCCCGCCACAATGAAACTATTTACCGTCTCAGTTTTTAGAGCTAACGTGGACGCAGACCCCCGGTGTCAGAGCTCAATCTGCGTCTGGCAGCGTCCAAATCTACAAACGGTAGCTGCTGTTACATGTCCCACACCAGCGTATAGAAAACGGAGACAAAGCTGTGACGAACAACAACACGCAGGATTGTTACAATACAGTATGTTACAATATTGTAACAATGTTCCCGTTGTTACAATATTTGCGCAAGATTGCACAAAAGTCTAAAAGTGTGTTGTCACATCTGACAAAGGAGATCAGAAAATCCAGCTGGAATCACAAAATGTTGCACATTTTAGGTTTAAAAGTTAACTGAAAAATATTAAGCAGTTCATCAGAGCCACCGCTAAATAATCGAGATAAACAATCGAATTAACTTTTTAAGGGTTTTAGATGTTTTTAGGTGAACATTTGCTGGTTTCAGCTTAAAATGTGAGGATTTCATGGTAGTCTTTGTCAAATCTGACCAGAAGGCTGCACATATGGGGGGGTTCTGACAGTTAGTCGAACAAAATAAGCTGTTTTAAAGACACTGCAGTGCACTGTGGGAAAATATACAGGGCATTTATATATATTATATAATTTTTTTTTTTTTTTTTTAGAAAAAGAAAATGATAGTAAAGATAATTGCGGTAGTTATTTAATTCTCTTCACTATGAAACATTTCCTAAACAGTTTATTTATATCTGAAGAAAAAAAAAAAAAAAAAAAAGAAGCAAAGAACACTATTTTAAAAACAAAAGCAGAATAAAATAAAGACAAAATAAAAGAACAAATAATTGCCAGATGATTATAAGGCAAGCAGGGAAGTTGAAACAGGACTGATGTAAAAGAAATATGTGAGGGATGTAACTATACCCCGAAATCCAGCCCTCTCTCCACCAAAACCAGTATAAAGAATATGGAGTCAGGTGGATATATTCCAAAGCAAACTGCGTACAAAACTCAACATAAAGATGCACAACGAGGGTCCAGGTTGAGTTCAGGTGCTGCTGGAACCTGGATGCGTCTCCGTGGCAACTTGAACTCAAAGAGCTTAAAGGAACAAGAAAAAAATAAAGTCGGAGCAACATTTCCCAGCATCCCACACAGCAGTCGTGTGAACACGGCAGACTGGGCGCTGCTCCCGTTCGGACCGCCGTGGAACATGAATGCACGCCCATGTACTGTATTCTGTTAACGCTGTTCTGTTAACGGTGCTCAACTGGTTTTCATGTTCACTACACTATTGCTTTCACTGTTATCGATATTTGACTGGAGAGTTGTAGAATCATACAGAAAAGTGGGGGGCTTTTATCTTTTAAGTGTGCAATATCAGCAGTATGTGTAAGCCCCCCCCCACACCCCAGCTCATGTGATCCTGTCAGGGCCGACCTGGCTGCTGGACAGACGCCAGGGGCCCCTGTTTTATCAGACGTCTAAGAATGAAACTGAGCTCTGAAGTATAAAGGTACTCCTGTGACTTGAGTGAACGTAGCATTGTTGTGCTTCATTTCTGCTGACACAGATTTATAGACGGCAGTGTCGCTGACATGTTTCTTATCAAGTCTGATATTTGCTTCTAAACGTGCAGTTTTGATTTGGTCCAGTTTTCAGCCCTGATGACGGCGTCCAGAACTGAATATTTCAGTATCACAACTCTGAAGCTGTCAGTGAGTTTGGAGATACTTTTTTTTTCTTTCTTTAAATTATTGAAATTCCAACAATGTGTAAAGGGATTAAACTAACGATAAGATTAGACTGAAATGGATCAAGTCTGATTTTTACAGCAGACTTGAGGAACTGTCAAAAATGATCCTGTTGAAATCCAGGCCCCTTCCATCTGCAGCTGTGGATCTGATCCAGGCCTGATCTCTGGGGGTGTAACTGCTGTCAGAGCAGTCAGATCTTTCCACGTCACTAATGTTCAGCAGAAATAATAATTCAGGTGGGAAGTTTCAGCTGGAAGGAGCTGAATTCTCCTCTGCATCTCTGCAGAGGCCTCGACTCTCACAGATGTGACAGTGTTGCTGTCGCTTCTTACACACATTTACACACTCAGACTTCAGATCAGACTTCAACAAGAATGTATCCTCAACAGCGTCCTGAGAATCACAGCCAGGTATCAACGACATGCAGACGTGTTGTATGTTAATGAACGCTGATCAGCCACAATGTTAAAATCCTGCTCTGTGACGTCAGCATCACATCGGGGGGAGGGGTGAACGTGGGCGCTCCTGGTGTCCTGTGAGGCCTCTGCAGATCATTCTGGAGCTTTAAGGACGGGTGGACGCCTCTTCTCATGTTTGCTGAGCAGTTTTGTGTGGTGTGTGGCTGCTCAGTGGGAGAGTAAATGCTAACAAGAAACCAGCAGGCTTTACGAGCCGTTCTGGAGGTTGAGCGTGAGATGAGGGTTTTTAATGAGATTTAGTTGCTGAAATTAACGCCACGAGTACCCGACGTTTCAAAAATGTTCAGGCTGCTGGCCCCGCCTCCAGAGTGCCTGTAGTTACTGAAGAGACGTTATTAGGGGCATTTGAGTTTGATTTAGTTTCATTCCATGATACTTAATTAACCCCCAAAGGGATAATTTGTATAATGATATTGTTGCTGTGTGGATTATTGAGGAAAAACAACATTTTTGGGAAGTGGTAGGTGTAGCAGAGAGAGAGACATGGTTGGGATCTCCAGAGACCTCCATGAACACGCTGGCGTTGGCGTGAGCTGAGCTGAAGGTGTTACGAGCGGCATCTGCAGGTAACACAGGGCAACGCTGTCAGCAGGAGGCCTGAAGAGGAACCAGCTGTTCAGTGTTTGCTCTGTCTGCAGCCTCTGTTTGCTCATGACGTCTAGATTCTCCACAGAGAGGGGCTGGAGTCCAGAACACGTTCTAGGAACCGTGTCTCTGTGAAAGGCATCAACACCGAGCTTCTCCGGGTCAGCGCTCCCCAGGACAGGGATGGCTCCAGTTGTATTCACGTGGACGACAGGAGTCAATGTTTTCTCTTGTGCAGAACCATCTGGAAAGTCCCTTTCGTAGAAACAGGTTGAGGAGAGCAGAGGCTTGTATAAGAGATAACGAGCAGGTGATTAGCGTAGCGTGTTTTTATCACCGTCCAGAGCTCTGGACAGAGTCAGATCAACATGCTGTGACGAGCAGAGCCAGAATATCTGTCAGCAGTTTGTGGTCGGGCCTCAGACACACGGCCAGGGGAAAGCTAGCTTCCAGGGTGATGGCTGTTAACGTTGTGGCTCATCAGTCTACAATAGTGCTGTTACAAAAGAGCATTTAAATTTGTGTAACATTGGCAACAATCTGCACAAATCCAAAAACAAAGGGAAAAATGCAATAGAGAATTGGAAGGGAATTAAAACTGCTGCAGCTTTCTTGTGTAGACTCGACAGACTGAAGCTGCTCAGTGAACCTGCTTCAGTGAATGTTTTATCAGATACTTAGGAGCATTTTAAAGTTTAAAACTTAGTGTTTTATATTCCAAAGCAACTCTGATCAACAGCTTTTGCTGTTTTAGTTAATGAAATGCAGAGACTCCAGCCACTTCCACCTGTTCCACCCACAAAGTGCCTCCAGGCCTGCTGGCAGTGTATTTATCTTGAGTTTTAAAGGAACATTATACTCATCTTTATTATATTTATTGTTTAGTTTAAATGTATATTTTAATTCTTTACATCAGAAGCAGCTGGTTGACATTTACAACAGCAACACAATGAAAAGTGCCCTTACACGCCTGTAAGGCCACCGCTGATTAACGTGATCTCCAATAATCACATCCGCTGACCAACTCAAACTGCTTCATAGCAGCTGATTGTAAATGTCAAGCAAAGCGGCTTCGGGTGAAGTGTTGGTGTGTAAATATTAGTTTTAACATCACTTCAGAGAGAGCTATACTCTGCTTTTAGAGAGAATGAGAACTGGTTTGTGTCCGTGGTTTTTTTTTTTTTTTGTTGTTGTTTAGTTTTCTGGGATGTGGACAGTACTTTGTGTGTAAATGATGTTTGTGTTGAATGTCTTCAGAAGGGTGTACCAGCTGCATGATGTATAAAATATTTTTTTTAAAAAACAAGCCAACCGTTCTCCGGTGTCTTTCTTCACATAGTTTAATGGAGCAGAAACGAGGTCGTCATGTGAGGGTTGACGGCAGACCCGCCGGCGGTTTGAACAGTCGCAATGAAAATCTGTACACGTCTGTTGTCAGAGGACAAAGTTTCATTTGAACATCTCCCTCTGACCTATAGCACAGTTGGGCAACAACGAGAGCTCTCATTGATCACTGGAGATGCTTTAAAATGGTCCAACTACTCATCACGACCTCAGTCAGAAAACACTGAGGGAACCAGTCAAGGAACCTGGAGGAATGTTGGCAGACCAGACCAGACCAGGCTGGGACACCAGAGACCTCCAGGTCCCTCAAGAGCCACTGCATCGAGAACCGTCATCCATCAGTCGCTGAGACGACCACACGGGCAAGAGTTGGAGAAACTTTTAAGTAATCTAAAGCCTTATTGTACAGGAAAGAAGCCTCAAGACCATCCAGATGTGTCAGCAACCCGTCCTACAGCTGGGCTGTGTGTTGGTGTGGGGACTCATCAGTGGCCTTGTTAAAGCTCGTTTCCACTGCTGTGATGGCAGCATGAATGCAGAACAGTATGCTGCCTCCAAGACCACATTTCTTTTTCCAGGGACGTCCGTGCAGTAGCTGATCACGTTAAAACCACATTATTGACCACGGTTACATGATGTTTTTTTAATTTGGAATTAATTATTCTGAATTAAATAATTCAGAATTAAACTATTTTCCTTTGAGTTTACATGGAAATAGTAATTCCGAATTGAGGTTTAACTGGAAAACATGTTTGATCGGCTTTATCCAATTCCGCTTAAGGTTTCGGGGTTGGGAAGGGTTCTGATTGGATAGGGGGGCGGACGTCTTTACGTATTTACGTCTACCGGAAGAAAACAAACTTACTCGATTAGCCACAACATGGAGGACTACATTATTAGCATCCTTGTGTGTTTTTATGTTTCCTGCCATCTGTTCTTTTATTTATTTCCAGTTCCTCCAAGCTATTTATTAAATAAATCATCTATGCTGTTGACCACTGCGTGCTGCCATCTTGAAACTTTGTTTCGAAAACAAGGCCAGCGCGGAATGTAAGCGTCATCGCGACAGACGGGCAAGAGAACGAGCATGCGCAGAAAGACCGGAATTAATTTAAAGTGGAATGAGTGTATACATGACCGCGGAATTATTCTATTCAGATTTAAAATCAGAATAAACCAGCCACTTACTTCGGAATTAAGTTTAATTTGGAATTAGGTCTTTACATGGTAATTTTTAATAATTTTAAATCAGATTTAATTTTAATTCTGAATTAAAGAGGAATTAAACCTCCCATGTAAACGCACTAAGTCTGCACTCATTAATGTATGTTTTAGGAAGAACGGGGCTCAGGGACCAGACTGGTCTGCCTCCAGTCCTGACTTGTATCCTGACAGAACTTGTGTAGAATTTTGAAATGAAGACTGTGATGACGATGACCTTGTACTACGACATACCTGAAGACATTATAGTAATGAGAGTAACTGAAATGTTACATCACTTGGTGTCCTCAATCAATGCCAGAAGGCAAAGATTACCTGTCCCAAGTCTTTTGGATCTGGGAATTGTACACGAGTTAAAAAAAAAAAAAAAAAAAAAATTACTCCCTTCAGTAACTGGTAATGATTTTCATGATGCTGTGTTAAGTTAGTCAGCTTTTCAGTTGTTCAGATGAGGTTTTTGTTGCATCTCCAGCTCCACTGAGGAAACTGAAACGACTTCAATGACAACTGACCGCTCTGTTCCCCATTGAAGATCATGACGTTTAAATGAGAACTCACGACTTAATGCTTGTGTGAAAATGTTCCAACAAAGAACATTTTTTTTCTTTTCTGATTGACATTAATGACCAAATACACCAAGAAATGGTTTAAAACTAAAATTTAACGTGTTAAATCATTGCAGCTCAGAGAAGACTGAAGAAACCTTAAAAAAAGGTGAACTAAGATGATGTACATCCACCCAGATCAAGTAAACTGCACTCATTGTCCCCCAGTATATACTTTCCTGTATTTTTAATGAAGTATGTTTGATCTGCGTCCTAATATTCAGAGATTGCAGCCTTAAAGCACTTTGCAGAAAACCCAGGTTAGTTTTCTGGTGACTAATTCATACAGAACTCAAAGATGTTGCTGGATTTTCTTCCAGATGTTAGGATCTGATGCCCTCATTCAGGTGGAGGCAGCTCAGATGCATCTGCAGTGGACAGATATTCAGGGCTTACTGCTTCTGGAAGTTGAGATGAAATTCACCACATGAAGCCCTAAAAGCAGGTCAAAAATGATTTAAATGATCCATATTTATGAGGAGCTGCATGTTCAATCTCAGCTGCAGCTTTTAAAACATTTAGCAGAACCGATAAAATATCGCAACTGAATTCATAAAATGGTAATGCGTGCAAATGCAGAGCAATTAATTTATTAGAAAACAAAAATTAACATCTTCACACTATGTAATTAAACTGATCACTAGAACACAGACGCCACCTACTGGATAATATTTGTAATATGCTGCTATTACAGGACGAAATGAAGTTTCACATTTACACTTAGAAACCGGAGCCGCTCTTTCTCCTCCTCACACACATCTGCTCTGAAGCACAAACATGAATAAACATTCAGGCTGAACAGGTCTCTGCTTACTGAGGCACTCTTATCCAGCAAAAAGAAAAAGCTCAAAGTCCATAAGAAATCTGATTTAATTCAAATAACTGATGACAGACACATATATAAAAAATTAAACAAATTAAGAGAATGCTATGACAAAATCAAAGACGGTGATGGTAAAGGCCTGCTCTCTCTGAGGTCCACTGGAGGATAATTTCTGTTTATTTCAGCCTGCGTGGATCTAACTCTCCACTCCAGCTTCAGGGGAACGAGAAGAAACAGCAGATACAATCAAAGTGAGCTCTAGTTTGTTTGTTCCCTCCCCTCTAGTTGCTTTACTGATGATCAAACTGAAGGAGACACCTGCAGGAGTCAGTCTCTCTAACCTTGCACCTGTGACTGTCCCTCTACAGAGATGACTGGAGCCTGACGTACCCATCAGGCTGAAATAAACCTGAATTATACCTGCAGGACCCCGCCAGCGTTTCTGAGCATGTTGCATGATGAGTCTTGTGCCTTTGTGGAGATGTGAGGAGGACTCTGGTTTACTAACTCGGCTCCGATGGCTCTCAGTCTTTTGAGCGATCAAACGTTTGGAGCTCAGACGTACTCATGGTCAAGTTCGGCGGAGGCGATTCTCCGTCGCCTCCGACTCAGATCTTTTGATTCAGTTTGTAAAAAGTCGGGAGGACTGGCTCAGAAACCCATGCCGCCACCCATGCCTCCCATTCCTCCCATTCCTCCCATGCCACCCATTCCTCCGGGCATCTCCTTCTCCTCCTTGGGTATCTCTGTGACGACGGCCTCAGCGGTGGAGAGTAGAGACGCCACTCCTGCAGCGTCCAACAGCGCTGTCCTCACCACCTGCCAAGGGTTGAAATTATGTTAAACTGTGATCTGGCAGATGTGTGGCAGCTCAGGATGTGGACACTTCCTGCACAATGTTCATGTTTGGAGACCAGACATAAAAACCCACCACCCCTTTCAAACTAGTCACAGTCATACCACTAACCAAAAGAACATTAAAAAAGTGCTTTTCCAAAGCAAGGTGTTTTATACTTCATATTCTACTTTTACCACTTTTTTTTTAACACATTTAAAGTTTTTATATACTACATACAAAATAACTTTTTTGTGTTGAATTATTGCAGCCTGGGACATGTTAAAGCTTGACTGAGGGAGGAATGTGAACAGTGCCATCTAGTGGACATGTTTTGTTTTCCTCCATAAACTGAACCTGGTTAAAATCACCTGGTGAGAGCAGTAATAAGGATCAAGTCCAAGGTAAAAGCCCAGATATAATAAAATACATGTACAGGATTATGCTTTAATGGAAGTGAGATATAAAACTGAGGTTTAAATGGGTTTCAGTGGCCCGTTTGTGTGTTTAACAGTAACTTTTGTTCATTTAGATTGTATTTATTATAGGAGCTGAGCTGGAAATAAGATGAAATAAAAATACACTTTTTGCTTAAGTTCACGCCGTACGTAATCAAAGTGATCGAAAATAAATAAAAACACAAACCCTGAGGTTTGCTTTAAGTCATTCCAACAAAACTACGGTGTGGAAAAAGTCACCTATTTGAATGTGAACAAGCATCGTGCCAAGAGTTACCAGTATTTTTGCTATTTCTGTGTTTACAGTTTTGTCCACATGACATCACATCTCCTTCCTTATACACCCCAAAAAGATGCAAAGGTCTGGATGAAATCTCCAGGACAAATATAATCCAAGTAAACAGAGATCTCCTCTGATTGGCTGCACTGTACCTTGGTGGGGTCGATGATGCCCTTCTCCACCATGTTGACGTACTCTCCCTGCATGGCGTCGTAGCCCATGTCAGCTGACCCCTGCAGGATCTTCTCCACCACCAGAGAACCCTCCACGCCAGCGTTCTTGGCAATCGTCATGGCAGGAATACGGAGCGCCCGTCTGATGATGTCCACACCTGAGCGGAGGTGGCGTGAGTTAGAGAGCGTTCAGATGCATCGCAGCCAGTTGAAATGGCGGCGGGTCACTCACCGATCTTCTGGTCGCTGTTGGCAACTTTAATGGCGTCGAGGCAGGGGATGCAGCGCAGCAGCGCGCAGCCTCCTCCGGGAACGATGCCCTCCTCCACAGCTGCGCGGGTGGCGTTCAGAGCGTCCGTCACGCGGTCCTTTTTCTCATTCACCTCCACGTCGCTCGTTCCTCCCACCTGAAATGAGGCACGGGGGTCAATTTATTTGTTCCTGCAGGACTGGTCATCCATCAGGAAGCAGCGGCGAGTCCAACCTTCAGCACGGCCACGCCGTCCGACAGCTTGGCCAGCCTCTCGTTGAGTTTCTCCTTCTCGTAGTCGCTGGTGGTGTTCTCCAGCTGCTCGGCGATCTCCGCCGCACGTTTGTCCACCTCTGATGGACTACCGCCCCCCCTCAGCAGCAGGCTGTCGTCTTTGGTGATCTGAACCTCGCCGACTTTGCCAAAGTCATGAGCCTGGATGTCCTCGAGAGCCAGGCCAATGGCCTCATCCCCAAACACCTGCAGCCAGGAGAAAGAAGTCCACACAAACAATGAGATGGACTCCAAGACTCGACAGAGTAACAGCCGCTTGACAGTGAACGGGTGACCTACAGTGCCCCCAGTGGCGACGGCCATATCCCTCAGCTGGTTCTTCCTGTTGTCACCGAAGCCTGGAGCTTTAACAGCAACCACCTGAAGTCCAACCTTCAGCCTGGAGATCCAAACAGATCATTCACCTCACGTTAACGCTTATTACAGAGGAACTGTTCAACATGAGGCTGCGTTTCATTTTAGCTGGTTTTTCTGTTATCCAAATAACGTTACGTACCTGTTGAGAACCAAAGTGCTCAGAGCTTCTCCATCCACATCCTCAGCCACGATCACCAGTGGCTTGCGGTGCTGGTTGGCAATTTCCAGGGCCGGCACGATGCTCTGGACGCTGGAGATCTTTTTCTCACTCAGCAGCAGGTAGGCATCCTGGAACTCACACTTTTGCCCTGGAAAAACCAGAGGAGACAGACTTAATACACCGACGTACAGACTACACCTGCAATCACCTGTAACGTAGCGAGCAGCCTTACCTTTGGCTGTGTTGATGAAGTAAGGCGAAATGTAACCTCGGTCAAACTTCATGCCCTCGATGATCTCCAGCTCGTCGTGCAGCGTCTTTCCGTCCTGAGATACAAGTACATATAAACATCAGTCACAGCTTTTATCCCCAACATAAACTTCTCCAGTTGTTCATTAGAGCAGAAAATGACAGTTTTAATGCTTTAAAAATGGGACCCAGGAACCAACCTTCACTGTGATGACTCCCTTGCGGCCGACTTTCTTCATAGCGTTGGAAATGATGGTCCCAATCTCCACGTCACCATTGGCTGAGATTGTAGCAACCTGAAAAAAAAAAAAAGCTCCACATGTTATCAACCTATTCAGTTTTCAGCCCTGGAGGGCAGCAGAAACACCAGAACGTCACATTTCCATACCTGGGCGATCTCCTCGGGGGTCGTGACGGGCTTTGAAAGGTTCTTCAGCTCACTGATGACAGCTTCCACGGCCATCATGACACCTCGACGGATCTCCACGGGGTTTGCTCCTTTGCTGATGGTGTCAAAGCCCTCCTTGGCGATGGCCCGAGCCAGCACGGTGGCCGTGGTGGTACCGTCGCCGGCCTCCTCGTTGGTGTTGTTGGCCACGTCCTGCACCAGCTTGGCTCCGATGTTCTTGTACCTGTCCTTCAGGTCGATGCTCTTAGCTACTGTCACGCCGTCTTTGGTGACCTTTGGGCTGCCCCAGCTCTGCTCGATGATGACGGTGCGACCCTGCGATGATGAAGTTGGTGAGATGAAGCCACTTCAAACTTCCTACCCTTTTGCATCTAGTTTATTACAGTTTTAAGCATAAAACGCTTGACAGCAAACGAACCAACGCTCTGATGATCTTTTATTCTGAAAGGACAGTTTTCAGTTCAGTGCGATGAGCATCACGTTACCTTTGGCCCCATGGTGACAGCCACAGCATCGGCCAGCAGGTCCACCCCCTGAAGCATGAGGGCGCGAGCGTCAGCCCCAAACTTCACGTCCTTGGCGTAGGCCCTTGTGAGGTGAGGAGCCAGTGCCCGGCTCACGGGCCTCACCTGCTTCATGATTGTAGGTAAACGAAACATCTCTGTGGAGGGAAACAAGAACACGTGTGAGACTCAGAGAAGAACCCCTGGTGGTGAGAGGTGGTATAACAGGAGACCAGGTTCTCCTCTAGATGTTTCAAACCAGGAGTGAGGTGCAACATTAACAATCAAGTTTGATGTTTTAAAAAGCTACTGATGATTTGGTCTTACTTTATAGAGGCACAAAGAATGAATCAAAAGTTTGGAGACACCTGCTCATCTAAAATGAATGAATGAGTGGGCGTGTCCAAACTCTCCAGAGCCCAGATGTAAATCTTTAAAATTGCAGTTTAACAGCCTGAGCTCTGAAGGTGCTAACTAATTACTGACAAAACTGAAAAATAAGCAAGTTATAACATTTAAGAAGCTCTAATCTGCAAATCATAATGTGTCCAAAGAGGGATGACATTGTTCTAAAATGCTAAATTTAAACCATCTCTTTCCAGTACTGGTTTCATACTGGAGACTTCTGTTTCTACTCTGAAGATGCCTAATTTCCATCTTATACTAGTTTAAAAAAAAAAGGCAGCAAATGAAGCAATTTCTATTATAGTAAAATAACATTCTGTAAATATAAAAATATAGTACAATTAAAAAAAAAACCTTCAATAAAGTATCTGCAGTGTTGAGTCAGTTCAGAGGTTTCCACATTGACAAGCAGAGGTCTCAGACACTGGTCATGTGACAGTAATCTCCCCTGCTGTATTAACTTAATTAAGTCTGCAGTGTTCAGACTCGGCTTTGAAAAGCTTTAAGAAGCTGGTAGCAAATGTGAGCAGCTGAAGCATAAATCATTCTGACTGTGAGCCGGAAACGTTTGTTAAAATGATTTTAAATGATGGTGGCCAACATCAAACTTCCAACCTTCTGACTGGTAGATGACCACACATCCCGTCAAATAACTAGGACTTTTAACCAATTTTACCCCTCTGGAGGAAAACGTTCCACCAGTGAGTGTTTTGTAATGTACAATCCTGCACATCAAAATTAAAATATCTTCAAAATGAAATGGAAAAAAAAAAATTTTTTTTTTTTTTTTTAAATCACACCTGCATCTCTCTTATTTCTGGTTTTTATAAGTTCCACTTATTCTTTGTTTGTGAAATCTGAATGTAAAATGTATCTGTATTAACGGATGATGGAGTAAGAGATTACGAACGCATACCAGGAATTACTGAAGTTTAAGAATCTAACAATGAATTGAATTTTCTTTGCAAGTTGAAACTAGGTTTACTCGGGTTGTTTAATATTGGGGTGATAACATTTTTCACTTTTAAACAAAAGGTGAATGATGTCAATGACGCACCGCTCAGTTTAAAGTTTTTATTAAAGTACAGTGCGGTGCAAAAGTCTTGGGTCGCCCCTAGTTGTGCTGTTTTAATGAAATCTATTTCCAATGATCAAGTGTCCAACCTCAGATCCTGAGTGTGTTCCATCTCATACAGATGTTTGCAATGATTATAATTAGATCTCAAGTTTTAAGGTTTTAAGAGAGCCAGGATTCTGGGTCTTCATTTATACTTTAAAATACATATTATAAAAAACAAAAAACAAAGCTTTGACATATCAACCTGTTCACTTTGTTTAGGGTCCCCCAAGTTTTAAAATATATAATTAAGTGACCGTTCAGCTTTGCAGCATGACATCACAGACAACTATCCATCTTTACCTCCACTCCAACCTGCATTTCCTGCACCTCAGAATCGAGTTATGCAAAGCTTTACAACTAATTTCAGAAGAGGCACAAGCTGGGCCTCCGGACGGCTGACGTGGTTGAGCAGGATTGTACAGGAATGTTCAGAGGCTGTGGTCCTCCCGCAGCGGTCACAGGTTTGACTCCCGACCTGTGACCCTTTGCTATGCGTCTTCCCCTTCTGGCTCTGCCTCGCTTTCCTGCTTCACCACCGTCAAATCAAGTTACTGGAGCCACAAAATCTTTAAAGAGAGCCTAAAAATCAGCAGCTACCATGAAGACATGGTTGAAAAGGGTGCTTTTGTACTGTATTCCTTGTAGTATATCAACTAAAGCATTTCTAAGGAACTTTGCTGAGCCCTAAGACTTTAACATTTCAGTACAAAACATGTAACACTAGTGAACAAAATGCATTTACACATTAGATGCATTTACACATGTGAGACATACAAAACATACATAAACTACAAAACTGCATTTACACTTTTGGAATATGTGATGAGATTAGCTCTCACACTACTGGAAAAGGTTAATCCCCATTTTGTTTCCTGTAATGTCTCGACAATGATGAACGAGGTTTTGTTGTGTTTCTTGGCATTAGTCGTGACCAGATTTAAGAAATTTTAACAGTTCCTGCTCGCCCCCCCACGTGTGCTCTTCAGGTCGTGCGTCACAAGGTCAAATTGTGAAAGCACGTGCGGCGCTGCCTCTCCATCCCAGCGCTCATTGAACGAGTGGAGTAAACGGGAGAAACCCGGCGTCCAGGCCTGCTCTGCGGTCACCTGGAGCAAAGCGAACCGGTGCCAGAAACGACATGCAGGCTTTTATTAAGCTATAAGAACGAAATTAAAGTGAAAACCCGCAGTGACGTTTTGACTGTCGGGAGGAGGAATCGACCGAAAAACAGCTGCCTCCTGTCTAGCCGACGTCACAGCGACACAAAGACAGACAACACATATACATGACCGTAACATCACTATTTAGGGTTTCTAGAAGCTGAAAGAGGAGCACGGTGCTCACCTGTGAGGTAAAGGGTTGTAGCTGCGGTGGCTCCGAGAGACGGAATGATATAACGACCCGATGAGAGGACAAGCGCGAGGAGCTGCAGAGACACGACTGCACGTGGGCTTTCTCATCCGGGTTATGTATGGGCGCGCCCCGGACTCTGCACAGACCATAACTACCTCATCTAACTGTTGCGAAGTTCCTAAAAAGCCCAAGATAAACGTATATCCCTCACTCTGTTAGTTTTTTGTATATAGTGTTGAGTCGTACACGCTCTCGTTATTAAATAGAATAAATTTAATCGTGATAGATTATACATTCATGCTCGTTCCGGGGCGAACGGTTCCAGAATTTTCTCGCGTACCATTGGAGGGCAAAAATGGAGGTCAAAGTTGACATTGTGCAATGTTGCGCGAACCCAGAGTTTGTGACTTTGTTATAAATCTTTAAAAAATGCGTTTTAAAGCAACCCAAATGTAATTCTGCCAGCTGAGTAAAATTCTATAGTTGTAATTTTTCTCTTTGGATTTGCTAGAACTTTCTGTCGGAGGGGTAGCAGGAAACGGGTAGGATTTGCGCATGCGCATTCTAGATATTTCCCTCACGTGGGGGGGAGGCATCGCGAGTGTCAGAGCTACGCTCAGTGACTCCACGCCGGCTGTCGGACCGCAACACACGTTCAAAAATGGTGAGAATTACCGTCTAATAACCGGAGTAAACTGTCTTAGAAACCGCAGGACTGCGACGGAATGTCAGTCGGTCGTTCACGTTATTTGACTCCTAAATTTTGACCACGTGGGGTGTGCGCAGCTAACGTTGTGTAAGCTAACAGTATCATCCATTCACAAGGTCACGCTGCAGCGCAAGGGAGTCTTTTAAAAACGTTTCTTGTACTGCTACCACTGCGGAAAAACAGACGTTTGCGGTTTCTGGTTAACGTCATCCATCCATCTATCCGTTCATTCATTCATTCATTCGCTAATGATGGCGGTAGATCAAAGATCAGCGGAGGCTGGATTCGAACCAGCGACCCTCTAGTATTCAGGTCTCTGCTCTCTTCACTGAGCACCAGCTGATGCTGGCCGGCCTTAAAAAGCAGCGAGGAGGGATTAAAGGTACTTTATCTCTCGCTTGTTCAGATTTAATGTTTTACCACACAGTGTATCTGAGGCGTAATTGAAGTACCAC
Organism: Hirundichthys speculiger; assembly: GCA_018398805.1. Classification (NCBI taxonomy): domain Eukaryota; kingdom Metazoa; phylum Chordata; class Actinopteri; order Beloniformes; family Exocoetidae; genus Hirundichthys; species Hirundichthys speculiger. The sequence goes on along the minus strand of JAGFBZ010001279.1, from coordinate 1,628,179 downwards.
AGTGCTGAAAAACTGTGCAGACCACGCTGCCGCATTAGTGCTTAAGTAAACCAGCCTGCAGGTCCTTGTATCCAAGGCAACTTGCACATGGTGGGTTCAGTGTCCTTTTCAAGGACACTTGGGGGCCAGAAGGCCCCTAGTTGATGGATGACTCCTCAACACCTGAATCACAGCTGCAGAGACTACAGATATGTTATCAAATGCTCATTTTCAGTATATTACAGACAATTCCAGATTTATGTGTGAAATGTTGCAGATGGCAAAGGTAGGGCAAATTTTAAGGTTTAAAAAGAGTGATATTTGCATCTGCAATCTATAGAACAGAAGCATGAACTGTTAAAGTAGAAGTGCTCTTATAACAACTATGTAACTATGAGGTCCTTAAATATATATATATATTTAACTTACAGATTTCTGAGAGAAACAGCAGCATCTAAACTAACCTTTATGGGAAAGCTTAGGTGCAACTGTGTGGAAGAAAGGTTAAAATCAGACTTTTGTGGCTTTAGTTAAAATAACATATTAGTGGATAAATGCTGCAGCTGGTGTGTTTGGTGGTAACTTTAATTTATGTGAGGTAAAATAACTAAAGTCAGAAATCAAAGGGCGTTAAAAACAAACAATATTTGCTTTCTAAATGTAGTAAAGAAGAAGCGACATCGTTTACATGAATGACATTGGACTGAGATCCAAAACTGACAGAGGACGTGCATCTTGGTGTCCTCAGGTGGCACCATATGAGACACATACCCACCTCAGTGGCATGTTTGTTCTTCGTCCAGTGAAGACACATGCCTTCTGTCAGTTTTTGATCTTTCTGTCTCACAGATTTAGAGCCAGTGTCAGTGTATTATAGGGAATGTAGGCGGTTGTCCTCCGGTGCCACCTACTGGGGGGGGCTGGGATGCAGCAAGTCAGATCTGTCTCTGCAGGTGTGGAATCAGCGCTCGACCTCCAGGTAACTTCATCTGTGTTAAAATCCAGCCGTTCAGGCCTCAGATGACTAACAGATGGAGAAAAGAGGTGAATTCTAAATAAAAATAGTTTTTTTTCTGCTATATAGTTTATTTTTCTCCCGTTTTTATTACTGTCCTACTGTCAGCAGACGAACGCATGAGCTCAATCATCTCTTAAGTGAGTTATGTTGCTTTCTACTCATCGGGATTTTTCTTTTCAGTAATGGGTATACATTGTGTTGTCCGCATACAACACAACACAGCTCAGAGAGAGAAAGACATTTTCCATTTTCCCCACAATTATTTAAATCATGCCATATTTATTCTTCCTTTCATCCTGTTTGCCGACTTTAATATCAAAGTTCCTAATATGACGTATACTGTCCGTTATGCATGTTTTTCATATTTAGCTTTTGATCCTTCAGCTCAAATCAAAGTGCTTCTTACATGATTGAAGTTTGAATTCACTTGTTTCTTGAGACAAAAACTTAAAAGTGCAGATGACCATTTTATAATCTAAGCATTCTGATATTCTGACATCTTTTTAAAGATCGCTTGTGTCTAATTGTTTATATCAGATTTTTGCCTATATTTTGCAGTTAATTACTTTGATACTAGTGTTTGATTTTATTTATTTTTTCTTGGGGTCAAATGAGGTTCTCGTGCTCCATGTGAGCTTGAACTTGCACAGACTGGAATAATTAGATGCACAAAAAAAAAATCCCATGATTCTGTTCCACATTAGGCTGTTTTAGAAACTGTGCTTCAGGTGGTTGAAAACCAACAAAAATGTGGAAGAGGTTAACACGCCCTGCTCTAGATGAATAATGTTTAGCTGTCAAACTGGCATGTGCAGCCTGCTGTGCACAGAGAACCTTCTGGAAACTGGTGGAACTGGCCTCTGGGTTTATCTTGTGATGGTGACAGGCTGAAGGCCGTTGCATCAGGCCCGAAGGCGGCTTCCTGTTGATTCGTCTGGTATTTTATGTCCTTGTCCTGCACAGGTTCAAGGGTAAACAGTCAGATTTAGTACATAAGCCCCTCCTCCCAGTCTTTAAACTGGGACCAGTCCCTGCCCCCCTCCCCCTCGGCACCCACACAGGGTCACCGGTGCATCTGTCGTGGTCAGCCGCTCGGCGGCTGTCGTCTTAAGTCCCTCGTGGCTCCAGGCGCTCCCTGAAATGTTCGACAGAACGAAGGAATAGTTTTGTAGCGCAGTAACTGAAAAAAGAAGGCCGTGTCTGTGCGCGCCGCTCAGCTTAATCCGACGCAGCAGATGATTAACGTGTAACTTTTTAACCGAGCCACATGCTTGTTCAGTGATCGCTCTGTCTGATGGCTGAACACCATGTGCTCACAGATCATTGGACCCGACTGCAGTAAGTGTGATGGAACTCGACTGAACTACGCAAAGTCACGATTACTGACAAACAAATGCAAACATCAGAATGGGATGTTTAAAATGGGATTATGGGAAATAAAAATGGTGGCGCCATATTTGGTGGAATCTCTGGGACCCTGAGCCGTTTCATCTGAAGGTGCAAACATGGCCTAAACATGCTCAGGGTTGTTTCCTCTCTCTGCTGGTCGCGGTGTGCTGCTCATCTCCTGTCATTGGTCACCCGCAGGCCTTCAGGAAGTTCCTCCCTCTGTTTGACCGGGTTCTGGTGGAGCGCCTCATGGCGGACACGGTAACGAAAGGAGGCATCATGCTGCCAGAGAAGTCACAGGGCAAAGTTCTGCAGGCCACAGTGGTGGCCGTCGGGCCGGGCTCCCTCAACCAGGTAATTTCATGGACAGAAAACACAATACATGCTTTTTCCTGGTTGGATATTTTGCACTTGAGCTTTGGAGGTCGTGTAGGACTTTGTGGGCTTTCCCCTCGTGCAAACCCGTGATATTTTGTGGATGCATTATCAGTTAAAATCCCTTTTTTGTCCCTTTTTTGTTTTTAGCTTTTTCCTTTTCAAATCTAGTGAATGTTACAGATATCTAATTTAGTATTATTTTTGTTTTTTTGTTTTTTGTCCCAGAAAGGAACGTGCAACCGATGAGCGTGAAGGTGGGAGAGAAGGTGCTCCTTCCAGAGTACGGAGGAACAAGTCGTTCTGGACGACAAGGTGACCGATGCAGGTTTTGTTCCGTGTGAAAAGGTGGTGAAGGGGGATTAACGAAAGGAGGCATCATGCTGCCAGAGAAGTCGCAGGGCAAAGTTCTGCAGGCCACAGTGGTGGCCGTCGGGCCGGGCTCCCTCAACCAGGTAATTTCATGGACAGAAAACACAATACATGCTTTTTCCTGGTTGGATATTTTGCACTTGAGCTTTGGAGGTCGTGTAGGACTTTGTGGGCTTTCCCCTCGTGCAAACCCGTGATATTTTGGATGCATTATCAGTTAAAATCCCTTTTTTGTCCCTTTTTGTTTTTAGCTTTTTCCTTTTCAAATCTAGTGAATGTTACAGTATCTAATTTAGTATTATTTTTGTTTTTTTTTGTTTTTTGTCCCAGAAAGGAAACGTGCAACCGATGAGCGTGAAGGTGGGAGAGAAGGTGCTCCTTCCAGAGTACGGAGGAACCAAAGTCGTTCTGGACGACAAGGTGAAGCTCCGTTTTTACGTCCTGGTCGGTGCAGGTTTTTGCTCCGTTGTCTCTGGATTAACGCCTTGTCGTCTTCTCTCCTGCAGGACTACTTCCTTGTTCCGTGATGGAGATATTCCTCGGCAAATACGTGGATTGAGTTTGAGGTTTTTTTTTTTTTTTTCATTTGCTCGTGTCAAGTCGGTCATCCCTGCAGAGAAGAAATTAACGTCATCATGTCTGGTTTTTCTTTTTTATGTTCTATTGTAAATAATTCCAATCAAATTTTGTTACAATAATAAAGTCAAACACTTAGCTGTTATTTTCACAGCTGCTGGTTCTTTCTGTTCTTCAACCATATTTCATCATATTTAAAAAGTGGAATCTGAGCATTTATATTTGCGAGGACTTTATTTCAGTTTCTCCTGTTTGTGTAAAGTTCTTCACACATGGATGGAAACTGGGCCATGAACAGTTAAAACCTTTTGTTAATCTGTTAAATATAAAAATCGAATTGAGTAAAGATTTTCATGTGGTGTGTATGTTCAGTATTATTACAGTACTATATTTATTTGTCAGTTAAAGTTAGCTGTTTTGGTTTAAGATTGTCCAAGCCTTCACATTTTCTCACTGAACATTTTTCTTTCACATTTTTTGTCTGTAGGGATGTGACAAGATTTAATATGATATTGCTCAACCTACATCTGTAAAGTCAGCTAACAACGTATTAAAATGCACCAGAATTCAGCAAATAACATGTATGATAATAAAAAACTTCTGGGGGAGGACCCACAGACCCCACTAATCATTTCCTTCAAACCAACGTACAACAACCTGTACAATCTGTTACATTGGCCAACCAATCTACATTCAAACTGCCATAATGTTGTGTGGGGGGGGGTTGCACTACAACACACAGATAAGGTGTATATCTCTGTGCAATATGATATGGTTATCAAATTAGAGGGTTATTTTCCAAAAAGTATATTGGGGCAGGGTGGCGGGGGCAGGGGGGGTACGAGGCAGAGCCCCCCCACATATCCAATCCCAATTTAACCCCTGCACATACTGATGCAGTAGCTTCCGTGTGGACACGGTTTTCATGAGTACAAACTAAATATCAGTGAAAGTTGACAAAACTGGTTGTAATACGGTTTTCTAGGCTACACTGCCCGGTCAAAAAAAGTCACCACAAAAAAAAAAAAAAAAGGTAATTTAGTCTAATATTCTGTTGGACCGCTTTGAGCTTTGATAACGGCACGCATTTGCTGTGTCATTCTTTCGATCAACTTCTGCAATGTTCCCAGATTTATTTCCATCCAGTGTTGTATTAATTTTTCACCAAGATCTTGCATTAATGATGGTAGAGTCTGACTGCTGCAAAAAGCCTTCTCCAGCATATCCCAAAGATTCTCAATGGGGTTCAGGTCTGGATTCTGTGGTGACCAATCCATGTGTGAAAATGATGTCTCGTGCTCCCTGAACCAGTCTTTCATAATTTGAGCCTGATGAATCCTGGTATTGTCATCTTGGAATATTCCGTACCATAAGGGGAAAATAAATCCATTGATGGAATAATCTGGTCATTCAGTATATTCAGGTAGTCAGCTGACCTCATTCTTTGAGCTCATACTGTTGCTGAACCTGGACCTGACCAACTGCAGCAACCCCAGATCAGAACACTGCCCCCACAGGCTGGTACAGTAGGTGCTAGGCATGATGGGAGCATCACTTCATCTGCCTCTCTTCTTACTCTGATGCTTCCATCACTCTGGAACAGGGTCAATCTGGACTCATCAGACCACATGACCTTCTTCCATTGATCCAGAGTCCAATCTTTATGCTCCCTAGCAAATTGAAGTCTTTTTTTCCGGTTAGCCTCACTGATTAGTGGTTCTACATTTGTTTTTCATCGATTTGATCTCACCAAACATTTAACACAACGTTTAAGTGATCACCGATCACGATCATTGAGGATTTTTTTTTTTTTTGGCCACATTTCCTCCTGGAAGACGATGGGTCCCCACTATCCTTCCAGTTTTTAATAATGTGTTGGACAGTTCTGAACCCAGTTTTGGTAGTTTCTGCCATCTCCTTAGATGTTTTCTCTGCTTGATGCCAATGATTTGACCCTTCTCAAACAGACTAACATCTTTTCCACGACCACAGGATGTGTCTTTGACATTGTTTAGGAAATGAGCAGCAGCTCATTGCACCAGTTGGCGTTAAATAACTTGCTGCCAGATGAAAGATAATCGTTCATGCAGTAATTATCCAATAGGAGGCTCGTACCTATTTGCTTAGTTAAATCCAGGTGGCGACGTTTTTTTTGGCCCGGCAGTGTATTAAGTGGGCCGATCACCGGAGTCTTTGACTGCAGAAGTTTAAGGATAAGAACTCCCTCTGACCTCTCCAACCTGGGAACACCTGAGCAATTTTTTCATGGTCCTCAGATATGAATCTTCAAACAGGTGTATTCACACACCTGCTGTGAAACTGTCAAAACAAACATGCAGGTGTGTGAACACCTGCTGCCTTCTGGTTCTGCTTCAAGGGACTGAGGCACCTCTAACGTATCTCGTGTTGTTGTAAACAACTTGTAAAGGCTCATTTTGCAACCACTGATTGTGGAAAAAGTGAGTCCCTACTCAATATGGAGGACCGAGTGTGAAATATTCAGCAGATTTACCCAGGATGTGTGAATAATGACACAGTTGAGACTGGAACACAGTAGTAGGCTGCATTTGATTATTTCTGTCTCAACTCTGATCATTTTATGTCATTTTGTCATTTGTGTGGTGCACTTTTTCTTTTCTGTTATGCATCTCTGCTTGTTGCTGTCTAAGTTGTCTCTTTGTTCTCATCTTCCTGCAGTAATTTTGCATCGTTCTGTCATTCTTTGTAGTAGTCATGTCTGTTGTCTTTTAAACCATCTACATGCCTGTTGGATCCCATCCCAACTCGACTGCTCAAAGATGTCCTTTATTGGTTTGTCAGTTTTGGATCAGATTAACCCACCTCTAAAATCAGGATATGTACCACAGGTTTTTTTTAAAGTTGCAGTTATAAAAATCTTTGCTTAAGAAACCTATCTCTTGATCCGGACATTTTGGCAAACTATAGACCAATATCCAACCCTCCATTTATCTCTAAAAAAAAATTTAAAAAAAATAATCTGGAAAAAAAATAGTTGCTAGCCAGTTAGGAGCACACCTGCATAGAAATGATCTATTTGAGGTCTTTCAGTCAGGGTTTAGAACTCATCATAGCACAGAAACTGCACTGATTAGAGTCTCCAACGACCTCCTCATGGCCTCAGACAATGGATTAGTTTCTGTCCTTGTTCTGCTGGACCTCAGTGCTGCTTTTGATACTGTTGATCACGGCCTTTTGCTGCATAGATTGGAGCACACTGTTGGAATTAAAGGGACAGCATTAGGCTGGTTTAAGTCATACCTATCTGACAGGTTCCAGTTCGTCCATGTTAATGACGTTTCTTCTACAAGGACTAGGGTCTGCCATGGCGTCCCACAGGGTTCAGTTCTGGGACCAATCCTTTTCACTTTATACATGCTGCCCTTGAGAAAAGTTATCCAGAGCCATGGCATAAACTTTCATTGCTACGCTGATGATACGCAGCTGTACTTATCTATGAAACCAGAGGAAACAAAACCTTTGGCCAAACTTCAAGGGTGTCTTAATGACATCAAGTCCTGGATGTCCTCTAACTTTTTGCTTCTAAACTCGGATAAAACAGAGGTTATTGTCTTTGGTCCCAAACACCTGAGGAATGGATTGACTGGATTTACGCTGGCTTCCAGCACAGTTGTGAAAAACCTTGGAGTCATTTTTGATCAGGATATGTTATTTAAGCAGCATATTAATCAGGTTTGTCAGACAGCCTTTTTTTCATCTTCAAAATATTGCCAAGATCAGGAGCATCTTCTCTCTGGGTGATGCTGAAAAATTAATCCACACGTTTGTCAGTTCTAGACTGGATTATTGTAATGCGTTGTTAGCAGGATGTCTGAAAAGCTCGCTGAATAGCCTCCAATTGATCCAGAACGCAGCAGTGAGGGTGCTGACAGGAATCCGTAAGCGAGATCACGTCTCTCCCGTGTTAGCCTCCCTCCATTGGCTTCCGGTGAAATTTCTAATCTGAGTTTAATCTGCTAACTTCTGATAAGCTCTTTTTAAAACTCTGCTTCTCTAACTAACTATAAGGCCCTTAATGGCCTATAGCTCCTTAATAGACACCAACATGATCTGCTGAGCGGTGTCTCCACTGCTCTTCTCCCTTTCCTTCCCTTTCTTCCTCCCTTCCTCCTCCTCCAGCTCATTCCATAGTTAATTAGCAGCACCTCGTTACTGTAACTGTGCTCCATTTTTTCTTTCCTGTAGTTTGTTGTGCTGTTTTGCCTCCCCTTTTTTCTCTTTTCTTTCTGTATGTTTGCAGGCCAGAGTTTCCTGAGTTTCATGCTGACTTACAGTTCCCTCCTCTGTCCATCCCAGTGTTTACCTCCACCTGTGTGTGTGGACGTGTTCGGGGTGTCGGCTGGTGTGGTGACCGGCGACCTAGTCCTCTGACCATCTCACCTCAGTGCTGTTACCTGCATCTGTTTATGTTGTCATTTCATTCAGTCATTTGTGTGCTCTCCTTTCTCTGTCCTCCATCCTCTCTCTGTCCTGTCTCTTCTCTCTTTTTTGGCCCCCATATGATCCAGGTCCTGCTCAAGGTTTCTTCCTCTTAAAGTGGAGTTTTCCTTGCCACTGTTTGGCTTAAAGGTTTTTTTCTCCCGCTGTGGGAGTTCTTTACTTGCCATTATCCTTGTTCAGGATTTAATATTATAATTTTAGTTAATGATATTTGCTTGGGGGTCATGCTCTGGGTCTCTGTAAAGCACCTAGAGACAATTGAGATTGTAACAGATGCTATACAAATAAAACTGAATTGAATTTAATTGAATTTTGTGTCTCTTTGTGGTAAATGTGTTTCTTTTCTGGACTGTTCTGGCTCAGCAGATGCATTACACCATAATCTGGGCTTCTTTAGGCACTTGTGACTCAGTTATGCTGCTGACAAGCGCTGTCATATATGGACTTCAAGTCATAAACTAGGTCTAACTTGGTTAATTTCAAGCGTCATATTGGACTGATGTGGCCCAAATATCAGAAGTCATAAATCACCCCCACCCTGCTCTAAAAAAGGAAGAAATAAAATAATAATAATCTGAAGATCGCCAGTATTAACCAGTGGGATACAGATCACACATCTTTCCACATTTTGACCCTCTGGTCCGAATGCCGTAGGCAGAATCTGGACTCATAGCTGAACAAAAGCTTCCTCCACATGTTCAGGACAATCAGCTACCTGACTGTCAGCAGCTGGGGGTACGAGAAAGAATAGCAAGAGCCAAAAAAAAAAAAAGCTGTTTAACATTGGCAAATAAGATTCAGCAACTTTTTAATGGATGCAGCCCACTTACTCAGTTCTGCTGCTCATCCCACAAATGCACGTTCCTGACAGATGTGGCCCCATTTAAGAGAGAAATAAACCACTTTCCAACAGTCTAATATTTATTGCCGAGAGGCATTGGTATGACAAAGAAATAATCTACAAACACAAATTTCCTTACTTTTTGTGCTTAGTTTATATAAGACAATATAAATATCCTGCACATGCATTGGATGTGTCTTTATATTACTTCGCAGCAGTAGCACTTGTATTGAGCAGTCTGGTGAAACAGTGCTGTGTAAGTGTGTAACTGCTGTGTTTTCATCAACGTGTGTCGGTGAAATACAGGTAGTTTCATATGAAGCTTTTTATTTTATTGTATTTTGAGTAACGGCATCGTTTCCGGCTCAACTCCGGAAGAAACGGCCCCATCGCGGGGACGCGCATTTGAGAGTTTCTGTGGGGTCGTCCACTTTAAACTGCAAATACAATAATGAATACTACAACAAAATTAATTACAAATAAATTGAATTTAAGGGCAAAAAAGAAGAAACTAGAATTAAGTTCGGATGAATTAAACAGTGGGTCTAAAAGCAAAAAACAAAAAATAAAACTTAATATCAGCCCAAGTAAATACGTAGAAACTCTGTTTTGGGGTTGTTTGTATTGATGCCAGGATTTACGTGTAGGTAATTATAATGTATTGTTTGTATTTATACATTTACGTGACGTTTCCAGGCGTTTGCCCTCTGAAGCGCGTTCCCGCGGCCGGGGGACTAGGTTGTCGCGCAGGGTGCTTCTTGCTGCACAACACCGCCGCTGACGTACGTCCGGGTATTCTGTCGAGATGGTCATGGCGGAGGGAGCTGCAGTTCTCAGGAGGAATCGGCCTGGAACCAAGGCTAAGGTTGGTTTTCCACACACTGGATCGCCCGGTAGCACCCGTGACAGGTCACCACGAAGCCGTGCCGCTTTTTTAGGACCCGTGTCGCCCGCAGCTCGGCTCCGGAGAGCGGATCTGAAGGGCTTTGACCTGAAAATATGCGGCTAGCTGTTACTCCGTCTAGTTGCTGGAGTGGCGTTAACGTAAACGAGTCACGGCGCCGCCTGTCTTGTTGGATATCCTCTTTATGAGATCAGATATCCTGTATGTTGTACAAAATTATCACACTCGTGTGGTTACAGATGTCAACTCACGTTTATTCACAGCCGCGACTTCCCGTTGAACGCTCGTTAGCTTTGCAGGAAGTAGTCGTATCCTCACCGACGTTACCAAGCTAACGACCCTAGCTAGTATCGTAGCCGTAAGTTTAAAAAAACTTTAACAGCTACTCCCATCAACCAGCCTTCCGTTGACCGGTTAAGTGAGCTAGAGTTTTGTTTGACAGTTGGTTAACACGAGGCTTGGGATGGTTGTAAATGACTGACATGAGTCCTCCCTCCGTGTGCAGGACTTCTACAACTGGCCGGATGAATCATTTGAGGAGATGGACAGCACCCTGGCTGTTCAACAGGTGTGTACCAATGGCGTGTGCGTGCGTGCGTCTGTGCGTGTGTGTGTATGTCGCACCCAGTCAAAGACTGCCTGGATGGTTTTACTGGGCTGTTGTGTGACTGGAGTTCAGAGCGAGGTGGGACAGTTATTTTACACTGTAAATGAACAAGAGGAGCTGAAAAAAAATGATATCAATGAACCGCATAGATGTGTTCAAATGAATGGGAGTGTTATTAAAAAGATGGGTAAAGCTGTAAATCCTTACGATAGCGTTCATTTCCAAACATGCAAAGTCATTGGGGGTACTGCAGATTATGTTCCACATCAAAACAAAGAAGAAACTGATTGATCAAATGTGTTATTGCTTTACGTGAAGTGAAGATAAAGGAATATTAGTCTGTTTTTCATTACGAACTGAAGCATTTACTGTTTAAACTGAGAAATGCTTAAATATTAATCTTTCCTGTGAATCACTGAGCTGATATTCAGTTGTGAAACAGCTGTTTCTGTGAACTGCTTCACATCTGTGTTCATGGAGTCGACCAGCGTCTGTCACCTGTCCAACAGGTTTTCCAGTCCAGGACCACTGGACTACCTTCCATAGTTCCTCTGAATTTCTTGGTTTTACCTCAGAAACAGCATTTTTGAAGTCATCCCACCATCTTTCTAGTGGATCAAGGTCCAGGATGTGGCTGGTCACTTTATAACAGGTTGGTCTGGTTGGTCTGGAACCAAGATGCTGCTTCTTACTGGTGTGTTTGGGGTCGTTGTCTCATTGAAACACCCATTTCAAGGACATTTCCTCTTCAGCACAAGGCAAGTATTTTGATGTATTCACGCTGATCCATGATCCATGTGATAAGCAGGCCCGACACCACAGTATGAGAATCATCCCCACATCATGATGCTTGCTCCACCGTGCTTCACTGTCTTCAGTGTTCTGTGGCCTGAATTCAGTGTTTGGGGGTCATCTGACAAACTTTAATTGGCCCATTAAATGTTGCTCCATTTCTCTTTAGTCCAGTCAGTGTGTTCTTTGGTAAATCGTAACCTCTTCAGCACATGTCGTTTTTTTCAACAGTGGGGCTTCTTGCTGATATTTTGGCTTCACATAGATGTCTTTTAATTGTTACAGTCCTCAAGGGTAACTTTGCATCTTTGTTCACTCTGGAGCTGATCATTGGCTGAGTTTTTGACATTTTGGTCCTTATATCCATTTGAATGGTAGTTTTTCATTTTCCTCCACGTATTTCTTGTTTTGGTTGCCATTTTAAGGCATTAAGAGATCATTTTAGCTGTTATTTTTATGAACAACTCAGTATTTCTTTGTCTCAACTTTCTGTAAACGGCAAGTTTTTCCTCATGTGATTTGGAATAGAACGTGCAGTGTTCACAGTGCTTTTGCATATATGAAGATTAAAGTTATTCAAAGGATTTTAAGCTTTACTCACTTCTATAAACCCACTTTTTTTTATTTTGGCCTCAACTGTATGAAGGAAAAATGATGAATTGATCTAAAGTTTCAGCTGGCAACACTTCTGAAGATGCATCCCGTGGTTGTGGAAAGCAAATAAAACAGCTCAGGACCGGTCAAAAGTGGGACACGCAGCACAGTTAAATCAACATTTACTATATTGAACAGTGAAGGGGGCGCCAGGGTAAGAAGAGCAGTGGGTGAACTGATACAGCCACCATGCCAGCCTGAGGTGGCTGTATCATGATTCAGGGTGGCTTTGGTTGGTCAGGCAGACGTTCAGAAACATGTCACAACAAATGAGGTCAGCGTTGTCTTCTTTTCCTTTCGGCTGTTCCCCTCAGGCGCCGCCACAGTGCATGATCCTCCTCCATCTAACTCTGTCCTCTGCATCCCCTCAGGCCAGCTTCATGCCCTCTTTCTCTCCATCCATAAATCTCCTCTTTGGTCTTCCTTGAAACCTCCTGCCTGGCAGTTTCAACCTCACCATCCTTCCACCGATATATTCACTATCCCTCCTCTGTACATGTCCAAACCATCTCAGTCTGGCCTCTCTGACTTTCTCTCCAAAACATCTAACATCCCCCGATGTCCTCATTCCCGATCCTCTCCATCCTCGTCACTCTCGGAGAACCCCAACATTTTAACCTCTGCTACCTCTAAGGCCAGCTGACTACCAGAGCATAGTGAATGAGCTTTTTCCATGCCTGATGCCAGGGGCACATTCACCCGGGACCTGATCTTCTCACGTGGGTTGGCCTCCACAGAGTCCAGACCTTGAGAGTCTTTGGGATTCGCTCAGGGAGACTTTCCCAGTCTTTCCCATCATCAAGACAACATCCGGGGAAAAGATTAGCACAGATCAGGATAGAAATACATCTTGTGACGTTGCATGGGATGTTTTGGTGTCTGTCTAACATAATCAAAAGTAAGGATGGTACAAAAATTAGTTTGTGCCTTTTTTTTTGTTTGTATATTAGTAAACATGAGGTCTTACACAGTAACTTCCAAGAAGGAATTTCACTGATTTCTGGGGTTCCACTTTCCACTTGGTGGGGAAGAAGAGAAGGGAAACAGTGTCTTTATTATTGCTATTTCAGCCATAATCTCACACAGAAATCACTTAAAAAGAGCACATTTCATAAAGCATTTATAACACTTTATTTGATCACTTAAACATTTTAACCAGTGCTATAAAGTTTCTGTTACTCTCTTCAGCCTAGATCTGATGTGTCTCCTCCTGTTTCTCCTCACTGTTTTAAAAATGATGAGTTTTGAATGAATGAACAGCTACATGGTTGTTGATTGTGTTGGTGCAACGAAGCCTCTTAAGAAGACAACATAGCCAACTACTTCCAGCCACATTCGTTCATGCGTTTGATGTTTCTGTTTCAGTACATCCAGCAGAACATTCGGTCGGATTGTTCCAACATCGACAAAATCCTGGAGCCTCCAGAGGGCCAGGATGAGGGGGTGTGGAAGTACGAGCACCTCAGGTAAAACTCCGGCTTTGTGTTTTCATACCTTCAGACTGTTTCGTTGAAAGGTTTTTTTCAGAAGCGGGTGCTTCCTTGAAAGGTGTGTTTTGTTCCTCATGTTCATTCCATCGCCGCCGTAGTCGTCGGTCCCGTACAGCTTCACGGACAGTTATGAAGTCATGACTCCGTGTCTGGGCTCGTCCGTTGAGCTTCTGTCACTGAATCAGAAGCATCTCTGTTGGAAATGAAGTTGAGCGAGCAGCGCAATATTCAGAGATAAATCGTCAGCGCTACGACGTCCTGTACCGCTGCTGTGGGTGTGTTCTGTTGCTGCGCAGGTTTTCTCTCAGCGTCAGGCGTTTGTCTCGTCCTGTCCGCTCCCATTAGATAATCCTCTTTGTTGCATTTCCTCACCTCCTGGAGCTCAAACGAGCTTCGTTTCCATCAGGAACTGCAGAACACAAGCTGCCTGTCGGTAACTGCGCGTTTACAGGACAAGCCTTAAAAGCTGCAGACGCTGTCATTTTCATTCATCTTTATGGTGTTTTAACTCTGACTTCCTGGAGCCAGAACCTGCAGCTTTCTGCTCAACTGAAATCATGGAAAAATTTGTGACTTTAAGTGTTAGATTATATGTACTCACAGGTTCGCTGTCGGCATGTTAACATATCAACGCGCTGGCTTCATTTCTTTATTTAATGGTAAGACAATCACACACACTACGTGACTGTGGAAAGTCCATAGAAAGAATTTTAAAATACCCGTGACATACTCTCACATCTAGAGAGTTTAAGAGAGTTTGAAGCTGCTGAGAAATGAGAATTGGCGGATCTTGTAAGGTGACATTTCCACGATTATAGCCAACAAACAACACTGCCTTTGGTTTGTGATGCTAATCACGTCATGGATCAACACAATTTCCACCAGACAAGACTGAAGACTTGTAATCATTTATTTCCTTTTGAGGATCAGAAAAGCAGTGTTGTTCTGATACTGGTATCGGATATTGCTCTGGTGCTGCCAGAAATGTATCGGTGGGTACGGGAGTCCAGGCACCAACCAATACCAACTAATTTATACGTAATGGCAAAATTTGCAGAATTTCAGCGAAATTCGTCGAAAGACTTTAAAAAATCGCCGCCCTCGAATTTTTGTCAAAAATTCCTTTGTTCTTTTGTTTTCAAGCCCTTGAAATTTCGCTACATTCCTCGCCGACATGCGAATTATTGCTTTAAATTATCCTTTTTGCTCAGCGAATTTTCACAGTGAATTTACCACTAAAGTGAGAAGAAATGTAAGGTGAATAAAGCTGTTTTAAGACTGAAGACTTTTCAAAATGATTTATTTCAGTTCAATTGTGTATTGCATTTTCGTAATACTGTTTTATCCTGTTCTATTTGGAAATAAATAAGGACATATTTATTATATTTATTTAATGTTTTACAACAGTGATAATTATATACAGTCAGGCTTGGTGCAATTCTTTTGAATATCGTACTCGGATCGGTAGTCGCTATTGGCCGATACCCACAGCTCAAGAATCGGTATCGGGAGGGAAAAAAATGTATTGAAACATCTCTATAAAACAGTATTTTTGAAATGAATGTTGAACATGTTTGAAACTCAGGTGAGATTCAGGTAGACTGAATCAGGTGAAGAGACGTCACAGCAACGCGGTTTTACAAACGTTAGGTCTTCAAATTTATTTTGAAACTGTAAATTCATTTGAAATTTTGGACCACAAATACTCAGCGACTTTAGCATTTAAACTCTGAAGCACCAAACGGCAGATGTTTCCTTTCCTCAGGCTGTTACTCCTCAGTTATGGGGTTTGTGGCTGTTGTGATCGTCTTTGTTGGGTTGGTTCTATTTTACCAGCATCCAAGATCTGATCCATCAGCTCTAAAGGTTCTGTTTTTGTGGCCGTATAGACAACAGTTTCAGAGTTGAATGAATGTGCAGATCCAAGTTTTATCACAGGGAATGGGTGGACGAGGGGAAAGACGATATGCATGCTTCTGCTTCCTAAAACATGACTGTTGAAGTTCTTGTTTGAATCTTTTATAGGCAGTTCTGTCTGGAGCTTAATGGACTTGCTGTAAAACTGCAGGTAAGTGATTCAACTCAGCGCTTCCTGCTCCTTATCTGCAACCAAGAAGCACTTAAAACTCTTAAGCACTTTGTTTAGGTCCATAGAACATGTTACAGGAGGCTTTGAAACTCCGGCGGGGCAAACGAAACACTTCATTATAAGCAGACCGAAACGTTTTATCGCTTGAGCGATATCACAAACAAAAGCGATTGTGTTAAACGCTCTTGAATTCACGCTTATATTAGTGTCGGATGAGTTGCTGTCAGAAATCACAAACCTGTCAAAAGATGTGAAGGAACAGCATTGTGCTTGATGCTGGGCAGCAGCCTAATAGTGTGTGTGTGTGTGTGGCTGCAGAGCGAGTGTCATCCGGACACCTGCACCCAGATGACGGCCACGGAGCAGTGGATCTTCTTATGTGCTGCCCACAAGACCCCCAAAGAGGTGAGTCGAGCCGTTGCCCTGCCAGTGAAGGTACAGTGACGGTGAACTCTGCTCTGACTGACGCTGGTGCTGCTGCCTTCACAGTGTCCTGCCATCGATTACACCAGGCACACGCTGGACGGTGCCGCCTGTCTCCTCAACAGCAACAAATACTTCCCCAGCAGGTCAGTCATCCGCATCAAAGCAGCGGGATTTTATTTTTGCTCAGATGTGGCCGATTGCACGCATGAAGAACCCGCCTTGTGTCAGTTGGTTGCAGATGTCCATTTTCTTTGGGATAAAAAGTGATGACTGGTTGAAGAAATATAAATGAATCTGGCCGTCTATTGGGAGGTGAAAAAACACGACTTTGTTGCATAACGTAGTTTAATTTTTCAGTTGAGTTTTATTACATTATTGACAAGGGCTGGGCAACGATTAAATTTTTAATCACGATTAATCACATGATATCACGATTTATCGTATTGTATATGGAAAATCAAATAATGAATTCAAAAGTAGTGTAAAGGTCACTTTTATTGAAATATTCTGCTGCCATATGAACTAAAGTGTCATAACATTTGTTGTTCAAACACTTTTAACATCAGCACCTGTCAGTAACACATATTTAGTGTAAATCTCATCTTAAGAAATGTAAAATAAAATAAAGCTTATTGCCACTGCCAGGGCATTAAAGTCATCCTGTTTTTATAAAAAATAAAAAAAGTCTCCAAACAAAATTCAACCGAAATGATTGTGTCTCAGCACAATCAGAACATTAAAACAGGTAATTTCTGAGGTAACAGCAGAAACTTTTAACGGGGAGTTCAACTTGTCAGTTGTTACAAATAACCTTGTTTCTGTTCGAATTCTCCGCCTGGGAGAAATTTAAAATGAAAATGTCCATGTTAAAGTTCTGTAACTTTAGCAATCCGTGTATCATTCAAAAATAGAAAAAAAATTAAAAAGTGACATTTTATTATGTTTTTCGTTTTTAAATCTAACTACACAAAAAAGAAAAATGCCTATTTTTTTTAATATTTCAATTTTACAGATCAAAAATACAAAATGAAAAAGCAGACCACAGGACTGAATTTGTTTTATAATCGAGGACTGGACTTTCTGTTGTCATTACACATCTGTGCCACTGGATGGAGCCGCACTGCAGTAACCAGCTAGAGAACAGCAGGACAGTGAACACATGGAGCAGATCTGATGGAACATGGAGGAATGATGCAAAAGTTTTTTGCAGTTCAGAATTTTTTTTTTTTAGACAGAATTGTTAATATTGCTACCTGAGTTGCTACCTGAACTGTAAAGTTCACATATTTTTACCGTTTTCTATGTCTGTTTTAGCTTTTCTGCATGTTCCTGGTTCTGACTCTGCAGAAGCCAGTAACAGACTTTTCAAAACAAAAGCATGTGAGCAATATGCGTTAACCCGCGATAAAATAAATGTCAGCGTTTATAAATTAATGAGTTAATGTGATAATAACGCGTTAACTTGCCCAGCCTTAATTTTGAGATGTTGCTTGAGTGGAAACATGGGAACTGATAAATGAGCTAAAAGTTGGTGCTCAACTCGGCCAGACAAGTGTTTTTAACTTGATGGCTTTAAATGCCTAAACATTCAGCCGTTCCAGGTTTTAGACTAGGGCTGTAGCGATACACTAAGAGGTGCAAATTATCATGTGGTTTGATAGAAGCAGCAAATGGTCCCATCTGAGAAATGTAAGCAGATAATGTTGAATCTTTTGTCATTTTTAAGTTGCATGCATGCAGCTCATCAGTTGACAATGAGGTCGGGATGTGGTTCAGACCTGCTGGCGTTGTTATGGGTTACTGGAGCTTCTCACGAGCTGTCTGGCTTGTGTTTGCAGGGTGAGCATCAAAGAGTCATCGGTGGCCAAGCTGGGCTCCGTCTGTCGTCGCATCTACAGGATATTCTCCCATGCATACTTCCATCATCGCCAGATATTCGACAAGTATGAGGTGTGTCTTTAAGACTTCTATCACTTTGCCAACAAGAGTTCACTCTGTTAAAGCCCCTGTATGTGGCAATACCATTTATGACCACACGGGGGCGCATATATCTATATTTTATATATATATATATATATATATATATATATATATATATATATATATATATATATATATATATATATATAATCAGTTTGTCATCAATCAAGTTGTGCACAACTCTTGTTAACAACTTGTTCATTTGAATCAGATATGTTGTGGCAGGGAAATATTTAAGACATGCAGGGCAGCGGCCCTTCAGGGGCCCTGCTCTAAATCACATACTTTAGCTCTGCAGATTGTCTTTTCTTCTACTTGCTACTTTAAGACGTCCACAACTAAATGTCTGTGGACTACAACTCCCATGGTGCATCACTGGGAGTCCTTCAGCATAAAAGAAAGATAGCTGTGGCGACTGAAAATACAATCTCCATATTAAAGGGAATCCAGATGCTCCAGCTGAGGCTCATGGGTACTGGAGCACTGAAGTGATACACATGGTTTATTAGAAAGTAAAGTTTCTATTTTATGCAAGTACATAATGTGTAAAATCTCAAATATGAAGTCTGTAGGGTAATAGATTTCCATCTGTGGGTTAATAAAAAACTAACCTGGAAGGTGAGTTTCACAGCTGTAACGTGTCTGTGTGCAGAACGAGACGTTCCTGTGTCACCGGTTCACACGCTTCGTCATGAAGTACAACCTGATGTCCAAGGACAACCTGATCGTGCCGATCCTGGAGGAGGAAGTGCAGAACACCTCATCAGCTGGCGAGAGCGAGGCCTAACGGGCAGCTGCCGTTATTAAGGGACGAAACGTGTAAACTCGACGTCTACACAGTACAGAGGAGACACACTCATCCTGCATACACACACCCCCCCACACACACACTACAGTGTATTGAGACTCCCGTCTGGTGACACTGTCCACGTCCCTCCTCCCCCACTCACCCGTCTGTCTCAAAGGAAGTAAAGCTACCGGGAGCGGAGTTCAGCTCAGCCTGCAGAACAATGTGATTGTTTTCAGTGTCCAACCTCTGAGATCAGACGTTCTGGAAACCAAGACGGCACACTTCTGATGTGGGAAAAACAAACAAACCAAAAAAAAAAAAAAAAAAACCCACGTTCCTGACCGGCCGTGTCCCCGGGATCCGGTTCGCTCACAGCTCCGTCGCAGCCTCGAGATGTCGTTAGATCACATCTGCACATGTTTTACGCCTGCATCGACTAACGTTAGCAGCCTGTTTAGATGCAGCTCAACACATGAGCTAGCTGCTTCTCCTGCCCAAGGCTGAGGGAAATCAATGTAAATAACTGGTGTTGCAGAGGAATTTCACCAGGTACTCAGAACATTCTGGGTTACTTGGTCTTCCTGCTTTGGAGGAGGTCCTCGGGAAGCACAGGAGCTCTCGACTCACAAAAGTAGACAATTTAAAGCATTAAAAGATCATTTCACCCATTTAATGATCTGCCCTATTCTGCAGAGACTGATTCAAACATCTGCATCCGGGCTCAGACGTCCCCCTTCTCTCTCATTGACCTCAACAGCTGCAGAGGAAGTGTTTCCAGTCGCATGAAACATCTGCAGATTTGATTGTCAAAACACTGAACTGCATTTACCTCCCGAGGAATCTGACGAGGTGGTCGTACTCAGCCAGGCAACAGTACTTGATAATTGGTTGAATAATTGGGTTGAATAATTTGTTTGTTTGTTTTTCCTACCTCCCCTTCCTCTCCGGACGCCTCACTGGGAGCTGCGCTGGTTTCTCGGTAACACTCATAGTTTGCCACAGATCACTGAACTGACACCGAATCCGTCACTTTTCTGAAAACTCTGCTGACCGTTTAAAGTGCGCCGGATGAAGAGACAGTGTAGATGAGAGTAAAAAGCATTAAAGCAAACATTTATCACCAAACGGCTGCGGCAGAGCTGTGACACGACATCGCCGTCTCTGGACACTGTGGGTTTTTTTTCTGTAAGCAGTTGGATTTGCATAAGACGTCTGTAATCAAGGTGATCTGTATGAATTAACCCCGCCTACTCTGTATATAAGCCCCTCCTCCTGGTCCAAACTCACGTTTCTGTTTCTGCTTCTGTTCGCTCGTGTTGCTGACCCGTCTGGTTCGGGGCCATCCCATGAAATAACCTAGTTAACCTGCTGAGTTGAGACACAGCGTAGGTGTGCAGCTTGAGTGCTAGTGACAGCTTAACTCGTAGATCCGTGTGTGAACTCTGTCAGATGTTCTTTCCGTGGCCTCTGAGGTCCCTCAGAGTTTTTTAGGAAGGCCCGCAGGCCGGCTCTGATCCCGCTTTGTGACGTGCGCCCTCTTTTAACACCGCGACGTGTGGCTGGTACTCCCGATCAGGACGGACCGCAGCCGTGGGCGTGTTTTTACCGCGCAGGAGGAGGGAACATCGGCTGCATGAAGTATCGGAGCACAACCCACCTTCCTCCTCTTTAACCCTCCCCCTCATTAAGTTATTGTGTGGGAGGAGTCTCAACAGTCCAACCCACGTTTGTTTTGTTTTTTAAATGGACTAAAAAAAAAAAGATTTTTGTTACTGTTGACATTTTCATGTCTGTTAATAAAAATGACCTATTATTCAAAGAGTTGTGCGGATGTCTGTTTTATTGATCAACAGGCAGTTTTTCTTTCATGCAAGACCAAAACACTCACCGACGTCCCTAAAGTCTGCTGTCCATCTCCGTCTCACATTCGTACAAATATAAACATTTTGATGTTCAACTACAGAAACTGGACGGAACACAATTGAAGAAAAAAAGTTTTTTTTTTTTCTTTTTTTGTGAAAGAGCTGATGTGCTTTAGAAGTTTAATCACTGATGACAAGACTGAACATGTGCAGCAGCGACATGGAAGAATAACAAAACATTCCTGAAGACTTTATCGCTTATATACAGTCAAAACCACCGGTTTCATCATCGTCTTCCTCCTTGACTTATCACATCCATGTGGAATGTATTCTACAGCGCCACCTACTGACTGCATTTAGCCCAACATGTATCATTACTGTTGAGCTTCCATTGATTCTATATACAATAAATGAGGGTTTGAGTGGCAGAGCAAACCAGGACAAAGCTTCAGCTTCGGTCTGGACCGTAAAAGCACCAGTTTATAGACAGGAAGAGCCTTTATACTTGGTTCCAAAGGGAGTAAAGGTATCCAGCGACTACACTGAGTAAAAATTAAAGGATTACAAAATACTGTTAAACTTGAAGCATCAACAACAGAGGACATGAAATATAACACTCTTCAAGAGGAATATTAATACTGATTTAAAACGGGTACCACTCCAACCTGCAGGTCAGCTGCAGTTAAAACACTCTTCTCATTTCTGATTTGTGCTTCCTCGTCTCAGTTCCTTCGAGTGCTCCTGGAGGAGAGAGGAGCTGTGAGGAGGATGCACACAGCTGCATCACTCACACCTCTGGTGGGAGGGACTGAGACAAGGAGACAGGAATCAAGGAGACAAGGATGTATGAAATGAGAGGAGGGAACAACACAACACTGCTTTCCCACCTGGAGCATTAAAGGAGCATTCCACTCATTTAGGATTTCCATAACAGCGACAGTCCCACTCCCTGGGAACCACATTACCCACAATGCACCTCAGGCATGTGATAGTAGCAGTTACACCTGCATACAGACTTCACTGTGGAACATTTAAAGAATACAGTTGACATGTTTGCAGTATATTTCTGAATAGTTTGTGAAGTTTCATCCACTGCAGCGAGTCGTCAGTACCGTCTGGGATCCAAACTGTTCATAAAAGTAAGGAATACTGTTCAAAAGTAGAAAATACTTCTCAAAAGAGCAGTAACAGCCTAATAGAAGCGCTGTTACCTGTATAAATGTGTTACTCCAGGCAACAAACGTCATCAGATGCTCAGGAGGAGAGCAGTTTGTGTTTCCGTGGTGCTCAACTGTGATGCGACAGCATCTCTGCCTCATTATCTTCTCTGAGCAAAGTCCCATGAGCACCTGAACTGGTACAAAACCATGTAAATAAACCTCATTATGGCTTCTTTAAAACTGTTTAAAAAAAAAGAAAAGTGCAGAGTTTTTCTACGGTAAAGTCCGTCTGATGGAAGAGGCGCGTAGGTGTGAGGTTTCCCCGAGTTGGCGTCATCCACCCGTCTTCCTGCTCACATGCAGGTGACCTCCGCCTTCCCCTCCTCCTGCTCCAGGCCCCCTTCCTCCAGATGGGACAGGGAGCTGGGGTACCCCCCACTGAACACCGGGAACCCTCCGATGCCTCCCGCGGCGGGACAGAAGTCGTCTGGTGGCAGGGATCCTCCGGCGGGGCGACCCGACCCGACTGTGCTGTGGATGGTCGCTGGCTGGAGACACAAGAGTGACACAAACACCATCAGATCATGGAGACATGTCCTCCATGACATCACACAATGGTTTCAAATGGCAGCTTCACGTGTGTGTTATGAGCTGCACGCTGCTTCTTTTTGGTCATTTTGTGTCCTTTTGTAGTTAACTGTCCTCTCCTTGTTGTTTTTCTACTTTTAAACCACTGATGATCTTTTTGCAACCTTTTTGTGGCCAATATTTTCCCAGTTTGTGTGTCTTGATAAGTTTTTATGTCATTGCTATCCATTTAATGTATTTTTTTTGGCCACATTTCCATCTGATTTTTTTGGTTCTTTAACCACACTTGAGAACACCAGTTGTGTTGTTAGAAGGAACTTTTGGCACGATGACCATAGTGAAGAGTTAAAGCTGTGAATCAAAGTAAAAAGAGTCAAAAGGAATACTATCTAAAAGACAAGTCTCAGGGAGTTGACGTCTTCTGTTTCTGTGGAAGATGCATTGAAAAATGTTTTTTTTGTTCGCCATCAATCAGAATGATAAAAACTAGAACAGCTGCAGTCTGGTTTATGTCCACCAGGGTGCAGCAAAATATCACAGAAGGTGTCACTTAAAACAAAATTCAAAGGCAGCAGTGTAAAATTCGATACATCTTATGATTTAATAGCTTGTAGAACCAATTTTAAGCAGCAGTAACTATAAATAATTGTTTTCTTTTATGTTGTTACCACTCCCACATTGTTGGGGAGGCACTTCGGTCCGCTCTTCTTCACATCGCTCCAGTTCATTGAGGTTTGACATTTGGTGGCGACTCTCTTAAAGGTAGGGTAAGTGATTTCTGGATGGCATCGCAACTGTTTGTATATGAGCAGAACGTCAACAAAAACACAGAGCGCTAGCTCCGCCTTCATGAACACGCCCTAAACTCACAGACTCCGCCCATGCTGGTGATTGGCTGGAGCAATGTTTGTTATTGTTTGGGAGCAGGTAGAGTAAAGGCTGTGTATGAAGACCGGGGGTATTATAACCATTATAACTCCTTCATCAATTTCTTCTTTAACTATTCTGTTGGTGTTATTGTCCTGTTGCAGAGTTTTATCTGTCGGACCAACATCCTCACATTTAGAGGAAACTCTTCATGGTCGACTTAATGACCGCAAGCTGAACAAAAAGCTCCAATCATTACTCGTATATGAGTCGTCTGCGTTGATGTCACAGATATTGGTTTTCTCCAAATCTGCTCTGAATGGGTGTTGGGCAAACATCTCAACTTTGGTCTCATGGGTAAAAAGAACATCGTGTTGGAAGTCTTGTTGTTTGTTCAGGTGCACGTTCTCAAACCTCAGCTGTGTTGCCATCCTCCTGTTGGAGAGAAGAGACTGAGAAGAGTTTTTCTGCAGTTTGACCTTGGAGTGATCTTGTCAGGACACTGGCAACTATGGGAATGTTTTCCACGAGTGAATTATCTCCCTCGCAGAGGAATGTTAAACATCTATTTGAGCGTTATAGCCATTCCCAGACTGATGGGAAGCAACAACAGCTTATCTAAGGTCATTTAATGGTGTCTTTCCTCCTTGGCATTGTGTTAACACATCCCTAAATCCTCCAGACCAGCCAACTGCCAAAACGTCTGCTTTTATAGATGCCCATGCGTGCTAGTAATCAATTAATCCTTTTGATCACGTTTTTTTTTATTGAATAAACACTGACACGGTGCATTAGGTCATATGTTGTATTCATCTTCAGATCTGGTGCTGCCCTTGGGAAAAATCATCCAGAACCATGGCATAAACTTTCATTGCTACGTTGATGATACGCAGCTGTACTTATCCATGAAACCAGAGGAAACAAAACCTTTGGCTAAACTTCAAGGGTGTCTAAATGACATTAAGTCCTGGATGTCCTCTAGCTTTTTGCTTCTAAACTCGGATAAAACAGAGGTTAATGTTTTTGCTCCCAAACATCTGAGGAATGGATTGACTGGCTTTACGCTGGCTTCCAGCACAGCTGTAAAAAACCTTGGAGTCATTTTTGATCAGGATATTTAATTTAAGCAGCATATTAATCAGGTTTGTAGACAGCCTTTTTTCATGATATTTGCTCGGGGGTCATGGTCTCTGTAAAGCGCCTAGAGACAATTATCAATCAATCAATCAACCTTTATTTATATAGCGCTTTTCATGCAAGAACATGCAACAAAACTGAATGGAATTGAGGACCAGAGGATTTTATGTTGTGACGTGTACAACCTTCGAACTGAAAGAGGGTCTCCTGTCTTTTTTACGGGATGGTATGACTGCTGCATGTGGCTCAGTACTGACTTCATCCTCCTCTTAAAACAGACAGGGTCTTTTTTCAGATTTCATTTAGATCTCTTTCTGTGATTGGTCAGCTGATATTCTGTCTCCCCGATGAAGACAAGTGGCTCCATCCTGATGGACAGGTGCACAAAGAGCTGCCACCACCCCGAAAGCCGTCTTTGGATAAACGTCACAGGCAGGGACGTGAGCACGAACATACCGACGGCCTTGTCCTCGGCTCACCTGGTTCCGCGGGTGTCCGCCTGTCGGATTCCTGGTCGGCCGCTGCAGAAAGACGACCTGCTTCGTGGCCAGATTCCCGTCGCTGAACAGACGAGAGCAGGAGGTTCACAAGAGCAATCAAAACTTAACGGGACAGAAGCGTCTCGGTGAACCCGCGTGTGCCCACCTGTCATGTCGGATGATGGGCGTGGGCAGCACACAGGTGAGCAGCCAACCGAACTCCGCCAGCGTGTGAAGGAGGGGGCCGTAGTCCGTTTTCACACTGGAGCCCTGCAGAGAAACAGGACCTCGTCAGTTCCTCCTACAGTCTGACTACCAGATATCATTTTTCCCAAAAAGAAAACCAGGATTCAGTTAAAATCTAGGCCATTTACAATGGTGAAGTAAAAAAATAAATAAATAAATAAGATAAAGGCCAGTCCCCAGTTAGAGCATGTGTGCTGACTGGTCTTTATTTCAGTTTCTGTCCCCTGAATAATTAAATAAAAGAATCATGATGTTCTTAATGTTTTTTCTCCTGGATGCAGCAGAGTGATATAATTATCCTACAATGTTGGAGTTTTTCCACCCAGCTCCAGACTGGTTCCCCGTGTGCACTTTGTTGATAATAAAAAATACATGGCGTGGGTGACTGAGGCGCTGTCTGATCATGTACTGTGTGATCCGCTGTCACCAGTCAGTTGCGTAGTGTGAACACCACCACAACTTTCTACCAACGACCAAGTCGTGTTGTGTGACAGCAGCCTCTGAATGCCATCGTTCAGGTGTCATGGCAGTCAAATCATATGAAAAAAACAAACACTTAAACTTCAAATTCAATGTCACGTTTTGCAGAAGTGGGTTGAACAGAATTCTGAGCCTCTCTGCTTTAACAATGACGTAATTAGATTAATATTTAATACCATCACAGATCAGTTTTGTCCCTTCAAGTCAGATTGTAGTCACATAAGGTAAATGTGTAAAGTAATAAACATTTAAATTTTAATCAGTCATGACCAAATGAGGCACTCCAATCCATTAGTAGTCAAATAAAAATGCATGTCATGGTAAATGAAACTGAACGCTTAAAGAAAAAAAAAGTGTTTAAGTGACCCCACAATAGATCTGAGTGATTTTATTGATTCTGCGATATATATATATATATATATATATATATATAAGCTTGCAAGCGACAATTTGCACTGTTTAAATAAATGAAACTATTTTTCTCAACAAATCTTTGTCCAGCATTTGCAAGCTGCCTGTCAGCCATATAATGTGTAATTGATGCTTTCAGTTCAATTAATTCAAACAAAGTCATTGGAACACTCACAAGATGTCACCAAAATCACTTTGTCGCTTTAAAATCTTTCGGAAAATGATGTAAATGTATTGTAAGTTGAATATCGATATATATCGTATTGTGAGCCGAGTATCGTGTATCATATTGTATCGCGAGATTAGTGTATCGCTACAGCCCTACCTTGCAACATTTCTATGAATGAATTATCATCTTTGATGTAACTGGAAGGTTAAAAGATCAGTTTAAGTGTGAAGAAGTGAAATGTAACCCCTAAATATTCCCAGTTGGGCCCCATTAGGAGTCCAATCCTGGCCCTTAATGTGTGTGGATGCAACCATAGAAACTATCGGGGAACTGCTTTGGGTTGTTCTCGTGAAAAATGGAAAGAAAAAAAAAAGGGCTCCATTTGGTGAATCACAGGAAATGGCGGGCAGCTATGCTTTAACCCGAGACTGCATCCAGAATCAGTCCCAGAAGGGCAGACGGGGTGTCGGCGCTCACCTCGATGACGGTCCACTGCTCCACGACGATGGTGTCGTTGGCGGGAGGGGAGGTGCTTCTCTCCTCGTACACAAACAATCCCTCCAGCGATCTGGGCACGGGCTCGCCTGAAACACAGCGACAGTCCCTGAACAGCTGGAGCCACAGAAACCCACACATCTGTAGAACTCTGCTCCCCCCCCTTCTAGTGATCTTCAACATCCACTGAACTCGTGACAAACATGCACTGTCTTAGTTAAAATCAGATTAAGGAAAGACCGCATACATATTTGCATCACTGCATTCAAATTAGTGTTCGGTGGGCTGATTGCGACCCAGTTACAGGAAAGTGGGTCTGGAGTTCTGCTGCACGCCTGCACGAGCCGTGCGCTGACTGACCCACATTCATTCAGCAGCAGAACACTGGGCCCAAACATCCTCCCGGAGCTTCACGTGCGCTGGAAACGGGACTGTTTCAGCACCAAATGGAGGAATATCAGCAGAAATGAGGCTCAGGAAGTTCCAGATTCAAAAATACATACAGATAAATGAACACATCGGCCACTTCCTGTTTTGTCTCCTCTCTCTCTATCTCTCTCCCAGCAGATCTATATTTGGAGAGTCTTCCAGACCTCAGCGACCTCATTTCCTGTTTCTGCCATCAGCTGCTCTGGATTCACACCACCAAATGTATCCTGGGTAACAGGCGTAAAGTTGAAGGGAAAAAAAGAAAAAAAAAAGAAAGGAAGGGATGGTGTATCCTGTAGTCTCCTCTGCGGCCTCGATAAGAAACATCACCAGTTCAAGAGTTCAAGGAAAGGTCGATGCATAAGGAGACAACTGCATCCACATCCAGACTGCACTTTCCACAGAACAAATACATCCTTGTTATTTCAACTGCAGGATTATAATTCAAGAAGAGCAGAAAATCAAAGGAACTGCAGGACAGAAACATCGTTGTTTTCCCGACAGATGCTCCCAGTGTCTCAAGGAGACGGCGGCGGAACCATTAACGCTTCTCTCTTTAACGGTGAGAGAATTTAACACCTCCCACTGTGGATGCCAGGGACCTTTCCTCCTGCAGGTGCACCTGCACAGGTGTCCAGGTACAGAGATGCAATGAACTTCAAGTGCAAAAACTTAAGTTAGATCCATTCAATCCTACACGTCAACATAGATGCAATATTCATTTAAACCACAGACTCTGGATCAAAGTGAGGGGGACGGCTTTAAAAGAACGTCTACCTGGACTTTTTGGTCCCAGTATTGACAGGTTTTAGACCCATTCCAAACTTCATATTAGATGTGTCTTGAACTACTTTCATGCTAGATTTCCAAACTCGTCTTGGACTTATTTTAAACTTGGTATGACACTCGTAATTAATGCTTTTAGTCTCAATCATAACTCTAGACCGGCTGTGAATGTTGTTTTAGACCTGATTGGCCCTGGATTAATGTTTTAACTGGTTTCACTGGTTTCTCCTGTGTGAAACTGAACAAGACAGAGCAGGTATAGACAAAGGATGGATCTGTGGATATTCTCATTTATCCAGGTCAACTCCATTCTCGCAACAATTGAATCACAGGCAACTGGACTTAGATTTTCTAGAAGAGGTATGGCTCTACTCCACTAACGAAGTATCGTCTTTGGAAAGTGGTGGGTGTACACCTCCACAGAGGTTAAAAACCTGAGTCATACTCCACTGTTTGTCTGACTAGTGTGCGGACTAGTCAGACTGATGCGTTGAGAACTGATGAAGCCGCTTGGATAAGAGGTGAAACGTCTTCTAGACAAATCTAAGTCCAGTTGCCTATGATTTAATTGTTGCGACAAAGGATGGATGGATGGATGGACGGACTGGTTCAAGAAAGATTGTACAGTCCTGACTGAGGCTGCCTTCACTTTCAGACTGATGGAACATCAAATGTAAAGTTCTTCCAGGCCCAGACATCATCATCGGACCAACCTTTAGCGGTGTCCCAGTACACGAAGGAGTCCAACCAGCAACCAGCCTTTGCGGTAGTACGCGGCAGTCAGTTCCAGCCAATCAGCCTCCAGGGCGCTGACCACCTGGCCCTTCCTGGAGACGCGCATGGAGAGCGCCCCCTGGTGGTACTGGCAGGCCAGTGAGTCCAGGGGAGCACAGCCTGGAGCCCAGGAGTGGAAGAAGACCAGTAACCTCAAGTCTAGAAGAGACGGAGGAAGAAGAGTTTGAAGATGTGAAGTCTCACAGATAATGACTCTGTCATTCCCCCGTATCCTCCAGCTACCCGTTAATAACGTCTGAACTGTTCACCTGCTTTGACTTTTAACTGCTGCCAGTCAGAAGAGTGAGGGAACATCTCACCTGGACTGTAGGTGTTGTCCTCCGCTTCTCTGTCTGCAGGCGGGGTTTCGGGCGGCGTGTGCGGGGGAGAGCGGCAGCCCCTCTTCGGGCTGTGCAGCCGCCCGTTGGCGATCCCGCTCACCTGCTGCAGGACGGAGCCGACGAATCGAACGCCCCCACGTGCGCTGCTGTTCACCTGCAGGAGGAGGGATCGGAGGCAGAGAGGCGGAGTCAGACTCGTCACGGGTCTCGCGAGGCCCGCTCCCGGGCCTCTGAACTACAGCAACGTGCGGCCAACGCCGCGGGTAACGTGTCTGACCCTGTCGATGAGCGCCCTCACGGTGTCGCCTGTGAGCGAGTCTCCAGGTAAAGGCCACTCCTCCACCCTCAGCACAGGTGCGCTGTGACACACGGGCGCCTTCTTGTTGCTGTGAAACCACGGGACACGAGACGTTAGACTGCGGGTTCAGAGTTTAGAGCCGTCGCTGTCAGGGAGCTGCAGACCCCAGCAAATAAATCATTTACAGCATCAGCGGGGAGCGAGCAGCAGCTCCCGCCTCAGCGGTCACACATGAGTCACCGAGACGGCACAGGAAGTGATGACAGCACTCACACACACACACACAAAACAGAAGATGCAGACATGCCAAAGTAAAACTGAGCATTTTTTGACCTCTTTGATCTCATTGTGGTGTTTCATTTCTACTTTCTTTTATTCTTTTGGTAGTTTTGTGCCCATTTGTCGTCTTCTTTGTCATCTTCACGATCTTAGCTGGCTTTGTTCTGCAGGTCTGAGGCTTTGTGGGCTCGTTTGGTCTCGTTGGTGCCTGTTGTTTAAAAATTGCATCAGGTCACTATGACCTGTTTCTCAGTATCTGATGTAGAATATCTAATCCATGTGGGTTCAGGTGCCATGGCATGATTTTCTGGCTCTTGCTTTTGTTTACTGTCCTCCTTATGTGTTATGAGGCCTGTTTGTTTCTATCGGTCGTGTGCTCTTTAGGCATAGCGGTTTAGGTTTCCCTAAGAAAGCCACGTGCAGGGTTCTGGGCGCTTGTGGCGTCGTCTGTGATAAACTCGTTTATCAGTCTTAAGGGCCGTGTATACTCTCGCAGCAATGTGTCGCAGTAGCTTGTCGCTGGTATGCCGCAGTTATTTTTGATTTATACTAGCGCAGTCTCCGCTATGTTATTCCACGCCACAATGCAAGAGGGACAATCACGATCTAGCTAAACTTACTAAACGTATCTCTTGCGTTTCTTCCTCACCGTCTCGGCCGTATCCAGACCCACATTCATCGCTATCTCCCTCCATGAATTACTAGAATATGTGCTGTCTTTGTAGTGTGGAGAACCAGAATCGTACAGATGTGGGTAATTCCTCATTTCTTCCATGATGCGCTTTCTACGTGGATGTAGAATCGACCAATCAGAGGCCTTCTTTCTCTCCTCCCTGAGACACTCTCTGCGGTCACCTACAATTTTGGGGAGGTGCACCACAGTGTCGGTGGGGGTGGGGGTGGGGTGACGCAGATGAGGATAAACCAGGCTTTAACCTCGGGCTAGTGTGGGACGTGCTATTTAGCTATGCTTCTTCCATGTGTGGGTGTTTATGATCCAGTATCCTGCCATCGTGTTAATATGCAAATTATCCACGGTGTTAATTGGCAGTACTTCAGACGTTCTCAATTGGAGTTCAGGTCCTGCGTTTCGTGGACCTACAAAACGCTTGGTTTAGACCAGGTCCTCGCTGGGGGCGGGGAGGGGGGCGTCTGTCTGTTGTAGGTGAAGCCTGCTGCGATTGTGTTGTGTTTGGTGGTATTTACTCCAGTTGAGGTTTATTTTCCTTGAATGTTGCGTTTCTTCCTTTTATTTTCCTGTGAGGTTCCCTGCTTGCGTCACATGGGGCTAAAACCAGTGATGCCTCTTTTGCATGATAAGAAACCTGATTCTTTCCTGACCTTGCCCGACGGTCAACTGGGGGATGCACCTGTGGGTGTTTCTGGTGGTTGAGTACTGGTCATTCAGCCATCTGGTTAGGTGGGCATTGTGTTTTCCCCATGGGGTTTGGCTGTAGTCCAGAGTAGCTAGCCTCCAGGGGATCTTTGGTTGTTCCTCTTATTTTTTGTTAAATGTTGTACAATTGCCTCACTAGAACTCACTAATAATTGGTAAACTAATATACATTCATAGTAAAATTCAAATGACAGTGCCATATTTAATCAGTCTGAGGTCTTGCTTTAGTCTGGTTGCGGTGGTTTTGGACGTCTTTTTTGTTGTCTTGTTTAGTGTTTTGATGGTTCTGGGTCTCTTTTCCGTCTTATTCAGTGTTGCAGTGGTGGTTTCTCTCTCTGTGGTCTTCTTTGGCCTCATTGTTGACTTTAGTCTTCTTGTGGTGGTTATGGGTCTGTTTGTGGTCTTGTTTAATCCTGTGTTGGTTTTGGATCTCCTTCTGACAGCCTTTGGTCTTCCAGCGGTCTTCAGTCTTGTTGCGGTGGTTGTTGGACGTTCTTGTAGTGTTTTAGGACCATTAGTTGACTTCTTTAGTCTTATTTCGGTTGTGTTGAATCTCTCTTTGCTTGGATAACTTTTTTTTGTGGTGACTTTCTGGCATTTTCATGCATCTTGTGTCTTCTGGTGGTTGAAAGTCCTTTTTATAGAGTCTCAAAACTGCATTTTTACTGTTACATTCAGTCTATTTTCAGGTGTATGGCGCCACCCTTCATCTGTTTGAAATATTTTTGCACCTTGTCTGTTTAGATTCCCAGTAATCCGGGATGGCAGTGAACCTGAGTTCTGCACCATAAATCCTGGACTGGACTAGACCAGAAGCAGGCAGTCATGTATTCTTCTTGTACTCAAGCCTTTATTTGAACTCGGCTCTCGGTGGTCCATCTGCAGTCATGTTTAGTCTGTGGTTATTTAGGATTGTTTTTTATATCCAGATTTATTCACTCAGACCTGATAAAGGGGCCTCCCAGGCCCCATTGGGCTCCTGGTCCTGAACCTAGTGGTCCTGCTCTCTCATCTGCTCCACTGCTGTTCTGTTGCCGTCTCGCAGATGAACCATGCGCCTCAGTTACAGCAGTTCAGACACACTTCAGCCTCATTGGCTGCTGAGGGACCCTGTTGTTGGGAGGATTTCTAGCCAACAGAACCAACACGAGGGAGACCAAAACATCATCCCCCCCCAGCTCCTCCACCGGGACTTTCTATCAAATATGCATTTGACCTCATCTATCATTCATCTACATACTAGACGGCGCTGACGGTCATTGAGGGGTTGCGTGTTAAAGCTGAGGGTGGAACTGACGGCGGGTCGCGGCTGGTGTACCTGGGTCTGGGACGGGCCAGGATGGCGCGGTACAGCAGACTGTAGGGCAGCGAGCGGGTCCGGCCCACAGACAGGATGATGGGGTGCAGGGCCGCCAGGACGTAGCCTTGGGTGTAGTAGGGCTGGAGGGCCTGAGGCAGCTCTGACAGCGAGCCCACGTACTGGACCGTCGGACGGCTGCCTGCGTGGACGGAGAGTTCATGATTACATTTACACATTTGAAACGTCAACCCTCATTATCATTCTCATCGTAAATTGAAATTCTCTCAGTTCTGGATTGTTAAGAACAGTTGACGTACACCAGTAAGAATACGACAAAGATTTACAGAAGACCTGCGAGTGTAAAGGAGGCAAAGTTGTCGAGAGAAATCATCAGCATTAATCGACTTTTAATTCAGAGACTGAACCGCTCAGAGGAGGCTGCAGACATGACGGGAATGCAGACTTCAAGAACCTTTCAAATGCTTTAAAATGTTTCTAACCTCCTCTCTTTGCATTTAATTTCTTTTACATCACATTTGTTCACCACTGGAGCATAAAGTGAGCCGAGGAGTCTGTTTGTTTCCTGGTGGAGCCCTTTGCTGTTTTTCTTTTCCTTGATTGGGAAAACATCACTGTGCTTCCTGTGTCCACAAAGAGAGGCTGTTCACAGAGAAGCTTGGCTCCCGGCCGCCCACATGCACACGCACACGCACAGACAGAGTGTGTGTAATACTAATGCTGGAGGATACAGTCAAAGTTTAATGAATCAAGGCTTTCTAGAAAGCTATTTGATCCTGACCAGATCAATAACATGATGTTTTACACTTGTCCTTTATTAATTAATCATCCATCCTTCCATTATCTGTACTCACTTATTCCTACTTAAGATCACAGGGATCTGCTCCCAGCGAGACCAAGGTGAAAGGTAAGAGCACATCTAGGGCTCTATGAAATCCGTTTTATTTTTTCTCAAATTCCGTTTTAATTTTTTTTAATTTTCGGTGTTTTTCGGTTTTTAATTTTTGAGAATTCCATTTTAAGCATTTTATGCAAATTGAATCCCAAAACAGTATATAAGGTAATGAAATGTAGACAATTTACACAATTATAACTGTAAACATTAATGTTTCTATACTTTTAAACATATTGTGTCCAACAAAACATTAGTTTTGTTAACAAACAAAAAAATTCTAAAGTTCTTTCTGTTCTTTCTTGCTCTGTCTATGGGGTTCAACATGACATCAAAGTATAATGCTACAAAAAGTGTCTTAATGATCTGTAGAACAAAGGAAGACAAATGTATAATCTTTCCTGACTTTAGTTTGGCAGGTGATGTTCTACGTGTCTCCAATAAGGTTAAATATCTTGGCCATTGGATTATTGATCAGCTCACAGATGATGAGGACATTTACCGACAGCGTCGCATGCTGTATGTGCAAATATTTATTATGGAAATTTGTTTCATGTAGTGATTCTGTGAAGGTGACTTTATTCAAAGCCTATTGTACTCCCTTGTACTCCGCTCATCTTTGGTCTCGTTATAAAAAAACAAGCCTTCAGAGCCTGCAAGTGGCATATAATGATGCCTCTAAGGACACTTTTGAAAAGACTGGATGGACTAGTGCCAGTGAAATGTTTGTGGCAGCGCGACTGAACTCTTTACAGTCTGCCCTGAGAGGTCTTATGTATAAATTTATTGGCAGACTAAATGACTCTAAGAAAGAAATCATCTTGCTGCTATCAAATATTATGTTTAGTACTATACGCTACCAGTCTGAGCTCTGGAGACACTGGTACAGTTGTCTTTTAAATTAATGTTTTAGTGTTTTTATGTGTGCTTTTTGGACCTTGAGTCTGTAATAAAGTTTATCTATCTATCTATGTAATAAACAACTGAGAAAAAAATAACTCAAATAGGTAAAATCAATTAAAAGTGCAAAAAAGAAAGAAATTGCAACAGCAGTAAACTAATCGTTTTAGCTTGTACCTGACATTTTTCAGGTATGTCATGACAAACTGTGTGTCTGATAACAGCAAAAACTATATTTACTATAGTTTAAGTAGATACTATGAAATCTAAAACACGGAACACTGGTTGTGTGTATGAGTGTGTCTCCTGTGTGTTTTTATTTCTTTAGGTGTTCCAGCTATTACAGACATTACTGTTTAAATAAATAATTGTCAGCCTCTTTGTGTTTTACGCAGAGAGTGACTCTCGCTATTTTACATTTGTGCTTTTCACTCATTAATTGATCCTCGTTGGAAGACCACGGGGCAGACCAGGAACCGCTGGAGAGATTATCTCTCAGCTGGCCTGGTGGAAGCGGCCGGGGGGAGGGAGGTCTGGGCCTCTCTGCTGAAGCTGCTGCCCCCGCGAGCCGACTCCGTACCAAGCGGGAGCTAATGGATAGATTGAAGTGATCCTCGCACGTATCTTTTCATGCTCATTCAACCGTGTGCTGGCTCAACTTTCAGAACATTGAATCGCCAGACACATAATAATTTCGGAGAAGCTGCTCTGCCCTGGACCTGGGAGTTAGCCGGTAGTTCTTTCGCTTCTTCGCCGGTTTCTGAGGTGGCCGCTACAAGGATTTTTTTTTTATTTTTTAATCGCCAGTCCATCGACGGGCAGAAGAACAACCAACTCATACTCAGTTATTCAATTAATCATCACCAAGTGTGAGCTCCTCCCCCAGATTCACTGATCTGGAGCATTCAGGTATGTCTTAACACAACGCCAAAAAGGAGAGACATCAACGATGATCTAAGAGAAGCAATGGCTGCTGTTGTCTGAAAAGGGTTAAATGGGCATTTTCAAACCTTCAGTCCACCATCCTACAGCGAGAAAGATTATTCACAGCTGAAAACATTCAAGACTTACTAGAAGCGTACATCCCAGCAAGACCGTGGACTGCTTGAGAGAAATGGGAAAAACAAAACAAACCAAGAGCTACATTTCAGGAATCTACAGGCCTCAGTTAGCATGTTACTAGCTGAAGTTCATGATGGTATAATTAGCATCCTCAGCCTTGGTTTGCAAAGCTGAGTCTGAACAAATCACAAGACAATGAATGTGGGCAGATGAGACCAAAGAGGAGATGTTTTCCATCAAGACGGGAGGCATCAGTGCGAGCACCTCATGGAGGAGTGAAGATCTGGGCGTGGCTTTTGGCTCACAGTGACTGAGTCAACCACGGACGTCTCTGCAGGGCTGCACAGTATATAGAAAATGTATGGTTATCGCAATATCAGCATGTGCAATATCAATATCACTTAGGAAAAAAAATAAGAAAAGACATTGCTGCTGCAGTTGTTGCAGGGTGCATTATATCAAGTCATACCGTCATCGCAATTTTCAACTATGATATCAGATAATACACCTTCTTCCTAATATCGTGCAGCCCTACTCCTCTACATACCAAACTATTCTGGAGTAAAAGGTAAGGTAATCTATCTGACAGCTAAAGTTTGGCTAAAACTTAATGCAAAAGGACAATGATCCCAAGCACACAATCAAATCTATAACCAGGTGGCAGAAAAAGTAGAGTGATCAAGGTGATGTTGTTCCAGTAAAAACCCACTGAAGTACCATGGTCGGACCACAGCACAAACAGCTGTGCATAAAAAAAATGTCTGTGATCTTATTTGAGCTGCAGCAGTAATGTAGAGAGCAGGCCTAAAATCCCCGCAGTGATGACAGAGCGATAGTCATTGAAAGAAATCAATCACCACACATTTAAAAGATCAAATTATGTTTTTAAAAACAATTTCCTGATACATTAAACCTTGGAACTGAAAGAGTATGTGCTTTCTGTTTCACATAATTGCATTTCTGTTTTCTCATTCACATTGAGGCAACTCCCTCATCGGGAAGAGAAACAAGTCCCTATAAGGTCAGTTTTAGGGGGAAGACTTGGCTTGAGTTCAGGGTAAATTAATATAACGTCCTAAGAAGTGCAGGAAACGGCTTCATATATAGCAGATAGCACGACGCAAGGACATCATTACTTTTAAACATAACATTCCTTAAAAAGGAAGTCCCCATACGATGGGCATGATCTGACATCAAGTCCTCAAAAGTGATGAAAAACATGAGTGTGTGTGTGTCAGAGAGGCATCGCACATTCCTCACCACAACCCCCCACATTCCCACCAACCAACCAACACCCCAGAGATCTGGGAGTCCGGCACACAGCTGACGTCACATTAAGAGACTGAAGACTACCAGAACCTGAGGGAAACCAGTAAAGCCAGGGCTGGGCAAACACTACCAGGGTTTACTGGCATTCCTGCGGTCTTTACCGCCGCTCCAAAGGCTTGAGGTAATTTAAATTTAACATGTGAGGCAGCTGGTGGATTAAGTTATGCGGCATTTATAGATCTGCAGTAAATGTGGGGGGACAAGAGAACCCAAGAACCCTGAGATGGAGAGGCTTTGCTTTCATAGAGTGTTGAAACTTGGTCGTATTAGGCAGGAGTCACACAAAGAGGAAAGTGTAGCCACTGCTGAGAGACTCCTTGATCCAAGCGTGGATCACTAACAGTAGCCTCTGCAGGGTCACACCAGTAAAACAGGCGCCCACGCTGCAGTTAAATGCTCCCAGGAGGACCACGCTGGCCGCACAAACACACCTCTAAACAAGGCTTTTGTTGCAGCCTATTGCTCTCCTCCTCCCCTGCTCTCAGCCCTCACATCCCCTCCCTGCCCGCTGCCACTCGGCCCGTCGACTGGGACACTGGGGCTTCTGTTCTGAGCTGCGTGGGAGAAAAAAAAACAAACAAAAAAAAAACCGGGCAGGACGAGGGGGGTGGCGTGGGGCGGAGGGGGACGACGAGCCAAGAGCCATCTGAAGAGGCAGAGGAAGTTGGAGAGGAGCTGAGAAACGGGAGAGAGGGGTGATGGAGCTGAGAGAACGGGAGGTGAGGGAGGAAGGAGAGTTTACAGCGTAAGTGTTACACAAGTTCCGAAGGTGTGAAAAAGAGAAAGCTGCCTGGTAACAAGGAGCAACGGAAATACCACCACCATCAAAAACTAGCTGCTATCCAACATCAGCAGGCTCGTATATGGTTCAGCAACCATTCATGTCAGCTTCCGACTTCTCTGAGAAGAGCGGTTAAAAAGAGACACAAGTAAAACTGTCAGACTGGATTCAGTCTCTGAGCTCCCCACAACCATGAGAATGATAAACGGTCCAGTGGTCATTCAAGACCTGTATTTAATTCAGCACAGTCCAAAGATGACATATCAGACGAGAAGATTTTATTTCAACCTTATGATACGCTTATTTGCATCTGATGGGACCAACTTGTTTAAAAATGAACTACAAAGAAAAAAAAAAAACTAAACACTTCTGAAAACCTGGACAGCGAACCCGGTTCATCCCTGCATCCCCAAACGTTCAAACTCCACCATGTAGAGAGAAAAAGACAAGACAAACAAGATCCAGAGACTGTCCTGTTTGACCCAAGGTCCTTGGAGATGGACTGAACATAAGCCGTCCTGAGGTCTGACCGGTTCTGACCAATCAGAACCTTAGATTGTGTTTGATGCCATGGACACTGAAGAGTGAAGGAAACCATCTGGTTTTTTTTTTTGTCAGTGCACATTTGGAAAGCGTCTGATGATACTGAGGTACATTGATGCTCATGACCCACCGTCAAATTTGCAAAGCGCTTTTGAAGAAACAATAAATGCCTTAAAATTTCCCAATGGTCCATCATCTTTCGGAAACATGGATGACAAAAAAGGTGCATCTTCATTACCCTTAAATCCTCATGTGGAACTGCAAATATGAAATATGTCTAATCAAAACACATCAATTTTGCAAAAACTTGCATATGTTGCAGACAGGTGAGGTGGTTTTTATGGCAATTCAAGAAAGGAATATTTTGCAAAATTGCAGCGAAAGAAGAAACAAGAGGAGTTGCCTCGGATAACTCATTTAAAAAAATTTTTTTTTTTGAAAATTAAAAAAAGGTTTTGCACCAAAACTGTTTTGGAAATGCAGCTCATGTTGAAGGTCCTTCCAGCTCTCGTTACAAATGGTCAAACCCTAAATGCGTGCTTTCAGAGTACTTCATGTACATTCAAACTAGATGTTTTCAGATGTTTGAGCCAGTTTTCACTCTTGAGACCGTGAGAATGACACTGATGCCTCCTGCCGCACCTACAGCAGACACAGATGCATGATAATCCTAGTTTAAAGAGGGCATTAAACCTTCCAACATGGACCGTTTCAGATCATCAGCTCAGCTTTTAGTCTCTTTATGTCATTCACGACTTCACTGAAGTGAAACAGGAACTTGAACTCATTAGTTTGCGCTGCCTTTCAGTGTCCTTGAAACCTGCCGCAAGATTAAATATGTGTAAAAGCGATTCTAATCTGAAAACCTTCCAGCGCCGAAGCCTCAGATCAAACAGATTACAGGAAACAGTCCTGGCGGGCGCGTACAGCAGACCGGAGCCAGACAGGTCAAACCACATCAGGACCGAATTATCCCAGCAGATTAAACCACATCTCAGAGTCAGGTTAAACCACATCCTGCCCTCTCTTTCCTCATCTCTACCAGCTATTATGTTCTTCCATTCCCTTAACAGTCCAGAGGAAGTGCTCATCATGCAAGTGAAGGCCAGGGCTTCGAGGATCGCTTTGAGCCTCATTCGTTCAGAAATATTTCCTTGAGGACCGATTCCAGAGAAGATGCTTCAACCAGTCTCTCGCTGTGTTCAATATGTATGAAGGACCAGTTTAGGACAGTGATGGACAATGCTTGGAGACATGCGCCGGAGCCAAAATGGATGTTGGAGAAAAATGTGAACCCTTTAAGATTTATGGCTCTGAAATCCTCTTTAATCAAGCTCCGTTATCAGGTGGAAAAAACTGTGTTAATGCAGACAAACTATTATAAGATGTATGTTTGATATCATGAGGACAGTTAGCAGTTTGCAACAGGGAGATCAATTACTTTAAAGATCCTCCTTGAGTCCAAACGCTCCCCCCCGCCTGACAGAGACAGAATATGCAGAGCTTTTATTGTACATCTACCTCGGCTGGCAGTAATCAGCTCAGCCATTAGGCACTTTGACGTGCCGCCTCAAGCTCTGGCCCAACGTCCACTCTCCTCCCAGTCGGAGTGAAACCAGGCCAAGCTGGCTGGGAGCACTGGGAGATGCAATGGTGGGTGGAGTGGTGAGTATGTAACAGTCACTGTGCAAGTGTCCCAGAAACGCCTCGCTGGTTCAAGGAGAAGTGATGGTGTCCTCTAACCAGAGATGAGATTCAATTCATCAAGTCTGATTCCTGCTCTGAACCTGTG
Organism: Hirundichthys speculiger; assembly: GCA_018398805.1. Taxonomy (NCBI): domain Eukaryota; kingdom Metazoa; phylum Chordata; class Actinopteri; order Beloniformes; family Exocoetidae; genus Hirundichthys; species Hirundichthys speculiger. The sequence continues at coordinate 1,588,604 of JAGFBZ010001279.1, read as the reverse complement.
TGACCAACTGGAAATGTTTTTAGGGCAATTCACCAGCAAGGAAATGAAGAGACTGAGCTGCTCTTATTTCACGTAGTGCTGGAGTCACAGCAGCATGACCCCGTGGTTTGGTCTCCCATCCCCACGGCTGTCAAAAGCCGTCCAAAGCAACTCTGGATTTCCCGTCCTGGCTGTCTCTTGCAACTACTGCCTATTGCTTTATGGCACTGTGTCACACACGTACAATGAAACTAGCTCACAGAGCTACCGTGCACAACATGGCAGACGCAACTATGAGACTAAAGACAGACGAAAAAAAATAAAGAGTGACTGAGTAAGCAAACCAACCAAGACCAAAAGGCTGATTTATACTTCTGCGCCAAAGCTACGCTGGTGCTCAACATTTATCAGCACCAACTCACGTGAAATATACTTTGTTTGCTCTGTTGCTATGTCTGAGCTCCATATAGGAAGTAAAGAAAAGGAAACTTGGCACTACGAGCTACAGCAGCTGCAGAAAAGAACCCACACATCTCACGGTTGGTGGTCTAATGACAGAGCGACGCAAACAAAAATGCACAAGTATAAATGCCAGAGATGGCGCAGGGACCATGCGTAGCCTAAAACCTTCAAGAAATTTAAGGCTCTTACTGACTGGACGATTTTAGGCCCAGTTTGCCAGTTTTGGAGCTCACAGACGCGTCAGTGGCAGACGGCTGCAGGTCAGGAGTCAGCACTAGGTCTTTATGTGTGAACAACTCAAAGACTCGTCAAAGATGCTTGCTGATGTGTCATAGATGCATTTCCAATGGATGATGGTTATAAAACCAAAATCAGATATCTGGAGATGTTGGGGGAATCCCTTTTCAAACTACAGCCAACGAGACAGCAAGGCATCGGGTGAAATCATCATGAAGACGCATCAGCAACGAGATGAACAGACAACCATTGGCCGTAGCCTGAAACCAGCTTCAGACAGTGTGGTAAAAGTTACTAAACTGCCATCTCTAAAGGGTGATCCGCTGAACCTAAAAATTACAATAGTTCCTTTCTGCCACTTTAAATCATATAATACATGGAGTTAGAAAAGAACTGAACAGATCAGACTTGATGTTTTTACAGAGGCACGTGCAACAAAATAAAGGTGCTGCTGTAAGCAGCATTTACTTCAGTGGAGACAAAATCTGTACACAAATATGTTTGTGTAGCGTTTAACTCTTCAATTCACTGAGACGTTTGCCAACCAAAAAAATAACATATGAAAGAAAAAAACAAACAAAAAAAACCCCAAAACAACAACTTGCTACATCATGCAGGGATGAGATAATTCAAAAGAACCTACCCAAAGTAGGGGATTTTAACTGCACGTAACAAGGGGGGATTGAAAAACATATTTCTTAACAGAGTTTGAAGCTCATCAGTACAAAACAAACATCATTTTGCTCTGAGTGCTGCCAAAATATAATGTAGACTTAAACGTCTGAGTACGGCATTTTCCCTGGTGAAAATCAGTCCCCTTATTTTAGGTCCTTCTCCATGAGCCAACGACTGCGCTATGCAGAAACACGAGTCCAGGATAGAGACGGGACCGGGCCTTTGCAGAGCAGAACACACGGGGCCGCGAGTCGAGTAGAGTCGACGCAGACACGCCGCAAGAAGATGCTGATAACAGCTGTAAGACATCTGGAGGCCAGGAGCTCATCTGGAATGTGCTGACAGATGCGCTGTCAATGCTTCAGATGCACAGAAAGCAAAAAAAAATAAAAAATAAAAAAATTCTTGCACAGCTTCACAAATGCCAACCAAAGCTGGAGGGATTTTGAGTTCAGTGAAACTGCAGGACTTATTCTGCGCCAACAAAGGATGGCAGGTTTGGCAAGCTCACGCTGCCTGACCTGGATCATCAGGGTTTACGTTTACGATCATTGGGTTTACGTCGCACAGATATACGGACGTACCGGTCTGATCAGGAGCTTTTGTTTATTTGCAGGTGAATCTGGCAATATATCCATGATTTCCTGTATTACAGGAGTGGTTTCAGAGGTTTCGGTTTCAGGGATGAAAAAAAAAAAACAAAACAAAACACTCATCTGGAGGGAAAATGATGCTACATTTTTCTACGGCCTGAAAAATGTGGTGCATTTGGCAAAGACTGTCTTTTTCTGATTTCTTTGGCTTAGAAGAAACCTTCCAGATTGTTAGAAAGTACGGCAGCCAGTCTACTACAGACTGGCGGGGCTCCAGTGGACAGTATCTTTAGCTCCGCCAGTTATGGAGCTTCATACTCACTGAGAGACTTCAGCAAATTTTCAAGTGATGACACAAAATTCAAGGAGGCAGGAATGCATGAGCCTTAAACTGGCTTCTCCAAACAAGTGTGACGGTGTCATTTTCCTCTTCTTCCCCTCATTAAACTCTTCCTGTGACTGAGTCACAAACACAGACCGGTTGTTTTAACCGGCCTCATTGCAGAGATTCAGAGCAACAAACTGGATTTATCCGAGAAGCCATGCAGGAGGAGCTGTTGTGATCTTGAACAGGTGAGAAATCACCTGCTCTGTTGAGGCATGACTGAACAGGAGCGGATTTAAATAAAAAAACAAAAAAGACTTTGAACTTAACGCCTCAGTAAATCCCAGAGAGATTTATCTGAGACTCTGTTGATATTTGTGTGATCCGCCGCTTGTCTGAAGTGGCTTCAGACGCACATATGACTCACGCACGGAGCCTCTGAAGTGCTGTTTTTATCCGAGTTTGTCCGAGGGCAGAACCCGAGACTTCCACCACAGAGCGGCTGCCACAAGTCCTGCAGCAGCTGGCGGGTGAAACAAAAAAAAAACTGCCACCGCCAAGATGTCTCAAATTTATCCCGTACAGAGTATCAGCCACGGCTGACCAGCTGAAGGAGCTTTGATGTCTTCTGGACTCCCTCCGCTACATCTCCTCCTTTATGACAGTTTGTCACATGATGTATGTTTGTTTTATTTTTACCTTGTTTATTTTTCATTCATAACTGAGGCAGCAACGCTCCACTGACGTTCAGACGGTTGGTTCTCACCAGCAAACGATGAATCCGTTGTTTTTCCAGTCAGGAAGCACATCACAGGCACAGGAATATTATCGGTTTATTAATTTAGGGACATACTTGATGACATCACATCTCGGCTAGCAGGCCCGCGGCATCTTCAAAAACGATTCAAGGCTCCACCTTGAATCGATTTTTAAATCAAAAACTGCAGTTTTAACAGATGCAACTGGCAAATCGCGAAGATCACGATCATTTGTACAGCTCAAAACTAATCATTCTGGAGTATTTTGCTACTTCCCGAGGAAACTTGACGGACATGTGTCATCATCTGGAAAAGAACGAACTGCATAAAAGCAGCCGTAAAGAGGAAGTGCTCTCGTCTGAGAACTAATATTTCAGTTACTCTTAAAAGCAGAGCGACTCGTCTTTCCAACATTATATTGCAGTAACAACCGACACCCAAAGTCCAGGTACAGGAACTGGTGCTACAAAAAAAACAATTATATCTGAATATCTCTAATCAAAGACTGCAACTTGCAGAACTTGTACGGCAAAAATGGAACATCTACGGAAACATTTGGGACAATAAACTTAATCCAACATCGAAAGAGTAGCTGTGTTTTGAAGCTAACACGGGCAAAGAGGCTAAAAACAAAGCTAACGGAGCGTGCAGCCTGCAGCCTCTGCTATCCTTCACTGACGGGTTGTTTTACTGGTTGATAAGAGCTCTGAGAAAGAAAATACATCCACAACTGCAATCGGCAGGTCAGGCTTTAAAGGAAACATATGATGTTTTCCTTTTTTTTTCCCAAGGCTTAAAAAAAATTCCTGAACGTGACTTTACTGCTCTTTTTATTTTATGGCAACTGTTGCAACAGGGTGAAGTCAGCCACTTGACTTCACTCAAACTCTTTATTCCACCTGAGGTTCAGCAAATGCAGCGAGGCCTGATGGAGATAAACATGTGGAGGCTGGATAATCCGGCTCCGAGTCTGTGATGGCACAGTACCCTGAATCCATAATCCGGCTCCGAGTCTGTGATGTCACAGTACCCTGAATCCATAATCCGGCTCCGAGTCTGTGATGTCACAGTACCCTGAAGGAGTGAATGACCCCAACGAGTCACATAAAAAAAACAAAACAAACTCAATCAGCAGATTAGTGACCGTAATGAAGATAACAGTCACCTGCGGTTCTGCTTGGAGGTGAGCGTACGCGACGCTGCCTGGACTCCCTGACCTCCTGTAAGCTGGAAAGCAGCTGTTTCCTCTGAGATTTACCGCGGTGCTTTACTGGCCTGCTGTTTACTCACTCAGCTCCCATTCAGAAACTTCATTTCCCTCCAACTAGGTCACAGTGAAAACAGCCGATTGCTGCAACAGATGAACGGCATTACGCTTCAAGAAAAAACAAGGCTGTTCAAATTAGATCCACATCACAGCAGGTGGCTTTATTATTATTTTGTTTTTTTACTCCTCTGGACAGGGTGTTGCACCTTACTGCAGGAGAAGGTGTGTGAAAGAGTGCTTGTCCTTGGGTCTGCTGTGGGAATGAGCTGCTGGAGGAGGGAAAAAATATCTAAAAAGTCTTGGGTGACCTATTTCGGCGCAGACTGAATGAACAGACCTGCCACCAGCAGAAGTCTTCAGTTCGGTGCTGTGATGTCACACACAGTCCTTTATTTAACACATCCTAAGTGCACTCTGTCCACCTTTTCTGATGCTTTTATTGCACTTTACAAGAACGATGGGACAATACAGCCCCCGTGGGAACAACAAAATGATAGGACCATAAACACATCTGCTCTTTAGGGCCGTTTTGAGGCCGAATAAACAAAGAGGAAGCTTCCTCTGACATGAAGAAAAAGACCCAAGAAGGAGATTTTTTTAATGGGAAATAAGAGAAAACATACTTAAAATATGTTTTGGTGTTTCCTTTTAGAAACATAAATGACACAAACCATAGAGCAGTTGTGATGGGCTTTTTTTCTTAATCAAAAAAACCTCAAAAGATATCTCATTTATTATCACCCACGGCAGGTCTCAAAGGCTTGAATCTACTAGTCTTCCTTTTCTTGGTTCTTGAAGATATTTGGATGGAAAGGGTGGCTTCAAGAACCGGGAAAAAAAAAAGTCCGGTTGTCCTGATTCCAGCCCTCAGACCGAGTCTGCTCCAGCAGAGAGAAGACACATGCAGCTCAGAGGTACGGGTCATTTCTGTTCACAAATGTACTAAAAGGAGCATGAGGCTATTACAGACACTGTAATAAAAACTGTTGTTTGAGTTGATCATAACATCCTGTATTTTTGCTTTGGCCGAAGATAAACTTAGAAAGACATGAACTCAGAACTGCTGGTTGAATGAGCTCAAATCAATGAGTTTGATCAAACGACTGAGTGTTGATGAAAGTGAAAATGCTCAACCTGACTTCCAAAGTGTCACAAATGTTTTTTTTTATTTTTTTAACTCAACCCTTCAAGCAAAAATTAATGGGAGCGTCTTGGTTTGTCAAACCAAACAGACTGGCTGCTTTGTCCTGGTGGTTTTTAGTTCCAGTAAGAATCACAAATCCTATAATCAACTTTAAAAAAAAAAAAAAGTAAAAACACAGCATTAACTTTAAAAGGAGTTAAAAACAATTTGATTTGCACATAAAAGTTTTGATTAATGTTTAATTAATTTTACAAACCTGCTGAAATGCAAAGTGTACAAACCAAACCTCATTAAAAACATCTAATCAGCTCATAAACTGATTAAATAATCAAATAAACTAATATCAATAGATTAAACAGTTATGGAAAATAATAATTGAATGCAACTCTGGTGTGAAAATACAGAAAGGATTAAAAAAAAAAAAAGCCTTAAAAAAACTATTTTAAAAAAAGTATAACAATTGGAGCTGATGAACTAATCGATTACTCGAGTAATTCATTGATGAAACCCCACGCCTACCTTCCAGACTGAAGTCCAGCAGCACGTACTCATACACGGTGTCCGTCTTGGTCTCCACCTGCGGTCTCTTCAGGGTGGAGTAGATCTTCCCGGGACTGCTGTCCTCCGGGTCTTCCAGCTTCCGCAAGCCGCAGCCCATGGTCTCCGAGGCGGGGACAGGCGGTCGCCCGGCGGGGTGGGAGAACCGGAGGATCCGCCGCCGACAGACTCTGCTGATGTGGAGGTTTGAGCGTTTAACGGGATCGCACCATCCCGGGTCGGTCCGGGTTAGGGTTAGGGTTATTCTCCTGTTAGGGTTATTCTCCTCCAGTGAGGAGCAAGGGAGGCCCGGAGGAGGACTTTTTGAAGCGGTTATTAGTGGAAACGTGTCCCGCTGGGGAGGCTGCAGGACTGGAGCGTGAAAGGGAGGAGGCGCGCTCCCGCCCTGGAGAAAAGTTTCTCCCCACAAAGAAGCTGCCGAGGAAAACGGTACTGCTTCCGCTGAGAACTTCAAAATAAAATAACACAATACAGCAGCCATTCCCAAACTACAGAATACCAAGGCCATTTGAAATGTGAAACATCTCTGCGGTCCATGCACATTTTTAATCACAACTGTGATCAACATACAGGACTAAAAGCTACATTCCAATATTAATGTAAGCGGTCAACAAATAAGGTGTCACTTGTCATTTTAAGTTAGGATAACAGTAGAATAACACTTATTTGGTTTGTTTTATTATTTCTAAATATTTGTTTAATCGCGTAATAAATATTTTACAGTAATTAAAGACATATTTCAAAAAATCAACAGTTGAAAACATTTGATTATTTTTAATGACCTCTCACGGCCCACCTGCAGTACCATGACGGCCCACCAGGGGGCCGTGGCCCATACTTTGGGAATCACTGGAATACAGCATACCCTTGAAAGTTTTTGTAACGTATCAGCAATTTTATTTCTTTAATAGTCGATTCATTGTTAACTGTTCAAAATGAGTCCCGATCAACAGTTAACCAAGAATTATCTGCTCATCCTTTAACGTCCACTTATCCAGAACCTGAGCAAAAAGGGTGAGACCTCCCCCACCCCAACCCCCTCCTCCAAGAGGATGCGAAAGCTTCAACTACGAGATATTTAAAACTCTTTCCAGCATGTCCTGGGTCTGTCTCGATGCCTTCTCCTAGTTCGACATACTCGAAAAAAACCTCTCCAGGGATATGTCCAGGTGGAATCTAAACCACCTGGAACACCTCAACTGGCTCCTCTACTCTGAGCCTCTGATTGAACTTCTCACCCTATTTCTAAGATAGTAACTCTGAAAGAGAGACTCATTTCAGTTGGGATCTCACAAGTTCAGGTAGGATCTCACAAGGCATACTGGTCCTGGGGGACGAGCTAAAGGCTGATCCAGTAGAGAACTCAATGACCCTTGCCTGGGACGAAGGTTACCAGGGCCTCATCCTGGAGGAGGGGCTCGTTGGGGAGATACCGGTGGCCGTGCCTTTTCCATGGGGTCCAGCCATGAGGTCAATCAAGCCACATGGGTTTGTTCTTCTGTGGGCTCACCACCTGCAGGTCAGGTGCCGTTTGTTCTGGGTAGTAACCAGAGGTGTGGAGTTTGGTGTCCTGACCCTTAGCTTCTAAAAGTGGATCTTGGTAGGAGTGTAATGACCTACATCCAGGGTTCGAATTACACAGTGACCCTTGGGGGAGCCCTATTTTACAGTGTGCACCATGACTTTCCCATGTGCACATGCGCATATCACTATCAGAGTGCCGCCAATAACACATTCAGACTGTCTGTCAGCTCAGGAAAGCAGATGCTGTCTTTTCTGCTGCAAGGACTTAATTTACTTTTATAACAAGAAAATAAAAACACCCCAAATTTTTGATTTCTTATTCTGCAACAAATGCATTTTGTTTAATAATTGAAAAAGTAAACTATTGCCCGAATACAAGACCGCATATTGATATCAAAAATTATTAAATTAAAAAAGAAGAATGTCGTAACATTTTCTTTGATTTTCATTGATTTCTTCATCTTGGCACAAGACTTTAGGCTTTTTAGACCTTTCTGAATATTTCGTCCACTTCTACCCTCTCAAATATCCCAGATAAGTAACTACATTTTAAATGTTACTGTCTAATATGAATTTATTACATGGATATACATATATTAAACACAATGACCAGTTCGAGATCAAATCTTATTCAAAATCGAAATGTAGTTTATTTAACAGGAAAACAAGTGCGTCCATTAAACATATTAGGGCTGCAGCCATCATAAGATAACCTGAAACAGGTACATCTGGTATCTGGACATCTCTCCATGTCTTTGGTTATCATCACCTTTATATCAGACTTTATTCTCGACATAAAACTGAAACTGCATTTTGACTTTCATTCTCGACATTTTCGACATTAGTCTCATAAGTGAGGAATGAAAAAAAAATCATTGTCCAATTTTTTTTCTCAGTGTGGCCCTAATACTCCATCATAACTGGCAAAACAGTTCCTACAAGAATCATTTTTAAAAAGCACATTTTTTAATAGCACTCAGACCATTGTTTTTTTTTTCTAACCTTATGTAAACCCCCCGATTAGTGAAAGGTGAGGTACCAATATGCATATTTCTTAATGGTAACCGGAGCAACCGGAGAAGACCTGTCTGAGTCAAACTGGGAGCCTTCAATTCATTTGTATTGTGCCAATTCACTCCATGGTGGAAGGTTCTCCATGGACTCTTAAAGCGTAAATGCAGGTGTAGTCAGTGTTTCCCCAGTTGTTTTCAATCTGGATCTTTACGTAAGGAAAAACACTGTTATCTGCATTATGCAACTTTAAGGTCTGAAAACTGCCAGCATCTGGATCATATTCTGCCGTTCCTAAGAAGGTGCCTTCTTCATTTGTTGCCTTCATTCCATAGATGGAGAACTTCCTCGGTGCGCTTGTTATCAACCCGTATGGCGACTGGCTTTTCATTAAGTGGCCGAGCGTCACGTCAGTGATGGAGATGGGCTTCGACAGAGAGATGATCAAATGCCCACGGTCCCCTGGGAAACACCAGCATTCACCTGCATGTAATGCTGAACGTTCCTGTATTACTCGTTGCAGTCCATCACGTAAACCACACCAGTTTAATAATCTGCACCATGTCCACTCTTTGTGTTCTGGGGGTCGATACGTGTCTGACGACAAATATCCGACAACTCTTGCTCCGAGAAATCTGGAAGCAAAGTTTGGTTTCGTATCAGCCCGAGGTAAAAACATGTCCCACTGCTTCTGTAGAGATTCCAGTTCCCCCTTCACTTCTCTTAACTCAGAATACATATTTACAAAAAGTAAAATGAAGAATAAGAGAACCCACATAATGGTCGGGGGTCTTGGGATGTTTTTTCTTTGGGCCTTTACGGTTTCTCTCTCATTTGCTTGAGGGCTCCTTGTATCAAACACGCTTGACTGAGTGGCCTGATCATTGACAATTTGCTCATCACCTCTGAACCCGTCAATGTTTATGTCATCTTCCATGTTTGCTACATTGATAGGATTTTGGTTACCTCTGGGATATTTCCTTATCCTTCGAAAGACCCTATATAATCGCTCTTTGTAGGAGATAACTGGCCTTCCTTCATCTGTATAATATTCAGCTTCTTGCAGGCGTAAACTTCTTCGCAGCTCTACTCTGTTTGATTCTGCTGACATTTTTATTCTCTGTTGTGAAGAACTAGATGTCCAAGTATTGGGTGAAATTATGGAGGTAGATAGTTTTGTACTGCTATTTGTACTGGCTTGTGTGCCTTGTATGACGTCACAGGTAACTGTGACGTCATATAAGACGGAATGTTCAAACACTTCGAACTATAAGCCGCTACTTTTGTCCCAAGCTTTAAACCATGAGGTTTATACACAGAGATGCGGCTTTTCTATGAATCTTTCTTCAGCCCTCAGGGGGCGCTCTAGCAGGAAGCGGAAAAACCAAAAACAACCCAAGTAGTTAAAGGCTACTCTGTTTTTGTTAAGTAGCCTATGTTGGCTATGCTACTCTACATTCCTTTTGTGAGCATCAATACCTGTTATTATTGGACAAACTGATTAATCCAGGTGTGTCTGACTATTGTGGCTACTCGGACACACCTGGATTTATCAGTTTGTCCAGTCAGTTTGTTGGTTCCCCAGCGGATTTCAGGGTTCTGAGTGGATCCGCCGCAGAGGTAAGGTTTTAATCACAGATGGGGACGCAGCGTGGAGCCAGCAGGTCCGCGATCCGGCTCCAAAGCGGATCCGGCACTAAGTGCAACTGGACCCCGATACGGGTCCGTTTCGCGGGTCCGTTTCAGATGTCTTTGTTGTATGCCGTGGTTTCACAGGAGGAGGAAAAATAAAGCAACTTGGTTTTAGTTTACAGGAGGAAAATGAATAAAACCATCAATGACCTTTCTGTTTTGTTTGATCAGCACTTTTACTGCTGTGTTACAGGTTCTGTTCAGAAACAATCAGTTCAGGTATGTCAGTGGTTTTTCAACCTTTCTTGAACAAACTCCCCAGTGGGCCACCACGATGAAATAAATAAATGAACCATACTACAACATGAGGAGGATATTTTTCACACATGATAAACCCGCCAGTGGTGAATGGACAGCTCTTCGCGCATACGCCCCAACACGCAACAGCACAACATTACGGAGGCACACGTTTACACTTTGGACTATTTCCGCAAACAACGCACACACATCCAGCAGCGCTATGCACGGTGCTGAAACAAGCTCCGATATTCAATTCAATTCAACTTTATTTGTACAGCGTCTGTTACAATGTCAGTTGTCTCTAGGTGCTTTACAGAGACCCAGTGATTTCAAGTGATTTTCAATAAAACAATACCAGCGTCTTAGTTTGGGAACATAAATCATAAAAATCAATCTGATAAATCGGACCAAAGCCAGACCGACCACTAGCTGAAGTAGTCGGTCCACTTGCACTGTTGTCAGTACCAACCATGGCTGTTACTGTCTTCGTTTACTTCAAAAATCCAAACTGTCCGAGACTTGGCTGTTTCCGTTTGGACATTTTCAATATAATTTGAGGATAAGCCAAATATCATTCGCGTACATTCCTTCAATTTCAAATACAGTATACCACCAAAAATCCCCCCAGTCCACCGATTCACTAATGAGGAGTTCATGTGCGGCTACGTAAATCAAACAATTCTCCTCCAGCGTCGCCACGGTTATAACAGGAATATATGGAATTATGTTAACTAGTTGAGGCAAATGTTTAGAAATATTGAACATTAAATAGCACATAAACACACACAGCCATGACATGTTTATTCATTTTTATTTCAGGAACCTCAATGTAGTGAAAATTAAATATATCTTAAAGTGGACAATTCTTTAGAGCTCCCCCTAAATGTCTCAGGGCCGGCTCTCAGGGGAGCTCATGTCCCTCTCGGGGGAGCCGAGCTCCCCTTAGCTCCCCCGTAATTCCAACCATGCCTACATCAATGCATTGATTCAGTGATGAATGATCTAATAGCACTGGTACAAAATTCAACTATCGATCAGACATCAATACATGTAAATCCTCAATAATAAGTGATACCAAATGGCCATTTGTAATTTATTTGTATTAAAAAAAGGTCTTCTTTTTATTTAACTGTCAGGTTGACGCCAGAAATAAAAATGTGAAATTACATTTCAGTTTCTTACTGTGATTTTAACATGAATGAAACGATTGTGTTCAATGGTGACTGACTTTGTGATACCTGTGAACATCCAGCCATCATCCAGTGTAACGATGTATCGTTACACCCTTATCTCTTGGGACAAAAAGCAAGCAAACAAACAAATAAACAAAACAAAGAAAAACCTGTAAATTTAGAAATACTTTTTTTTTTTTTTTTTTTTTACATTTTGACAATTTGCTGAATGGCATCTTTGCAGGTTTTTTTTTCTGTGTGGTGTTTGCATGTTCCAACCATGTTCCTGTACTCCATCTTACATTAAGGGATTAACAAACTGATCTCATTGACTTTACAGGATACATCGTACATTAACCATTCTCATTTGTTTTGCATTTGTCATTATATTTCAACACCAGCACCCGAATAACATTTACATCTGTTGCTGTTCTCACTATCTTTGGCACTTCTGGTTCAGTTACTACCGTGTTTAATGTATGGTGGTCCAAATATCAGAAGCTAGTTTTGACATGGGAATTACTGTGGGGGCCAAATTTGGGGCGAAGAAAACTGCAGATGCTTGTTTGGCCCAAACGTTCTTGACTGTCAGAAGAGTTCCTTGGATTTCCCTCAGCTGCATTAATTATGTCCATAAAAACAACCTTTTTGTCTACTCTGTATGATTTTTTTTTTCCCTTTTCTTAAATGTTTCTATCGAAGTGTACTGGCTATTGTCCACGTATCAAAGATTATCTCCAGATGTTTCCCGCCTTTCCATATGCTTTTATTTTGGAGTGGAATTTGTCGCATCCGGTGTGGGTGCAGGTAAGGGCTGTGAGTTTCATGTGCCGGAGCTTTCAGTAGGAGAAAAACTTCCCTCTGATCTTTGAGTGTGTATTTTTTTTTTTTTTTTTTTTTAACAGAGGTGAACCATTTATCAAAATAAAGCCTGTGAAGGCAGGAGGAAGGTCAGTGATGAGGAGACGTGTTCCTACTGGCTTCACTGCTCCAACTTTGAACTCTCTCTTTAACCTTTCAGCGGTGGTGGCTGGTTTTCCAGGCGGTGCCACTGACAAGCATTTTCATAAATCACTCTTAGTTATTCACTGTGCCGAGAAGATTAATTTCTTGTGGTTTTCAGGGTTTTCTCGTAGCGCCGTGAACAGTTTAATGTTTTAACTGAAAATGTCTCAGACTCTACAGGATGGTTTGGAACAAAATTTTGTTTAAAGAAAAAAAAAAGAAACATTCAGGGTTCCCAGGTTACAGATAACTTGAGTTAAAACACAACAGCTGAAAGAGGAAATGTCATTTCTGTCTTTTGCTAAAGAGGCTACATCAGTATTTCCGAGCTGCTGTGGCCATGTGGAAGTAAGGAAACTTGCACTTCATCAAATGACCACTAGGGGCTGGCCCCAAAAGCAGGTCAATCTCCATGTGCCTTCGTGTTAAAATGTTCAACCTCACAGCAGAAATAACCACACTTAAAGTCATAGCCAGATGTCTCATCTATTTACAGGAGGTGACATTATTAAGTACCTCATCAAAATTGGGTTGTTGCCCGGACGACGCCTGGCATGGATGCTACGTGCTGCCGCTCCGGGGGACTTGTCCCTGCGACACTGGACACTGGGCGCTCCAGTTTGTGCCCGGTGTGTGGTGATTTTGCGGTCGGGTGTCGACGTGCTGTCTGGGAGTGCCGACCAGTCCTCTTGCGGCTGGTGGAGACGTGCCGCTGCAAACATGGACGGTGTCGCTGGGGGCCGGTTCGGGAAAGCTAATCCTGAACTGCTACCCGCGGCAACCACCGCCACTGGATCCGGGCTGCAGCGTCGACTGAGCCGGGACGGGAGCATGCTGCCCCTATCCAGCAGTCTACACGCCGGGGTGAGTCAGCTGACCTGGCAGGGGCCGTCTGGAGACCTGGTTGGGCCCGGGACTGCCAGGGGTGACGACAACAACCTGGTCCGCATGATGAACCGGGCTCTGGGACGGTCGGCTCCGTCGCTTGCCAGACTGAGGGAGCTCAGTCTTCCCAGAAGAGACAGTTTGGTTCATCGGTGTTTCCTCCTCTGACCTGGAGATATCTCACTTGAGTCATCATTGTGGAGATAAACTGGTTTTAACGGCTGTTAACAGGTTTTAACGGCTGTTAACTGGAGTTAGCACTCGGACCACAGGACCGGGACATGAAAAGGCAGCGCTGGATGCCGGCAGCTTCTCTAGTACACCAGACTGTACTGAAATTTGAATTTCCCCCTTGGGGGATCAGTAAAGTATATTTTAATTTGAATTTGAATTTGAAAATTGTGTTGGGCCACACATTTATGCATAATTAGGGGCGTGGCCTTTGTAGTGACAGCTATATTGGAACCACCTAGCATCATCACTTTAGCCGCTTTGCACTCTGCATTTACAGTAAATTTGACATCTGAGCTGTGAATTGCAAGCTAAGAGAGAATAATCAATCTTCTTTATTTTAATTTTTTTGAAGATATGGCTTGTTTTGCTGTTAATTGTACTAAGAGACCACCGCAAAAGACTCTGAGTTGGTCTTGAAGGGATCAGAGTCGAATACCGTTAAATGGCTTGTGACCTTTGGCCCTGGGAATTACTGTTGAGCTGCTTCTGGCTGCTTAGCTACGCTTCGACCGCCCCGCTCAAAGCTTAGCTAAGCAGCCAGAAGCAGCTGCCTTCATCCCTTGGTCAATAACTGGTAGTGAAGGTTAACTGAAGGTCGTCCGGTCCAACGGCCTCTAGCTTGTTGGCTGCTACCTCTCGCAGCAGCAACTGGAGCAGCAGTCCTCTGGCTGAGCGATCTTCGCCTCAGACTCACCCAAGACCCTCCGGATTGATTAACCAGACTGCTAGCCAATAGGCAGCCAATCGTGCTCCACCTTGTTGACAACTAGGGCACGACTGTGGCTGAGCGAACGCGGCTTCTGGCAGTGTACTGCTGTTCCTTGTTTCAGCTTTGGCAGTATTCCTTTCTTCTGTCGTTTAAGTAGCGACATCTGAAATAAAGCTAGTTGGGCAGTTTCAATCAGCATGAGTGTAAGGTAACTTTAGTTAGCATCACAGATTAGCGTGGCAAGCTAAAATAGCTAAGGTGGGCATGTTCCGGTAGGGTTGCAGGTTTGCTCGTCCCACACCTTTGCTTGGTTTGGACCAAGCAGATCTGGACAGCGTCAGGTCCCGAAGGTCGGGCTTGAAACGGACTCTTCTGAAAACTTGTGGGTGACATCACAGATGATTTGTCCAATTCTTTTCATACAGCCTATGCTCTGACTGTCTCTTTGTAAAAAGTTCTTTTGAGAATTGGCTTTTTTTCTCTCAGTTGTTTTGTTTGTGTTTATTTGCTTTAAATCACTATGGTTGATTATTGGTTTGCATTTTTAATTGTTTTTATTTGAGTTTGTTTTAGTCTCCTTGCAATTGATTTTGGTCTCTTTGCGGTAGTTTTTGATCACTTTATCATTGTTTTGTTCCCCCACGTGGCCATTTTTAGTCTTGCCTTGTCTTTTTTATCATTTCACTTTGAGTTTGTTTCAATCTATTTGGGATTGTATTATCCCTATTTGTTGTTGTTTGGTTTCTCTTTAAGTTGTTTTGTGTTTTTGTGTCGTTTTTGTCTCTTTACGGTTATTCATGTGTCTTGGGGTTTTTTTGAGTTTTACTAAATTACTTTAGTGACTCATAATCATTAAAAAAGATCACGATCCAAATGAAAAATCAGAAAGTAGAATGTACACTCGAACGAAATAGTGTTGAAAATACTAATCAGAGGAAACTTTACAATGTACACAAAACCTAAAATCAACCAAAACGCACTAAACACCGTGTAAAACTTTGAGGCAAAGATTCAAATGTATGTTCTTGGGCCCTATCTTGCGCCAAACCTCCAAAACCTGCTATTAAGGGATATTAGGTATTGGGAGGGGCGTTCCCCCACAAAGAACGCAATCTTCCACCTCCCAAAACCCACGATCTTACCTGCAAAAACCACTATATTATGCACACATTATGCATGGGAGTGGTTAGGGCGTTCCACCTGTTTAACCAATCAGTGCGTCAGTAGCCATTGCCTTTAAGAGCAGGTTGCGCTACCTGCAAACTGCTATGTAGCGTCTTTTCACCCAGATCAGAGCAGCTCTCATGGGCAGCTGGTCTGGGACTCTGCTGTAGAGCTTCCTCCTCTTTTTTCCTCCTCCTTCTCTGCACTGATATATACATAACTAGCTCTAACTAATGTGGAGCAAATGATTTAATCATTTCTTTTGTACTCCAAGAAGTTCCAACAAACTGCTCAGAAAAAAAATAGAGCCAGTGAACTTCCAGGAAAGCATTTCTTAACTAGAAAAGCACTCAGAGAGCGCAGACCTCCGCCAAGCACAACAGTTCTCCCATACAGCGATTTACAGATTGCGATAAAATCCGCCTTCTGGATCAGATCCGGATCAGCCTCTGAAATGTTATAGAGGTTTTCAGTGTCAATACCTGAGTGAAATTTAATGAGCTGTGGGCAATAATTAACGGAGATGTTGAGAAACAAAATTTTCGGCCCCATTGAGCGCGTTACGGTCTCAAGCCGGGTTGAGAACCGCAACCTTCCACCTCTGGGGCTCCTGCGCACAACCCACTGCGCCACCTTCAATCCTCTACATGGACACTCAGATCCACCTATGTTCACCTTCCCATCCGACGAGCAGCCCAGGTGTGGCACTGCACACCTGTACCTATTCAGTCATCATTCAACCAGACTCGTCTCCAGATCTTCCCACAGAAAACGCCTGATCCAGCCATTCGCAGTGCCACCTCCTTGCCTTCGTCGTCCCCTGGATTGTTGGTTTGGCTGCCAACCCTCGAATCCTCCTTTTTTACATCTGAGAGAATTAAACTCTTAAAATTCCAGAACTCCCTTACTGTCTCCATTGTGGTTGCTTTAGGGTTCAAGAAACAACAAAACAGCGCAATGTTATCGAAAATTTGAAAGTGATCCAGAATCCAGGATTCCTTCCGGATCACACCCAAAATAAAATCAGTTCTTCCTTTTCACATTTCTGACAACTCCTGAAAATGTCATCAAAATCTATCCATAACTTTTTGAGTTATCTTGAACATATCCCCTGCGCAAAGACGCACAGCTGCGCCAAGACGCATAGCCGCTGGAAGCGGTGCTTTTTGAAATACTGCAGAACGGATCATTGGATGAGCATTGAGCCAGAGGAACACGTATGATGACATCTACCTTCTACTAGTGAGCACATCTCAGGTGTTCCGAGCGCAAGGAGAGAGTCAGAGGGATACGAGCACAGTACAAGAAACTCCACAACAGAGTTCTGTGATCTCCTCGTTTCCTCCACAGCAAACATCTGAATGAGATCATGTCACAGCTGTACAGAAATCACCTGCCCTTAAGAGAATAATGTATGAAAGTAATACAGTGATGCATAATCGAGAGGTAGAGCCGGTTGTGCAGTCCACATGTGACTG
This sequence comes from Hirundichthys speculiger, assembly GCA_018398805.1. NCBI lineage: Eukaryota > Metazoa > Chordata > Actinopteri > Beloniformes > Exocoetidae > Hirundichthys > Hirundichthys speculiger. The sequence continues at coordinate 1,571,492 of JAGFBZ010001279.1, read as the reverse complement.
GGTGGACGCGCAATGACAGGATTTGGACGCGCTCTTTTACGCGCCGACATGCGAGTTGCACTTTCCACAAACTCGGTATCTTGCGGTACTGGTGTCTCGCAGATTTTGGGTATTGGGTACCACCCATTACCCAATACCCAAAATCTGCGAGATACAGGTACCGCAAGATACCGAATTCGTGGAAAGCGCAGGAGACACGCCCATTGCCGCGCCCACAATGTGCTTAAGGGAGACGGCAAAATGGGTAACAGGTTTTGGGAGGTGGAAGATTGCATTTCGGTTGGCAGAGGCTCCTAAATCTGAGATTTGCAGGTAATGGGTATTGGGTATTGGGTATTGGGAGGTGCAAGATAGGGCCGCTTGTGTTTATAACACTCAGAAGTGAAAGGAAAGCCAGTTGAATTCTTGCCTTTTTGTGATCTGGCGTCAGTTGTCTCGCTCATCAATGAGCCTTTCAGTTAGAACATTTATGAGTGCAAACAGTTTAACGAGCATCTCTCCGTCTCTAATGAGGGAGCCTTCCTGCTCTTCTTTGGAGCTAATGGTCATCAGTAGAGAACAGAGAGCGACAGAGGTCAGAGGTCAGCAGCGTATGAGTGTGTGCGGCGCTGCTCCGGATGTCGTTACTCATCGCAACGACTCTGCACGGCAGCCGTCGGGGTTTTGGGTTACAGAGATGTGCCCCGGCGTTCTGGCGTGCACACACTGATTGAATTATCTTCTTGGCCACAGTGTTGGTGATAGAGAAGAGCAGATGGCTGAGAGGCAGAGAACAAGTCAAACTAAAGTCAAATAAAGTCTTAGTTATGAGATTAACGTTGACTCGTTAATAACGCGTTAACGCAAATTCTGTTTAACGCCACTATTTTTTTAAACGTGAGATTAACGCACACACGTTTCTGTAAATATAACCGTCGACCAATAAGTGTATTTACAGTCAACGTGTGGGACAGACATGGAGACAGAAAAAGGTCTTATGAACGGCAAGTTTAGCTTTAAGGTGCCAGATGGGTCTGTTGAGAAGAAATAGATTATTTGTATTTACTGTTGCTGTGAATTGAGTTACCACCGCAGGGCGCGGTAAAGTTAGTTTCACATCCAACACTCGCTTGTTTTTTTCTCTTTGAACTTTAATAGCGTCATGAAAATGGCACCGATTTCATCCAGGTTGGTATTATTTTGTAGACATAAGTATGCCAGACATTTCACAAGTGTCATCAACCCTCAAAGCTCAGTGAGTGAGGCTAAAACTCTAAGGAACAGCGCTGAATGTCCTTCTGAGTACCTGCTGCTGCCGTGGAGTTTAGGGACCGTCAGCAAATTACTGCGGTCAAGCAGCAGCCCCGACTAAATACACTACGACGCATGATGAATTGAGCCCCCAAAAAGTACGGCAGCATTGGTGGACTTCTGGTTTTCAATCTAAAGGCTTAAGAAAAAAAAAAAAAAAAAAGAAGCAGATCCCTGTGACCCTGTATAGGACAAAATGGGTATAGATGATGGATGGATAAATAGAACATTAAAAAGATGCGATTAATATGCGATTAATCACGAGTCAACTATGAAAATCTTTCGATTAATTGCGATTAAAATATATATAATATGTAATCGACTGACAGCCCTATAAGTAATACTCCATTAATCCTCAAAAGGAAATGATATAGTTACAGTGTAAATAACTGGAAGTTATATAGCTAAACTAGTTGAATTCAAATAAACATGAGTAGAGAAACTTTCGGATCGGAGGATTGAAAGCATGGGCGAGGCTAGCCCTTTTTTAGGGGTGCCTCAGCACCCCTAAATTGAAATTCAGCACCCCAAAAACCTGGTGTAAGAAATGTTGTTATTCTAAAATTTTAGTTCCCATTTGACAGGCTTAGATAATGTCCAAAACTTAATCCATAGTTTGTGATTTAAGTTTATATTTTAAGAATGAAAATGAAAACAACCCCGCCTAATGGTATCATCCTCTTCTCACTAACGTTACTTGTGGGTTGTGGTGGGGCTCATTGGGTGCTCAGCACCCCTAAAGCTCTGACCCTAGAATCGCCCCTGGTTGAAAGATCACCATGAATGCATTGGAGGGTTGCGTTTGTGGCCTGGCAACACCTGTGGTGATGACATCACCTGCAGCATTGGCAGGTAACACCGGTGAACTCTCTCAGTCAGCAACATGGATGGAAACGTACTGCCTGCAGTTCAGCATCTGGGGTGCAGACGCTCCTTCACAGTAACATGTCCAGGTTCATATCACCTGTTGTTCACAACAGCTGAAAGGACTCCAACTCGGCTTGTGTCGGTCTGTCTCATGTGTTTTGTTCACCTGTATCGTCTAAAATCCACGTAGGGATGCTGGAGTCCAGAACCTGCTCCTGAAACATGATACCCCCACTGTCTCGTATCAGAGCAACAAGCTCATCCACCTCACACCTCCACATGATGGTTGATGGGGAAAAAAAAGTAAAAAATTGTTCTTTTTGATCATCATTTTCTTTCCTGCTAGACATCCTCGACTTGTCTTCTTCAACTTGCCCGTTTTTGAGGTCTTTTTGTGACGGTTAACAGGCGTTAGGAAAGCTGCTGCCTTCACATGAAAACAACTTTCCGTTGTCACCACAAATCGTCCAGGGAGAACAGCATCCAAACCAGCATGGAAAAATGTTTTGAAAGGAGAGAAAAGCTCAGTAAAAGCATCGCAGTGATGTATGAAGGCTGCCACTTGAGCTGCGCCATTCTAGACTTTTGTTTCTTTTTTTTGTGTTGAGTTTTCCAGAGGCGCCGAAACGTCCAGCTGCAGCTGATTCCATGTGTCTTTGTGATTGCCATTGACGATTGTTGATTTTGTCATGTCTTCTCTAATTTTCTGTCAATATTTGAGTCACGTTGAACTAAACCCTCCTGTATCGTAAACTCAGGGATGATGCAGCTTAGTTTCTGAACGCAGTTTCTCATCCAGTTCACATCTGTCCCATCATGTTCTTGAACGTCTCAGCCTCAGGTCCAGGTTAATCAGGACAAGACCTTTACAAACAGAAGTGAGCACAAAACACAAATTACTAGGGCTGGGCAACGATTAAAATTTTTAATCGCGATTAATCGCAATTATTTCCCTGATTAATCACGATTAATCACATTGTATACGCAAAATCAAATAATGAATTCAAAAGTGGTGTAAAGGTCACTTTTATTTTAATGTTCTGCTGCCATATGAACTAAAGTGCCATGACATTTGTTGTTCAAACACTTTTAACATCAGCACTTGTCAGTAACACATATTTAGTGTAAATCTCGTCTTAAAAAATGTAAAATAAAATAAAGCTTATTGCCACTGCCAGGGCATTAATGTCATCCTGTTTTTATAAATAAAAAAAAAAAGTCTACAAACAAAATCCAACAAAATGATTGTGTCTCAGCACAATCAGAACATTAAAACAGGTCATTTCTGAGGTAACAGCAGAAACTTTTAACGGGGAGTTCAACTTGTCAGTTGTTACAAATAACCTTGTTTCTGTTGAATCCTCCGTCTGGGAGAACTTTAAAATGAAAATGTCCATGTTAAAGTTCAGTAACTTTACCAATCCGTGTATCATTCAAAAATAAAAAAAATTGTAAAAGTGACATTTTATTATGTTTTTTGTTTTTTAATCTAACACAAAAAAATGGAAAATGCCTGTTTTTTTAATATTTAAATTTTAGACTTGGATCAAAAATACGAAATGAAAAAACAGGCCGGACCACAGAACAGAATTTGTTTTATAATCGAGGACTGGACTTTCTGTTGTCATTACACATCTGTGCCACTAGATGGAGCCGCACTGCAGTAACCAGCTAGAGAACAGCAGGACAGTGAACACATGGAGCAGATCTGATGGAACATGGAGGAATGACGTGAAAGTTTTGTTGCAGTCTAGAATTTTTTTTCCCAGACAGAATTGTTAATATTTCTACCTGAGTTGCTACCTGAACTGTAAAGTTGATGGATTTTTACCGTTCTCCATGTCTGTTTTAGCTTTACTGCATGTTTACCTGTCTTGTATGGAGCCCCGTTTGGGTCATAATTCAATGAATAAATGAGTCTATTATTATGAAATACAGGCATTTATTATTATGAAATGTTTCCTATTATTATGAAATACATGTTTATTATTATGAAATGTTTCCCATTATTATAAAAATATGTGTATTATTATGAAATGGTTCCCATTATTATGAAAATTTTTAATTATTATGAAATATATTTGTATTATTATTTAATCTTAGTTAAATGCATAATAGTTTATTTCAGAATGTTTTTTTTTTTTAATCTAAGAATGAGTTTTTATATCATTGCTTCCTTTTTCATAAGAATAAGCTTTTACTTAATGGCTTCGTTTTTCATAAGAATGAGCTTTTACATAATAATGACATTTTACCACTGGGCGGGACCAGTGGTTGACCTGCAAGTTCATTGGTTGATCCATCTCCATGCAGTTGGTGGGGGACTCGCATTGAGATTGTTGGCTACCTCTCGGAGTAAGTCAGAAAAGGATCTTTCTCCTGTTAACATGCCGTCAAAATCAAGTTTTCCCTACATTTCGCGCTACGTTTCTTAGTCGATGTCAACTTTTAACCGTAAACTGAGGTGCATTCTGCCACCTACTGGCCTGGAGTATATACACTGCACCTCTCACCACTATCGATATTCACTGTTCTGTTGCTTATGACTGAATGAAAGAGCAGCCAATCACATAAATGGCTCCGCCCTCTCTGCTGTGATTGACACACACATCATTCTTATGAAAAACAAAGCCATCGTTTTGTAAAAGCTCATTCTTATGAAAAACGAATCCTTATTATGTAAAAACTCATTCTTATGAAAAACGAAACCATTATCATAATAATGGGAAACATTTCATAATAATGGGAAACATTTCATAATAATAAACATGCATTTCATAATAATGGGAAATATTTCATAATAATAAACATGCATTTCATAATAATGGGAAATATTTCATAATAATAAATGCCTGCATTTCATATAATAGACTCATTAATTAATTGAATTATGACCCAAATGGAGCTCCATAGTCTTCTAGACTTTTCAAAACAACAGCATGTGAGCAACATGCGTTAACGCACGATAAAATAAATATCGGCGTTAATAAATTAATGCAGTTAACGCGATAATAACGCGTTAACTTGCCCAGCCTCACAAATTACCAAAAAACTCTTGTGTTTTACACTTTGATTTTTGCATGTAATGATGGGATATAGATCTATATTTCGAGTCCTAATCTAAAAATAGATATCTTTTATCATCAACATCATCATCATATATACTTTATATCGTCAGCATATATAGATATATTGATGATTATATTGATGATTATGGATTATGGTGGAATCATTTGCATGCATGCACCATTGCAGTGCCTCCAAGCCTCTAATGTTTTTGTTTTTCTGAGGATTTTCTTGTCAGGATTTGTGATGTTTTGGATAGAGACCGTTGTAATCAGTGGGATTACAACAGTAATCAAAACGATATATATACCTCAGACAGATGTGGAAAAGCACAAACACACACACACAGAAACGCAGGCAGCCTGAGCAGATGGGACTGTGAGCCAACAACACCAGCTGCAGATCCCCCCCCCCCCCCCAAACACACTGCAGGTGCTGCGTTACAATCCCCTTATGCCATTTCACCGTCCACACATTCCTCCCTTAGTCCTTCACACCAGGAAAACAAGCAAAGGAGACATGAGCTGGTGTGTCAGGCATTTCTCACACTGAAGTGTTGCTTTTCAGTCACCCTTTAGAACAGATACCAGATAAATGCGACCAGTATGCATCCTGGGATCCTCGTGTTGTGGCAACGCGCAGCTGCAGTTCATTATTACTGTCAAACTGAGGCATCAAAGGGGTTTCAGAACATCTGCATTAGCGGATTTTAGGAGTTTAAACATCCTTTCAAATATTTTTCTCTGAGCTTGATTTCGGGATCACAGGTAGGAGGACGGAAGCGACAGGGAGACAGTAATTATGTAAATGAGAAGAGTTCATACGAGAACACTCACAGACGCACTGACAGCATGAAGCATTGATATTCAGCTCTCATTAAATATGTTCTCCTGGGAAAGATAAGTGATTTGAAATTGCTGTTCGGAAAACTGATGCAGATTTTTGCACATTGTTGTTGCCATGTGCACGAGATTCATTATGGCATAATGATGTGAACGGAGATAAAATTAGACCAAAGGGCCTATCATTCTGCTGTGATTAATAGAAACTGATTATGTGCCTGTTTTCCTGCATGATGCCTTGAGTCATGTAAACTATTGTTTAGTCTGAAAGAATGAGAGGAAGGAGACGAAGGAAGGAAGCAGCTGGATGGATGACAGGCGCAGAGACAGAGGGGAAAATCCTTCAAATATTTATTCATTTGCTCTTTTTAAACTGTATGAGAGATGATAAATCCATACATTTGCCTGCACTTCTGTCCTGGATAACCTATTTAATGACGCCGACTGGTTTAGCAGAGACAAGCGGTTGTGTACACGTATCAAACTGATTTTACATTTGATTGAGGGTTCAGTCATTTATCCTTTTTTATCAGCAAGCCGTGACCTGCTTGCTCTAGACAGGTTGTATTTAAATGTTTAGCGGACACATTCGGGCCTAATCTGGAGTTTGTGCAGAATCATCCATCTGCGGGTCGAAGGTCATAGGCAGGCTCTGACACAATGTATCTCAGGGGTCCAGATGTGGCCCAGAGGCTCTCGTCTGGTCAGGATGGCACGTCTTCAAAGAAGAAAGCTACAGAGCACTCAGGTCTTCAGTCACCACTGGTTCAAGAACGAGGCTGGTTATCTGTAACTAAACGGTAATTAGAAACGCTGCGTTAATCAAGTGTAGAGTTTCACTTAGAAGCTGAGCGATTTTAACGATTTCTGCGATATATATCGATATTTTATTTCCCCAGAGAGTATCGATTTTTCAGTGGCGGGTATCAATATTCTAAGCTTCTTCCAAAACCCCCGTGTCCCACCTTTAAAAGCTTGCAAGCAACAACTTTCACTGTTTAAATAAATGAAACTATTTTTCTCAACAAATCTTTTATTCATTTTGTCCAGTATTTGCAAGCTGCCTGTCAGCCATATAATGTGTAATTGATGCTTTCAGTTCAATTAATTCAAACAAAGTCATTGGAACACTCACAAGATGTCACCAAAATCACTTTGTCCCTTTAAAATCTTTCAGAAAATGATGTAAATGTATTGTAAGATGAACATCGATATATATTGTATCATGAGCTGAATATCATGTATCGTATCGTATCGCGAGATTAATGTATCGTTACAGTGCTAGTTTCACTTGATGTTTAAAGCACTTTGTTAGCAAATTGTTCTGAAGAAACAAGTTATAGATAGACTTATACCAGAGTGTTGACAACAACAACAACAAAAAATAGATAAAAAATGGAGGGACTTGATTTATGGACTTGAACTTAGAATCAACCTTGTAAGTTAAATCTGATTTCTAATTGACCAGAAGTCTGTTCTCCTAGTTTAATGCGTTTGCATTAAATCAATGTGCTCGTGCAGGAAAACAGAGGGACTTTTAGAAAGACTCTTGTCTGTATTTCTGCTTCTGTCATTTGCTGCATGAGGAGGATTTTCAGAGCCAGACATGTTGACTGACGTGATGACAGACAGCTCATCGATGGCAGACCCACCACTGACAGAGCAGGGATCCATCTCACAGAATCAGTGACCGTCTGTCAGTCCTCCCGCTGAAAATCACCAGAGGCCGTGGGGATCCCAGTCAGTTCTTAGCCTCCACTGGCACTTTCTGACCGTCTAAATATATAGATGCAAATACGGGCTCCTCCAGCTCTCATAGTCCTGCTTTTCCCTTCGTCAGGTGAACATGTACTGCAGGAGCAAACTCTTTAAAGTTTGGCAATGAGAACAAAGTAAAGTCTTATCCCAGTCTGACTTCCAAATCAAAGCAAAAAACATGAACTAACAGATGATATAGACCGTCCTGCATACTCAAATTAAGGGAACAACTGGGAGGCTTCGGTACTGCAAACGAATGAACTTGAAGCCAAGGATGAACCGTGCCAGAGTCAGGCTGGCCTGTGACTCTGCTGCCTGAGGATGAAAGAGTTCCTCCTAAGTGGCTCCAAATGGTTTTAAGTGAGCTTCCAGCAGGAAACCACGGCTCCAGAGCTCCACCCGGCCAGGATGTGCTGGGGGGGAAACCCAGGGTCCTCCTGCACTAAACACAACCTGCAGGATGGGAAGGAAGAGGGCAGCTTATACAGCAGTACATTAAACGCCGCCGCCTTCCTCCTGACACACATTTATTGCATCATTATTACTGCATCACTGAACTCGACCAGGGTCACGCAGTTAAGACGGCTTTTGTTGGTAATGTAGCACAAAGTGAAAGGAGCTGTAAATGTCTTATTCATCTCACTTCATTTATGGATGTTATTTTGTGTAGTTTTTTTTTTTTTATTTATTTTTTTCGTTGAGACCAATAGCAAAAGTTACAATGGTACATGCATCTTTATAACCATTATAAAATAAAATAAAAAAAGATCACTACATTCAGTGACCGTAGTGTACCAAGTAGCACTAAAAGAAAATTACAAAGATCCCCCCACTTTTTTAAAAAAAAACCTAATTAATAATAATAAAAAATGAATGAAAAAAGAAAAAAAAGAAAACAGCTCACCAAAGTTAACTATTACCCTGAACACCATAATGCAAATACACACCCACACATAAATAAAATTGCAAAAAAAAAGAAAAAGTACATATAAACACCTGAGTGAGTGTCAGGCTCTAACAGGCACCTCTAGGCCAGGGAGCTGTGTGGTTGTAGTGATTCATCGGTCTGGAGTAAACTGGTAGTTTTCCCAGTTCAATGCAACAAAACCAACATGTTCTGTGGGTTGAATGTTCCTCTGAATGACTGAAGGGACGTGAGCGATCATGCAAAGTGCTCCACAGTCCTCCCCTGGAGATGTTTCACTGAATGCTGATTTGTGGGGAGGTGCTGCCATCTGCTGTTGAAGCTGCTCCCCTGGTTAAACCCGCTGGTCTAAAAAGACCAATCCCTGTGGTTTGCAGAGATCGGGCTCTTCTCAGCAGCCGTCTAATCTTTCAGCCGGGCCGTTGAATGGCTGGCGATGTGGATCAACTGGGATTGGGCCTAAAGATCTGCTGCTCTGCTCGCTCACATGTCTCCAATTTATGAGACAATATTTAAATTTGGTCATAAAAGTTGAGATGTTAAAAAAAGTCTTCTTTTGCAGGTGAAGAAATATTCTTGTCAAACAGGATGTAAAAGCATTTCTGTGTGTGCTTAATGAACTGAGGTTCAAGTATTTTTGATTCCTATTTTTCCAGATTCAAACTGAATATAAATATAATAATATCAACCTACAGACCGACGTTTGGTCATGACAGTGAATTCGATGGCAGGATGGCTACAGGTTTTGAAATTCTGACTGCGTCTTCTTCATTTTTATCATTATAAGCCACTTCCTTCATAAAGCCTCTAATCTATGAACACGTTTTCCACCCAGTTTAATTATCAGCTCCTCTGAAGTTATCTCGAGTTCAGAAGAAAAGGTCAGAAAGACTCTGGATCACTAAGAAGAGCAGACGAAAGCATCTGCCCTTCCTGCTGATTAATCCATAATCAGTTACCGCACGTAGTTTACGTCATGCTTAAAGTTCAAAGAATGGACTGAAATCCACAGAGACGCAGGATTTGACTAACTGTCATCACTGGAAAAAAAAAACTAAACGCTGCGTTACAAGCAGGAACAACAAGCGCAGACTCTGCAAAGCTCTTTGGTTTTCATTTCAGTCAGTACGGTCACAAGATGGCTCACATTTCGTCTTATCAACGGCATTTCTTTTGTAAAAGATGTTGCTTTGAAGGCAGCATGTGTTGCTTTAAAGGCCTCGGCGTACTTTTCTGCATTAATGCAGCCATCACAGAAGTGTACGTGACCTTTCCAAGACCTCTGACACAGCCCACGTATCAGAGCCATGGCTTTTGGACTTATTGCTGATTAGGCTCTGGATGGTTCTTTTCATGTTTGCTCCAGGGACAATTCTGAAATACTAATTTGTCTGACTTGGACAGATGTTTTCACTGTGTGATGACCCAACCCAGAGATACCTGACGCCATCGCAGGACAGGGTTAGCAAAAGGCTTCTTCTTTGAAGACTAAACTTTAAAGCAGCATTTGTGGATGTAGATCTCTATTTCAGTGCTTGACAAGTTTTTCCAATGTGATCTCTTACCCATGTGGTTATACCAGCCATCAGAGGCTGAGAGCTCTTGCTTCAGTGCTCAGAGATCAGTTTAGACTTGTGCCTTTACCTTTTATGCAGTGAAATTCCTCCAGTCTTTGCATTGTTTGATATTATTTTAATCTCAAAGACAAATGATCAAATATCTTTCAATCTTACTTTGAGGAACCTTGTTTTTTAAGAATTCATTGAATTTCTTCTTTGCTCCTCAAAGATTCAGCCTTTCATGGCTTCTGCTTTTTTTCACCTCCTCACATGACCCCTTAGAAGTAACATCAGTCCAAATCAATTTAATTCAATCCAATAATACTTTATAAATTCCCAAATGGAAATGATATGTTTGCAGCAACTATGTTGCAGTTCTAACTGTAGGCCTGTGTTGCAGAGGAAGCATCTAACTGAAGACACTGTTGTTGAATCACTGTCCCGAAGAGGATGTTAAGGGTTGTCCAATATATTTTTTATTTTAAGACGTATCCCCCTCTGCACAATGAGCTCCAGAGGCTCCAGAACAGAGCCAGCCTTCCTTAAGAGATTGTTCAGTTTTTTTATGTCACCTGTCTCTGATTGTGCTACTTCAACAGATGACTGCACATGAGACTGAACTCTCCACAACAGACTTGTAGAAGATATGCAACATCTCACTGCAAACACAGAAGGACCAGAGCTTCTTAGGTACAACCTGCTCTGTCCCTCCCTGTAGACAGCATCAGTGTTGGGTCTCCAGTTGTCCTGGGCCCTGTTGCAGAAAGGAGGTTCAACAAACTCTAGTTTTTAGTTTCAGAACAGGTGTTAGGAGTTGGTTCAATCAACTCTGAGGATGTTACTGCGACTATAAAACACCATCATCAGCTCCGATACTGTGATTCATCATGACAACGGCAAGTAAATGGAAGCGATCCCCCTACTCTTCTTTGCTGAAATTAGATCTTTTATTGTGGCTTTCTGAAGAAGACGGTTGCAGCGATGAAATGAAGACAGTTGATACGGGAGAAATGAGAGCGAGTGAATGTTTAAAAGTTTAGTTAAGATGACCCAGGTCACTTTTCTCACAGCTCTACAGTTCTGAAAACAGTCTGTTTTCAATAACGATAAGTAAGCAAATAAATGGTAGCTAATAAAATAAAACAACCCATATTCTTTTCTGTGAAGTGTGGGACAAACAATGGGTGATATTTGTGATCATGGAAGAATACGATCATGTATATAAATTATGTAATTGCTGTGGAAAAATGGAAGACCGAACACTTAAAAACTAAATCAGTGCTTTACAGTTACAAGTGACGGCTGGCTTCACCGCAGTGAACTAGTTCTTTGGATCCTGAATATTGCCCACATTCCCAACGCAAATGCGACAACTGAACCCTCTTGCTTGGGGTTAAGTAACTTTGCTTTGTGAATCAGAAAACATAGTTTCCCAGAATTCAGGTTCAACATACTCAGAGTTTGAACATAACTCATTTTCTGAAACTCACCTCAAGTGGAGACTGAGGTATTTGTACCACACTAGACCACAAAGCGGTCCCCCAGTTCTTTGTACTTAGTCTCTTGTGCATCACTGATACATCCCACAGATGCAGAGTCATCTGAGTATTTCTGCAGATGACAGGACTCTGACTGGTACTGGAAGTCTGAGGTGGACAGAGTGAAGAGGAGTGGTGAGAGTACCGTCCCCTGTGGCGCTCCTGTGCTGCTGACCACCTGCTCAGACACACAAACTGTGGTCTGTCATTGTAGTGAAGTCCTGCGACTCAGGGTTCCTCTTCAGCACAAACGCACAAGGTGAGACAAAATCAGTTTTGTTTCCTTTTCAGGATAAGAGACACAGCAGGCTGCTGCATAAATACAACAGCTGAGTAGGTGAGGAAGTGCAGCTGGTCCAGCGTCATCAAGTGCTGTTCCCTGAACCACTGCCCCACCTCTCCCAGCTGAGTAGAATCCACACCCCACCACCACAGTCCGGTAGTCAGTGATCCAGGCGATTGTGGGGGGATCCCCTTGTGTCTTCTGGAGTTTTTTTTAACGGGTAAAGCAGGCTGGATGGTGTTAAATCCACTGGAGAAACGGAAGAACATGATCATCACAGTGCTGCCTGCTTTTCCAGATGACTGTGGGTTTGTTGAAGCAGGTGTATGATGGCGTCTTCAACTCCAGACCCAAGTTGATAAGCAAACTTTATATATCACCATCATTAGTATTATTTTATCTCATTTGTAGCCCTAAATTACTCTGTACCAACTTTTTTGGAACGGCTTCAAAATGTAAAAATGGAACATCGATTTACAAATGTTATCAAGTTGAAGAGACAAAACAAAACGTATCTTGGGTTCATCCTGTCTAAGATTGAATAAAAGTCAAAATAAGATATAAGGATCATATGATATCATTATATTATGTGATTTCTATTTTTACCTGCTTGTTATGATATTTTTTTACCATGAAATAGCATTAATATAACTTAAATATAAATAATTATTTAGGATTACATTTAAGAAAAATAAAATTTAAGAATTAAGTAGATATTTCTTTTCTTATTTAATCAATTACCCCAAACCGATTACCAGTCAATTCTTCCATTTCAATGCAAATTTGTCATTGAATATAAAATATCAGTGAAAATGTCCAATCATCCTCAGACTTTTTCAGTCTCTACAGTTTTAGGTTAAAATAGAAAGATTTTTGAGCCCTCAGACGTTCAGGCCTCGCAGCACTTTTCATATTTTTAGTTGTTTAATAGGATCCACGTTGTTTCCGTTGTGCGGAGCTTATTGTGACAGGGCAGCTCAATCAACACGTCTGTGCTCTCATCATAACCTTCAAATAATGTGGAATATTGTCTACGATAAGGACTAAACAGATCTGACTTGTTTTTCATGCCGTCCTCTAGCATGTTTGGTGAACGTGTAGTTCTGTGAGAGCAGGTGTGACCCAGGACAACGATTCAAAACAAGTTCTCATTACTAGCTCATCTTCAATGAAAATACTCCCCATGGACCCTCTCACACACCTTCTGCAAGTTCATTCATACTTCAGTCTTATTTTTCATCCATTTATCAGACATGAAAATGGTTAAGTGGTTAAAAAGGTGTGTGTGTGTGTGTGCTCTGTTCACCCACATTGTGTTTCAGTGATGTGGAGGAGGCACCAAATACATCTCCAGTGTGAAAGGACCCCTCTTGTCCCTTCACTGAAACTTTGCCCTCATGCTTAAGCCAGGCTCACTTCCAGCTGCATTTTATGGCTGCATCCAGCTTTTTAACAGCTGCAGCATCCTCTTCCCCTAACTCACTATCCTCTGCAAGGATAATGTTTGCATTAGCGCAAGTGGTACATCACTTTTATTTTTTTTACTGGGTAATGGCTAGAAGTAACTGCTACATTCTCACACATCGCTACTAGCTACTCGCTCAGCGGGTCTGGACAGGTGAGGAGGGGACAATAGATGCGATGTGGGCGGATTCAGAGTTATAAACATTTTAACTTGGATGGATGTGAGTAAGAAGAACAGCCCACTGGGATGCAGAGTGGGGATTACTGACAGTTTACTTCTCACTGTTGCAGTGACAGTTAAACCCGCGGGAACGCCGGTGAACGGTCCAGGAGAAGAGAGTAACTAACGGTAACAAAAGCTATAGCAGCAACTAAAAATAATAGCTACATAATAGCAACGGCTTAGTAGCTTTTGGTCTAAACACACAGCAAGCCTTTCATGACCCGTTCTTCCCTGCTGTCTTCTCTCACGTTAATGTCTCACTGAAAAAAAATATTGACACCCCGTCTGGTAGAGATGGGAATCGAGAACCGGTTCCTGTAGAGAACCGGTTCCGTGTGTTTCAATCCCATGGAATCGTTTGGCAGTTTATCTAGCGATTCTCGTATCGATTCCAACCAGCGCAAATCTCACGTAATTTACGCAAGTTATGCACAGTCAATTCCAGAAAGCACTTACGTGATTAAGTTACAGCAGCGTCCCAATTGGCAGCACAGCGACAGATGCGCTGGTATGGCCGTCTCAAAAGACTCCCTCCCAAACACCCCACTCACGCTATCCTCCACTTTGACCCCGAATCTGCCGGCTGGAAATGCCCATGTGGTGCTCCCCGCTCATGATGGATGGACGCTGTTACCAGGGACCTACACCAACTAGGCTTGTCGCTGACTGAAGCCGAGCCTCTCGCACTGGACCGACCCAGATGGAGAAGATTGGTGAAACTGATTGGCTCTACGCATGGCGTCACCCCCGCCGCCGAACAAGAGACCCAATGATGATGATGATGATGATGATGATGATTAAGTTACGTCGGTTTAGCACGCGCATTGGAGTTGTAAACAACAATGGCACCAACCAGGTTCAAACGCTCCAAAGTTTGGCCTCACTTTGCAAAGAAAGATGGCAACAAGGCAACTTGCAGTCATTGTAAAGTGGAGATAACAGCGTCGGGAGGGAACACGGCTAACATGCAGAAACATTTGAACACACGACATGCAATAATGATAAACGAGTGTCGTGTTTTTGACGCGCTTTGGACTGATAGATCTCAACCCAGCAGCAGTAGCCAAGCTAAGATCACCTCTGGTAACTCTGGTTAGTAGCTATCCCACTGCCTATGTGCTTCTTTGTAAAACACACTATAACATTAACGCTATGCTATTAAACGAATGCCTTCTGCATTACATTTAGAAGATGACCGTGATGAGAGAGAGAGTCTGGCTGGTTCAGAGGCTGGAAGACATGATTATTTTTCTGCAAAGAATTGTTAATTCTTCATAGTATTTGCAGATTTGTACTATGCACTGTTCCGTTGTATTTGATAGTATTGATCTTTCGTTATCATTATTTTTGAGTGCTTAGTGAGCTCATATATCCTTTTTTTAATATCTATTAGGAAAAATCTGTTAGTAAAATGTTACACATTCTTGTGTATTTTCACAGTTACATATTACAACAGTTAACACGTTATCCAGGCTTTGGGTCTCTTTTGACCTCACTGTTGAGTTTGTGAGGTCGTGACTTCTAATAAAAAAAAAAATTGATGCTAATAAAACTGTTAGCTTTTGTCTCCTTTTTCCCCAAATTAGAATCGATAAGAGAATCGATAAAGAATCGAATCGTTAAACAGTATCGATAATGGATATCGGAATCGGAAAAATCTTATCAATTCCCATCCCTACCGTCTGGTCAATGGATCGAGCCAGAACAGTAAACACAGATGGCTCAAAACCATTACGTCTTAATGAATCAATAAATAACATCAGCGGCTAAAAGGAGTGGGAAAAAAGACCAGGGTTTACAAATTTTTATTTTGTCATGAAAGGCTTCAAGCACGGGTATCAGGCGACTAGTTTACAACTTCACCTTCGGCCTTCTCAGCCATCGCATGAATATCATCCTCACACGTCCCTGACATGGATTCAGCAGTTACAGAGATTTTAGAAAGAAGCCTGTTTTTCTTCTTTTATGTTATCGTTAACTACACAAGCTTGACGGGAACCAAACTGGAGCCGTTTTCCCACCGGAGCTTTGGCTAGCTCTGACAGTGTTCAACGCAAGCTGCAGCGAAGCGGCAGTAACTTTGTAACACCACAAACTATGAAAACGATTGAAACTCACCAAATTAAATCCACTAGTAAATGTAGGTAAGAAAATCTGAACGTACGCTCGTCTGGCTTGTCCCCGGCATGGACATCACTAGCTCCTGCTTCTCGTCCCGCTTAGCAATGTAACCTCCAAGTACACAGGAATGAAGAATGTTCGTATGACTGGAATAATAGAACAATCTGACCTAATTGGTTCTGGACAGGATTTACTGAGCGTCCAAGTGTCATTTAAAGGGCCGATTTCTTAAGTGCTCAGTTTGTTTATTAGGTAAATCATATGATAATAAAAAAAAAAAAAAATCTCCCGACTCCGACACCCCCCCCCCCCAAAAAAAACAAAAAAAAAAAAAAAAAAACTCCTCAGATCTACACAATTCACGTAGGTCACCCTTTTTGACTTCAAAACGGCGAATTTTGCCGAAAGGTGAGGGATTTTCATGCCTGATTTATTGCACCTGGGGTCCTTTGGAGCGTGCACGCCTCTGCTAAGGACTTTTTCATGCCTCATCCCCTGCGCTGTCATCTGCTGGGGAGCGGGCGACTCCGGCTGGGATGGAAAGAGACTGAAGAAGCTGCCCGGGAGGCCCGGCTCTGTCCTGAGCTGGCCGCTGGACTCTGTGAAACGGGTGGGGGAGAGGAGGATGTTAGCTACGATGACATCAATGATGGACAATCCCTCCATCCCGCTGCATCAGACAGCGGAGCCTCTGAGCAGCTCCTTCAGCTGCAGACTGATACACCCTCAGTTTAGAACAGGAGTGGCACCGCAGATCTTTCATTCCCACTGCCATTAGACTGCACAATTCAACACTTTATCTGGTCTTTTTTTCCCCTGTACAGACAAGACTACGCAGTAGCTCTCAAACATGCCGGTTTATCACCATCGCCTCCTCAGTTTCTAATGTGTTTCTAATGTAACCGTGTATAAACGCACATGAATGGATGAAAACATCTGGTTACGATTGATATGTGATAATCAGCTGAAGGTTCACCTGCAGCCAGCAGCCATCATGAAGACCAGAGATTGGATTTTTAAAAAATATAAGCTGTTTAGTAGATCCCAGATGACAGTAAAGTGCCGTGATGATGAGCAGGATGCAGTCGAATGTGGGAAAACAAACATTTTTAATAAACAAACCTCAAGTGCAGCAGGACGTTCACTGCAGAGGATGTGTGCAAACAATGCTTCAAACAAATTCAGAAACACCACAAAGTGTGTGTATTTTCATCCTGAAATGATCGGCAGCAACAATTAACGCGTTTTACTTGCAGTTAAAATAAATAAAATAGAATTTAAAGATGTGTTAAAGCAGCAATGCTCTTCTCTATAAACCCGAGAAGCCGTGCTGAAGCAGTGCTGGAGTGAAACGAAGCCTTCTGGTGCTGGAGATCCCTGTTGCTACTGAAGCTGCTGGGACAGGCCAGCAACAGAGGTTGAATTATTATACGCAAGTGGTTTAATTGGACCAGCACTTGGGCTACTGTCAACTTTGCTGCTGGACTACAAACCTCTCCATATTGATGCCAGACCTGCCGCTGTCCTTCTCTCTGCTCATGGGGACAAAGCAGCTGTTCTCCTGATAGAAAGTTCTCTCTCCTCGGCTGGATTTGACCTGACCAAAGGTTTTGAAGGTCTCTTGAGAGTCATGTGGTAGTCCACGCCTCCACACCTCCTTACATGGTGGTTCCTGAGCAGGATTTAATGATGTGCGTCGTGAATGCGCAACTGAACTTTCGTCTGCTCGTGTCGATATAATTTCCCTGCTTTTAGTTGAGTTTACCAACAACAACAACAACATCATACTTATTTAGACCAGGGGTCGGTTCAGAAAGCAGGTCATAATAGAAACTCTGAGTCTGTTGAACCTGAACTCAGGAAAAATCAGAGTTTTCCGTTTCCCAAGGCGAATTTAACTTAACGCCAGGAGGGTTCAGTTGAGCCGGTTTCAACAACCAAGGATAACTCATACTCTGTTACCATGTGTTACATATAAATGTAGGTATATCTTATTTATGAGTATATACACTTTGTGTGTTCTAGTGAGACAGTCAATCTGCAGTTAATCGATACAACGACTACATCAGAGGTGCAAAGTGGATTTATTCTCCAAGCTGACTCTAAACCTGGTCAGGAGCAGGTTTACCTTCCTGAACATACGCCCAGTTTGTTTCTGTCTCCTCCCCTTCATGAAGCTGAAACCAGTTCAGTTTCATCAGAAAATCGATATTAGTTGCATTTTGGAGACGTCTGAACGATCACATGCCGCATTTGCGTCGGAGACATTTATTGAACGATCCCAACGGACAGTTTACTGCAGTCAAGCAGCCATCACTTGTGTTTGTGATGCTATGATGAATTTTGAGTGTTAGGTCTACCGTTAAACTAAAATAGGCAAAAATCACCCATCATGTATGTCCCAAACTTCACAGAAAAGCTACGTTTTATTTGCAAATGTCAAGTTTTTATTAGTATCCTGCTTCCATTTCTGAGAGTAAAGAAAATGTCCTGTAGGGTTACCCAGAGTGACTGGATGGACCGACTCGCCCACATTAGCTACCATCATACTCCCCCCCATGGTCTAGCTCACTGCGCGTGGGTGGCTAGCTCTCAGGTGGGCTGTGGTGGTGTGAGGGTTGCCCCCTCTGGTTCCGGTGGTGGGTTGTATGGGGCTGGCTGGCCGGGGCATGGCCTCGGGCACGGCCTCGGGCACAGCTTCAGGCACGGCCTCGGGCACGCACTGGGGCACTCCACCCCTACCGTTACTTTGGCATCTGGCCCACCATGGTATTTCTTTCCATCCGGATCCCCATGGGAGGTGGTGACCCCGGGGGGTCTGTGGGGGCTCCGGGCCCCGTCCTGTGGGTTTGGTGTGTCTCTTCCCTTGGCGTCCTTTGGGGCGGGGGGGCCTCGTTACATTACGCCAATAGCATAACATGAGTATAACATCGAGGTCTTTGGTAACATCCTCTATACCCATTAAATATAAAAACTAGAAAAGTAGAGACGCGTTTTTTTAAATAAATTATAAAGAATACATGAAATGACATAAAAACCTGTAAAAAATACATGTTAGAACTAGAAAAGCACTCGAAGAGTGCAGACCTCTGCCAAGCGCAACACTTACAGAAAATCTGAAAGTGATCCAGAATCCAGGATTTCTTCCGGACCACACCCAAAATGAAATCAGTTCTTCCTTTTCACATTTCTGACAACTCCTGAAAATTTCACCAAAATCCATCCATAACTTTTTTGAGCTATCTTTAATACAGACAAACAAACAAACAAACAGACAAACAGGCAGATAAACTCCGGCAAAAACATAACCTCCTTGGCGGAGGTAAAAAACTCACGCAGAGCTTGGTACGTAGAATCACCTGTCGTGATAAATCCATACTTCAAGTAGGACTCCTAGTATTGTCTGTTAAAAGCTTTCTTTCTCTTGGATGTTGTAGGTTGTTCTTCTTTCTCTTCACTGTGCATTTTCTCCTTCACAAGGAAACTTTCCAAAGATGTCTGTTTCTTACTCATTTTGCAAGTTAAGTTAAATTTTGGCGCTCAAGCGACCGAGATGTGACCCAGAGAATTAGTGATCGACCGATTATCGGTCGGGCCGATTATCGGGGCCGATATTTGGAAATTTGACTTATATCGGCATCGGCCTTTTTTTAATCCGACCGGCCGATATGAAGAAATCAATTTAAAACTGGGTTATTCCGGCTCAGATGCCGCCGCGCCTCTCTCTCCTGCCTGTTGTCTCCTGCATTATTCACCTCGTCCTCTGATTGGTTGAGCGGCAGAGGCGGAGCCTCCGAACAAGAAGCTGTCATCACAAACACGGGAGAGTGATAGGAAAAGTTTTCTTGTGTGAGAAGCTCCCGACAGAAAACACGTGTCAAAGGTAAATGCAGAAAGCTCTTCTGAAATTGTAATAAACATCCCAGTACTCTGCATCTCACAGCTACTACTAACGTTACAGTGAGCAGCAGAATAACATAAGAGCAGAGTAAACCTTAGCGGCAGCTATGCTAACTCGTATTACGTCCCAACATGTCTGAATTATTTAAAAGAAGACTGCTGATAATATGGACATGGATACAGTCCATGATGTGTGTGTGATTAAGAGAGAGTGCATAAAAAACTAAGTTCACTTGTTTTAGGGAGCGCTAAGGTGGAGGCTGCTTAGCTTTTACCATAAAATTAGTTCGTCCATCTGATGCTAAACGCTCTGCAGACTATGTATTAGCAATGGGGAAAATACACCGAACTTTCCGGACAGTAAGCCGTTACTTTTTCTCACGATTCGAACCCTACAGCTTATACACGATGTGGCTAATGTATAGATTTCTACGGGCCAGCTTCATGCCGTCAATACGTTTATTCCAGTTAGAATGAAATTACCGAACCGGTCACAGTGGACCAATGAAACTGTTCAGATTAAATCAAACGCACTCTCACTAAATTCTTCAGATCAGTCATTTTGTGCTTCATGCACACACCCTCATCATGGAAAACACATGAAGGAGTGCATATGATTTAGCTTTAAGTTAAAGGCAATCGATCTGTCGGTCAGAGAAGTAACCAGAGCTACTGCACGTATTTATTTTGAGATCCGAATATTCAGGTGCGCTCAATAGGAAATCACGGTCTGTAATGTGGAGATTAGTATGTAGTTAAAGTCACGTGAAAAACTCCACAACTCACAACTCCTAATGTTGCTATGAGCTTTCTGGTCCTATGATCTGAAAATGAACGGGAAGATGAGAGTAAAATTCAGAAATGATTCATCTGAACAAAGTGGTGGAACATTTTAAATACTGTGTGAGCTCATTAAAACCCGAAAGGCTGTTTGTGTCCTGTCAAGAGTTTAAAGGAGCCGTATGTAAGAGATCTAATAAAACGAATCATAAAATGACCCCGATATGTCAACAGACATTTAAAAATCATGTTCATTTCAAATACTTATGTCACTGACAACAGCACTCAAGCCAGGATATTCCCGTTTAAAAAGAGGAGTTGCAGCCCTCAACTGATGTTGATGTTGTCATTTTTTGTTTTGGCCTGAAGCGCCACCCTCCACCTATCTCCCAATCACGAAGTCAGTAGGTTTTCGGCATCCGGGTTGCCAGCTCGGCTCTAATTATCGCAGCAGCCGCTACGAACGTGTTGGATGAAAAAATGTCTAGCTTTCCAAAACCTAAAAGACCTCGTTATGAATCCGAGTTACGTCGTGACAAGGTCCGAAATAAAACAAGGATTTGTATAGGAGATGCTTTTGATAGATGGAGACGGCTGAAAGCGGAGAAGAATTTGAAGACAGACGCCAGCGTTGCTGATTTTCTCCTGGACAGGTAAGATTCATAGCTAAATGTTTGGCTAACGCTAATTTACTTGGACAAGGTAACAGTGGTACCTCTACTTACGAACGCCTCTACATACGAAACTTTCAGGTTACGAAACGCCTCAACGGGAAAATATTTCCTCTAGTTACGAAAGATCAAAGAAAGAAAAGATCTTTCATAAAGCATTAAATATAATTAACAGAAAATAAACTTATTGTGTAGGACGTCGCTTGCCATGGCAGCCTACGTTCCTGCTGCATTCTGCAGCCGACCTGGCAACCTCTGGTCGGGGAGGAGGGGGAGGGTACACGCCGCTCAACAGTATTTTGAAAGTGACTGCAGTACCAGTTTTGGCCATAATCTTACAAACGGCTCCTTTAACTGCACTCATAACAACTATTATACTTTTTTATGTAGCCTTTGTCATATTAATCATTAATAATGTAGCAACACAGTTTTGAATGACAGGGTCCTTGCTATCGCATGGTAAAATATAACATTTGATAATGAAATCAACTTAAGGCATCCTAAATGCTGCTGTTTTATATACTACTACTTTATAAAATCTCAAATGGAAAAACAAGTTTTTATTTGCATTTACTAGAGATAATGCTGAACCTGAGAACTCCTGCACTTTTTGTTTTTGTTTCAAGTTAAAACAAAGTTAAATTATTTCAGTTATACTGAAATTTAATTAAATTTATTGTGAAAAAATTTAGGAAGCTATTATCTAAGTTTTTATTTAATGTTACAAGAGGTGCTGCTGAGCCTGAGAACTCCCTGTATTTTTGTTGTGTTTGAACTTAAAACAAAGACAAGTCATTGTAGTTATATTTAAATTTTACTGTATTTTCTGTAATTTCAGAGAGCTATTTATTTAACCTTTTATTCAACTTTATGAGAGATGTTTCTGAGTGTAGGAAATTCAGGCACTTCTGGAGCTATTATTTTCTATTTGTGTGATTCAATGAACATGCTTTAGGCATTTCAGTGAAGTTTAGTGTTTGCATTATTCAATTTTTTTAGGCCAATTTTTACACTTTTACTCCAAATGAATGTCGGCTCCAAATATTGGTTATCGGCCTCCTCTAACTACTAATAATCGGTATCGGTATCAGTCCTGAAAAACCCATATCGGTCGATCACTACAGAGAATCCGGTTATTATTCAAAATAAAAGATTTTTCACAATAAAAGCTCGTTCAGACTCATACAATCAATAAAACTTAAAAAACTAATTTTTTCTTGTCCGGTACCAAGTGATCCACGACCCTGTACCGGTCCTCGGCCCGGGGGTTGGGGACCACTGTACTACACCACACCACAACAGTCTGTTTTATGTAAGGGTTTTAGGAGTTAATAAAGCACTAACTCACTATCATTCACACTTGTGCATTTATTAAAAATAAATAAATAAATACTGCCAGAGAGGACTGGTGAAGGGCATGTTCACTTTTCCCATTAGCACGAAAAAAAAGAAAGAAAAAAAAAATTACCATCAAGCTCCTTGAATAATTTCTTTGTCAGTGCTGAATGCTGTTAAAGTAAATTATGATTGAGTTACCTGTCTGAAACATGTTTTTAACTGCTTCAACGTTTTCCTCTTTTTGTTTAAACCGAATATTCAAATTATACATTCACTTGCTCCTACATCTGTCTTTCCTTCATCGCTTCTGCTGTCATCTACAGAAAACCACGTCATTGCAATAAAAGCTCTGATTCTTCTGTTTATTTGCCGTTGCCATGGTGAATTACAGTGACAGAGCTCCATTGATGAAGTTCTTGTATAATCATAGTAACTCAGGGTCAACATACTCAGAGTCGACTGAACCGACTCCAAACAGCGGTTTTGAAACCAAAAACTCAGTTTAACTCAACATTTTTAGACTGAAAGGTTTTGAAGTAAAGGTTTTTAACACTGCTGTTTGTACAGCAGGAAAAAAAAAGAATTACAATAATCCAGCTAGAAGTGACAAGGGGATGGATTCATTTTTCTGCATCCTCTTCCATCAGGATGTTTCTAGTTTTCTGTTATGATGTGAAACAGTGGATCTAAATGCAGAGTCTAGTAGGCAGCAAAAAACCAAACTCTTCACTCAGATCCAGAGGTATAGGGGACAAGCCGACCAGAGCAGGGTCACCAGGGTGCAGGGCTGCAGACAGATAGACGTTTTACAGGAAACACTGTCACATGAGAATCCAGGGCAGCGTTCAGGTACAAACCAGTGTAGGAAGGGAGTTGAACTGGCACCTTCCTGCAGCATGCTGGCCTTTTTAAAACACAGGTGATGGAAGATGAGGAGCAGGTGTGGCAGGCAGCTGCGATGCCCCCTGGAGGAGGGAGCAGACACACAGGAAGGGGGAGGAGCTAACTCACGAGGGAGATGGACTCACACATTACAGACATGAAAGAAAGCCAACTTTGTGACCTGCTTTATATGAGAATTAAAAGATAGGTCTTGATCAAAAAAAACCAAGATTCCTAACAGTAGACAGCATGATCTGGATTAACTGTGCAGCTCTAGAGTGCCCCCTGGTGGTGATTTGGACCAATTACAACAATTTCAGTTTTATCTCAGTTAAAAAGCAGGTCATCCAGGTTTCACATCTTTGATTCATGCATCCAATAAGGCTATTTGATTAGCTTCATGTGGTCACAAGGACAAATACAGTTGAGTATCATCTGGATAACATGTATCATTATGTTTTCTTAAGGCAGCATATGAAAGGAGAAAAGTACTGGTCCGAGACCAGAACCCAGGGGTACTCCACAGCTGACCTTAGAACTACTAGAAAAAAAATCATTACGTACACTGGGAAGCTGAAATCGATCCAACAAATAGGACTTTAACCATTTCAATGCCATTCTTCTAATTCCAACAACCTGCTCCAGTGTGTCAATAAAAATCCTGGGATCAACAGAGCAGAGGCAGGTCCACTGGCAGAAGTCTATTCCTCTTTCTGCTTTCTTGCCTTCTGCTTTTTTAATTCCTGGATGTTTTTCGATATCCTGCCTCATCAGCGCCTCTTTTTTTGAAAAATAGACAACGCCTGGCAGTACATGGGGACATATTTCCCACTATGACGTCAGTGTCAAACATGAAACATGAGTGTGAAGACTCTGGCCTGTTTTCATCATGCTTTTGTCAAGTCAGCCTTATTAATGCGGCAACAACTCACAAATAAGCCTCGAGGGAGTTTCCAGTCTGTGAAGCATTCAACACCTTCTGTCTTCTGACCCCGGTCATCGACGAGCACAAACTCCCCCCAGATCCTCCGACAGTGAAGGACGACCAAATGAGTTTAGGTCCATCAGCCGGCAGAGGCAACAGGAGGAAACAATCATTGATGACAAAACATTTAATATGCTCTGCTTTGAGAAATGTAGTCAGAAACGATACATCAAAGCTTTCAATACTTTTGTTCCAGATAATGCTAGTCATGAAAACAAATGTACACGCAAGATAACAGTGCTCTGTCTGTTTGACTGTGTTCAAGATAACTCAAAAAGTTATGGATGGATTTTGATGAAATTTTCAGGACTTGTCAGAAATGTGAAAAGGAAGAACTGATTTCATTTTGGCTGTGATCTGGAAGAAATCCTGGATTCTGGATCACTTTCAAATTTTCGATAACATTGCGGTCAAGGGGGCCAAAATATTTGATTTTAGATTAAAAATTTTTTTAATTATTGCCCAAAACTCATGAAATTTGACTCAGGGATTGACAATGGGAACCTCTATCAAATTTCAAAGGCTGATCCGGATCTGATCCAGAAGGAGGATTTTATTGCAATCTGTAAATCGCTATATGTTGCAATTGTGGTGCTTGGCAGAGGTCTGCGCTCTCCAAGTGCTTTTCTAGTTAGTGTGGCAAGGTGAACACCACGGAGGGCCCGGGTGGGATTTGATCCCAAGACTCCCAGGTGAAAGTCACATGTGCTTGCCAGTCAGCCAAAGGGATAGCCTGTTGGCCAAGTAGCCAGGACACGTGAGCAATCGGAGGTATAGTGACAGGACCCCACACTGTCACATTAGTAATTAAATAGTTTGTACACTTCGTGACATTATCTCAACTTTGTGGAAAGTTTGAGTTTGAGAAAGGAGAAACCCTGTTAAATTATGGCTTCAGTTAGAATAATGCTTTGTTAAATACAGCATCAGCTTTGGTGGAAGAGCTCTTTGAGCATCTTTGTCCAAATGCTCGCTGCTTGATTTTGGCTTTTGAATACAAGTGTGTCATTGGCATCCAGTCCACCGCTTCGCGGTGGTCATGGGTATTCATCAGCTCAGAAAGACATTGATTGGAAGACAGAACTTAGATCCACAATGATTTTAACCGAGGATATGACAGCTGGGGGGAAGAAAGAACAACTGACTCAAACATCCAATCAAAATGTGGTGTCCTGGTTGAAAGTTTGGCATCGATCCTGCTCCCCAAGCTTCTCCATTAGAGCTTCATTATGTGAAAGCTTCTGAGTGGACCGACTTAATCCATGACTGTTTTTGAAAGTTTCTCCTCACAGCACTGTGGATTCAGTATGTGCTGCACGCTACTGCTGGTGTTAGTATGTAGTATACCACCAACTGGAAGCTGATCACATGACCTCCTTCTGCTGAAGTGATACGTTACCTTATAGGATACATTATGCGAGGGAGGCTGGTCAGTTGGGCGCTGGAAATGTTCCTGGAAAAATCCCACCACCCAGGTATTTTTCACATACTACAGACTTCGCAGTCGTTCACGTCTTGCAACGTGCGTCCTACATTTGTGAAACTCAAAATCACACAGCGTACTATGTGCTTTCCAAAACGGTCTGCGTCTACATTTCAGTTTTTTTTTCTTACCACCCAGTGGTTTTTTTTGGGGGGGGCGCTGTTCTCGGTAGCTAACCGGCAGCAGGGACATGTTTTCGGCCCCGTAGAGTTTTCTGAAAATTCTCGTCTCTGATAATGGAAACTTGCTTCAATGTTTTTGGATCAGGAAAATCATCCTGAACCCCGGCTGAAAGAAACCGGCCTTGTGTTTACTCGTGCTACTTCTATTGTTTGGCTTTTAGCTTTTTTTCTGTTTTACTTTGACAACACTTGGTCTGTTGCGTGAGTGTTTATCAGGTCTGTATACTGTCTTGTCTTGTCACCGTTCTGTTATTTTGCTCTCTGTGATTGTTTCCTCTGCTGCCTTCTCCTCACCTCACTGTCTTTGGACTTTGGTTTCTTCTAGATTTCATGCTACGACAGTAACCTTTTGTTTATTGAAAAGACATTCTGTTAACTAAGTCCAGTTTTCTGGATTCATGTCCGACACCTACGAACCCCGACTGAAAACAGGTGTGAGAGGAAACAGGGGCAGGAAATGGAAAAGTTAAAAAATAAAATTAGATGAAGAGCATGTCTAGTTGGTGTACTCAGTGCTGATGGGAGACAAAGCACTTCTAAGTATGTCTTCTTTTATTTTTGCAGACTTTTGAGGAACTGTCCTGCAAATGTGTGGCCGTCGCTGATAATTATGAAGATGCTGAATGCCGTCCAAACGCTGGACGTTAATGTGCCAAAAAAACACACACAAAAGGAAAGCAAAAGGGATGGCTGTCTGCCTGGGTGGTGGATTACTGCAGTTTGTATCACAGCTAAATATTTTCTGCAGATGTCTGCGTGACTGATGAAGGAGTAAACGGAGGGAAAATGGATGTGCTCCATTTGATCCAGCGAGACGCACAAGGAAACCGAGGGTGTGATTGTGTCTGAAGACGGTGTTTACTCTGCGAAGCATTTGGAAAAGGATGAGCTGTTCCACGGGATCAGGAGTTTGTTTTTCAAGGACGCGCCACGCCGGCCCGATGAGACGAGCAGACAGGCGAGAACAGCCTGAACCCGTCCGCTGACCAACACTTTGCACATCTGCCAGAGACCTTCGCTCAGACTTTCTCACACTTCAGTGGCGGTGAAGTGTGAAGACACGGGTTTCAGCACAACTGAACTCTTGGAAATGAAGTCACACTCCTCTTTCGCCCTCTGCAGACTTTCAGCCAGCCATCATGACTCCAAAGTATTCTTCAGAGGACTTTTAGCTGACAATCACCTCATCTACAAAATGTTACCATGTCAAGTGAACTGACATTTAAATGTCAGCGATAAGCTCTGACTGTACCTCACAGAGAGCCACTTCGAACTGGAACACCCTGATATAATCTGAGTCTGATTTTAAAATCCACATCAGCTGCAATCAGCGGTCAAGGACATAAAACCAAAATTAAACTTGACTTTTTTTTTTTTATATTTCTAGGGGCAGATTAATACATCTGTGTACTTTCAGGACCAATACCTTATCAGCACAAAAGCAGAAATGTGCATTCACAGTCTTTCCTCGAGATTCAATGTGAAAGTGTGCACATGCATACCTGATTTGGACTCATTTTCATCCATAAATGGAAGCAGAAGCCCAGCAGAATATTTATTTGGACATAACAACATTGTTTGAACCACAGTTAAATAAATATGAAACGAAGGCAACAGCGAGTCAAGTTTTAACTGAATCTGAAGCTGAGACTGGAGGCGAAGTAGAAGGAAAGGGAAATTAGTTTTCATTGTCGGTGCTTAATCGTGAACAAAAGTGGACGTGCTGCACTGATAAAAGCATCAGGCGCAATCAGACTTCTAAATTCAGAGCAGAGGACCCTGCAGCAGAAAGGAGAGGTGGGCAAATTACAATTGAGAAGCCAAAAAAAGAAAAAGGAAACATTAGGTGAAAGCATTAGCTCTGCTGGAGGAGGACCAGTAACCAGAGCTTCATCTCAGCTGATGAACATACGGCCTTCATCCTGGACCACGCAGCTTTATGTGGAGATGATCAGGAAGCAGACACACATGTACAGATGTAAAGTGCATTTTGGAAGCCTGATGGATCACAAGAGCAAACAATATTCTTTTACAAGTGAATCTGAATGACTTCTAAATACTCATTCTCTTTTCAACGTTGTGTTAGCAGTTTTACAACAGTGCCGGAGCAGCCATCCTGGCATCATGCATTGTTTCTAGGTGATCACATGGTGATTTTGGAGAAACGGTTGTCCATCGTAGCTTGACTGAAATAAACCAGGTTTAAATCATATTTCTCATGAATGCATCCCTTTCATCTTCACTGTTCGTTGTAACTTCAGAGTCTTTGCTTCAAGTTCAAGGCGAAAAGCGCAGAACTCTCAAATAAAAAAAGATTAAAGCTGGGTCATTGTCAGCGCTGACGACAGACATTTCGTCCTCGAAAACGCCGCTAACGAGTGTCCCACCACTTCCGCTACGTCAACAACATGAGTGCGTGCAATCCTTGGTGGATTTTTTTGACCGTATGAGTGCACGGTTCAGGCACCTGCAGGATACTATGTGAAGACAGAAATGTTGGTGTGAAAGCAATAGAGGAAACCTGTGCACTGTGAAAATGGTGTCCACTGGGTGGCAGCACCGGTCTAAACCAAGGTTATTATCGTTAAGGAAAACGAACGAAATAACAAAAACTAGAAGTGGAAAAACATTTTCGTTAATTGAAATAAAATAAAAACGAGAGTTTAAAAAAAAACGATAACTAACTGAAACTGTATTATGTGTTTATAAAACGAATTTCTAAACAAAAATGAATAAAAACTAGCAAAACTGCTCTAAAAACGAATTAAAACTAACTGAATTTGAAAAACTAAACAAAAACTAAATAAAAACTAAAACTAATGGAAAATCCAAAACCATTATAACCCTGGTCTAAACCGGTCATAATGAGGCATGCAAACATCGGGCTTTGAAGCGACTATGCATTGACTCGGGAGGTGCTGATTTGGCGCGAAGATAAGGAAAAAACGAGGAAGGATAGCGACAAGCTGAGCCTCGCAAAAAAATTCCAGGCTACGTTCCTGTCCATTCGGTGAGGAAATGATCAACACTGCTGCGAAACGGTAATCGAAGAGACTGTTCCAGCTCAATATTGCCAGTGCGAACGCAGCAGCGCTCGATACCCCCATGTGGTCAGGAGGGGTATTGCTTCATAAAGTGACTTTAACTCACGTTCCATGCTTTGGTTGTCTATTTCCCTGACCTCTGACCTCTGCATGCAGACTGTTTTTTTTTTGTTCAGAAGTCAGTGCTGTAGAACCTTCTTGTTCCTGTTTAGTATTGGTGCAGCTGGTGCATGACTTATCACTGCAGAGGGATAATTGGCAGTATTGCGTCAGTATAATGATGGATTGTGGATTGGGAAGAGAACGAGTTGGACTGAAAGCAAGGAGCTAGAAATGCAGTTCATGGAAACACAATCTCGAAAGCTTTGGTGATCATCTGAAACCAATTTATTTTCATTCTCCTGTTTTTTTTAAACATTAATGGAAAAACCCTACAACATATGACAGATATTTGGTCACCTGAGCAACCATGAAAATGTAATGGAAATGTTAGTTTGTGTGAAAATTAAATCACGAGTTTTCTCCAGATGACATGAACACTATTTTTCTCACTATTTCCAGAACTTATCTATATGCAGGTTTAGAGCACGAGGTTGTTGTCTTCATACTTTGCCCCTCAGTCATCACATCTCTCCAGTAATTCTTCATTAGAAGACCAGGCTGCAGCTGTTTTCTTATTGCAGCCTTTTAACTGCCGGACAATATTTACAACATGTGCTTGTCTCCCTTCAGCATATAATTTGCTGTTTAACCCAAGTAAACTACTGAGAAAGATCATTTAAAGATACTAAATTCTCTCCTGAAATAGGGGGGGGTGGATTGTTAGGCGGATGATCCACCTTTAAAGCCACTCTATGTAGCAATATCACTTCTGCCCACACGGGGGCTTACAGGCCTGCTGAGTTGACCGAAGAGCCACTGACGGTACTCGCTGCTGATGAGTGGAGGTGGTAATACCACTTGGTGCCACTAGAGGTGCACTTCTTTGTGTCTTACACCATCTGTGACACGTGAACTTCCTTGTTCATGTGGTCAGAGGTGTTACTGCCATGGCTAAGTTGTATTAATGCGATTTTTTGAAACTTAGCAATTTGCAAGTTTTGACAAGTGTTAGAATCTTTTTTCTGAAAAGATTCTAGCTGCGTATTCTTTGTTGGAAAGGAGGGTCTTGGACGGCTAAGTACAACACAGATGTTTAATTGCAATAAATGTGATATCATGGCTCCCTGGCAGAGGCAGTCGCTAGCATGAGGAGAGGCCGAACAAATCAAAACAACAACAATTTATACAGAAATGTGCGTCACTAGATGGGGAGGAGCCGCGTTTTTAGACTTGGCTCTCCCATTGGCTGGTTCAGACCTCCGTTCGTACGTCCAATCCGTTGTTGCCACGTCGTCGTCTTCTGGTCCAATCCACTGCTGGCATTTCCTGAAAAAGAAGAAAGACTACATATCCTACAACTCCATTCTATTTACCTGGCCAGGTCTTTGTCTGTCACTGAAGCTGTAGCCATTGTTTCGAACTGGCTACAGCTGGGATAGTTTGCTACATTTCTGATATAAAGTGAAGACAAAACATACAC
Organism: Hirundichthys speculiger; assembly: GCA_018398805.1. Classification (NCBI taxonomy): domain Eukaryota; kingdom Metazoa; phylum Chordata; class Actinopteri; order Beloniformes; family Exocoetidae; genus Hirundichthys; species Hirundichthys speculiger. Next base: position 1,540,709 of record JAGFBZ010001279.1, on the reverse strand, counting down.
TAAGATCAATCTAAGACACTGTAATATGGACATATGGTTGATTAAACAAAATAATATGGTAAAAACAATGAGCAACAATAAAACAGTATGATATAAACTAAGAGATGATGTCTATGCTTCCAACATCACAATATTAATAATGCTGTAGATAACAATATTAATATCAATATGTTACTAATGTGTATCTGTACAAAACCTAACACAACCTAACACAAGCCTATTTCATGCAAAGTCAATAAATATAATTTGGATATACTTAACTATTTTGACAGGAAATGTGATGTCTACTGTATGCTGATGCTTCGATCTCAAAATCTTGTGATGATTTGCATTCCTTAATTAAGGGTTTAATGGGAAATTGACCAATAGCACAATGCAACGAGATGTGCAACTGCTGTATTTCCAAGGTTTTCCACTTTACATACAATGAAAAAAATGTATCTTTTTCTTGTTTTATCTGTAAGCAAACAGTGACACAGAACAGGAAATCTCATCCCTGAATATTTATCTGTTAGTTAGATATCAGCTAATAGACAAACAATCCTTCTGTTACGGCACATTTTAATGTTCGGAGATGGCACAATCTAAAAATGGTGCTGATATTACATTAATGATGGCATGTTTGTTTGGATCTGTATTTCTTTAGCTGGGATGCAGAATGCAGTAGGACAAATAAATCGAGGCAATACTCTGTGAGGTTTCTAAAAAAGCTGTTGGATTTTAAATCTCACCGGCGTAACGATTGTTTTGCTTTGGATGGACGGCTCCAGCTGAGTGGTGGAATGCCATATGTTTGCTTGTCTGGTTCTTTTGTTGAGTAAATAAAAGCAGCAGAAGAGACGTTTACATGCGCAGCAGCGAGCAGATCTGACTGCTTTGCTCCCGGTCCCTCTAAATGTCTGCTGTTGGTGGTTTCAGGTTTACCTCAAATCCGTCTCCTTCTGGGCAAGAAAACAGATCAGCTGCAGAAAACACTCAACTGTTGCTTTAAGGTGTCCCTTTTCAAAAGACCTCTCGTCTCACCTTTTCACCGAAGAGTGGTGGGTACACAAGACTCATCCACAGGCCTGGGAATGCCTGTTGCATTGTGGGACATGGTGGCCATGCCGATAGCTACAGAGGGAAGACAAGTCATAAGAAGCTGAAAGATTTAAGAGAGAGAAAACGTGCGAGTAACATATTACATTACCGTTACAGGTTACAACAGCAGATGCTGTTATTTGGGGAAGATGGAGCTTCTGAAAGTTGCAGATCCACATGAGACCCCCCTAGACTGCACCCCTGATCTCAGCTGCCATCTCTGCCGTGTAGCAAAACCCTGATGCGTTTCCTTATCTTGTTTGCAGTGTGAGTGTGTATACAGCCGAGCAGTGCAGGAGTTCCAGATCCCCTGAGTCACATGTGCAATTTACAAACGGATGGGCGCAGGATTTACAAACCTTCAGGCCGTCCGGCTCTTCTAATGCAGTTCTAGAACAACGTGGGGGGTCGAGCCTGTCTTCATGTGCCCATGCATTTAACATCTGTTTTCAAGGTCTTGCATCGCTCATGAGCACGTGAAGAAAGAAAGTGTAGCAAAAATCAAGACAAGAGACTGTATTTCATTTCTTTTAATCTCAACATTGTTTGATTGCAGGAATTCAGGTTAAGCATGATAAAACTGTAAGCAATACTGAACTGACACTACGGGCCCGATCTTCCACCAGATCTTCTAAAGCCGCTATTAAGGGATAGCGGGTAGCGGGAGGGGTGTTTCCCTGCAAAGAACGCAATCTTCCAGCTTGCTAAACCCATTATCTCACCTGCGCTATACCCTCTATATTATGCATGGGAGTGGTTAGGGCGTTCCACCTGTTAAACTAATCAGTGCATCAGTAGCCATTCTCTTTAAGAGCAGGTTGCGCTACCCACAAACCGCTATGGAGCATCTTTTCATCTAGATCAGAGCAGCTCTCGTGCTCAGCTCGTCTGGGACTCTGCTGTAGAGCTTCCTCCTCTTCCTTCCTCCTCCTCCTCTGCACTGATATATACATATAAAAATATTTTTAGACAGACAATTCCTATTGGCTACCTGAGAGTCCCAGATAGTTGGTGCGTTCCCAGTAAACACACTCAGGCAGAGCCGTGGCAACATATTCTCAGCAGGGGGTTCTGGGAGTCTGAGACAGTTGTGTGTCTTGGCGCAGCTGATGTGCTTTTTAAAATACTGCAGAACGAATCATTTGATGCGCATTTAAAGATCACGAACAACTAATGTTCCTGTCCCTCCTCGACCACCAGCAGTTTCAGACATATCAGAAATAACAGAAGTGACTGTGATGTAGGCCATGACGGACTTTGAGGGGAAATGTCCCAAAGATCTCCTTGGTTTCCTCCACAGCAAGACATCTGGAATGAGATCATGCCACAGCTGTACAGACTGACGTGTCTGGCCGTGACTATTCCCACATCCACCACAACTGCTGACCAGACATCCTCTGACCTCAAGAGAATAAAAACATATGCAAGTAATATGGTGATGCGTAATCGAGAGGTAGAGCCGTTTGTGCACGTCCACATGTGACCAGGTGGACGCACATTTATGCCATTTGGACGCGCTCTTTTACGTGCCGACATGCGAGTTGCGCTTTCCACAAACTCGTTATCTTGCGCTATCCTAAACCCGCGATCGCAAGATACCGAGTTTACAGAAAGCGCAAAAGACACGCCCATTGCCACACCTACAATGTGAGTAAGGGAGTTTGCATAGCGGGCAGCGGCTTTAGGGAAGCGGAAGATTGCATTAGTGGTTAGTGGAGTTCCTAAACCCGCAATTTGCGGGTTTGCGGGTAGCGGGCAGCGGCTAGCAGGAGGTGTACCATCGGGACCTATTAACCTACAAATCATTGTTACACCTGCCGGGCAGGAAGGCCGTGAAAAGTTATCTCATTGTCTTTTATCGTGAAGCCAGGTACGACTCCTGCACGTCGCCACACAACAGCATCTAATCATAATTATATTGCAACAAATGATAAATAGTGGAATATGTGGATTTCTCACAAGTGCAATGTTGCGTGATGATGATCCCAAACCCCTGAACACCTCCACAGTTGCAGTATCCAACCAAACAGCGACAGGTCAACTGTCTTATTTGAAGTTGCACCCAAAAAGAGACGTTCAAGGCATTATAAATCAAGTTCAGCTCATGACAGATTTCATTTCTGTGTGTGAGATTGTTGTAACACTTTCTAGTTTTCTGTGCATTCGTGAGCCCAGAGGTGTCTTTAGATTTATTTTCCTTCACTCCTACTGCTCTGCCTGCAGTCTCTGTGTGCCTGTATAGTCAGAAATCCATGCAGGACGACGCTGGAATCCACAATATTTTCCTGCAGCCATATCTCAACACTGAATCTAGAAGTCCTGACATCCCCTTTGTGGGCTCGTCAGTGCTCCAAACTATTTGATTTTTCTTTCTCCGTCTTTATCTACTTCTACTCCCGCGCCACATCCTCAGTGTCTCCTCTTTAGCTCATCTGGATTAGAAGTCTTGTTCCCGGCATTTCCTGAACTCCCACATGTACTCAGCCCTCCTGTTGGCAGGGTTACGCCTCATAACAATGCTGAGAGCGGAACAGTGCCAGAAGTGCCAGCAGGAAACCTTCAAACACCAAGTGTTTTGCATGAGCTCTAATTTTGCTTTCGGCCTTTCATGCCCTTCCCTTTTCAGCCCCTCTACCAAACCTCTGTGGTATCAAAATGTGAACTCGTTGGGAGTCAGCCCGCTCCCTATTTTTCCTGCATGCTTGAGTGAGTGCACGTGGGCGTGCATGCTGGCTGTTGCTGCCTGGTCTCCCCGTACACACCTGTTACCTCTTCCTCATCATCAGCGTGAGGATGAGTGAGGTAGAAACCACCCTGCCTCCCCCCTCACTCACCGTCAGCTTGTTGGATCTGTTGTGACAGCTTGACTTCCAATAACGTTATCGTAAGCTTCTATTAGTCATCTCAAGTAATGAATTTCTTGTTAAGTCGTGTTTGCTCTGCGTAAGATGCATGACCTGCTGTGGAAAGACAGTCTGAGTCAGGCCCAGAGGAAACCAGCGCCTGCCTCTCCCCGAAGCCGCAGCCTTGAACGACCGCAGTCCATCAGATGTCAGATCATCCACCAACCGTCCTCCTCTGCTGCTGGAGGCGTGTGACTCAGTTTATTTCTTCATTTCCAGTTCAACTTAACCTTGTTAAGTCTGACATATGAAATGATAGAAAATCATCTTGTCTTTTAGGTGTTTATTACCCATTTGGCAACAGATAAGACACTATATGATATATAGTACGTGAAACAACGCACATGCTTTTTTTTTGCAATAGTTGAATTATGTAGCTGTTGCAAACGTCTCAAAGTCATCTTTTGTATACGTGGTACATTTGGTGCTATAGGATTAGGTTTTTAGACAAGAACAATTTCATAAGACAAATAATTAGCATCTGAATCAGTGGCTGCAGCTGTCAGGCACCTGAGGTGGAGGCAGAAACCCCAAACCATTACACTTCTGCCACCGTGCTTTACTTTAATCTCCCGAAGAGATGTTGTTGGCTTACAGCATTCCAAAAACCCAGGCTGCTCATTTATAAAACTGTGCGTAGGAGTCTTACCATAAGTTTTCCAAAAGCTGAAGATGGCGTGCACCAGCAAATGTCCTGATTTATAAAACCATGCGCACGCAACACCTCCAAGCAATTTTCTCTTGATGAATCACAGCCCACCTGGAAGTTTAGGCAGGTATATTTGCCTCATGTCCTGTCCTCTACATACCAATGCAATGATCAATGCAAAGTACCTCACTAATAGCCATATCTATCCATATATATAAGCCTGCTGCCAGCCATCACGCACAGCACCTGCAGTTTATTCCTGTCTATTGACCATGTTTGAGTCACAAATAACTGGTATATTGATCATATGCACATTTTTCACATTTTTATTTGGTTCTAGTGGCCTTTATTAACCATGAAGACAGAAAAAAAGGGGGCAGAGAGAGAACAGAGAAGATCAGGAGTCGAACCCACGACCGCTGCATCTGTATATGGGCTGCTTGCCCCAACCACTGCGCCACTGGGCGGCACATTTTAACGTCACATAGACAAATTCATTTTCCACCGATTACATTTAGAAAACCTGTCATTACTGCGAATGGCCTTTTAATGTTGCTCTGTTCCAACACACTGGAAGGAAACTTGATGTATGACTAGTCATATTCATAATGCCATCCAAAACAGCAGGTATCATTGTGTTCAGGGGCCGCTGTTATATCAAAGACCTATGTTCACTGAATGATATCAAAGCCAAAAGGGTTCTTCACATAGATCCAAGAGCACTGCTCAAGGGAATCTAAATGAGCATATCAGCCGGTCATCATCATGGGACAGGAAATCTTTGAGGTCCCTAAAAATTCTCTCCATCCTGATCCTTGAGGATCGTAGTCCTCAAGTGGTGCCAGTACATCCGTTATGCAGCATTACTCAGCAGTTAGACTATACTTACATGCATCAATCAGTGCCACCCACTGCTCTAGTCTGTAATTTGAAGATGGAAGTATGAAATATGAACATACTGTTCTGAGTGCTGATGTGACAGTCGTGGCTGACTACAGGAACACATCTATAACGCTAGAGGCTTGGCTGTTTGATAACGCTGATCTACAAGTCTGATATCAAATGAAACTGAATGCATGCGATAAAAGTAGCTTCAGTTCACCACGTCACCATCTGCTCCGCCGGGTTTTAAAATGTTCGTGCGCTGGGATCAGAATTTATGTACAGGTGGCGTACATTCTCCAGTCAGTTTTATTTATTTATATTTATTTTTATAGATCACAGTCATTATGTGGAAAGTGACATGTGAAATTTCCAGGACCTGTTCTTTGCGTACGCACCTTTTACAAATGAGGCCCCTGGTCTTTGCCTGTACAGTGAATCATCATACTTCGCAGTTAATGGGGGCTGTGACCCCCCCGTGAACGGTGAAAAACCGTGATGTGGAGTACCCCCTCTGCTTATCAAGAAGTTTTACTTTTTCAGAAAAAAAAAGTTTGATTCTACCTTGTTCCGTTCTTCTGTAATCAGCAGCAGAATGTGCTGCGCCATCTTTTCTCTCACTCGCAATACCTCCGGGGGGCGGGGGGGCTTTATAGAGTGGTGATGCTGCCATCTGGAGGATCAGAACACTAACTATGATGTTCAAAAATTTTCAAAATTTATTTTGACGCTCTGCCTAGCAACCCCAGTGACACATATTAGACTATAGACGTTTATAGATGTCAACGGCAGTGAATGAGTTAACTTTAAAACAGCACTAAATCACTGAAATAAGCAGGAGATATTCAGAACTGACAAACAGAAACATCAAGTGTATCAGCCGTAAAACTTGGCTTTGTCTCACAAGAGCAAGAGATGGGAGATGTTGGGACACGTGTCAGCCAATCAACGTACAGACAACCGACGCCACAGTAATGCCCGTCGTAGCAGCCAATCACAGGCCTCGATTTTCGTTCATGGGTCATCCCGTGTAGCCTCTTGTTGCTTCCTGAGACCCGTTCTTGACGTGATGTGTTTCGCTTCAGCCTTGCATGTTTCGTTTGTATTCTTTTCAATATTTTTTTCAAATTTTTTCAAAATTTTTTTTAAAGAAAATTTTTGAAACCTCTGCGATGTACTGAGACCGTGATTGCTGAGACTGCCAACTGTGTGGGTTCACTGTATTTATACACTACATTACCAAAAGTATTAGCTCTCCCATCCAGATGATCAGAATCAGGTGTTCCAGTCACTTCCATGGCCACAGGTGTATGAAATTAAGTACCTAGACATGCAGACTGTTTCTACAAACATCTGTGAAATGAATGGGTCGCTCTCAGGAGCTCAGTGAATTCCAGCTGGAACTGTGATAGGATGACACCTGTGCAACAAGTCATTAAATTTCCTCTCTCCTAAATATTCCACAGTCAACTGTCAGCTGGATTATAAGGAAATGGAAGTGTTTGGGAACGACAGCAACTCAGCCATGAAGTGGTAGGACAGGTAAACTGATGGAGCGGGTCAGAGGATGCTGAAGAACATAGTTTGAAGAGGTCACCAACTTTCTGCAGAGTCAATCACTACAGACCTCCAAACCTCATGTGTCCTTCAGATCAGCTCAACAACAGAGCAGAGAGCTTCATGAATGGGTTTCCATGGTGACGCAGCTGCATCCAAGCCAGACATCACCAAGAACAATGGAAAGAGTCAGATGCAGTGGAGTAAAGCAGCCACCACTGGACTCTAGAGCAGTGGAGGAACGTTCTCTGGAGGGAAGAATCACACTTCTCCATCTGGTAATCTGATGGAAGAGTCTGGGTTTGGTGGTTTCCAGGAGAACGGTACTGGTCTGACTGCATTGATCCAAGTGTAAAGTTTGGTGGAGGGGGGGTTATGGTGTGGGGTTGTTTTTCAGGAGCTGGGCTTGGCCCCTTAGTTCCAGTGAAAGGAACTCTGAATGCTTCAGCAGACCAAGACATTTTGGTCAATTCATGCTCCCAACTTTGTGGGACCAGTTTGGAGCTTGTCTCTTCCTCTTCAACATGACTGGGCACCAGTGCACAAAGCAAGGTCCATAAAGACATGGATGGAAGAGTCTGGTGTGGAGGAACTTGACTGGCCTGCACAGAGTCCTGACCTCAACCTGATAGAACACCTTTGGGATGAATTAGAGCAGAGACTGAGAACCAGACCTTCTGGTCCAACATCAGTGTTTGACCTCACAAATGTTCTTCTAGAAGAATGGTCAAAAATCCCCATAAACACACTCCTAAACCTGGTGGACAGCCTTCCCAGAAGAGTTGAAGCTGCTCTAGCTGCAAAGGGTGGAGCCACGTCATATTGATTAGGAATGAGATGAACTAAAGCTCAGATGTGAGTCAAGGCAGGTGAGCAGATACTTTTGGCAACATAGTGTACATACAACCTCTGTTTTTTAACTGACGGATTTGTAACTCTGATAAATGTGGGGCTGAGAGTTGTCGGTGCATTTAATCATTTTAATTCTAAAGCGGAACACAATGTTCTCTTGTTGAAATCACAGGGAAAAAGTTTTATGGACTTTCTTTGTTCATACCAGTGAGCATATGAGCATATTGGTAAAATGTCACACGGCAGTCTTCACATTCTTCCCTGCGTCTCTGTGTCACCAGAACAAATCACAAACACGGTAAATTCCTCCTCTGGCCGAATGAAGCCTGGCTCCTCACAAACTAACAGCCATGTGCGACTGGCTGTCAGTATGTGCTAATAGGTTTCACCAGCCGGCCACATTCCACAGCTGCGTGACTCAAGGTCCGAGCGCTCACACACACACATTCATATCTGCTCCCTCGGGAACACGTTCAAATAATAACTCAGGGGATTCAGCGCGTTAAGCCAAATCTCGTCCACCTTCAAAGTGTTTTCACTATATGAGGAGGGTGACCGGAGTTCAGCTGGGATTTAGGACTCTTTCATCTCTGCTTTTGTGGCATAAAACTATATTATATCAAGTAGGCTTAATAAGTACGTTCTCCTCCCAGGATTCCGACCTCGAGCTCCAGTGTATTTTGGATTGTAGCGCACGCTGGTTTCCAGTTGCCCCACGACTCTGCGGGATTAGCAGCGGCAGCGGCGATAGTCAGGCCTCTCATTTCTCATTTCATGCAGATGGATTCAAATTACGCTGTCTTTTTGACCATACGGTGAAACAACCGTTGCAGTCATCTCCACGACAGCCCACCTGAAGAATCTTCCTTCAAAAGCACTTTAACAGTCACATTTTACTTCCTTGCTTCTCATTCATTCACCCTATCAGTTTTTATTATCCCCAGGTGACAGCGTCGGAGTTCCCGCCAGTTTTTTGATGAACTGCTGTCACATTTTTTTTTCACAAATATGCACGTTCCCATGAGGGTGAACTTTATTGACTTTAACATTTTCTCCAGCACGCCCGTATGAGCCCAGGAGGTCCGGGCTGTTTTTTTTTTTTTCATCAAAATGTCTGTATCATTTCATGGACGGCTGTGACATTTTCCAGAAATGTTCATGTTCCCTTCTGAATGGCTCCGGTGGACTTTGATGATCACCTGACCTTTTAACGAATTTGTTCGAACAGGGCAAAGTAACCAGTGTGAGATGTTGGATCCTGGTGACATTTGTGAAACGGCGTCGTTCAGTACGTTCAGTACATTTGTGATTCACCAAGGATGAGTCCTGTGGTTTGGTTAATCTCATGGCTTTCCCTTCAAATGTCTCACAATGTTATTGTAAACAGGAAATTCATTCAAGTTCTGGACAAACATAAAATACTTTATGAAGGCTCATGTTCCCCAGAGGATGAATCACACGGTTCTTAAAGATCTGTTTTTATCTGTTTTTTCTTCCTCTGAACAATGTAACTTGCCAGAAAAGATGCAGCAGATGCATTTATCCACATTTTTAGTCATCAGGTCACAATCCAGACTCAGAAATGTTTGTATTTTGTGAAACCTATTTGTTCACGAATGACAAGGAAGCCTGGATGTAAAAGGACCACGAGCAACATTGATGAGCAACTCAAATGTCACCTATTTTGTTGTATAATCATTTTTTTTTTTTTTTTTTAGCACTAGTGGCCTTTATTATGGTGAAGAGTGACTGGAAATTAGGGCAGAGAAGACACGCAACAAAGGCCGACTGACCGGGAGGTGAATGTGCGACTGCTGCAGGGGGACTCGTAGCCTCTGCACATGGACCGCCTCCCTAAACCGCTGAGATGCCCAGCAGCAGGGCTCGGTCATCCTCCAACCAGAGGTCACTGGGTCGATCCCCAGCCTCGTCGTGTGAACAGCAAGTCCCTCCTCCAGCCACTAAGCGGTGACGAGCCTCATCGCACTGGTCCCCAGCTGGGATGAATGGGGAGGGTTGTGTCAGGAAGGGCATCTGATGTAAAATCTGTGCCAAATGTGGAAATGACAATGATCCATTGTGGCCACCCCCTAAAAAAATGGAATAAGCAAAAAAGATACATGAAAGAGAAATGAGTCCCACCAGTGTAACATATCTGAGCCTTCACTGAGAAACATCCCTGTGCAGCAGCATGACTGACACTGTCCTGCATGTTATCGGGCTGTTGTGATTTTTATCTTCTTTTTTTTTCAGACTTGTCTGTATTTGCTGGACTTATATGCATATATATACACATACACATCTATGTTCCCTAGAAGACGAGCCCTGTGATCTCTTGACTCTCTCTCCGGTACCCAGCAATACTTTTAAAAGCAGGAAAAATGTATGTTTGGACAAACGTGTTTTTTTTTTTAAAGAGATATTTATGTTTCTTAAAAAAACAAGCCCTAAAATGAAAACATAAGCTCGGTAAACCCCTTTGAATGAATATTTTTCCAGCATTAATTTGCCATAAAAGGTGTCATAATAACAGACTCCTGATCCCAACTCGCAATGTGCTTAAGCCGATGATACACAAACAATTAAACTTCTGCTGCCTTTAATAAACATACCCTTTATAACATTCACAGTGCTGGAGGAAAATGAAAATGAAGCCTTAAACTTATTACAGTGATCCCTTGCTACTTCGCGGTTTAAGTTCCACGGTTTAAGTTATTCGCAGATTTTTTCAGAAATGTATAATATAATTAAAAAAAAATTTTTAAATCGTGGAAACATCACAGGATGTTGTGCGAGTTCTCTCTCAGTGAAGAAATGCTGTGAGCCAGCCTGGCCCCTTTAAGAAGGTGGCCTTATGGGTAATGATGTGGCTTATGGGTAATGTAGTGTGTGTGTTGTGGGACGGCAGAATGAAAACAGGGTTAGATGAAAAGTGTAGTGAGCATCAACAGCAGACCAGCGTGTATAGATTTACATTCTCTGTTAACCAACAGGAGCCCAACAATACAACCTGTGTGATGATACAAGTTCCTGCAGTGCCAGAATAAAGTGCTCGTTCCATGGAGAGAAAACCGGACTTTTTGTTTTGTTGTTGTTAGCGTGTTAGCTGCTAATTACGAGCCAAAAATAGGACAATACCAGTGGTTTGTTTACTACGGTTCAGAGACCAGAGGCTGTGAAGGTAACAGAAAGACCACAGTTGAGCCTTTGTCTTGTTTCGCTGCAGTGACTCGCTACTTTTTGGGGGGTTTTTAAACATATTTTAAAGACGTTATTGAGGCTTGGGGGGGCTTCAGCTCCAGTTCGCGGATTTTGATTTACACGAGGGGGCGCCGGTCCCCATTAACCATGAAAAATAAGGGATCACTGTACTTCAGTCAGCGGAAGCCACTTGGAGTCAGTAGTTTGCACATCTGAAGTCCAGTTAATGAAATATGGTTTAGAAGTAGACACTTGCTGACGGAGCATCTGTTGGTGTGAACCACGCCTCGCAAAAACCGGAAATCTCTGAAACATTAGTAATATTAGATGTAGCTGTTCTGCATAAAACCAGAAAAATAATCACAAAATGTTTCTGCATCCGTATCACATCACAGGTAGACTAACTTACTGCGGACAGTTAAGTGCTGTATCTGCTGTTCCTGAAGATGACCCCAAAGGCACGATGCAAAATCATGACTGACGTAAAAAATAAGAAGTACCAGATGAAGACTTGAAGACATCGTTGGTAAAGGTAGGGTGTCCAAGGGCGCAGATGGCACTGGGGACAGATTTATATTGTAATATCAAAATATATTTATATTGATCCCTATCTGTTCCCCCCTGTAAGGTCTGTAAGGTCGGCTGTACTCGTAAATTTCAAATTTGAAGTCGGAAAAGCATTGAAAATTTAGCATCAACCAGAGGTTTTTGTTTCATTTCATTAACTGTTCGTTTGTTTGTTTTTTCATATTCCATGTTCTATGACGTCCCAGTTTTTAAACTGGGAAGGGGTCAGTTCTGAGGTTATGTTGTTCGGAGTTCCAATTTCCAATGTAAGTGTAACGCACCATTTGGACCTCGGGGTCATAAGGGGTTCGGTGTCTTTGCCTGTAGCGGTAACCATGGTGATCATAAACAACTGTCTAATGGCTGAGCTGATGATCTTTCTGCCACATTAAACCAGAGAAGAGGAAGTAAAAAATCAGTGTTTATTTCAAGAACTAAAAGATCTCCTTAGCCTGTTTTCCCAGATGTGAAAAATACTTATTTTTTAATGTTGAGTAGCGAGTCATTTGGACTTACCTGAAATAGGCTAAATGTAAAAGAACAGCATTCTCGGCTGTAGGTGTTTATCTTTTAATGTTATTTTTATAATAGTAGTTTGATAAGCAATAACTGTTAACTGAAATGATGAGATTTAAGAAGTTAACATTGTCCTCCTGACCTGCAGCCAATCCCTGCTGGGGTCAGCAATGAAAAAACAAAAAAACAATTACAGTGTTGTTTCAAAACCCGACCAATGTAAGTATCATGTTGCCTGTTAACTTTCCTCGATGTGCCATATTCACAGAGATAGACTTGACAAACTGGACAGAAAAGATACTTCTCAATATGTTCAGGTAAATGAAAGGAGGAGAGATGTTTTCAGGACCTACTGAGTCTGCTTATAGACGGTAAATCTGTTTAGCTGCAGAGGGATTTTATTTTTCTGATCAGTTTTGTTTATTGGAAAAGATACTTTTTATTTTTATTATATGAATCTGTTGTTCAAGCTCTTATACTTCTGTTTTCATATATATTGTAATGTTTCTAATCATTTATATGAAGGCACAAGAGTGAATCATTTCAATGTTAATTTATTATACATTTTTGGACATTCCCTTTTTGTTAGAAGTTACAGTTAAAGTTTCTGTAATGAGATTCTTTATCCTGCTGAGATCAGCAAATGTTTAAATAAAACATGCAGAAGACATCAAGTTTTGGAGCGTCATTAACATACCAGACAAATAAGTTGATCATGTAAGGCGAGTGCTAACTAGATAGACCTTTGTCTACCAATATTAATTCAGTTAGAAAACTCACAATTCTAATGACAGCTCAGTCCCCCCCAGTTTAAAAATCCTATCTGCACCCCTGACGGTGTCCATGGCAATCTGTGGCAATCCAAGATGCTGCGAATGCTAGAAATGCTCATTACTATGGATGACGCAGAAAGAGCGCTTCATTCCAACGGTGGGGTGGAGGGAGCTTCATGATTTGGACCAACTTTACTGCCTCAGGTCCTCAACCGCCTGCTCTGAGCGAATCTCTAAAGTGGAAGATGAATTCCCAAGTTTAATAAAAACCCTTACAGGATGATGTCATGGTGGCTGACCATCCGCTGAAGCTCAGTAGAAGAGAAGGTGATGCAGCAGGACAACAGCCCTGAGGATCAAAGTAAATCCCCTCAGAATGAGGCCCAGTCGTACTACAGATTATAAAGATGTTTTTTTTACGACATGTTCTCAACAATAACATCGTTGGCTTTGATGGGACAGATTTAACTTCTATCTGGTTAAATTCTATCAGGATAAAATCAGTTCTACAACACCTCTGAGCACCTTGAAGTAATTGTTTGTCATGACCACATTTCCATATTTCCCAAGTCAGCAAACTATCTTTCCACGTTTCCCTTGACATCTACGGAAAAGTCACTCTGTAATTGCCGCCGTCAGGTCGTCAAGGCTACCCGGGCTCTTAGCGTGACATCAGTCCACGCTGCTAAAGTGTCCTTGAGCAAGACACTAAATCTCCGCTGGCTCTCAGGTGCTGCTGCCTCTCTGGCTGTGATCCCTGACCTCCCCACCAGGAAGGAAGGCCCTTCTGCCGCTGCTGCCATGAATAATGCAGCAGACTTTTATTACCTCTCTGCGCCAGCCGTCAGCGGCGTGCCGCCCTGAAGCGCCATCGACTGGACAACGGCTGCGGGTCAGAGGCCGTCTGAGCAGCTCAGACTTCTCAGTTCGGCTGAAGACTGAACAACAAAGATGTTTTGAGGCTCACAGCCGGCACTGCCACTGAAAAGGTTCATGCTTTTTAAATCTCAGATGGAGAGGGAACACTTTGGAGCAGAACTGACCCACAAAGTTGCATAATTTACTGTCTTTATTTAAAGGTATGAGCTTAACTGGCTCTGTCCTCAATTATCCTCGCTTTATCCTCAATAATACTTAATATTACAGCTGAAGGACACTTACGTACAACCAGGATTGAGATCTCCTGAACTATCAAATTACATAAATAGATTACTTAAAAAAAAGGTTTAGCCAAATTATGGCACCAACCATTAATATACGTGTAGACAGTTGTTTAAGGAGAAGGTTCTCTTTCTGTTTTTTAGGCTGTGAAGTTTCCTTTTCTCTTTCTTGGTCTGAGTGGCTTCAACATGTGATGTTTCCCTGATAAACCTTTTGTTTTGTTTTATTCTAACATATAAGGTTATATTTATTTTGCATCTTTATTAATTGTGTGGGTGGATCAGTGACGTTTGATCAGAACTGGGACTCTGACTGGAAGATGAATTCCCAGAAAACGGCTATTATACTGAAGCTGAAACTATTATAACATCCATTAAAAACAGTTTTTTATATGGATTAAAATATTACTTGTTTAGGTTATAAAATGACTTTGAAACATATCCTGTCCATCAGCTCTGATCCATCAACTCTGATCCATCAACTTATCTATCAACTCTGATCTATCAACTCTGATCCATCAGCTCTGATCCATCAGCTTATCTATCAACTCTGATCAATCAATCAACTCTGATCCATCAACTTTGATCAATCAACTCTGATCTATCAACTCTGATCCATCAACTTATCTATCAACTCTGATCTATCAACTCTGATCCATCAACTTATCTATCAACTCTGATCTATCAACTCTGATCTATCAACTCTGATCCATCAACTTATCTATCAACTCTGATCTATCAGTCAACTCTGATCCATCAACTTATCTATCAGCTCTGATCCATCAACTCTGACCCATCAACTCTGATCCATCAACTTATCTATCAACTCTGATCCATCAACTTATCTATCAACTCTGATCTATCAGTCAACTCTGATCCATCAACTTATCTATCAACTCTGATCTATCAACTCTGATCCATCAACTTATCTATCAACTCTGATCTATCAACTCTGATCCATCAACTTATCTATCAACTCTGATCTATCAGTCAACTCTGATCCATCAACTTTGATCAATCAACTCTGATCCATCAACTTTGATCAATCAACTCTGATCTATCATCTCTGATCCATCAACTCTGATCTATCAACTTTGATCTATCAATCAACTTGGATCCATCAACTTTGATCAATCAACTCTGATCCATCAACTTATCTATCAACTCTGATCTATCAGTCAACTCTGATCCATCAACTTTGATCCATCAACTTTGATCAATCAACTCTGATCTATCAACTCTGATCTATCAACTTATCTATCAACTCTGATCTATCAGTCAACTCTGATCCATCAACTTTGATCAATCAACTCTGATCTTTCATCTCTGATCCATCAACTCTGATCTATCAACTTTGATCTATCAATCAACTTTGATCCATCAACTTTGATCAATCAACTCTGATCTATCAGTCAACTCTGATCCATCAACTTTGATCCATCAACTTTGATCAATCAACTCTGATCCATCAACTCTCATCAATCAATCTACTTGGATCCATCAACTCCGATCTATCAACTCTGATCTATCAACTTTGATCAATCAACTCTGATCCATCAACTCTCATCAATCAATCTACTTGGATCCATCAACTTTGATCCATCAGTCTACTTGGATCCATCAACTCCGATCTATCAACTCTGATCTATCAACTTTGATCAATCAATCAACTCATTCCTGCAGTAAAGAACCCCCACAGCATGATGCTGCCACCTCCGTACTTCACAGTTGAGATGGTGTTCTCAGTCTTTCAAATGTCCCCTATTTTCCTCCAGATGTAACGATGGTCATTCTGGCCAAACGGTTACATTTTAGTTTCATGAGACCACGGGACATGTCTCCAGAGATTAAGGTCTTTGTCCTAGTGTGCATTAGCAACCTTTAATTTATTTTCTGTTTATTTTTGCAGTTATGTAATCTTCCTGGCTGAGTGGTCTTTCAGTGGTCAGAACAGGACTGGTTTCTCTCTCTGACCAGCTTCAGCGGCGTTTTCAGCTTTTGTTCTGGGGTTGATACACACATTACATACCAAAGCACATTCATATCTGGGACACAGAACCATCTCCTTCCTGAGCACCATGATGGCTGGACGACCCCATGATGTTTAGACTTTCGTAAAATTGTTTGAACAGATGAACGTGGCGCCTTCAGGCATCTGGAAATTGTACCAAAGGATGAACCAGACTGGTGGAGGTCCACAGTTCTCTTCCTGATATCTTGGGTGATTCCTCTTGATTTTCCCATGATGCCACACAAGGAGGCAGTGTGATTAAGGTGTGCCTCCAATAAAGGCAACCTGACTCAGTGGATAGCATTTTTGTGGTACTTGAGTTTCCCCTATTAATTCAAATATTGTCAGTTAACCTATCAGAAGCCAGGACATCAAATTCTGGACCTTCCCCAAATGTTTAAAGACATATTAATCTTTCGGTCAGTACTGCCCACTCCCTAGTTAGCATGTTAGCATGTTTGCACAACATTGCATTGTTTTTAATGTTTGTTTGTTACTTTTAGTGTTTTTAACATGAGCCTGTCAAAGACGAATTTCTGTCACTCGTGACAGACAATAAAGTTATATCTATCTATCTATCTATCTAGTTACTGTTGCTAGGTCGGACATTCTTGCTGCTTTTCCATTAACGACAATGTTAATTCGCTATATTTCCGATGTGTATCATCAGTGTTAATATTACACTAGAATAACTCCATGGTGGAATATTGCTGCTGGGGACCTGCAACACTGACTCGAGGTGTCCAGAAATTTTGGAGGGGACATTTTATTCCCTTTCCCAAACCAAAACAAATGCTGGAAAAATGCAGTGTGGGTTAAGTTTGTGTCCGTCCACACAAGCAACTGAACGTGGGGAAAGTTACAAAACACACCCACATTTGCTCCAAGGTAAGTTTACTTTGTTTATTAGATGATTGATTTAACCACCGTTTAGTAAAAGTAATAATATGATTTAGCAGGAGGGAGGGTGATGAGTTCTCTGTTAGCATTAGCATTAGCTCTGGTCCATAGGTCTGTCCCACACCAGAGCTATGTTAACATGAGACAGTTGTAGCATTGTATTAATATAATTAATAAAGTGATGTCAACATCGCTAGCCTCACCTTATACCTAACAAAATAAACATCCAGGCCCATATACGTATATTTGTAGACAATGAGGCAGGCTAATAGGTGGCTAGCGAGCTCTGGTCCATAGTGGAGAAGTCATTGACACTATGGACCAGAGCTAATGCTAACTGAGAACTCATCACCCTCCTTGCTGCTAAATCATATTATTACTTTTACTAAACAGTGGTTAAATCAATCATCTAATAAACAAAGTAAACTTACCTTGGAGTAAATGTAGGTGTGTTTTGTAACTTTCCCCACGTTCAGTTGAGGACGGTCATATAACTGAACCACAGCCTGCATTTGTTTTGGTTTGGGAAAGAGAATAAAAATGTCCCTCCAAATGTTCTGGACACCTCGAGTCACTGTTGCAGGTCCCCAGCAGCAATATTTCACCATGGAGTTATTAGAGTATAATATTAACACTGATGATACACATCAGAAAAATAGCGAAATAACACAGTCCTTAACGGAGAAGCAGTGAGAATGTCCGACCTAGCAACAGTAACTAGGGAGGGGGCGGTGCTTACCAAAAGGTCAATTATTCCAGTAGAAGGAGACAGGATCACCAGTCAGCTCAGTCAATGTTGATCTGTTCCTTCCCACATTAGCGGGAACATAGCCTGGAATTTAATGTGAGGTTCAGGATCTTCCCCGTTTTTTTACTTCCCCTTTTTTAAAATCAGCTAGTCAGTGGAAGTTGTTAGTTGCTTTAAATCCAGAAGTTTACTAGTTAAGCGGTGAAAAGGAGGAACTGGTTTTGGTTTTGACCGGTGCTGCCACCCAGTGGATACCATTTTCTCTGTACTTGGGTTTCCCTTATTATTTTCAGTCCTCTGTCTGAAATCTTGAGAGGAGTACCTGGTTGTGGGCGGTTTATGGTGAAATTACGTTCTTTCCACTTCTGGATTATGGCCCCAGCAGTGCTCATGTTCAGAACCTTAGAAATCCCTTTGAAACCAACACCATCAGTTACAACAATAATTGTCCAAAGGTCTTGTTTTTACCCATCTTGAGATGTTTCTTATGTGACACCTTGGTAATGAGACAGTTGGGACTGAACCAGCTGATATTAATTTGCACTGACAAAGGGCAGGATTGCTTTCTAATTACTGATTGAGTTCAGCTGGTTTCTTGGCTTTCCATGCCTTTTTGCACCTGCCTTTCTTCATGCGTTTGATACTTTTCCCCCGTGTCATTTCACATTATTACATATAACCTAATTCATGGACATTGATGGCTTGATTTCTTTGAGGGCTTAGCTGTAGTGCTGTCACTTATCATCAGGAGGTCCTGGGTTCAAATCCCGATTGCATCAGGAAGGCATGGTGCAAAACTTGTGCCAAACCAACTCCGCCTGCCAAAACGGAAGTTTTATGGTTTGATTTCTTTGCATGTGTGGATTTCAGGGGACGTTAACTAGATCTGGTGAACGTTTCATGTCAATGGGACATTTAAAAAAAATATTCATTGAGAAAAATGGTGACTTGTTGAATACTTATTTTACGTGCTGTGAGCTAATTCTAAAAATGTTGGCCTATCACTTTTAACTTATCAAACCAGCAAGTTGTTTATTTTTTTCTTCATTTTTAGAAATTAATAATCAATCAATGCATTATAACGCTTCATTTGTTTCTAAATTTGAAGGTGGCGCACAATCAAGGAACCACTTCACAGTGAAACAATAAAATATCAGAAGTGGAATATAAAGAGATTTAAATAAAATAGATAAATAACAAAAAAATATCGATATCCGTAAATAAAATAAAATAAAATGAGGGAAAGTGGGAGGGCTAACTTCATTACTAGTCTGTTTCTGCATAATTTGAGGAGTTCTTAAAAACGTTTCCCCAGTCTTTGGTTATATAGAAAAGAAAGCTGAAAGAAGTTGATTTATTTATTTTTATTTAAGATATGTGGCTGCGTTTGAGAGCATCAGTTTGTGGAAAGCCCGGCCCTTGAAAGATATAAGCTAAGTTCTCTTCAAACTACATGAACTTCTATCAAATAGTCCGGGAACCTTCCTCGGTCCCAGGGTCTCGACCCTCCACCTATCCGTGGCTCCGACTGCCTCCAAATCTCCCAGCGGCCGCGCGCATTGGCCGCCCGGCGCGTCAGTCGCGCCTGTGGGAGGAGCCGGGGGGGATTAGGGGAGGAGTGGTAGCCGAGAGGCGGTACGCCTGTCAGAGGTGTTCCAGTCCCCGTCAAAAAGTCGGCTGTTGTTACGGTGAGTCCAAACCCGACAGCCGCGGCGGCCGCGTTCGGTCCCCGCGACGTGGATCTCCGGTCTGCGTGTTCCCACCGCATCGCAGCGCAGCGTCGACCCGCTCCGCACTTCGGCACCGACGGGGCTTCGGGTCGCTGTGGCAGCCTCGTAGGCAGCGCCGGATCGTTTCAGACATCTGCTTCCCTCTCCGGGTCTTTGGTCGCTAACGGAGACTTTACGCGCGCGCCTGGATGCGCTGACCGGCACAGAGACGGACCGGACCGCGGACAGGGAGGACTTGTTGCGCGTCTCCAGGGAGCGCAGCAGACCAGCTCTCGCGCAAGTCCGAACCTGCCCCCGATGCTTTAGATCTGAGTGGTTTTAGATGAGCGGGGATGGAGCGCGGAGACCTCAGAGGAGTCTGAAGTAACCGCGGATTCAAGACTTTCTGCTCATGATTGAGGAAATTCGGGGTGATCAGTTTCTTCCAGTCTGACGGAGCTGCGGCTGAGCGACAACAAATGGCATCCGCGCTCAACGACGGCAAACTTTATTTGGGTCAGATCCGACGAGTTGATTAATTCTTCCTCGCCGCTTGTTTCGAACCGAGCCCTGCTTCTCCTCGTCGACATGTCTGAGCGTGATGGGTGTGGAGACGGGCTCTGCAGCGACGGAGCGCCGGACTACGTCCCGCCGAGAGCGTCCCGCGGCCGGCGCAGCGGAGTCATCCCGCCCGCCGGCGGCCAGGACACCGACACCATCCTCCTGGAGTCCGTGAAGGCAGCGCCTCGCCGAAGCAGCATCATTAAGGTAAAGAAAGCCCATCTCTGTCCCGCTCCTTCCCTGACAGCTTTCCAGTCCCATCATGCTCAAATACAGATGCTTCTGTGGAATCTGCTCGATTCCTCTCCTGTGAGGTCAAGATCTGCACCTTTGCCCCAACGCCTGGCGCGATCTTGACGCGCGCATTTGTGACGGCAGAGCGTCTCGTGGCACAACCTCTGCTGATAATGGCCCGTATCAGTTCTTAAGCGCGTCACACGTGCGTAAATTGAAATTCCTTAATCTCTGTCTGTTGGCCTTTGGGTTTCAAAGCCGTCAGACTACATTCTCAGATGACAGGAAAGGTGACAAAGGTGGCACAGCCTTCCATCTAAGAAGGAACTGAGGATGCAAGGAGTTAATGTCTCCTCTTTGAAGCGTGACATTTATTTAAAGGTAAGCCTTGCAGGAGCCCTGATTCTGCTTCAATATTAATGCTTCCGCTTTCAGTTTGGAGACGTTTCCTCCGCTCAGATTTCATCTTTAACTGTAAATGTCCTTGCTGTGCTGGAGGGGCCCCTCACCTACCGGCCCGCTGACATCATGCTCCTCCAGCCTCACCTGTGCTCAGGTTGCAGGTCATCGGGCCATGCAGAGGCTCATGTTTTGGGAGGTGATATCCTTTGGCGTCTAACATGTCAACTCAATAGAAGGCTTTTCACCTCAGGTGATGTGCTCATTCTGTTGAAATCATTTCTATGACATCACAGAGAGCTGACGGAGGTTGATGACCCTCTGATCCCCATTATCAGATCAGCCCATCATTTCCTTTCCCATCAAGGATCAATAACGTTTTTTTTTCTTTTTTGAATTTGAAGATGCTGAACCCTCAGTGCCCTGACTGACGGTTCTGTACTTCAGAACACACATTTGGGTGTTTGAATTGACCACCGTATCAAAAAAACTTGGACCCAACACAGCCCTGTTACTTATTCTGGGGTACCTTCAGTCTGCAAACATGTCATTCAGAATTTCACTGTGTTGCAACATCACAGAGTTGGCTCTGAATCGAAGTGTCCTCATCGTCGTCTCCACCCACATCTTCCCATCATGCTGCATTCTCTTATCCTCGGAGGTGAGTGGCACAAAGCTGTACGGGTGCTTTCAGAAAAGGCACGGCTTGTGGAGGAGTAAAACTGATAAAACTGCCTGCTATGAACAGAGCTGTGAAAACATGCTCCAAAAGGGAGCAGTTGGACGGCATCTCTGCGTTATTGTGACCAAAGCATGCACAGATGTTTCATTAAGACCTCAGGAATTGTCAAATTCTAAAGAAAAAGGGCACCTTCTCCTTTCTTTGTGGTACCAAAATGTATTTTATCTAGCTATATGTATAGTTCAAGATGACCTTTTTTTTTTTTTTTTTTTGGCTAATCTTCTAATCATAGCCAAACTGAATCTAATTACCAGCCGTAGAGCTGCATCATGCGAAGTCATTACCTCCAGCTGTCAGGGGACCAACTTATATTTAATTTAATTAATCCAGAAGACATTCATAGTAACAGATCTGAAATTAGTCTGAACTCTTAGCAAATAGAATAGAAACAGGGTCACGGGGACAATAAATAAAGCACATGCTGCACTTAAACCCTTCAAACCTGAAAAAGGGGCATTCTTGAACAGTTTCAGTGGGCTTTGATACCATTAATCAACGTCTGTTTTGTGAGGGGCTTCCCACCAGGTATCCAATTAGTTAGGGGAGCCCAGAACCAGATCCTCTTATGAGCTGGAAGTAACATTTATTGTTAGAAGTAAATATGAGCAAAATGAAAGCAAAGGGGCACAAATCTATTACGAAGATGCGGAAACGACGACAGTGTATCTCCAACCGGACGACAGCGATGTGAGGTTAGGTTAGTAGAGGTTTGGTAGGGGTGCAAGTGATGCAGGCCGACAGTTTCTGAGGCAGACTCTGCGATGCTTTTTTATCTGATGATGAACCCATTTTCATCTTTTTTAGGAGCCTGTGGGCATGAAAGATTTAATTCATTCCCACACTGCCTGTCTACAAGTGTTTCAGATGCTTGCTTGACTTGCCGGAGTATTAAGATGTTAATGTAGGCACGGAGTTCTTAAAAATAAAGAGCTGCACTCAGACCTTGAGCTCCACGTAAATGTAACTTTTGATATGCCAGTGACTGTTTAGACCCACATTTGTACGATGCAGAGCAACTTACCTGGACATCATGAACCAGAATCATCGGATTAATTTTAGTCTGATGTTGACATGGAAGCTAACGGTCTTGCTGGGGTTAGTGTATTTGAGTTTCTCTTTTTCATCACACAGCCCCGTGCTCTCAAAGCAGAGACCTTATAAACCAGCAGAGCTCCTCATGTATGACCTTTGGCGGAGGCTTCGGTGGCACACGAGCCTACCTGAATGCGTGTCGGCGGTGCTGCCGGTTGAAGTGAAGTCGGAGAGCGAGGCGGCCTACATCACTCACATGTGCCTGCGACACTCTCACATAACACGCCAGGCTTCTTGTTCAGGCTGCAGACTCTAGACTGGATGCAGAGATGCACTTCCAGCCCTTTAATGACGCTAAACTTATTTAAAACTGTAGTGTCCGGTTTTTATTTACTTTATCAACAGAAGCAATCCAGATGTTTTGACATTAAAAAAAAAATGTTAATGTCTCAGGAGTTCAATTTGTCATTTATGATGTCTGTGGGAAATGTCTGTGCTCTCCTGTCATGTGACAGGCTTTCAGTAATATCTGGCTGCACGGACGTGAGGTTATAGGAAGGATTTAGACAAACAACGGATAGGGGTGTGTTAAACATGACTTTTGGAGACATGTTTAAACACAGAAGCTTGAGCAGAATTTTTCTCATGACCAAACTCTATT
The DNA here is from genome assembly GCA_018398805.1 of Hirundichthys speculiger. Lineage (NCBI taxonomy): Eukaryota > Metazoa > Chordata > Actinopteri > Beloniformes > Exocoetidae > Hirundichthys > Hirundichthys speculiger. Next base: position 1,517,572 of record JAGFBZ010001279.1, on the reverse strand, counting down.
CAAGCACTTGTCTTCTGTTACAGCTTATTAGTTTTGGCTGCTACACTTACACTCAAATATCTGCACTTTCTCTTTACATTTACAAAAAAGCTTCACAGCTTTGGTTTCAATTAGTTTGCTGGTGATTATCAAGAAAGTTATCTTTCTTTTTAAATTTTGCATCATCGTAGGACTAGATTGGACAGTTGGATTCAGGAAGCCGTTTCCTCCCATGGAGACCAGTGATGATGGTTCGGTTTGAACTCATTCTCGGCTGGCGTTCATAATCAAGTTCAGTACATAATAGACGGCTCCATATTCTCACACCAACATGTTGCTGAGCAGCAATATGATTGACAGTACACTGTAAAAAAAATTGTAATATAACAAAATTTTACTGTCTATTTTACAGATATACTGTATTTTTAAAACATCATTTAATTTACAAAAATAGACTGTGATTTTACATATCAAATGTAAAATAACTTTAAATCATTGTAACTGTGAAAACAGATATTTCTGTTCTTTTACCAAAAAAAAACCCCATTAAAAATACATATATTTATTGTTAAAATACGTTCAAAAATATATCTTAATTTCACAAATATTTGTCAGTTATTTAAGGGAATAAACTATAAAACTGCTAGTGATCTGGCAGGTCCTTTTGGGTCGTTTCCCAGCATCCTTTGCAGCCCTGGTTGTTTAGGTGCTTATCTGTGTTTATTTGTTAGCTATTTGATTTAATGCTGCCATGTAAAGTCTGTTGCTGGTTTGACCCCTGTTGATTCATACCTCTTACATTTAACATGTTCATTCGTGTCACCCTGAGTTAAGTCTGTCTGTGTTCGAATGAGTACCCGTGAGTTTCTTTAATAAAGTGTGTAAAACAAAACTTGCGCTGTGCGAAGACAGGAAGTTGACAAAATACTACTTTTGGTAGTGCCATGGCTGTCAGGTGTAGCAGACCAGGCTCCACTACAATACAAAGGCTACAGTCCTTAAAATTGTAGCAACTTTAAACCCAATATCTAGTTTTTCAACAGTTTTTTGACATGTTTTGAAAGATGAATCACACTATTTTTCATGTCATATGCTGTTATATTACATCAAACACAAATTATTATACAACTTCGTAACATAAAATAATGTCATTGAAGCTATTTCTGTACATTTAAGCATTATTATTACCATATTTCTAGGTAATTTAATTGTTTTAACATGTGAAAATGTTTCTAATTAAATGTTAAAACAACCTAAAAATAAGGCAAAATCTTGTTAAAAATACAACTACAAACTGTATTTTAATTATGGAAATAAAATGTATTTTTATGAGAAAGTAATTTTCTGTTATTTCACAGTATTCTTCTGGCACCTCATCTGCTAGAAAATTACAATTTTTTTACGATTTTTTTTTGTTTTTTTACAGTGTACCCTACACTTACAGCCGCTACAGTTTCCCTACATAGCCAAACAACAGATGGAAGATCATTTTCCCAAAGAAAAGCCTGCTGGCTGTTATGTTTTCCAGTGCGAACGAGCATAGTTGTATATGTTCTCTCTGAAATCCACTGTGCAGGATCAAACTTCTCAAGGCATGCTATGTTTCTGAGAGCTCTGGAAGGAGGAGCGAAGAACTTCTGGACGTCCTCATGAGTACACAGAAACAAATGCAGCTGCTGGACTGATATTAGTACTGGACGCTTCTGAACATGTGCACAGCATTGATGAGTGAGTGGAAAGCAACATGGAAGTCAGCAGAAGAGAAAGGGGGCGGGAACTTTTAGCAGCAGACGAACTTGCAGCAAATCCTCTGAAACATTTGCCGCTTGGTTCACCTGTGCTCTCGCCCTCTATTCCATCTGGACGCGTCACTCGAGGGCCAGGTGAAAAATACCTGCAATAAATCCAGAGCGAATGCTGCAAATATGTGCATTTTCACATACGGCACCTCTGTGTTGTAGGACTGCAGTAACATGGCTGAAATGGCCACCCATCAGGATGTCTGACGGCACAAGACAGACGTATCAAAGCTAAACAGCCAAGAGAACCATTAGCATGTGATGTTTGACTCCAAAAGAACCACGTGGTAACTAGTGACATGGATGAAAGTGAAGCGGGATGATCTTTCTCATTCGCTGCTTTTATTTAACTGAACTGATTGAAGTTATCACCTTTAAGAACAATTCCTGGCCAGTATTGCTCATGCTAAGTATGTTGTTCTTTGTCATACTTGAAGTCAGAAAGACTTGATGTTCTTTAAATTAAGAAGTGAGAAGTGCACTGAAACTATAGTTCAACTTCAAGGAAGTAAATTGAAAATTACTCAAAGTGAAATTACTGATGGTATTAAAAACTAGTGAAAGAGAAGGAGGGTAGAAATCTGCATTCGTAGCCTTGTTACTGCTGAGCTGCAGCGTTGTCTAGTAATGCAGGTGCATTTTTTTTAAAGGACAACATGGATGGAGGCTTGCAGTGTCAAGGGTGCAGAGATGCTCCTTCACAGTCACATGTCTCTTACCACCCATCTGGATCGAGGGTCTTATTGCCATTATTTTATATCATATTATTATCTCCGCCAAGGAGGTTTTGTTTTTTAATCTGTTTATCTGTCTGTGTTCAAGATAACTCAAAAAGTTATTGATGGATTTTGATGAAATTTTCAGGAGTTGTCGGAAATGTGAAAAGGAAGAACTGATTTCATGTTGGCTGTGATCCAGAAGAAATCCTGGATTCTGGAACACTTTCAAATTTTCAATAACATTGTGGTCAACGGGGCCAAAAATGTTGTTTCTCAATATCTCCTGTTAATTATTGCACAAAACTCACGAAATTTGACTCAGGGATTGACAATGGAACCTCTATCAAATTTCAAAGGCTGATCTGGATCTGATCCAGAAGGCGGATTTTATCACAATCTGTAAATCGCTATATGGGGAATTGTTGCACTCGGTGGAGGTCTGAGCTCTTAGAGTGCTTTTCTAGTTAACATTATTTTAGCGATCTCATTTTACTCAAACAAACAAAACTAAATACAGTGATCCCTTAGTTATCGCGGTTAATGGGGACCGGCGCCCCCCCGCAATAATCAAAAGCCGCGAAATGGAGCCGGAGCCCCCCGAGCCTAAATAATGTGTTTAAAATATGTTTAAACACTGCAAAAAAGTAGCGAGACACTGCAGTGACACAAGACAAAGGCTAAACTGTGGTCTTTCTGTTTCCCTCACAGCCTCTGGTCTCTGAACTGTCAATCAATCAATAACTTTTTTTGTCCCCAAAGGGGCGATTAGTTTCGCGACAGCAGGAGCACATCAAACATAAAATATGCATAATAGTTACAAAAATAAATTACACATAAAAATTCATAATACAGACCTAAGATATAGTCAGGAGGGAGGGCTTTTCACCCGCTATCTTCTCCTCCCGGTATTTAAAAGAACAACAGCAGAGGGAACAAAGGAGTGTTTGTATCTGTTTGTTTTTGCAAATCAGTGAATCTAATCAGTGAACCTGATGGTAGAAACTTAAATTGGTACAAAGTCTCTCTCTTATTAAAACAGTTTTACACCAACGTTCATTTATGTAAACACATACTCCACCTCCACATGATTTCCCAGTTGTTGCAGACCCTCTGTCGGTGCGGGGCGGTGATCTAGACGGGGACGGAGGTCCGCTCTGCTCCACACCGACAGAGGGGAGGAGCGAAGGGAACGGACCTCCGAACCCGTCTAGATCACCGTCAACGTCCCTTTCCCCGAGCCAGGTCTCAGAGACCAGGATGCAGGCTTCTTTAAATACATGCTGGTGGCGAACAAGAGCCTGTAGTTCCTGTTTTATTGTGGAGAGCGCAGACGTTGGACAGGATAACTGAAGGGAGGGGGATGCGCAACAGGTGTTGCCGTCTCATGCGCTCCCTGTACGCCGCCTCTCCTGCCTCACCTCCTCGGTTTCCGTCGTGGAGGTACATGCTCGAAAAGTTCCTTTAGATCAGGAAAGACAAGGTCCGCTGGTGGGCCGCTGATCACGGGATTTGAGAATTTTAACAGATAGTCTCTGGAATATTGAATGGAGCTGTCAGCAACCCCAGGTGACATGAGGACGCAGCACCGCCAATAAAAAGATCAGAGTCAGATCCATGTCACTGAATCATGACACTCTTAATCACACAAAAGTGAGGTTGATCAATTCAAAGTGCACAGAGAGTTTAAAAGTTTAAGCATAAAATAACAACCTTAAAACTGATAGACAAGACGGACATGCTTCCCACTGCCTCTCGTCTGCTGTGGAGTGGATTTTTGCAGACTTTCAGTGATTATTTCTTGATTTTTTTAATTATAACATATTTCTGAAAAAAATCCGCGAAGCACTAAAACCGCGTTAGTCAAACCGCGAAGTGGCAAGGGATCACTGTAAAAGGAAAACTCATGTTTTGCCTCATCACCACTGATGTTAGAAAGTGTCAAAAAGGGTAACAGAAAATCGCTTAAAGTTCCAAAGTCAGAATAGAAAACTTATACAAAATGGAGAAAAAATATCAGAAAACAGACACAACTTGATCAGAGCTACTGCAGCAAACATCACGTGGCACCTTTCTACCAGTTTGTGTTTTTACTTTTTATAAGTAACAAAACTCCATACAGGAGTTTAAGAAAAAAAAAAAAAAAAACAAGCTCAAACATTTCTTTGGCATTACGACTTGCTGTTAACGTCTTTGTTCCTCTCATGATTGTTCACCACAGCCGGGACCGACTGTATTGTAGTCTTGAGTCTGTTATGTGTGAACACAATTTTTCTTTTTTAAACTGCAATACATCTTTTGTTGTTATGATCCATCTGGATCCATTAAGCCTTGAAGATGCTCCAGACGTCGGCCGCTCCTTGACCCGTTAAGCTGAGAAGTGAATTGTATGTGCAGGGCCTGTGGAGAAAACTTCTGCTTTAGAGGAATTGAAGGAACGAAGAACTGTTACAAATAAGCAGGAAAAAAAAACCCAGTTTACTCCTCTCCTCAAACTAGTTTTCCCATCCATCCATCCATCCATCATCTATACCCGTTTCATCCTCTGAAGGGTCACGGGGATCTGCTGGAGCCTATCCCAGCCGTCTACGGGCTAAAGGCAGGGGTTCACCCTGGACAGGTCGCCAGTTCTAGTTTTCCCTCTTTCTTGTATTTATTTGTTTTTCAACCAGATGAATTTGAGAAATGAAGTGAAGCCATGAACGTCTAAGTGGTACAGTGCTCCACAGTCTGTGACTGTCGGTTCGTCACCCGTGGTGGTTTTCTTCTCGCTCCTGCGTTGTAATTCAGGCCACCGTCGCTGGAGCTGCAGCAGCTGCTGAACGCTGCTTCACAGAGGAACGAGCTGGAGGGACGTTAATCTCAATCAAGTTAAGCACATTAGGCGCGGGCTATTACGTTAATTTTACCCCAGAAAACCATCAGCAATTAGCTGACGGCATTAGCGTGTAACAGTCCAGAAGGCAAGCGTGCACACTGTGGGAGCGGACAGGGGTTTCCGGGCCGAGCCTGACAGGGGAGGCTCGGTCGGATAACTCCCTGACGTGCCGATGAGATGGACGTCTCTGTTGCGTTGCCTGTTTGCCTCGCGTGTCAACTCTCGGCATCGTTGAGCTTCTTCAGCGTCACGGACACCTGAGAGGTAAAATGAAGGATCTGTCTCAGAGCGACAGTGACGGAGGAAAGGATGTCTGCGAGCCTTTAAATGGTTGTGGATACTTACTAGGACTGTAGCGATACGATACACAATATTCGGCTCACGATACGATATATATCAATATTTATCTTACAATACATTTACATCATTTTCCGAAAGATTTTAAAGGGACAAAGTGATTTTGGTGACATCTTGTGAGTGTTCCAATGACTTTGTTTGAATTACTTGAACTGAAAGCATCAATTACACATTATATGGCTGACAGGCAGCTTGCAAATGCTGGACAAAATGAATAAAAGATTTTCTGAGAAAAATAGTTTCATTTATTTAAACAGTGCAAATTGTTGCTTGCAAGCTTTTAAAGGTGGGACACGGGGGTTTTGAAAGAAGCTTAGAATATCGATAGCCGCGGCTGAAAAATCGATACTCGATAAAATATCAATGTATATCGCAGAATCGATAAAATCGTTCAGGTCTAATACTTACGTTACATATACAACTAATTTCACATTTTTGAGCATCTTCCGTCTTACACTCCATATTGTCTGGATGACAAACTTATACAGCTGGACCTGTTCATGTCTACAGCTGCAACTAACCATTATTCTAGTAGTCAACTAATCTGTAATCTTCTTTTTTTTGGACCAGTCAATAACTGTTTCTGTCATGCCTTCATGGCCACAGCACTGCTGAGAAATGTCAGGTGTTTTATCAAAACCTCACACACACGCTCACCACTAGCAGGCTGACGATGTGCTGTCAGCGTCAGCAGCAGGAGGGACTGGAGTCCAGACGCTCAGGTGGAAGAGGGACAGCGTGGAGGCTGCTGTATTTTTGTTCACGGCAGGCCAAATGGTGACTGACACCTCAATTCCGTGAAGCAAAACTGAATGAGATACGCAATACGCCTGTGGTGCTTCTATCCGGGAGGACCTGAGGAAGCTTCTGCTTCTGGATGGAAGGTGAAATGTGCTCAAGAGCCAAGAAAAGGAAGTCCAGTTCCTGCAGTAGAGTGGTTTCTGCGGTGTGGCTGCATACTAACAATTAGGGGTGCATGATAATTATAGGGCCTGATAATTATCGGCCGATAACAGGAAATTATGACATCATTCTGATAAGTCCGATATCATGACGAATAGCCCCGATAACATATATATTTTTGTCAACGCGGCAGTGCCTCGCTCCCTCTGAAACCCGAATAACTGGCAGTGAATGTTATGTTCAAGTGACGACGGCATAATCAGAAAAACGGTTTCTCAATAAGGAAAATCAAGAATACCCCCTCATGCCAGAAACCAACTCGTTAACTCGGTCATAATTTTGGTAGTTGCTGACTTGATTGATTTGATATTCGCAGTATTTACCCACATGCTACGCATAAAAAATAGAAAAAAATTGAAAAGGCCGAAAGAACGACTAGCAAAGAGGGAATGTGGGAATTTACGTTACACCTTGAATGCAGCACAGTGTGCTGATGACAACAAATAGCATGGCGGTGATTGTATGGAACTACGGTAAAGTTTCCGAAGAAGATAGTTCGCTGGTTATTTGTGATAAATGCTCCAAGCAAATTCTACAAGGAGGGAAAAATAGCACAGGCTTTAATCTGAAGCCATCTGAAACGTAACCATTGCTTCAATGGAGTTTTGAAATCACGCTGTGAGCTAAGGTGAGCTAATGTGAGCTAACGTGAGCTAACGTGAGCTAACGTGAGCAAACCAGCAACAAGTCTTCTCTCCTCTCCTCTTTCTCATCTCTCTCATCTCAAGCTTCCATGAGATAAAAAAAAAAAACTGAACCTCATTTACTTTAATTAAAATATTTATTTGAATGGAACAACAAGCCAAAATCCTTCAAACATATTTTCTGTTACTATGGAGTGTCAGTTAGTAATTCTGATGCATGTATTTCCATCAGTTCAAGGAGCCTTTTTTTTTTATATCAGTCAGTAATGAACCTTATTTAAGTTAATGTGAGATATCAAATAGGTTTTGTTTGATAGCTTTATGAAAATGTTTGAGAGGCTTGCCAATAGTTTGTCATTGGAAAAAATAAATATCTGTTCATTTAAAGAGTCAAAACTATTTTTGGATTTTGTTCATAGTGTTGATGTAATGATCTTAGGTATATGTGTGCGTATCGGTTATCGGTATCGGCCTTCAAGAGCTGAAAGTCGGTATCGGTTTTTATTCTCTATGCTCCATTGGAAGTGCAGCACGTCGGATGTGGTTCTAGAAATGGCTTGTGTTTCTTTCCTCTGAGAAAATGGTTGAGAACTGGGCTGGCAGAAAAATAAAAATAATGTTTTCAGACATAAACATTCAGCGTTGTTTATGTGTGGAAGAGTAGTAAGAAAAAAACATTGTCCAGCTTCAATCTGGGGCTTGATGGGTTTAGGAGAAGATCTGGGAATCTGGTCATGATTAAGAGGAACTCCGCACTCTGAAACAGGAAACGAAGAACTGCTTTATGGAGCCATCCATCCACCCGGACTTCCTCTCTGCTCCATTATGTACTTTATCGAAAATCCACTTCTGCAACTGACTGAGTGGCCACAAGGTTTGCCGTCGAACCGAATCGTAACTGTGTGTTGGAACAGGCTGCTCGCGCTGATAACAAGCATACAATGCTCCTGTTAGCACGGTTGAATAAATGAAGAAATGGGAAATGAATGTCTGGGAAGTCCCTCGGGTAGATAATCATGAGCTGAGAAGCTGTAGTTTAAAAATGTAACATGCACAGATGTGGCTCTGATCCATCGCTGAAAGTCATGGAAAAGTCATGGAATTTCATATGAAGGCCACTGTGGGAGCCTTGTTTGTGTTTGATATGAGTTTATTTTCGTCCCCTCTCAGACAGTGTGCCATGTGGACTCCTTATCCCGCTCTGCCTGCATCTCGTTTCCCATCTGCACTGCTTGAAACTTTCCAGCGCTTCACTCCGGTGCTCCCTCCTTTCTCTCTCTCTGTTTGCATTGTTCTCGCTCCGCTCCGACCCTCTGCCTGCCTCGTGCTCCGCCGAGAAGTGAGCCATGATTTGTTTGCGGCGCACCTTTGGTAATGACAATGGGTCCCCTGTGACCGCCAGCGCCGGTTTCTGAGGGGCCCTCTGTCTCCCAGTATCACTCAGCTACTGGTGCCACATCTCTCGGAGGGAACAGACCTCATCGCAGCTGCCGGTCAGGAGTTTGTGTGAAGCAGAAGAGACAAAGCACATGTAGAAACACACTTGTTATTGTTAACGTTTCTCAACGCGGGTCCGTCTCTCGGCCTTGGAGGGATTAAAAATAGAAAGGCGGCAAACAGTACACCTCCTCACCTCGCAGCACAAAATTGAATTTTCCAGCAAATAATAACGCCGCTATAAATATATGGAAACGTTATTTTGTGAGAATGGAGTCTGCTGTTTAAAGCGCTGCGCATGAAAATGGGTAATTGGTTCGTGAAGTACAGTAGTTTCTGTCCTCGTATGCAGAGGTGGATGATCCTGGCCTTGGGTGGTGATTGAGTTTATCCCAGTTTATATTTCTGTGGGGCTCCAGAAGTATTTGGACAGTGAAAACATAAAAAAAATAAATAAAAAGAGAGATTTTGCTTCTATACAGCAGCACACTGGGTTTTGAATAAAACATTCAAGATGTGATCAATGTGTCGCCTTCCAGCTTGAATTTACGAGGCTTCGCAAAGATCTACGATATGGTGATCAGCCATTTGAAGTTATGTGGACAAAGTGTGGACAAATGTGACATCATTTGTAAATATAACCATGATTTGTAAAACCCAGGCCAACAGCAGTTGTAGCCTTTGTTTGTCTGACATCTGGAGCCTCCCATAGATTCACCTGGACATTTCACCTGGAGTTTCACCTGGAGTTTCCTCCCTGGAGATGCCTTGTCAGACCTTCACTGCAGCCGCCTTCAGCTGCCGGTTGTCTGTGGGCCTTTCTGCCTTCACTTTTCCCTTCACTCATTGAAAAGCACGCTTTGCTGGGTTGAGATCAGGCGGCCGTTGAAGAATATTCCATTTCTCTGCCTTCAAAAAGTCTCGAGTTGCTTTCACAGCACGTTTGGGGTCATCGTCCATCTGCACTGTGAAGCACCGTCCTGTCAGTTGTGTAGGATTTGTCTGACTGTGAGCAGAGGGTGTCACCCTGTACACCTCAGAAGTCATCTAGCAACAGCCGTGGGGGGGGGGGGTGTCGAGGGTGGAGCTCTCCCAGATCTCCCAGCGCTTCACCTTGCAATATGTTTTTCTGCAGTTAAAAAAAGCTCCGGTCTGTTCTGGATGCCGTTGGCCTGAATGGAGCTTACAACAGGATAAAAGCCGCCGGTTTGGGGGGGGGGGGGGGTGTCAAGGGTGGAGCTCTCCCAGATCTCCCAGTGCTTCACCTTGCAATATGTTTTTCTGCAGTTAAAAAAAGCTCCGGTCTGTTCTGGATGCCGTTGGCCTGAATGGAGCTTACAACAGGATAAAAGCCGCCGGTTTGTGGAAAACACCCCGACTAATAAAAGATGTTTGGCTGTCTTTCGCATTTCAGCTGGTGAAATAAAAGAAAAATCTGTTGAACTTGATGACTCTATGACTTAAAACGTCCAGATCTCACCAGAGATGATTCACTGCAATAACCACGTAATTATACGTAACCAGACAAAAGGATTTCCTCTTATAGTCAGCGGGGTTTTAGATGAAAATGCCAGATGGTAAAGAAGGATGGGCTGATCTTCACAGTACTTACGTCTGCCGTTGGACTTAATTTGATGATTTGCAGGCTGAAGCAGAGAGCTGAATGCTGGTCAACCTCTCACAACACCGCACATTTATGCTCTGAGTTCTCGTTCTGTCTTAAATTCTCACACAATCTCGTTTCAAGTTTTGAAACTAAACAAGTTTCTGGAGATGATGGGTAAATGTCTTTCAACCAAACTAAGCGCCTGTTTCTTTAGATGAACGCATTATCTGAAGAGCACCAAATCAAACTGCAGTTCTCTGCTTTCAGGTAAAGTGAGAGATATAAATAAATATATGTAATTCTTCATGGATATTCTCGATTCCTGTTCAGCCCCTATTCTAATCACTGCAACGCTAACATCAGTGCCTGGACAAAAATGATTTTGTTAGATATCACTGGTTGCAGGACTCGGTGGTGGTACCCGGACACAGATGGAGGATGAAGAGACAAACTGAGAGAAGCTGTAAAGAAGCTCATTTGAAATTAAACGCCATGCTGCCAAGAAGAGTCAAGTATGGGGAAACATTCGTGGAGGATGTGAGTCAGAGTTTAGGCAAAACTGTCTCACGGCGGAGGTGTGTTTTTGTTCTCAGTTTTACTATTACACTTTCTATCTATTTATATGTCAGTTTTACAACGTTACGTGGACCAAAGCATGAGCCAATGAACGTGCATCAAGAAAACGCTCTTCAGAGAGAGAAACCGGTTGGACAGTGGCTCAGGCATAAGTTTTCCTTTGTCATAGCTGTGGCTTGGGTTGCAGGGGAGGCTGCGATCGGTCATTCAGACTTTAGATTCTGGTTGCATATGCTAAAAAAACATAAATAATGAAAAATCTGATCTGTTCTAGCAGTGTGAACACGGCCTGAAAGCGTTGGTGAATCTGGGTTGGAAACATCCCAGCCTGTGCTTCGCTGGTGTGTGAAATGACTGGAATTTGATTAAAATACTTTTGAAGGAAATGTTTCTTTTTAAAGCAGATTTCTGAGGTTGCTGAACTCGGTTATTCCACTTGCTGAACAACTCCAAAGAAAATCAGAGGGATCTCTTATGGAAGAGTTTTTAACTTGGTTGCAGCTTCAGACACCCTAATGATTATTTTTTCCCATAAGACATAGGGCATAAAGAGGGTTTTATATCAGCATAAAAAAATTAAATGGGGGGGCACATTGTTTTAATGTGGGCAGAAACAGAGGAGAGCTCTTCGGATCCAAAAAGTGCGTCCCGTTTGAAGCTTTGCGCCTGCATCCGCGCTCAAAAATCGATTCTCAGTTTCATCCAGCTTGACTTTGGCTGTCCGTCCCGTTTGAGGGCTCTCTGTGAAGGAGCAGGAAGGAGCTGAAGTGTCAGGAAGAGAGGAGGAAGCGTCTCCAGGACACGGGGAGATGGAGGCAGATGAAAAAGAAACGCTCCGTCTGATTCAGCGGTTTGTAGAAAGCGAAGTGCCAAGTGCTGAGCATGAGGAGAAACGCTAAAAAAGGAGTGGAAAGATGGAGAAAGAGTCATCCGGGCAGATGCGGTGTGCTTTGTGTGTGTCGGCCCGGCGGTGCGTGGTGTCACCTCAGGGTGGATGGATGGGGAAAGCTCCAGAGACTGCTTTGCTTTGCTTTGCTTTGCTGTGTTGGGTTTCGGCCTAGAGCGCATCGCACAAACAACACATCAAGCACACCGCACACGGGGAATGATGTAAGAGTGGCTGTTGGTTTAACAAACGCGCTTGTTCGTTTGAACCCCGCCCTGCCCAAACAATGGCACGTGCACCGAACCAGAAGCGTCATATCTGTATTAAATGGTATGATGTTTGTTGATTTTCCTCATGACCTGACCTGCTGATTCCAGTTTTCTCTCTAAGAACCAACTGCATGTAGTGATGTAATCAACCAGGGACAGATAGCAGAGGCTTCTGGCTGAGGAGGAAGTTTAAACCGGCTCTTCTCTTGATTGTCACAGGGAATGTCAGATAGAGTTATGATCTTTGAGCGCTGATGAGGACAAAGCTTGAAAATTAGAAATGTGGTATTATTCTACTGACACAAGGCCGCGGAAACACGTTCTGGTTTCTACGGAGACTCCAGACAGAGCAATGGGAGTGACGGAGTGACTGGAGCGTTTAAAAGAGCAAAGCAACAGATGTGAAACTTGATGTTTGTGAGACTCTGTCCATGTTGAGGAGGCCTCACCTGTGCTGTACCTGCCATCACTGTGTGTGTGTGTGACATCGTCGGCGTGTTTGTTGCCCGTCTGCAAAGACAACAACCCGTGCATTAATGGTGACCTCCGGAGATTTCAGCTCTTTCTGCTACACCTTTCCAACTGATTGACAATTTATCTCTATTTCATACTCATTTCTTCATCCTCCCCCCTCAGTAATTCATGATATAACAATCTAATTTCCCCTTCAGGGATGAATAAAGTTTTATTCCGGTCAAGTTGCTGCACTGCTGTGTTTTCACTCCAACGGACACACTGCTTTCCAGAGCCAGTGGGTGTGTCCTGACTTACCAGAAAGTTGAGTCTGGTCTGGTTATGTGTGTGTCTTAGAATAGGCGGAATTACACGCGTGTTTGTGTATGTCTGCGCGCGTGCCTGTGTGTGTGTGTGTGTGAAGGGCATGTTTCGGCTATTTCACAGAAGAGGAATGTTGCGTGGCTGCCAGAGTTGGCCGCTGTGACATCAGTGGGACCAGTGGAGATCCCTGCCATCACGCCTGCTGCCATGGCAACCTCACACGGGACAAAACTCCCTCTAAAGTCCCCTCTTGGCCCCGGTCACCCCCCACCCCCCCCCCCTTCCCTACTCCACTCTGCCGAAGTGCGCGTGAACATGTATTACTCGTGTCTGGACAGAAATCTGCTTAAAGGAAGCACATGGTGTGGATTCTTTAAGTCTCTCTTGTGTAAATCAGGATTGAGGATTTGGTTTAAGATTTGGATTAGTTTAATGGTCTCCTAAAGTGCTGAAAAAACCAATAAATGGTTAAGGTAATTGTTACTGTGGATCGACAGACATGAGGAGCAGCTTCAAGCGATGTTTTATTTCTTTTAGTAATGAGTAATTGTTTCAGACAAGTTCCCCTCTGGGATCATTAAAGACTAAAGTCTGAGTGGTTGGGACGGAGCATTTCTTAGTGACCCCCCCCCCCCCCCCCCCCCCCCCCCCCCCCCCCCCCCCCGCCGCCCAGCATGCTCTGGTCTGCTCAGAGTAAAATGAACAGGATGCAGCATTTCAGTCTGGTAACATGAAATCTAAATAAACTAAGGGTGCTTTCACACGGTTTAAGATGCAGTCAAGTTCGTTTTACTGCTGGTTTGTGGTCTAGTTTGTGGTCCTCTGAATCTTAACATCTTCAATTCTGCCTCCAGCTCTGCGTCCTGTCTCTTGGTCAGCGCTGCTGTCTCTCTGCTGCTCTCACTGCTGTCTTATAAAACCTTTCCCTTCAGCCTCCCTGCTACTCGGCTATCACAGAGGACCCCAGACACTCCTCCCCACCCACTCCTCCGTGGTTACACTCTCTTCTTCACCTCTCCTCTGCACTCCCCATTGCTCTGTATGGTTGAGCCCAAGTGTTTAAACTCTCGCACCTCCCTTACCTCCGCTGCTTACATCACCCTTACTCAAACTGCTTCCTTTTCATTTACACATATATAGTTGTTCTGACCTTCATTCCTCATCTCCCTATATCTCCACCTCTGTCGGTGTTCTTCCACCTGCTCACTGCTCTTGCTACGGATCAAAACGTCTCCTGAAAACATCATCGTGCATGAAGACCCTGCCTGACCTAGCTAACCTCAACCTAGCTAAAACCAAGCCAAACAAAAAGAGAGCTGGGCCTGGTCCTTAATGCCTCCCCACTTTCACCTGAAACCAGTCTGTTACTCCTACTGCACCACACCTCTCTGATTTCATGCTGCCCTCATACATGTCGTCTTCCACTCTAACATACTTTTCTGCCACTGCAGACTTCTGAGATTTCTATTTGAAAACTTCCTCCAGGGTCTCTGACCCATTAAATCCAAGGTTGTTCATTTTGGCCTTTAGTTGTGGAGCTGCTACTGTTTGCTACTGCAGTGCAAACTCTTGAAGATGAAAACATGGGAACCTCAGTGAAATGGCTTATCATTGTCTAAAAAGAATTAGTTCATTTGTTTAAGATGGCCATATATATATATATATATATATATATTTTTTTTAATCAAAAGCATCTTGTTTGATTATCTTGTCATTAAATGTCCTTTATAATTAATTTTTTAAATAAAATTTCAGAAAATAGATCCATTCATTTTGTCATTCAACCTTTTTGACTTTTAGTTTTTGTAGTAAGACTCAAGGTCATAAATGCTAGTTTATTGTACTGCTGGGCAATATGACAATACATATCGTCGGGACGATAGAAAAGTGTGTATCGTGCCATTTCTCTTCTATCGTTTCTATCGTTTCTAAACTAATTTTATCAATTATTAAAGCAAATATGTAATTAAATAACCTGCAACGATAAATTTGATAGAATCATATCTACTTCTACAAAGTAGCCTTTTATGTTTGCACTTTTATTCATGGTTAATGCCTTAAACAGAGTTCTCTTCAAACCTGATGTTTACTTTAGACACTTTTTTTAATTTTTTATAGCTGAACTTCAGTGCAAAAATGTGTTTTTCCTCTCAAAAACTGTTGTGCAATTTAAAAAAATGTGAAAGCTACTGTACCTCTGTACCTACCTGTTTTTGCTGCACTAAAATGTATGTTTGTGACAGTTCAGCTAAATGTCCTGTCATAATAAAGTTGAAAAGTAAGCAATGAAATGTTTGTCAAACTTTTCAGAGAATAACTGAAAACATACTTTATTATGGTATATCGTGATATATATCGTTATCGTGATATAAAATAGTCCATATCGTGATATATGTTTTCTTCCATATCGCCCAGCACTACTGCAAGATGCAAACAAAACCCACAAAAAATGACCCCAAAATATATATTTTATCACTTCCTTTAAAATGCGTGTTTTAAAAAAACAAACAAAAAAAACCAAACTCTTTTCAGCTTGTGATTATTTTGACCAACAACTGGATGAAACTCTCTGATTATTTCAGTTATGGCCATATCATTTCTCCTTGTCTTCGTCCATCCTCATTTGTCTTCTTGGCATTACAAGTTTTCAGCGAGCCTTGCAGAGTGAAGGTGGAGAAGCGTTGAAAGTGGTAAAGATGTGAATGGGTGGCTGATTCAAAGCATGCGAGGAGCAAGTGGAAGGGACAGTCATGTATTTCTGAACCCAGGTCGATGTGAGTCATTGTGAGGACATGGTGAAAAGAGGCGAGAGCAGAGGAGATGGAGCAACGCTGGACATGTGCAGACAAGCAGTTTTCCAGTGCTTGTTCATCAGCCCATGCCAACATGTGAATGTACTGCCACGCAGAATAAGGCTGTGCTGATTCTGAAAGCTGCCCCCCCCCCCCGGTGTTGATATTGCTCTGACTTGATTGGGCTAATTTTTCTCTTTGTTGCTCCTCTCATCAACCCTCAATATTTCAAAGCCTTTAAAATGGTGTCCTGTTTACATGCACATGCCTGTTTTTTTTTTTTTTTATGTTATTTTGAATACTGTATTTGTCTGTAACAAAACTGTAACTTCTTGTCAGCATGTTTTATTGCATGTTTGACCTTTTGTCATATACAAGTTTTTGTGCGACTTCTATGGCATCATACTGGAAAATGCAGATTTCCCCCCAATATGTTCATCGTTGTCTGATTGCAGTCTGTAGACTGTATGTATACAAACACATTTTAAACTTAGTAGAACACAGAGAAGGTAAAAGGACACTGTTAAGGTCAGGTATGTCTTATGTCAGCTTTGGTAGAGTTAGCCACTATAGTAAGCTAAACAAACTATCCTAACTTACCTAACTTAACTGTTTTAGTAATAAAAAACAAAACAAAAACTAAGTTGCAGGTCACTGGACTTATGTTCTTGGTTCTTGAAGATGTTTTACTTCTCATCCAAAAGGCTTCTTAAGTTCTAACTGACTTTAGCTCCAGCATTAGCTTCCATCAGATGTTTCTGTCTGCAGTGACTTTACATGACTTAGCTACTCTAAACAGGATAACGTTAGCTTCTGCCTCAAGCTGAACGGGATAATGTCAGTCTAAACAAAATTACTTAATTGGTGACAAAAGGCTACATTGGTGAACAAAACAACATCATCGTCATGTCTGACAATGTTACTGGTGTTTCAGTGCAGAGAATTACTATGTTAGCCTTAAATACATGACATTAGCTGCTACATCAGCAAAACATAGATGCACACAAGCTACCAGCAACCACTCAGACCTTAACAAGACAGTTTTCATCCAGTTACTGCAACCTGCTGTGGTCCATCATGTTCACAGCTGCAGTGGCCCGAACGTGATCATGTTAGCTTCTGTGTTACCCAGAAGAAGACAGTTTAGTGTCTTAAATGAGCCAATGACAGGCTCTGTGAGAGCTGAATGTAGCACTGATGTCACACATCACGAACAGTAAGTGTTTTCAGAATGTAAACATGGTCACAGTTAGTTGGAAATGTGAATGACTGAAACCCTGTCAGCTTGAATTATGTCCAGATGTCTGCCTTTGAAAGGCTTTGATCAGTCTGACGAGACTCCTGCTTTAAATCCTCTCTGACTTCTTTTTGCAATCTCACTTTCTGTGACTTCACCCTGCTGAGTGAATTAATCTGAAGCGGAAAATAGTTTCTAACAAATGCTCTGTCTGCTGAGGTTTGTTGAAAATTGCTTTAGCCAGTCATTTAGAGTTTTTTATTTTTTAACTGTAGATGTCTTCAGTCGGAGCTAATAGGTGTATGTTGTTTTTGATCCTCTCATGCGGTTATACATCGATCCATTCATTCATACCAGCTTGAATCTGATCCATGGTCATGGGCTCTCTGTCGGGGCCGACCCCTGCCATCTACGGGCAGGATGCAGAGCAGCGCCAGGTCACACACATTCACGGTCATGCCCAGGGTCAATTTAGAATCGCCAATTAGCCTGACATGCATGTTTTGGACTGTGGGGGGAAGCTGGAGTACCCGGAGAAAACCCACACAAGTGGAGGGAGAACATGCAAACTCGAGCCAGAACGGCCCCAGCTGGGATTTAAGCTGGGCAAACTTCTTTTTCAGGATGGAAGTAACAAAAGTGAGCTCACTAGAGGTCTTCGGAACAATCCAACAACCCAAAAATCCAAGGTTCCGACCCGACCTGAATCGGGTCTCGGGTCCATTCAAAAGACGTGACTCCAGGTTTGGGTCGGAATCGGTACCGGTAATCTCGCGTCCGATCAGTGCTCTCTGACAGGCTGGGTCCGCGTTTACTCGAGAGAGGTAAAGATATTGGTGGTGGCAGCCACCAATAGACTCGGGGCAGTTAAATGATTATTAATTAATGTGGCGTATTTGTCATAAACAATCGTGTTGCCGTAGCGTGTTATTAGCGGTTTGCCCGGCAGCTGTAAAGCACAACGGATCGCCAACATGACAACGCTGGATGAGATAACATATTTATGACACGTCCTGACCGGTGTAGGCTATTAGCGTTAGCAGTTGCTACCAATAGCATCTGTATCCACAAAGAAAATAACGACGTGGATTTATTGTTGTTTACATCACGTAGCCTATGTAGCAACTGAACCGGGTAAAAGAAGACAACTTTAGGTAAGAAAATCAAGTTTTATTCAACGCTAGACAACTTTAACATGAGCAACTATGGGGCTGTATTGTCTAGGTTCTATTCGGGTAACTTGGTTCGGATCGTGGTTGGAAACTAAAGTCTCGGGTCGGGTCGGTTCCGGGTCGAAATATTTCAGGTCCATTCGGGTTTGGACCCCTGGACTTATGATAATAGCTCGGGTCGGGTCAGTTTCGGGTTGAATTTTCACAGGTCCATTTGGGTTCAGGTCCATGAAAGTGGACCCACTGCAAATGATAAATGCAGAGAATGACGAATAACTTGTGATAGTTTTTACAACAAAGTAAAGATCTTATCAGTTCATTTGACAGTTTGCTCTACGTTTTGATGCCCACATGTTGCATCAGTAGCATTATGAGGTTTTTTTTAATTTTCTCACCTTTCTGTGTCACTTCCACCCGATAAGGAAGATTTTTCCGCCAAATGGTGCATAAAGAATTTCTCCAACAGTGGTGAAACATGGATCTCATTTCATTCAATTTTTCATTTCATTTCATTTCATTTTTTCTCCCAAATTCCTTAAAAGAGATGAGAGCAATGAGCTGAAGATGAGCCATCATTCTCATCTTCCATCTTCACCATTTATGGCATCCTGCTACAACAATTTGCCATTTCTGCTTCAGCAAGTGTTGCATGATTTATAATTTCTATATAAAAACCCTCGCATCCAAAACCTCCACAGAATTTCTTGTAAAATAAATAAAGCCTCCGCACGTAATGCAAGTGGGTACGCGGCCAGCGAAGACTGAGTGCAGCAGCGGTGACAGCTCAGTGCGTCACACGCTCTCCAAGCCAGGATTCTTCTGTACCGAAGGGTCATGTAATCAGTCGCACCGCTTTGGGCTAAAACTGATGCAAATCTTTTCCTCTATTGACCTGATGGAGAAAAAAAAAAAAGCACGCACGTCACAGGGTCCTCGGAGGGGCAAATACAGAGGAAGCGTTCCTCGCTTTCCATCCAGCTCTTTTTAAATGCATCTAAAAGCGTGTGTGGAAAAATGAATCGGTTGATATTTTAAAAGAAAATGTGAAATATATCAAAATGTCAAGTTTAGGTAGAAGAGTGTGTGCGTGGGTGGCTTTTGTGCAAAAAAAAAAAAAAATCAACACACACACAAACAAAATCAATCAGAAAATAAAATATCTTAATATTTAAAATGAGACAAAAGTTATATGACAACAGAAGCCTCCCAGTGAAATGTGAAATGAGCATGAGAATCACTGTATCTGTCCTGGGGGATGCAAATGTTGTGTTTTCAGAGCATCCGCCTGTGACGACTGACAGGAAAGATACTGTCCTTCCGCTTGTAAACCTCCTCCTGCCTCCTCTGCAGTCGGCCTTCACCTGCACCTGTGCAGCTCTCTCTTTCAGATTCTCTCCTCCGTTCTTTTCCTGTTCTGTTATTTGTACTTCTGCGTAACACTCTCGCCCTCACGCAGTCTGCAGGAGCACATAATGTTTCTTAAGGCTGTTGTAATGTCTGCAATGTCATCAACTTTTCTTTTTTGCCTTTTTAAATGGGTGCATACTCCTCTTGCGACAGCTTCATGAC
Source organism: Hirundichthys speculiger (assembly GCA_018398805.1). NCBI lineage: Eukaryota > Metazoa > Chordata > Actinopteri > Beloniformes > Exocoetidae > Hirundichthys > Hirundichthys speculiger. The sequence goes on along the minus strand of JAGFBZ010001279.1, from coordinate 1,497,915 downwards.
AGACAGTGCAGCATTCCTTTTCATAAGATAAGATACGATAAGAAGAAACTTTGTTTGTCCCACAGTGGGGAAACTGCATCTGTGTTCATGTTCACACATGCGCCCACTCACAAAAACAAAACAAAACCAAATCATGAATCATATCCTTATTTAGGCCTTGAAACGTGATACAACTAGGGCTGGGCAACGATTTCAATTTTTAATCACAATTAATCTCATTATTTCCTTGATTAATCACGATTAATCGCATCGAATACGCAAAATCAAATAATGAATTCAAAAGTAGTGTAAAGTGCACTTTTATTTAAATGTTTAAATGTTAGTGTAAATCTCATCTTAAAAAATGTTAAACAAAATAAAGCTTATTGCCACTGTCAGGGCATTAATGTCATCCTGTTTTTATGAAAAATAGAAAAAAGTCTACAAACAAAATCCAACAAAATGATTGTGTCTCAGCACAATCAGAACATTAAAACAGGTAATTTCTGAGGTAACAGCAGAAACTTTTAACGGGGAGTTCAACTGGGCAGTTGTTACAAATGACCTTGTTTCTGTTGAATCCTCCGTCTGGGAGAACTTTAAAATGAAAATGTCCATGTAAAAGTTCACTAACTTTATCAATCCATGTATCATTCATTCTTTCCATTTTCAATTGTCAATCAAAAATAAAAATAAAAAGTGACATTTTATCGCGTTTTTTGATTTTTAATCTAACCCACACACACACAAAAAAATTTAAAAAATGCCTGTTTTTTTTATATTTCAATTTTAGACTTGGATCAAAAATACGAAATGAAAACGGACCACAGGACTGAATTTGTTTTATAATCAAGGATTGGACTTTCAGTTGTCATGACACATCTGTGCCACTAGATGGAGCCGCACTGCAGTAACCAGCTAGAGAACAGCAGGACAGTGAACACATGGAGCAGATCTGATGGAACATGGAGGAAGGATGTGAAAGTTTTGTTGCAGTCCAGAATTTTTTTTTTCTTCAGACAGAATTGTTAATATTGCTACCTGAGTTGCTACCTGAACTGTAAAGTACACAGATTTTTACCGTTCTCCATGTCTGTTTTAGCTTTACTGCATGTTTACCTGCTAATTGTCTTCTGGCTCTGCAGCAGCCAGTAACAGACTTTTCAAAACAAAAGCATGTGAGCAACATGCGTTAACACGTGATAAAATAAATGTCGGTGTTAATAAATTAATGCGTTAACGCGATAATAATGCGTTAACTTGCCCAGCCCTAGATACAACAGTATCTTATTAGATCTTATTCTCTCACAGTTTTGAAAAAAAACCTCCCATTGTAGAGGCCTGAAGAAGTCCAGGTTTTGCTGGATAACTGGATCAGCTCATTAATATTCTGCCATCAACGGAGTAAAATAAGAGCTCCCAGCACGTAACTGTCTGAATGTACGACTGCTTCGGTTGTCGCTGCTGCACGTAGCTCTTCGTGGTGAGGTCATTGTGCTCCCAGACACGCCAGAGTTGACTCAGCTCATGTGCTCCATGTAACCCTCCTCACTGAGGCCGTTCAGGCTCTCCTCTTTGTCTCTCTTGTGCCGACGCTACATCCCTCTCTCCAGCAGCCATTTCCTGTACGTCACCCATGACCTGCAACCTTGACTCAGGACATCTTCGGTCTGTTTCCTAGGCTACGGAGAGGAGAAAACAGACCGGCCTCTCTGATTTGGACTCTTTTTTTTTCTCAGGCACATGCCAGATGTTTGAGGGTCTCAGATGAACAGCCCTCTGAGGTGAAGCTATTAGAGATAATACGCTGAGGGTTATAGCAATTTCCATCCAGCTGTTTGCATAGAAAACAGTGGAAAAATTGGAAGTCAGGAGAGAAAAACTTGAACAACTTCCAAACATTAATCTTGGTTGAGAGGGAAAAGTTTGTGTATTCATAAGTGCTCATGAAGTTTATGAGTTAAAGGATAATTCCAGTGCGTTACGAGCTAGCTTATTTCAGGTGAATGCGTCTCCCGAGGCTGTACAGACAATCAAACTTCGTCTCTGCATTGCTGCAGCGCTCCCATCCCACCAGGCAGGCTGCGCTGTGGTTTTGCTCCATCTCGGGTCCAACAGGAAGTGTTTCAGAAGCGGAGCTGATCCAACCTGTTTGCCTGAAATCAGGAGATTACGGGTTTACCTGAAACTCACGAGATCGTATGAGAATCGCGGTGATCTGCGTGTTTGAAGATGCATTTCTCTTTATGTCTGGTCCTTCCTGCTATTATTCTTCTATGGCCAGTAAAATGTGGTTTTCAAGTTCTTAAATAATCTTCTCTTCGTACATGATTGAAATATCCATTGGAACCGTTTGAATTGTTTCCCAGAGGCGTCCGTGCGCTAACTTAATGCTGATATAAAAGTGGGAGCCTGCTCATGGGTTTTATATTGAAAACTGACCAGATTCTCTCTGCCACTCTTGAGTCTGTCTTGACCTTTTCTTTTATCTCTTGGTTCAGTGGATGATCCATTAGGGACAAGAACAACGTGCAAGGCGCTGTGAAGATTATCGGAGCCGGACAAAGAGGCTTGTTGTCCCTCTGGGAGAATCATTTAGTTAAGAAGGCAAAAGCATCATTAACCAACGGGATCATGTTCTGTCCACTGGGTTTGCTGCGATGCCTTCAGGTTATCTGTGAGGAGAACCAATCATCACTCTAAATCTATTATTACTTCTGATTTTAAATGATGTTTTTTGTTCATGCTACTTTTCAAATTGCACCTATTGTTATGTATTTATGTATTCTGCTATCCTTTTCCAACCCCTGCTGATGAATTGAAGTGGACTTGACATGTTTGGGTGTTTGTAGATGTGCTAAACGGCAGATGAGTTGCTTTCCCTGTGACTAATTTAAGTTGTCTGAATCTGAGTCTGAATACAACTTGAAAAAACTTCCAGCGGATCCATAATCACAGCAAACTGCTCAAAGCTCCTGCTGCTCCTCAGATGTTGTTTTTTTTACTGTCATCACTCTGATTAGGTTGAAACTGATAAGCTGCGTTAATGAGCGCTATGCTTGATTTTTTTCAGGTGCATCACTTCTGACTTCTTTTCTCATTGCCTTCTCTCTCCTCGTGTGGTTTATGACTTGATTAGAACTTGATCATTTTATTTATTTGAGTGTCAGACTGACACCGATCTACAAACCTCTGCTTTTGTGGCTTTGGGCTGCGGGGGCAGCAGCACAAGCAGAGAGGTCCAGACCTTCCCGTGGTGCGACATATCTGAAATAACTCCCCAGGGGGGAGGGCCCAGGAGGCGTCCCAGCCTGCCTGAGCGACCCCATTTGGCTCCATTCGATGTGACGGAGCAGCGGCTCTACTCTGGGTTCATCTCGGACGACTGAACGTCTAAGCTCGTCTCTAGGGGAGAGTCCAGCAACCCTGTGGAGGAAACTCATTTCCGGTTGTTGCATTTGCTGAAATGAGTTCCCCTCCTCAAATCACCACCCTGTTGTGGTGGAGGGGTTTGTGTGCTTAAATGACCCCAGAAGCCATGTTGTCCAGGGCAACTGCCTCTCGTAGGGTGTGATTTGATTGGCTGTCGTGGCTGGATGGAGAGCTCAATCATCTTGGTCTGGACGAGGCTGTCACTGAGCGCCTGGTGGCTGAGCCTTCACCTACGGGGTCCGGCTGGGCTCGGCCTGAATTGGTTTGCCCTCCTGTGGGCTTATCAGCTGCAGGAGGTGTCGTACGAGTCGGCTGCAGTGTGTTATCGGCAGCAGCCAAAGATGTGGGCCTTCGTGAGCTGACCCTCGGCTGCAAAACACTCTAGGGACAGTTCACTCAATATACTGTATATGAAGGGACGGTACCTTTACCAAGCCATAAAACATTGTTCCCCAGGTGACACCTAAGTGTTTGTCTAATTTATTAACCAACTGTTACCATGTCATAAAAGCTGAAGAGAATTGTTGTTCAAAGGAGGAACTTCAGATCCAAATTCAGAGGATTTGAGCCACTTCGTTGGTGCCGCTTATCAGGTATTATCTGACACCCAGCAGCCAGCCAGAATCAGGATTTCCTCACACCAGGATACAGTCAGACAGGGTTGTTGGTTGTCAACCAACACCCCGCCGACACGACACAGCTGACAGCAGTCCAGTTGAGAAACCAGTTCAGGAGATGACCTCAAGAAGCCATTCAACGTGCTAAAAGCAGATGCTGCTGTGTTTACACTCTGTTGACTTCTACTTCTAGAAGCATGTTTCATAGTTTGATGCCTTTTGGTTTTGCTCTGCTTGAGAAGTGACAGTAAAGAATAACGCTTCACTGGGCAGCTGGGCAGCTTAATGAGCCACATGCACAAACTTGTGACCAATAACTTCACCCCTCGTCGCTGTTTTGATACCTGTATCGGCTCTATCCGGTTGTAATCCTCACACGGAAGCTGATTGGTGCTTGTCCCCGAGCGAGCCGGAAGGCTGGGAGAAGTGGTGGCGACAGCAGGGCGTGAACGGATCCCTGCGAGGCAGTGACTCCAGTCGAGGACAGCGTGAGACCCATCCTCATCATGCATGCACACCAAGAGGCGCTTCCCACCAGTGTGCCCGAGCTCGGCTCTGGGCCTGCATTCATATTTTAAGAAGGGCTAATTAAAATAATTACTGCTCTTCTAGCATGAAGAGATGTTCTCCCCCCCCCTCCTTCCCCACCAATTTCCCCCTCTGCAGGTTTTTGTTGCCGCTGCAGGAATGAAGGCATCATTAGGAGCCTATTTTCTCCTGAAATAGCCTCGGCGTCTCTGTATGAACATCTCCTGTTTTCTTTCTCTCTGGTTCATCCATCAGCCCCCCCCCCCCCCCCCCCCCCTCCATTAAGTCATAATGCAAACGTTGCTTTTGGCCATTTCTCCTCCCTTTATTTTACAAACTGCCATTGCTTTCAGAAGGTACAGATTTAATGTTTCACGTCACATTTACAGTTAGTCATTTTTCCAAAGTGAGAAACAACCTTCAAGAAACCAAAGCACGAAGCACTGAATCTGTATAAATCTACTTGAGAATAAAACGCCTCAGTTAAAAGAATTCTGACCTCATTAAGCTGAAAGAAGATTTGCTCATTTTACAAATAAGGTGTTTTATTTTTTTAGACTTTAAATTCCTGGCTATTGCCTTCATGTTGTTGTTGCGGGCAGGGCTGGATGCTGGATTTCTGTAGGGACACGGGAAGGCTTGTCACGCCGTGTTGCATGTAGGAATGGAATAATCATCGTGTGAGGTCCTGTCTTGCCTCTGCCTACCGCTGAAGTGGCCAGTCTATTTTTACCAAACGGTTTATCGCTACGGTCAGATCTGATCAACGGGGAAGAGATGGAACCAGCCAAAAAGAGAAGAGAAGAAAATGGATCAGGGAAAATTGAATCACCGCGTCAAGAAACAAGATGCAAAGCACAGACCCACACGCTGGACTGATTAGCAACCAGGATGCCAGGAAAACACTTTACCATTTTACATTTATGTTTGGAAAGAAAACGTGTCAATCCAAACCGTCAACCCTCCACCACCACCGCACTGAAGCGCTGCCGTGAGGTTTTTGTGACCCCCGAGCACTCAAAAGTCAACATCCTTCTCATCTAGTCTTCAACTTTCATGCTGTGGGGATATTTTTCATCTAAATCTGCTGTCCTACATCCTACTATGTCAGTTGTTTGATGAGACTGGTCTGGAGCCCAGAGATGACCTGATACTACGACTGTGTCTACTCACTAGCCAATTAAAACGAAACTTGAAATTATGTATTAATTACTGTGACCTAGCGCTATTTCAAAGAAAAATAAGAATCCCAAATTGGCCTCTTCTTCTTTTCCACGTGTTGTTTGCTTTCAGCTCATTCAGATGACGCACCTCTGCATCCGCCTACATCTCCGGGTCAGTCGTAGCCTACGATCGAAGAGGGTTCATCATTGCACAGTCCGCACATGCCATTCTTGACGTGGTTCCCGAGATTAAGCAAAGGCAAATCACAGAGAGTGAGATGTCATCGTGCAGCGTAGAGGAGCCCTAAGGAGTTTTTTGCAGACTGAACATTTTGTAAAGATTAAGGATCTTGCAGGGCCGCTATTTGCATGGCTGCAGCCAAATTCCTTTCTAAATCAAAAGACAACAACACTCCTACTCGTTGTTGACACTAATGACATCCTGGAAGGATGCGATTGGCATGAGACGAGAGTTGATTTCGTTGTTACGTGAAAAAGACTTTCTCTAATCGCCACCTCACATCTCACGGATAAGATCACGGGAGCACGTCCAAACTCAAGAAAGGCTCTTTGATCTTTCTTCCAACTGTGGAAATGTGTCTGTGACCTTGAAATGACTGCTGTAAGTCCCAAGTGTGTGCATTATGAGCCCCCGTTTTGCAGGAGACTGAAACTTCAGCCTCTTTGTGACGTTCATCTATATTGCTGATTATGCAGGAGCACCTGAATCAAGAACACTCCAACAACTCATTACACCAAAGTGTGAGTCTCTGTGTGCTTTACTGAGGGACAGATCGACAAACGTAAGAATTCATCCATCAGTCCAATCCATTCTGAGTCAGACGTATCCCTTCGGTGTAATAGGCTCTGTCGTTAGAGCTTCTGCGTCAGGTAAGCCTTCTGTCCGTGCGACGGCGGCGTAACTTCACAATCCTATTAGTTTCCCTTCCTGTCCAACAGTTCCACCACAGGAGTGATTATCTGTCAGGGTGAGATGATGAGCCACAGCAAACTCTGACAGCATGGCTCAGATGCTCCGTTAACACGCCCTTCTGCTCAGTTTCTGTGACCTCTCCCTCGTTCAAGCAATGCACCCGCGGGGTTGAAGCTGGCAGTTTCCAGGCTGCACGTACATAAGGAAAACAACAGCTCCAACAGTCATCATTATCCCATAAACGAACACCTCCATACTTTTTATACATCACCTACATCAGAGGTCACCCTGGCAGCGGGTCTGAATGTCCCGCGGGCCGTCGCTCTCCATGCCCACGACGGACTGATTTCAGAATCAGAATCAGAATCAGAATCAACTTTATTACCACTGCTATGCCTTTCCGCATTGCCGGTTCACATTTCTCTCCAGTTACGCCTCTGTTACTACCTCCCAAGGTGGAACAGGGGTGTAACACCTGCGGAAGGAAAGATCATGCTCCTCCCCGCAGAGGCAGAACAAACTGGCTTCTAATGGCGTCAGGAAGAAAAAAATCATTTAATGTACGAGACGAGCATTTTTATAGAAACTTAAGAGCAGTGATTCCCAAAGTGTGGGCCGCCGCCCCCCTGGTGGGCCGTTGTGGTACTGCAGGTGGGCCGTGAGAGGTCATTAAAAATAAACAAATATGCTTTAAATCCTTGATTAAAAAAAAAAAAAAATTCTTAATTACTGTAAAATATTTATGACCTGATTTTAAAAGTAATAAAACAAACCAATTGAGTGTTATCCAATTTCAACTTAATATGACAAGTGTTACATTATTTGTTGGCCCCTTACATTAATATCGGGACATGGCTTCTTGTCTTGTCACAGTTGTGATTAAAGGTTTGGGTGGGCCGCAGAGATTTTTCGCATTTCAAATTGGGCCTTGGTATTCTGAAGTTGCTTAAGAGGATTCCTTCACTTCATAGGTACAGGCGAGGTTGAGTATACTAAGTCATCGTCAAGTGGGTGATGTTTGGAAGATGTAATTACATTTTTTCCTCAACATGATTTCGGGGATAAAGACTCAATACAATGAAACAATCTTAGAAATATAGAAACTAACTTTCACAAATTTTCATTTTTAGACCGCCGTGCCAAAAAAACTTGAGAACCACCAATTCCCAAAATTCCCAGTTGTCCTGCATTGAGTCTCTAACACTAACAACTGAAGAGACACTAACTGGGTTAAATGTAAACATACTTTGAAGCGTACAGTTAAGGTTACCTGTTATGGATTGAATGCAGCTGCCAAGGACGTTTTGTTGCCAATCGGCTGTAACTATGTGGCTCGTATTTAACTGTTGACCTTTAACGCTGCATCTCATTTCCTACCTGCACTGAAGAGGAGCTTCAGGGGGAGCCAGTCCCAGAGGTGGAGGAGGATTTTCTGCAGCGCTAACGTGGATCATTGGTCATCGTCAGATGTTTCTTATAGGTCAAATCAGGAAGAAAAAAAACACAAAAAAACTGGCATGTGACTCAGATTAATCGAAAAAAAAAAAAACACAGACTGGTAAATCCCCGTGGGTCTTGATCAGAAATAGGTTAAGCTCAACTGTCATTTGTCACCAGATGTGTGCAGTCACGGAGGGGCGGGGCCTACATCACAGTTAAGTTGGAGCAATAAACTCCACCTCGTGAGGCAATGAGCATTGCAAGTTCCTGTGCATTAAGTTGGGGTTCAAGCGGGCACAGAGGATGGATGGATGGACACTTCAGTGAGGACCTGAGCAGCAACCTAAAGGCCTTATTACCTGCTGACACATCGGTGGAGTCTTTACACAGAGGATGACAGCGTGGTATCACTGAGGGATCCACCTGCATCCTTCTCTTCCACTGTACGAGTACAGCGGTACCTCTACTTACGAACGTCTCTACATACGAATTTTTCAGGTTACGAAACGCTTCAACGGGAAAATATTGCCTCTTGTTACGAAAGAAATTTCAAGATACAAAAGGCAAAAATACAGTACTCGCAGCTCCCAGAGTTTACTGAACGTAAACATACTTGTCGGCTCTGTATCCTGGTTTGAAAGCGGTGCGTCCGAGCTGCTCTGCCATTGGCTATCGCTTAGCATCTTCCTGGCATCTCATTGGCTAGGAGGGCCCCTTGTCTGTATGAGCGTAACCCAGCAACCAGGTAAACAAACAATTTTTACCTCCGCCAAGGAGGTTATGTTTTTGCTGACGTTTATCTGTCTGTCTGTGTTCAAGATAACTCAAAAAGTTATGGATGGATTTTGATGAAATTTTCAAGAGTTGTCAGAAATATGAAAAGGAAGAACTGATTTCATTTTGGCTGTGATCCGGAAGAAATCCTGGATTCTGGATCACTTTCAAATTTTCGATAATTGTTGTGCTTAGTGGAGATCTGCGCTCTCCGAGTGCTTTTCTAGTTCTAACATATATTTCTTACAGGTTTTTATGTTATTTCATGTATTATTTATAGTTTATTAAAAAAAATTTGTATGAATTTTTGGGGGCTTGGAATGGATTAGGGCATTTACATGGAAAACGGGTCTCTACTTTTGAAATTTTCAGGTTACGAAACTACTTCCAGAACCAATTAATTTCGTAAGTAGATGTAACCCCCCCCCCCCCCATCAGTTTCTCCATTATGCTCCCATCTCGTTAAACAGTTGGGTCACACTTATTTGTGGCGCTGGCTGATTTATTTGCCACTATTCCGTGTCTTCCTGAGCACAAAGCCGTCCACTCTATCTGAGCCCGGCGCCGCCACCGGCTGCACGCGCCCTCCAGCATGAGCGCGCACTCGCATCACAGCACGCACGCTCTCCACTTCATCTCTCTTCCTGTCCGCGTCCCATTGTGTCCCACCTCCCTCTTTTAGCCCCAGAGCTTAATCTTATCAGAAGCTTCTGTCCGTCAGGCATTCCTCGGCTGACGTACGGGACTCGCCGTTGAATGGTGATTTTTTACATCCATACCCGCTGTCTTCTGTTTATGCAAATTGAAAGAAGGTGCTTTAGTCCTTGTGAATTTTGGAGCTGCACGTTTGAGAACTCAGTGGTTAAAAGTCTTATCATAAAAGCCCTCAAGAGGTCAGTTTCAGCTGATGCATTTATATCTGTGTGCTCTGTCTGATGTTTAAGTCAAGCCTGCTTGCTTTCAGCCTTCACACTGCTGAACAAACACAATTTTTACAGTTGGCGAAGCGGAGCGGCTAAAACTGAAAACTGCGCGATGCCAGACACACGCGCCCCTGGTATCTTTCATGTTCGATGTTCTGCAACTAATTTTCAGTCGGATTTTGCTTTAATAAACAAATTCTGCCCGGTAACCTGGAGCTTTTTTTTTTTTTTTTTTCCGCTTTACGATCTGTTTGAGAAAGGGTGAAGGGCCGTTCTGTAAGCTGGTGCAGTGCACGAGAGTTGCTCCCTGTTCACGAACTTCCACAACAAGTTTCTGCACTGGAAAGAAGTCTGATGAAAAAGGAAACCGATGCTGCTTCTACATCAGACGACAAACACGACAAGGTCTCGTCGGATAAAACATCTGTAACCGAATGTAAGGAATGCGGTGTTCAGCTGCTGAAAATATTTATCCTGCTATATTTGACGCATGCAGTCAGCAGACTTCTTCCGAGGCTGGAATCGATGGATATTTGATGTCTGCGTCGTCTCCATATTCTCTGCTTTCTCTGTATCGTTGAGTCTCTGTTACCATACCTCCTTCCCTCATGCTTCAGGATGTCTCGTCTAGACATGTTATTAAAGTCAATAATGTGGAACGACCGGAGGCGACTGTAATAGAGATGCCTCGAGGTAACGTTTTACTCTGTGACATGTTTTTTTTTTTAACAGCCTGTTCTGTCTGAACACTTCTGTGCGAATATGCTATTTTAAATGTGAATAATTATTTTGTAATCAGTTTTCATTAATTCCTCTCAACGTGCAGCCGGGTCTTATCTGAGAGCTGCCGCTGAAGCATGAAACTGGACTGAACTGGTTACAGCCTCTCCGCTCACCTGAGGTGCTGGGCGAGGCTGATAGCACGCAGAAGTGTTTGTGTTTTCAGCGGCGTGACCTACGACACTGATGCTAGCTGTGCAGCAGCGCACACCAGCCTCATCTCCCCTCCAACAGAAAAAAGACTTTGGGCCAGTTCCATTTCCTCCCTAAACCCTTAATTTGTGGCCCTTAAAAGTAAGTGTAAGGGTTATCTTAATGGGACACCCCTTGAGTGCAGTTACGTCTTCAGACTGTGGGGGGCGACTTTACGCCAAAGCTACGTCCAGTCTGTCAAGAAAACAAGGATGATGAAGAAGTAGAAGACAAATAAGACAATATGTATCTACATAACGAAGACAATAAGATTGTTTCATAATATTTATATCTTTATTAACTATGAAAATACTGACATTTGTAGATAGCTTTTTTTTTGGCGCCATCATTTTCGAAGATGTCTTGGCGAAAATACGCAATGCCTTCTGGGTAGCCCTTATTCCCGAGGGTGGAGCCTCAAACTTGTCCTTCAACTTGACGTTCTGAGAATCGGGATAGCACTTGCACTTCATGGGAGTGTGCATTTTTGAGATTGAGGGTTGAGACTGAGGGTTGAGGGAGGAATTGGAATTCATCCTTTTAATACTGCAGACACAGATTTCTTTTTGTTTTTCCTGAATGAGCACGAGTGTGAAAGTGTTGCTGTCTGCTTAAAGGCTGTGATTCCTTACTGACTAATGACTGCGCTGTGTAACATTGACGTTTTGGGACTGGTTTGTGAAGTTTGCCTTTCTTTTAGGGATAGGGGGATGAAGGGGGAGAAGCTCCGTTGGTTCAAGACAACATTCGCTTGTTTTCTGATTTGTGAAACCGTCGTTGTATTTTGAATCCGGTCATTTCTGAAGCAAAAAGTGCCTGTGACGGATCGTTGGAGATCTAGATGGAAAGCCAGCTCCAGCTTTGCCTCCAGGACGGCTTTGAATTTGGACATCCTGAAAAACCAGCTTCAGATTTCCACTGATTTGCAGCAGAACCTCTGCAACACATTAACAGCCTTTTTTTTCTCCATTTTAAATCATCAGGAGCAGCAAATGTAGGTCAAGAAAAACCAAGGAAGATAACCAACCTGCTTTTAGCATCTTATAGCATGTTTCCTACTGCTGCCAGACTGAACAACAAGCACCACTCACAACAACCCACCATGGACTATATATAGCTAATAGGCAGGATGTAATTTAAGAGGTTTATTTTTGTTTATTGATTCCCAACTGAAATACTGCATGTTATCCTTTGCTTTAATGTGCAATAGTACACCTTCTGTAAATGCCAACATCCTGGATGCTGGAGGCAGTGAGTGTAGCCTTAAAGGAACAGTGCTCAGCGGTAAGCAGGTGTGCTGCAGGATGCTTTAGACAACTGTGACGTGTTTACCTGACCAGCCATAAAAATTCACCCTGTGAAAGTTCTCTCGTAAAATGGGTTTCCCTCCCGTTCACAGTCATTTCCACCGGTACAGAATGTACCAAACCACAAGCGGGCAGGCCTCGGTGCGGGTTTGATGCCTCCAGAACTGCTTGGATCACCTTGGATCAATATGTTTTCCCTGCAGAACTGATGGCAGTCCTTCACCAGTCCTTCACCATTTTTGGTGTCTCGTGCTGACGCCACTGGCTCTTTCTCCACTCATGTCACATGCTTCATTTCCCTGACGGGTTGTATTCCCATCCAGTGGGGTTCAGAGGCAGTTTCTTCTGCGCCTCTTGGTGTTGCATCATGGAAACCGAAGTGGAATCCAGAGGAACCAGATTAATTCTTTGTATGAAAGAGCAAAAGAAGTCTGATGGCTGACCAGGCTGGAGGTGTGCAAGAGGGGCTGTGTGACGTAAAAGGCCTGAGTTTTTAGGATGTATTCTGTTGTTTTGATCATTTCAGCATTGAAAAGATTAAAAAATAAATAAATAAAACAGACCGATGGCGTCAACGACGACATCTGATCAGCTGTAAACTGTAGATGTAGTTATTTAATCAGTGTTTTGATCCCAAATTCAAATTTAAAACTTCTTTCATGTTGACTTCAGTTTTGTCGTCAATGTATTTTTTGATTATATGCTTTAAAAAAAAAAAACTGTTTTTTTATTTTTATTTTTCTAAGTAAGTTGATGTCCATTGGATCCATGCTTCGGTGTGCTGTCGGACCCCGCAGAGCTGTGTGGTGACAAACTACTCCAAAGTAATGATTTTTTTTAGAATGAATGGATCCGTTGTTGGAGGAGTCGAGAGCGCCACATCTGTGCACGTGCGTGTGACACCACAGTGGCACTTATTTCCATGGTTACAGTGATCCAGGATGGCCCCTTAAAGCGAGCCTCCTGCAGACTCCGCTGTGGGCTCATTACTGCCCTGCTGGTGTCCTCTCCAGCTGAGACAGAAGAGGAGAGGCGGGCGATGGAGGGATGAGCTCGTTGAAGGAAAGACGCACTTACAGCAGTTGTAATGCAGCGTAACGTGGAACAAGAAAAAGCGTAGAAAGCATTGGATGTAGATCCTGCAATAGGACATATTAGAGAGAGAGGTTCAACGTAGCGACGAAGACAGACTGACGCTGAGAGATGACTGTTGCTGTGATACTGACGGTTGGGATGGGAGCAGGTTGGAGCTCTCCAAGCATCCTATCCATTTTTAATATCAAAATTAATATGCATTGCAAATCCTTTAAAAGAATACAAATATAGATACAAAGATTAGGAATAATTATTTATCATCACCTGAAAAGGAAAATGCACATTGTTTCATTTCTAAGGTGTAATTAATGAGAACATAATAATAATAAAAAAAAAAAGTGGTTGATGGGTGGCTGTGGCTCAGGTGGTGGAAAGTTGCCGGTTCGATTCCCATCCTCCCTTGGTTACATGTCAAAGTAACCTTGAACCCCAAACTGCTTCTGGTGAGCATGTGACACCATCAGTGTGTGAATGGGTGAATGTGACACGTGCTGTAAAGCGCTTTGAGTAGTCAGTAGACTAGAAAAGCCCTATAGAAATGTAGGTCCATATTAAATTGACCTCAGCTGAAAAACAACACATGACATCATACACTATAGTATATCAATATTGATTTGACAAAAACTAAGCTGAAAACGCAGCTGATTTCTGTAAATGGTCTTTAAAAGACTATTTGAAAATTGCCTTGTTGGATGAAAGAGGCACATTTAGCCTTTTTCTCAAAGTTGACACAGTCTTCTGTGGTCTTAATGATGCAATTTTTTATTTTTTTTTACCCAGAGGTATACAGCAGCTCCCTCTTTAGCCTGACTTCACAGCTCTGTTAGTAGAAGCTGGTTTCAGGGGGCAGAACCTGATCCCACCTCCCCTCTTCGGCATCTTTTGAACCGGTTGCCGGATTTCGGGAGACAGTGAGTGAATGCTTCGTGATGTGAAGGTGGGCGGAGCTAAAGATGAAGAGGCTGGAAAAGTTTCAATCTTAACTGGGTCTGTGATGTCACAGAACCCTGTAAATCTGAACAGTTAGCTGAGTTACATATTTTCAGACTCAGGCTGCCCCTAAACTAAGATGGTTTGACAGTCACTTTAGACACAAAGCAAATAAACTATGAATTTATTTAATAAAAAAAAAAAAAAAAATCAATTATATGTCTCCTTGAAAGATTAAGATAAGAAAGAAGTCTTCACATCAGCTCTGTTGTTTAAAGTAGTTTGTGGTCTGTTTGATTTAGATTTTTCAGGCATATGTTTTGTTACTCTTATTTTGAAGAGGGCATGCTACTTTAACATACCCTCTGCACCTCAAATACAGAAACACAGATTTCAGGCCTTAATAAGATAACGGCACAATGTTACAAAATGGCTGCATATGACCGCTTGCTCTCAGCGGCTTAACCTCCTTTTGTTTCAATTTGCAGTGATCTAAATTCTCAACTAAATCCTTTCTGTTTTTGCTGGTCATCACAGAGAAAATAAAAGCCTGACAATAATGCCACTAAAAGCTGCATATTGTGTGAGTCATGTAAAGCTTCAAGAGGATTATCATTAAATACTGAATGAGCCAAGACCTTTGCCTCTTTTTTTTGGATTTGGTCAAGTCGACTTAATTCTTCCTTTTAAGTGGCATTGAAATTAGCGGCACATGTTACTGCACTGTGAAGACATACGTCCTATATCTCCATTCAGTTGATTTGTTGGGATTTCAAAATAAATTTTATACAACAGAGCTTTCCTGAATGTGTGTTTTTTTTAGTGCATTAATTTCTCCTGCAGGCAGACTTCAAGTTACAGATTTCAAAATAACTAGATCTTAGTGTCACTGATGTTTCGTGGTACCAAATTCACTAGAAAGCTGCTAAACACTTTATATATTTTTGACAAACTGAATCATAACGGCATGACTTCTAGCTTAAGCTACAAGCTGCTGCTATGCTCGAATAAACATTATGAGCTCATGTTGTAATAATTGCTTGTGTTGTCATAACTGTTATCTAAATAGGATAAATGTAACTTAAATTAGCTTAAATATGGGTCTGAAGAGGGTTACGTTAGCTGCCAACTTACAGCGTCATCATAACGTTACATGTGCTGACATGGTGGCTAACGGTAGCTTGTTTAGCCTGAACAAGCTACCGTTAGCCACCACGTTAGCATCATTACAGCCACGTTGACTGCTACGTTAACCCAAACAAGATCGATGGCCTTAGTAAAATAGTGTTAATGACAAAACCAGAGGAAGCTAGCCGGTAAGCATGTTTTAAAGACATAAAATTCAAATAAGCTTTTAATTTTCTGTGAGTAAACCCAGTTACCTCTGAGGTTGTCTTTGGATCCGAGCGCCTGTCTAAGCATGTACTCGAGCTGGATGCCATGACTTTGTCCTCTAGTTCTGCCGTTAGGAACCTTGGAGAACCTTGAAGTTTTTAATTCTGCCTCCTTTCGCCGTCGCAATATTGACACAGTCCGGAACATGCTGTCACTGGGTGGTGCAGAAAATTTTGTCCAGTATCAGTTACATCTTGTTCATGGGCTGCCCCGAAACAACTCTGAAAAGCCTCCAGTAATTACGAAATGCTCCAGTGAGACTTCTGTTGAGGATTAGCAGGAGAGATCATATTTCTCCATTTTTAGCTGGTCTCTATTGGCTTCCTGCTAAACCCAGGTTGAATTTAAAATTCCTCTCCTTGCATATAAAGCCCTCGAGGGCCTCCCATCTATTCTCAGACTCAAGTCTTATTTGTGATTCACGGCGTTTCCAGAAGTAGAACGGGAGACCGAGCCTTCAGTTGTTGGATCTTCCTCCCATCAAACCAGCTCCCTGTTTGTGTTTGGGAGACAGACGCCCTCTTTACCTTTTTAAGTTTAGGCTTAAAATTGTTATTTTTGAGAAAGCTTACAGTGAGGTGAAGTTCAGGTGAACCTGAACCAACCCTTTGTGCTGCTCTGGGCCTCGACTGCTGGGGCTCCTTCCATGATGCTCTGAGCAATTTCTTTACTTTAGTCTAGTGCTCCTCAATTATTTTCTGCCCCCCCCAGGAAGAAGAAAACATTTGCCCCCCAGTTTGTCTCATTATCTCCGTCTCTCTCCGCCTCTCTTTACATCCCTGTTAAATGTTTTCCATGGTGTCTCTTGAAGGTTTGTTCACTGTACTTCATATCTCCCGCTCTGTGCTCTGTGCGTGCATGTCCGTCCAAAAAAAGCCCTGCTCAATAGAGCGACAGCTCCCTGCGCACACTGTGACAATGAGAGCCCCACTGCCACCTACTGTAGTGGATGTGCAATTACACTTTATTCTAGAGCGGCAGAAACACATGTTCCCCAGGGATTGAATTAGACTGTATTTAATTGGATTTCTTCTACTTTGTTTGGTGTGACTTTCTTCTCCACCTCCTTGTCCAGTCAGCAGAACTTCAGGTTTCATTCTGGTCTGCAGCGTGAGCGTTAGATAAGGCTTCAGATCCATGTCTAGGACTTCTGCCGTGAAGCGACCAACACTATGTTCTTGTGTCCTGCCTGAATTAACACAGAGAACAATGGTTTTCTTTAGTTCACTCTTAGATAAGTGATAATTCACATGATGCCCACTATCATGAAACTGGCTCCTTCTCACAGAAATATAAAAATGCGTCTCATCTTACTGAACTATATACTCAACTTTATCTTACTGAACAAAATCTTACTGAAATGGCCTTCAGTGTTACATTGATGTCAGCTGATCTTGTTGAATCACCTCGTTTCTTTTGTAATTCTCAACTTTGTTTTCATTGATTTTTTTGTTTGTCAGTCACATCAGTTTCGTTCACACATCAGGTTACAGCAGTGCCTCTCAATTATTTTCTGCTGCCCCCCCCACCGAAGAAAACATTTTGCCCCCCCACAGCCCCATTCACCCCCCATCACGACTACAAATAGTATAATTTGTCTATAAAATTGTTAGAAGTCCACCTCTGCATAACACTGTATCCTTATTAACATTAAGAGAAAGAAAAAAGAAAGAAATATAGATCAACTGATAACAAATAATAACTTTATTAACATTGTTTTTTAGTCTGTAAAGAGTTAAAGTGCATCAATCCCACCATATGAAGGCAAGCGCTACATCAGCATCGTCATGTTTCCTCGTCTCATCTTTCTGATGACTTTCGTTTGTCTTGTTATCTCCGTCTCTCTCCTCCTTTCATTTCATCCCTGTTAAATATTCTTCCGTGGCGTCTCTTGAGAGGTTTGTTTTCTTCATATCTCCTGCTGTGTGCTGTGTATGCGCATGTCCGTGCAAAAAAAAAAAACGACACAATATAGCTAATACTCCTTGCACACTGTGATAATGAGAGCGCCACTGCCACCTACTGGAGTATGTGTGTAATTACACTTTATTCCAGTACGCAAAAAAAGAAGAAAGAAAGACTTGTCCCCCCACCCCAGGGGGGTCACGCCCCACTATTTGAGAAGGACTGCGTTACAGTAATAGCTTTACATAACACAAGGAGCTTTTATTAAGGACATTTTATCAGGTCAAACGGATGAATGTATTGAAGAAGAGAAAGGAACTTGCTCTGACCAGGATCTGCAGTGTCTACTTCTGCAGATGATGCAGCTCAAAGACTTTGATTAATTCATGCTTTTGTCTTTGAAAGCAATTAGAAATTTCATTGTCATCAAACTTTGAACCTTTCCCTTCAGTTCATGTTGAAAATAGTTTTCTTCATTTTTGTTTTTCTTTTTTTACATTTTTCCTCACCCGTCGGGGTGATATGATGATCTCAGTCATGCTGCTGTACCAGACTCTTTTTTTTATCAATTTAAACTTTATATGCGAGTCAGTTTCATTTTCGTTTCCATTTCATCTGTCCACATTGGCAGTTTGGTATTCAGACTCTGTGCTTTTACAGAAACATTAATATTAAAATATGTGCACTAAAAATATTGACTTTGTAGAAGTAAAGTGGAGACTCATGCGGTCTCCATGGAGACAGTGATGTAAACACTTCTTTACCCATTGAAACGCTAATAAATGAATGTTGTCACATCATACCACCCAAGGGCTTTAATCAAAACCACTTATTCATCTAAAAATGAATGTTAGCCAACACATTTATGAGAGATACAAAGTCAGTCTAATAGGACTTCCTGTGAGACTGGGCTGCATTTAAGGAGATGGACCAGTGTCCTCCATCTGACTTTATCTATGAGCAAGTGCTGTGTATCCAAGCAGGAATTAAAGGAAATTTCAGTTCATTAAAAGAGGATGTGTTGGATGTGGATGGATACATATACAACATCGTACACATACAGGCTCATACAAGGAACCTGTGAAAAATAGTGCTGGCGTGAGAAATTATATAGGTCACCCTGCTTGATTCTACTGGATTCTAGTACCTGCAGATGTGTGTGTGTGTGTGTGTGTGCGTGATGCATGATTGCGTTGCTATGCTTTTATCAGCTGTAATAGCAGCTTGATTGCCTTCTTGCTCTGCTTCTGTCTGAAAAATATACAGCCGAGTGCTGTTTCTTTTTCAACTTTTTTTTTTTTGAGGGAAATAATTTAAAATTGTTGCCAACTGACAGAACCACCTCCCCACACTTCATCAGCCTCGAGAAGTTCCTTTGATTTCTGTCATTAAAACTCTCTTATGTGCAAGATGAAAGTAAAAGCGGGATGGCCTCCAGTAGATTGGACAAAAGTTTGATTGGAACTTAATATTTTTACACCCAGAATTGAGTATTGTTGAAAAGACATCACATGAAATGAAACCGTGTGGATTATCAGTGCACTGGCCACTGGTTTAGCTGGACAGAAAGCACCAGGATCATTTATGTACCAGTATAGGAAGTGAGTGGCACTAAAGTAAGTCAATATTAGCTTTTGCATGTTTATTATGGCCTATGGACCGATTACACATTTATTAGCTGACTCTGATTTACTAGGAAGTCTTACCTGCCCGTTCTGATTTGGCCAGTTATGTTTTTCTTTATAAGAGCTGTAACCAACTGCATACAACAAGATGATACAGCAGGAAGGGATAGCAGAGGCATGTGCTTAGTTTTGTAGCCATTACCAGCTTGACAACACTGGGCATGATGCTCTTCTAGGTGCTCCAGGTGTGACGTTTTGGCTGTTGTTCTTCCACAGGTTAACCTTTACCTCAGAGATTGTGCAGTTGGCTGTATTTGGGTATTCTGCGTTCACACCGACAGACGCATCACAGACATGTTTCCTGGTTACTGAATCATCATCATGCCGTCTCTGACTCTGCACTGGTGCATTTACTAAACAGGACGAGGAACTGTGTTGTCTCATTGGGCTGGCTGTAGACTTGGGCATGGCCTGCTTTTAGCTGCTTTTTGACAGATCTTGAGCTCCTTTAAGACCTATCTGCGGTTCTTTCCTTGAATTCAGTCTGTTTGCCGTCTATTCATCATGTCTCCAACACGTTGGGGTTACAGATGCCTCCCAGATGGCGCTGCTTGATGGATTAAGTATTTAGAGTCTATAAGACTTTTGCCCCACAGAACTATACACGTATTAAAGTATCAGGTCAATGAAAGAGGAAAATGCTTGGGGGGGGGATGGGGGGGGGTAGTTTACCCTTTAGTCAGTAAATTATGACAATATTCCCTGGCTGCCAATCATTTTTTGTGAAAGTAGTAGTTCTTAAAGTGAAGATCTTTTGATGAAAAAGTAATTTGTCCAGAGCGTTTCTCATCAGTGTTTTACATGGTTATTTAACAGTGCCGGTCTAAGAAAGTTTGGTTTGTACCGAGCCACGATGCCCCATGGGTCTTTCTTTTCCCGACTGAAAGCATGACAGAACCATTTGTGCTTGACTGGATTTCATTAAGGGGAAGCAGTGCTAATCACATCGATACGAGTTAATCATCTTTTGAGTTAATCTCTCCCAGATAGGAGCTGCAGGGATCTGCGCCTCAAACCGCCTCAAATCTTTACAGTGTCGGAGAAGGAAAGATGCTTTACCTTCATGACAAGGTCATAGACATACAAGTCAGGCTTGGATGGATGGATGGATTGATGGATGAGAAATTGTGAATCAGGGGAGAAGGTGGTGGTGATGGATTGAGAAAAGATGGGTGGCAAAACTGACATGAGAGAGAGAGAGAAAGAGAAAGAGAGAGAGAGAGAGAGAGATTCTGCGACTAAGAAACAGATTATGATAAATATCCTTCTATTATTGCCTGGATAGAATTTAGGCCAGCGGAAAGAGGAATGGCGAGACAGGCCGAGACAAATTGACTGGCCGAGGCGAGACGAGGTGTGCTGCAGGTTAATAGAGCGGTATGTCCAGAGGTGTGTTATAAAACACGGAAACGCACAGTAACACTGTTTTGTTGGAGACGCTGCTGCTTCTGAAGGATGCCGACATCCTGGTCAGTGTGTTGCTTTTCTCAGCAGGTAGTTTGAACTGTCAGACACAATATATTCATTACCTGCTCCGCCTGGCGCTCCATGATAAATGGACAAATTCAGATGCAAAAACTAGAGCTGAAACTTCATTCTGTTGTTGCCATGTTGTCTCATTCATATATGAGGATATTTTTGTCAAAATTTAGACAGCCACACTATGACATTGGCAGCAATCAAAGACGATATTGGCTCTGGAAAATTGATGATTGTTGCCTCCTTAACTAAGAAATTGATATTGGATCTATGTATGTAAGAATGTATATTTAAAAAAAAATCAGTGAAAAAATATATTCTAGATTTATTTTAGACAGTTGCAGATTGAAAACAATACTTGGTTTAGTTGTTGGGGAGAGTAGCAATGTAACGCACATTGACAGAGAGTGATTCATTATGGGCCATTTGTGGCCATTATGCTGATCCACAGTGGAGATGCTAATGCATTGAAATTACATGGTTTCAACACCAAACGTCAAGCTCTCCTCTCTTGTGTTTTTTACTAAGGTTCCTCCCCATCCCATCATGCTTTAGTCACAGCGCTGCAATTCATTGAAAAGATAACAAAAACATGTGAAATGTTCTATACTCTGAGGAGCTCGGTCTGGTAAAATCACATTTTCCTAAAGCTAACCAAATAGTTTCTTTGCCAACAGCTAACTAAGTGAGGACTAAAAAAGTTGTCACACTGAGGTGACGATACAGGTATAGACTCAGTATTTATGGTAACATTTTAAAAATGTGTTTGGCAGGAAGCCACAATATTTTCCTCAAGCTAACCTGTCATGGCCTGGGTCGGTCATGGCAGTTACCTCTGTTTCCCTGCCGGTTGTTCTGCTTGTTTTCCCATTTGGATTTCTGTTCTGTTTCCCCGGTCGTTATCCTCCTCTTCTCCCTGAGCCCTGGACTTTATGTTAAGTTTGTATTTTTGGATCTTGGGTTCCGTGTTTTTTGTGTAATAAACCCTTTTTGTTTAAAAAAACTGCGCCTGGGTCCTCCTATCTGCCTCAAATCATGACATAACCAAGTCGTGTTGTCTCCAAAATCTAACAAAGGAAGGGACTAATGTAATTTAATAACAGAATCACATACTTCTGATTTATCATGAACCTTGACAGAATGAGGCCTTTAGCATCAATTTAGAAAACAAGCATACGGAGTAAATTGGTGCAACCGGACAAGCTGCGCTAATGTCTTGATGCAACGTATTTTCCTAAACCTAAACAACTAGCTTGTTTTGCCAAAATCTAACCAAACAAGGACCAAAATGAGAACACAGCTTTGTCACGCAGGACTCATCTTTGATGATCTTTCCTGATCAAAGGACTGGTTGATCTACCTCGACAGCGTCGTCCTTCGTACCGATGCTGTTTTATCAGGAGCTGCCGTGGCACAAATCAAAAATAGTCTACTTCTGGAAAATTATCTATCCAGCTTGTTAGTAGAAGAAGTTTACTTGATCTTTTTCTAGTTTATCTTTTCCTAAACCTCACCAAGTATTTTTGAGGCCTAACCATAAGCAGGTAATTTTGATTCTTATCCCTAAATAAAAACTAAATTTAAAACTGGATTGTTTTGTCTTTTCCTCTAATGTTTGTAACGCTCTGTCCACCTTTTTTTGCACTTCGTCACGTGCTCATAAATAAACACTTCGGAGTGACTTTTGGTGCATTTGATAACAATGGAGAGGTATTGTTGTGACTTTCAGCTCACAAAGCTGCAGCTTTAGATTTGCAGACTTTTGGCTCCCTTAAACAAAGGGGATTTTTTTATGTTTGCATGTGATTGTGACACATTAACCAGCACAAGGCAGCAAAACGTGTGGAAAACAATTGCTTTCACTTATTTCTATGAGAACAGGTTTGCTCTGGGTTTTACAACGCTTGAGCATATTTGACAGCAAAGTCCAGTGAAATAGATAAGAGTGAATTTGAATATCCCCAAGGTGGACGCCATGGCGACCTGATGGCAAGAAGATTGTTGGTTCTGGGTAAGAAACCGAGGAACTACCAAGCGTCTCCTGCCTTGTTTCCAATGTGCATCTTTGCTAATAAAAGACCACATATAACATGCTGTTGAAAACGTCCACCGGTATGCAGTGTTGGGAATGACGGCGTTAAAAAAAACGGCGTTAATAACGCGTTATTTTTTCCCAGTAACGGGTAATCTAACTAATTACTATTTCAAGCGTTACAACGCCGTTACCATTACCGACAGTAAAATGTGGCGCGTTACTGATATGAAATGCTAACTGTTATCCCGACCTGACTCAGTCAGCCCAGCAGCCACAGGAGCTCCGAATAAAAGATTTATTTTCTTTTTCTGATTGACGTTCTTTGGTGAGGGGGAGGGAGGGGTGACAGTCGCATAAGTGATGATGATTAGCTAAAGCTAGCGTACAATTTCATGGTAAGCCAATCAGTGCCAGAGTTCAGGTAGGTGGGTGTTACAAACGCGACACAAACAGCCTCACTAGAGATGCAGGAATGGCGAGTCCGGAGCGGTCTGTCGAGGGAAAACTGGCGTTTTTCGGGATGGAAATATAAATACTACTTTAACCTCAAGCTGTCGGACGAGAAGTTTGAAAAGCTGCTGCTTTTAAGCTACAATCACTGGCTTAATGGCTAGGATGAGTGTCAGGAAGGACACACGTGCTCACTTTCCTACAGAGCAGCTGTTTTAACAGGAGTCAACAGAAGTAGAAGAGTTCAGAGTATCTGGATGAATGAATAAATGTTGAGGAGCTAATGTTGGATTTGTCCAGATCTTTCTCTTCAGTTCTAATTTAAAAGAACAGTCATTAAAAAATTATTAGACCACCATTTTTTCTTCACCTTCTTGTTCATTTTAATACCTGGTACCACTAAACGTCATCATGTGACTAAAACAGACAGAAAAGAAAACACTGAATGCATAAAAGATAGTGTTTTTGGCAGTACAACGCCATAGCTACTGATGTAAAAACTTAAGTGATTTAGGTTATAATCAAGAAAACCATGGAAAATGGTAAGATATCAGCTTTTAAATAAAACTCTTAGGTATGGGGTGCCGAATGTAAAAACTTGATTACAGTTTTCAAACTGATATATTTTCAATATTTAGCTCATTTTCTTCACATTTAGCTCATTTTACACACATTTGAGACATAAATTATTTAAAATGTTAAATCTAAATGTTAAATGTTAAATGTTAAATTTAAATATTAAATCTAAATCTAAATGTTAAATCTAAATATAAATGTTAAATATAAATCTAAATATTAAATATAAATCTAAATGTTAAATGTTAAATCTTAAATATAAATCTAAATGTTAAATCTAAATCTAAATATTAAATCTAAATCTAAATGTTAAATATTAAATCTAAATATTAAATCTAAATCCAAATGTTAAATGTTAAATCTAAATATTAAATCTAAATCTAAATGTTAAATCTATATGTAAATGTTAAATCTATATCTAAATGTTAAATTTTAAATCTAAATATTAAATCTAAATCTAAATGTTAAATCTAAATCTAAATATTAAATCTAAATCTAAATGTTAAATCTTAAATTAAATATTAAATCTAAATCTAAATGTTAAATCTAAATCTAAATGTTAAATGTTAAATCTAAATATTAAATCTAAATCTAAATGTTAAATCTATATCTAAATGTTAAATCTATATCTAAATGTTAAATGTGTCGCCGAGTGTAAAGCGGGTTATTTAGAGGATTTACAAATGTCCCATGCCCCGTAAAGTCTCACAGCCGCACAACCACGCCCACACCACTGATTAGGATCAATGGGAAGAGGGCTTGAGGGAGAGTCGGGACTCGAACATGGCTGCCTCCCTGCCTGTGGAAGACATTGAACAGGCGGTGTTGGCGGCTGTGCAGGCTGCACTTCAAGCGGTTGTTCAGCGGTACCGGCCCCATCTTCCACAGGCAGGGAGGCAGCCATGTTCGAGTCCCGACTCTCCCTCAAGCCCTCTTCCCATTGATCCTAATCAGTGGTGTGGGCGTGGTTGTGCGGCTGTGAGACTTTACGGGGCATGGGACATTTGTAAATCCTCTAAATAACCCGCTTTACACTCGGCGACACATTTAACATTTAGATATAGATTTAACATTTAGATATAGATTTAACATTTAGATTTAGATTAAATTTAGATTTAACATTTATTTAACATTAGATTTAGATTTAGCTTTAGATTTAGCTTTAAGATTTACATTTAGATATAGATTTAACATTTAGATATAGATTTACATTTTTAGATTTAGATTTAATATTTAGATTTAGATTAGAATATTTAGATTTAAATTTTACATTTAGATTTAGATTTATATTTAGATTTAGATTTAACATTTAGATTTAGATTTAATATTTAGATTTAAATTTAACATTTAGATATAGATTTAACATTTACATATAGATTTAACATTTAGATTAGATTTATTTATATTTAGATTTAACATTTAACATTTGGATTTAGATTTAATATTTAGATTTAATTTAATTTTAGATTTAGATTTATTTAGATTTAGATTTAACATTTAGATTTAGATTTATATTTAGATTTAAAACATTTAACATTTAGATTTATATTTAATATTTAGATTTATATTTAACATTTATATTTAGATTTAACATTTAGATTTAGATTTAAATTTAAATTTAACATTTAACATTTAACATTTAGATTTAACATTTTAAATAATTTATGTCTCAATATGTGTAAAAATGCTAAATGTGAAGAAAATGAGCTAAATATTGAAAATATATCAGTTTGAAAACTGTAATCAAGTTTTTACATTCGGCACCCCATACTTAGGAGCTATTTTTATGTTTATCGTTATGTTTGTCCAAACAAATGTACCTTTAGTTGTACCAGGCATTAAAATGAACAAGAAACTGAAGAAAACAAGGATGGTCTAATAATTTTTTCCATGACTGTATATTGTTAAACTGTTTACTTTTTGTTTTGAGGAAAATACTTGAAGTAGGCCTACAGTATGTCCCAGTTGTCTGTAGCTGTGTGATAGTTTGACCTTCTGAATTTACAGTACAAAAAGTTAGAAGCACTTTATTGTTTAACTAAATATTAAAAATTTAAATGAAGTACTGTCTATGCTGTTCTACTCTATGCAACTGGCCTGTGAAAATCTTTGACATATTTGAACTTTTTTAGAAAAAGTAACGCAATAGTTACTTTTCCTGGTAACTAATTACTTTTATGAAGGAGTAACTTCAGTTACTAATTCAATTACTTTTTGGGGAAAGTAACTAGTAACTATAACTAATTACTTTTTTTAAAAAAGTAACTTGCCCAACACTGCCGGTATGTGACATACAAGAGGAGTGCAAACCTCTGAGGTGAGTCACGATGTTAAAATACACATCCACTTTGGATTGATTGCTTTAGAATCTTGGTTTGTCCACCCTCTTTATTTATTTAACGTTAAAAACAAACTATGAATTGAAACACACACCAACAAAATGCAGACCTGATATTTATTTGTCCGTACAAACTGAAGTCTGGGTGTTTTCACCTTTCGTGCAAACACGACACGGCGTCGTGCATGTGAACAAACATCTGAAATCTAAAATCTGAAGGGGGGGGGGCAGACTCGCTGCTGGTGAGAGACATCGCCACCTGCAACGCTGCAACGCTGCATACGTCCACGCTGCTTCCATCCATTTCATTTCCGAGACTCTGCATCCAGGAAAATACAAACCTCTGCTAGAACAGAGAATTAATCTGACCTGACATCTGTTGCTGCACCCCCCCCCTCCCCCCCTCTCTGAGGACGTTTAGCGTAACGTAGTTAACGGGCTGCGCGCAGCGATGCAAATAGTGTGAGCGAAAAGAGGAAGTGCAGCACAATGTGCGCCGATTGGCAGAGAGATACCACGGCCGTGGTTTTGTGATTTAAACGGTGAGAAAGGAGCGAAAGTAAGAGGACAAACGAAGCATCCAGCTGGGACAGCCTCACCCTGCTCCCAGCATGTGCTCGCTGCAGGAGTGTGTGTGTGCACGTGTGTGTGTGTGTGTGTGTTGTCGGTGGATGCCTGGGTTTGGCAGCTGCTGTCAATGCCGAGCTAACACATCACCAAGCGCTACAGTTTTGTTAGCTCTCCTTGAGAAAAACAACAACAAAAAATAAAACAAACATTATATAATGTAATCTCGTTACGTAACGAACTGAGGTCACAGCAAACAGACATGCGTAAACGCGCGCACGCACACACATTTGTTGAGACAAATGCTGGGGGTAAATGTGCGCGCGTGATGCGCTAAGGCAAATTAAAAACAAACAGCTGTTCTGCTACGTGCTCCCTCTAAACGTGGACTTCTCCATCACTCATGTGCTCTGTTTACACTGCGAGCAACAGGCCTGCACACACACACGCACACACACATGCACACACACACATGCACACACGGTGACCCCAGCAGACCACCGGATATCATTGTGTGTTTGTGTTGCTTTGCAGAGGAACATGGGAACATGGTTTGGTCGGCCTAATCCCCTCTCTCTCTCTCTGACACTCACGTACACACACACATGCGCGTGCACACACACACACACAGTCTGTTCAGGCTAATTAATGACACTGAGAAGAACTCTTGGTTTTTTGGTTGTCCCCAGTCTTTGTGGCGACGCTTCGTTTGGAGACAGATCATGACACATCACGGAGGGTCCCACTCATGGCCCGGCCCTCTGGGAGACCCTCGCCGTGGATCAGCCGTGGACACCTCCCGGCTGCAGGGAGAAACACTGCTCGTTCTAGAAGGCTATTCAGACGTAAACACACATTTGTGTGCGTGTCTCGGAGCATGCGTCCTCATTTACTCTCGCAGTCTGAGCGTAAAAGTCATACATTTCACAGCGTAGAGCTGATTTGAGCTACGTTCAGGTAGCGGTGCAACAGTTGGTCCGACCCGTTTCTAGAGCTCTGCTCTTCCATCTACTGCACTTTTGATTGATGCATTTTAAATGTGCGTAGGGAAGGTTGACGCAAAATAAGATAAACTTCTTCCAGCAGCGTTTGTAGCTCAGAGGGCCTCCCCTATAGGTGTGGAGGTTCAGTCCAAGATTTATGGCTGGTGTCCACTACAAGCAACAAATCAATCACATCTAGGGATGCACATTTTGGATTTTTTTTATGACCGTTAACCGACGCTCTTTAACGATTAATAACCGTTAACCGATAAGTCTGGGAGGGTTGGCTGCCGCGATGTTGCATGCGTTGTCGTGGACGCATGTGGACACTTCCCCGTGTATACTCTCACGGCAATGTGTCGCCGTCAGCTTGTTGCAGAGATGCCGCCGTCCCTTTTGATTTATACTAGCGCAGTCTCCGCTATGTTATTCCACACCACAACGCAAGAGCGACAATCACAAACTAGCTAAACTTACTAAACTTATCTCTTGCGTTTTTCCACTTCCTCACCGTCTCGGCCGTATCCAGACCCACATTCATCACTATCTCCCTCCATGAATTACTAGAATATGTGCTGTCTTTGTAGTGTGGAGAACCAGAATCGTACAGATGTGGGTACTTCCTTTTTTTTTTTTTAATGACGCGCTCTTTTCTATGCGAGTTTAGAATTGACCAATCAGAGGCCTGTTGCACCTGTTGACACGCCCCCATGAGTTGATTGAATTATGTAGCTTAAAAACAAAATTGACCGTTAGTATTAAACGGTGAGAGTTACTGTTATCGGTTAATGGTTAAACGGTTAACCATGTGTATTCCTAATCACATCACGTGGATCCCATTCAATTTTTTTTTTCACAGAAAGCTGACAGGTGTGTTCAGCATCTCACAGAGGCAGCACATCCAGATGTTGAGCTCTGCCCAACTTCATGTAGGTGGCGGAAGAGTCCTCAGCATCGTTGTTCATTCACCTTGAAGAGGGTGGTGTCAACTTTTCATGCTCCGATGCAAAACTCCAGCCAGTCAGATTGCGACCGCGCAGCTGGTGCTCGCCAGCGAAACTGTATTGCAACACAGCGCCGTAAAATGAAACGCAGCTGCTGCAGGAGGCGAATGGGACGGGCATCCAACTTTACCTTGGGTGGGTTTTGCTAACAGTAGAGACGGGACACTTCCTGGAAGAAATCAAGTATTCCTTTAAATAAAAAGTGAAACTTTGATATTTCTATCTTTGTAATTAGAACATTAACTAGGCAGAAACTATACAACTTACCATGGTTTTTTTTTGTTTGTTTTCAGAATGGTTAGTTAACACATTAATGGTGATTTCAGTCAAAGTTAATGTTTCATCGCAGAGCTCTTTGCTGCCACCAGTGGTCATTGAGAGAAAAACACTTTAAAAAATAAAATGCACCTTTAATGCTTTAATTTAATTTCATTCAGCCTCACAAAACACGTTGCCTTTATCCCTGAGGGACTTTTTGTCTGTGCTTTTATTAAAACAAAAAAACACATGCTTTTGAAAAAGCAAGGGATGAAACACTTTTAACTGTACATTTGTTGCAAAAAGTGATTCTCACAGTCACAATATATTAAATGTGTATATTTAAAAAATAGTTATATTTCCCGTGGAAGAGGTGCCTCACTCGCTCCCACACGTTTCATAAACTCCATTAGGGTTTTTATTTTTTTATTCGTGACTTTTTCTCCTGTTCTCAATGATTCGTTAAACTCCTTGACATGTCTGCGGTGCTTGTGTGGTCCAGGCTGTAATTCACCTGTGGCTCATTATATTCTCTCTGACTCTCCAAGTCTGAGGAAACTCTGCCCATTACGCCTTAAATATTTGAGTTCATGTACTCATAAAACTGGGAGTTAGTGGGTTCAGATTACAAACTCTTCCAGCAGTTTGCTCTCTCACCAAGACGACCCGTTTCAGTACCGTCTCTGGGTCGTTGTTTGACCTTCATTTATCCTGAATTAAAGGGAACAATCCAATCTGATAACGATGCTATCTGGTGACATCGAACTCGACGATGAGTTCAATGTCAGCGTTGTTCAATGACGATGAGAGCGTCGTCCTCCAGTCAAAGTGGACCTTGTTCTCAGGGAGGTGTCTCCTTCTGTCTGCTGTATCAACGGTCGTCTTAGAACGGAGGACGTGAAAACTTTGTGTCCTTAGTAGAAACCGTAGAGGAGAAGCTAACGGTGGCCAGCTGCAGGTTTACTACTCATTTATGATCCTTTGCCGCCTGACCGTCGGGACAGCGAGTGGAGGACATCGGCCCGCGTGAAGGTGGAGGAGGTCGAGAGCAGAGCTACTGTCATTCGCTGAGGCTAACTAACTTGTCCTTTACATTGGTGCATTGTAGCAAAATTCCAAGGTTTGAATCAACCGAAGATGTTGTAACTTAAAACTTTAGAGTACGTGTCGCCATGCGACATCACTCACGGCGTAGTGGATGTGCACCCTGGCGCCTCTGAGTTTATGCTCAGGAAAGTGTTTCTGCAGAACATTTGTCTGACATTTTGGCCCCGATCGTACACTTCCTGCTAGCCGCTACCCGCAAATTGCGGGTTTAGGAACCTCCGCTAACCGCTAATGCAATCTTCTGCTGGTTAAAACCTCTATCCATTATGCCGACTCCCTTACTCACATTGTAGGTGTGGCAATGGGCGTGTCTTTTGCCCTTTCCGCAAACTCAGTATCTTGCGATCGCAGGTTTAGAGTAGCTGGTAGCAGGTGGTCAGACCACTCGCTACCCGCTACCTGCTACCCGCAACCCTAACCTCGCATGTTAGCTCATCCAAATGGCATCAATGTGCGTCCACCTGGTCACATGTGGACGTGCACAAACGGCTCTACCTCTGGAATTAACTCTTGTATAAAAAGCGTGATTTGGCCTCAGTTGAACCCCTGAGAAAATAGCAGAGATCGTCTTAAACAGCTTGCTCGCCAGTTAAACCATAGACGACCAGAGCGTGTTTACTGGGAGCGCACCGACTATCTGGAACTTTCAGGTAGCTGATAGGAATTATCTGTGTAAAAATATTTATATGTATATATCAGTGCAGAGGAGGAGGAAGGAAGAGGAGGAAGCTCTACAGCAGAGTCCCTGATGAGCTGCTCTGATCTGGATGAAAAGACGCTCCATAGCGGTTTGCAGGTACCGCAACCTGCTCTTAAAGGCAAATGGCTACTGACGCACTGATTGGTTTAACAGGTGGAACGCCCTAACCACTCATATGCATTATGTAGCAGGTAGCGCAGGTGGGATAACGAGTTTAGCAAGGTGGAAGATTGCGTTGTTTGCGGGGGAATCGCCCCTCCCACTACCCGCCATTCCTTAATAGCAGCTTTAGCGGATCTGGCGGACGATCGGGCCCTTTGTGCCTTCAGAGGAAACCTTGTCACACTCAAACTTGAATTTTTTGGATTCTAGTGTTTTTTAAATTTTCTTCTGAAATGTATCTGTTTTTGAAGAGGGAAACATCAGTCCTGATGTCCATGCTTCCGTCATCCCAGTCTCACTGGTGTTGTTTTTGTTTTTCAGCCCAGCTGCTCCGCTGTTTGCTTCTCTTCAACCATCTCAAGGCCACTTCCTTCTTTTCACTCGTTGTAACGGTGTGATCGTCCTCGCTCCCTTCCTCATCCTCCCAAATCTCTCCTCGATAAAGCTGCACTTTTTGTTTTACTTTCTCGCCCAGCTGATAAACCTCTCAGAGAGACAAACAGCTTTTTTTTTGTTCCCAGAAACGGGGCATCTGAGGCGTGTCGGTATTCATTTGAGTCATCGCTTCAGTTTAATGTGTTGTTCAACATCACACTAGTGGCTAAGATCTCTTTCTTTGCAGTTGGCTTTTCTGACTTTGCACATTACTTCTTTCCATGGTTTGTTCCCCCCCCTGGTTTCATTCAAACATGACATCCCTGTCTGGTGGGATCCTGGGCTGAAGCCTCTTCTGGACCTGAATCAGACACTGGAACGAGGGCAGCCGGCTTCATGTTTGACCTTCTGTGTCTGTGTGTGTTTTTTTTTTTGTTTTTCACTTTTTCTTTTCCTTTTTTTTTTTCTTGGAATTTAAATCCCTTAACAGTTCAGTGTTTTGCTGAACTGCTCATTGAACTGCTGCTGTGTCGTCACGGACCAGTCAGTCAGTCCCGATGCACACAGATCCGGAGGTTGCTCTGCATTGCCAGTGATACGTCTGAGTTGTTTCAGACGGGAGTCGGGCTTCATCAGCCCTCGTCTGTCCCCGGTTCTGTTTCCAGCATTTATAGACAGGACTTCTAGGAGCAGCCGAGGGGCAGAGGGGGTCCGGTTGGGCGTCGTCAGGCTTTCATTTGTGCTCTACGTGGATGATGTGGTCCTGCTGGTGTCAGTAAGCCAACGTCTTTAGCTCTAACTGGAGCGGTGAAGCGGAGGGGGAGAGAATCAGCACTTCCAAATCTGAGGTCATGGTTCTGAGTCAGAACAGGGCGGGTTCCCCTCTCTGTTTGCTTTAATTAAAAGACCTACCTCACATTTTAATCTTTCAGATCAGCCTCTGGACCTCCTCACCGACAGGACTCGGTGTGACCTGATGAGCGGAAATGTATCTGAACATAACAAGGCCTAACCCAGGATGGCCCCGGGGCTGCGTCTTATCCTCTCTGCTTTTTATTCTGCGCACAGATAGCAGCAGAAGTCCAACAACAGAAGCGTCGCTTTGTGAAATCCTCTCATGATGCTGTTGTTCCGTCTCTGCTTCGGGGTGATGGGTTTAGTCATGGTCCGGCCTTCTCGTCTCTTGTCATCTGGTGTGATGATAATTTTCTAGACCTGAATGTCGCTGAGACCAGAGAGCTGATCGTAGACTTCAGGCAGAACAAATCCAAATGTAATGTAGCACCAGCCATGACGAAGCATATTTGGGAACTTTGGTCCAAACGTTTGACTAAAAACAGAGCGATCTCTGTTGAAAGGAGGATTTACCTGCTGCACGGGTCCAACTTGCTCTGTGTCAGTAAGAGGGTCTTTTATTACTCATTAATGCTCATTTATTGAACGTCTTTTAACCTTTCTTTTAGTCAGTAGAGTACAGGAACAGGCTGAATGCCATTGCTAAAGCGTGCTGATGCTCTCAACCCTGTGGTCAAACCAGCCGCTTCTGAATTTTAAATGGAGCCATATAACCAGTTAAACAATGCAGAATGAGCAGAAATTATTAGTATTTCTGTCTTTCTTTCTCCAGAAGCCTCTTAATTTTACAGTGGAGTCATTTATGAACATTTGGAGGGATTTTGAGTTGATTTTGAAGGGAAACTGGTAGGAGGATTTAGACTTCCTTTGAATATTATCCATTTAAAGTTATTTACATATACAGTATCTCACCTGTCCAGTCTGGTTCTGCTGTCTTCCTGGTTGTTTCGGGCTGCTTCAGGCGGCCCATCCAGAGAGTCCTCCTGTAGCAGTCACAGGTTTGACTCCTGCTGTCCATAAAGACCACTAGAGTCAGAAAAACCTTTTTTTTTTAAATAAAAAAAAAAGAAAAAAGGAAAGACGAGTTACCACTCTGGTTGAACAAGTCGGCTTCTCATTTACCGCTGTCCTCTTATCGGATACTGGGGCCAGCTTATCACTGGCCACATCACAAACTGGCTTTTCAAAAGATAAAGGCTCCACTCCTCCAGTTTGGATTTCCCAGCACTAACTGCCGAGTCCTGAAAACACTGCGGTCCTTATATTTTTCTGTGCTATTGGTGTGAGACATCAGTGCTAACATTTACTGACATCACCAGAAGACTGCATGTTGACAGAGCTGAGCTTTTAGGGAACAGAGTTAAATAGCGGGATTTCTTTAATTACGAGCTGCCACCTGTTTGAATATTTTCTACACTGTTGTAAGACTGGAGGACAGAACACAAACTGTGACCTTATTTACCATTTTTCCCTTCTCTCTCTTATAAATAAACTCCTAACCAGAGCACTAAAGTGTGCTGAATCACTTGCTCGTGCAGCGTCTTAATTTCACTTACAGGAAGACAAACATGAATAACCCGAAACCTCTGACACCACAGGGTGATGAGATCTCAAAGCTCAGAGGAACAAGTTTCTCAGATGTGATTATTTTACATGTGAGCTGCGTGACGTCTGGGGCTCTGGGAGCCTCCCCAAAGATGCCTTAAACACGGGGGCTCGCTCACGTGCTGATCTCATCCTTCTGGTAGTAAAACAGCTCTGAATTCTTTTTCACAGATTGGTGGAGCTCAGTTACACATGTTTGGCTGCGGAAATCCTCTCGGGGCTTCAGCACTTGCACAGGAAGTGGGTGTGACGCAGCACGGTTGAGATACACATTTGTGGCTGCAGATGCACAAATGAGTTCTCTTCTCCTTTTTATGTTTGCTCTGTACCAGAAAAAAAAATAGACCAATTCATTAAATTATCCCATCTGGTGCCCTGAACCTTCACCTGGGGTTGCTAAGCAGCAGCTGACATCATACTTTAAATGGGAGCATGACAACAACAACAGTGTGCATGCATCATTCCCGCGCGTTTGTGTCCTGGCATCTCTGTGTGCGCGTGCGCGTGCGCGTGCTCTGGTGCTGCGTTGCGTAACCGCTGTCTCGGCCAGCGCCGATCTTCGTCTGTCAGAGCAGCGTCAGGCTCCCGGAGACATTTCTGCTGAGTCTCCCCGCCTTTTACTCGCTCACGCGGCAAATGTCAAAAGTGTCTGTGCGGCCGGTGGACACGAGCATCCCAGTCCTTCAACTTCGGCTGCACACAAAACGCAGGAAAACCGATTATAACCCGCGTACAGGCTAGCGCGCATGGCCCCATGTGCACGATCAAAGCGGGCGTCTGCTCGCCGAAGCGCGCGGGATGTGACGTCTGTGTGTCCATGTTTACGGCTTGTTTGGATAGGAGCGATACACAACTGAGTAATTCAGAAAAAGTCAACGCACACGCTCCTGTGAGCGCTGACCTGAAATCAGTTTAACCGTGGCTCTTCAAAGTGAATGGACTCTTTAACGGCATTAGAAAAACAGCACTGGTGTTGTTTCCACGTGGCTACCTGCAGCAGTAAAGACAAGGGAACGGTGAGGAAAGATGTGATTGCTGGGTAATCTTCTGACCTTTCCTCTACCTGAAGCAGAGCATTCACTCTGCTGTCGTTTGCACTGCTGTTTACCTGGATAAGGTGAATGTGCAGCGTCCCAGACTCAGAGCCAGAGCAGCTCCGTCTCTTGTGACAGCTGTGTCAGACACCTGGACGGCTGGGCTGCAGGTGACACGATCACAGAGGCGATTGAAGAGACTCATGAGAGTGATGATGGAAGAAGAAACGAGAGCGGGACCAAGCGAGAGATCAAGCAAGTCTTCACAGTGTTGCAGAAGTTCCTTTGTGCTGCTTTAAGACAAAGTTGGCAAGTGACGGGTTTATTTATGAAATAAACGTATATATAAATAAAATCATAATCCTAGTTATTTTGTTTCACATTGAAATCATGATTTAGTTTCACTTTTGAAGCAGGTTTGATGGTAAACGTAAATTCCCTTTTTTATTCTTTGACTATAAGAGCCAACATAGTGAATGTTAGTAGTTGTTAAAATAATTCCTTAAAGACTGAGAAACCCGGAGTGACCCCTATATTACTTAAAAAAGAACCGTATGGCTTCGACTGTTGTTGAAATATAAGATATTATTACTTTTTTTTTTACTGCATTTTTTTAGGTCTAAAGTTGTGCTCAGTCTCTAGAATGACTGTTTTCTTGAGTTGCAACATTCATTGTCAGTTTGTTGGAATTAAAAAAAAAGAAAAGGAAAAAAAAAGAGAGAGAAAAAGGGATGGGACAAAAGTCAGTTATGAACACTTGTGACAGCAGAGATACCTGGATGCCACCTAAACATATCCGAAACGTTCCATGTTAGCATCCTGACCAGCCACCAGGGGGCACTGGACAGATATGAGTTCACTGTTTTATATACAGTCGTAGCTCTACTTACGAAATTAGTTGGTTCTGAAAGTAGTAGTATATGTAAATATGTGAACATATACAGTCATGGAAAAAATTATTAGACCACCCTTGTTTTCTTCAGTTTCTTGTTCATTTTACTGCCTGGTACAACTAAAGGTACATTTGTTTGGACAAACATAACGATAACCACAAAGATTGCTCATAAGAGTTTTATTTAAGAGCTGATATCTTACCATTTTCCATGGTTTTCTTGATTATAACCTAAATCACTTAAGTTTTTACATCAATAGCTATGGCGTTGTACTGCCAAAAACACTGCTTTTATGCATTCAGTGTTTTCTTTTCTGTCTGTTTTAGTCACATGATGACGTTTAGTGGTACCAGGTATTAAAATGAACAAGAAAGTGAAGAAAAAATGGTGGTCTAATAATTATTTTTTCCATGATTGTACATATATGGATCTTTGACAGTCAGCCCCTGAGTGTTCCCACAACCATCGTCTTCTCTCCGATGGTTTCCATCTGAAATTGTGACGCACAAACATAAAAAGTAAACCGTTTTTCATAATCTCCCTAATGCATAAAACAATGTCGAAGATAAACTACCTGCGTTATTCTGTCTCTATTTAATAGCTTTAACTCTCAATTATTCAGCGTGATCTTGGTGCTCCTCCTCCTCCTCCTCTTCCTCTCCATTCTTCTCATCCTGCTGCCCCGTTGTTCTCTGAAAGATTCATCAAGCCATCAACTGAATGTCTCCATTTCAGAGACGTCCAACTGTCTCCCTCCTTCTCCTTTCCCTCTGCTCTTCATCTTTCCCTCCATGTCTGCTCACCACAGACGGAGCAGAAATGTCTTTCTTTTTCTTTTGATCTTATTTTTTTGAAAACGTGCCTACCTGACCTCTCCTTTGTCCTCAGCTACGAGGTTCAGTTCTGCCCTCCTTCTCTCCCTCGTCCTTTCCTCTTCCTGCAGTCGCCTCTCCCTCCTCATGATATCAGCCCCCCGCCATCTCTCCGAGTGCATGTTTGTGTTTTTCTGTGCATGTATGTGCACGCTCGTAGATACTCGCCGGCTGCGAGGCCCACCAGAGAAGCTGGAGAGATTTAAGCCATTACATAACAAATGTCCTCTTGACTTGGAAGTGTGTCATTGCTTTTGATAAGGGCCCCTTGTGGCCACAACCTAGAGACCCTTCCAAGCCTCCCATGATAGCACTGATGCTTGGACAGAGGGATGGAGGGGAGGGAGGGGAACGCCTGATAAAGGGCAGACAATTAAAAAAAAAAAGGGAATGGCAGTGATTGAAACTGGGATGTGGTCTGTACATGAAGGACGTGTTTCCTTCCCCTCCGTCTGGGTGGGGTTGGGTTGTCCTCTGATGCCACAGTAGTTTAATTTATCTGATGATGCTGCAGAGGACAGTTGACAGACCGGAGTCCACAGTCGACGCTCCAACTGAAGGACGACCACTTCACTTCCTGAGCTACAGCCAATAGTCCTCACAGCATGAACAGACCACCACCATGTGGACCAGTTAATGCGCTGCATCAGACTTTTATGTTTGTCCCCGATCTGATCAGACGTCAGTGCAACAGTTTCATGGCACCTCTCGATGGTCGGGCTCATCACGCTTTGGGAAATCTATTTCCAGTTCTGGCCTGAAGATTTGGACCCAGTTTCATCATGGCTGGTACGGTTTGCTCCACCCACTGCAAATATGCTTTTGTGGATGGTTGGGATGTTATTTGATTGATCTGGTTTATTTGTTGCATATTGGTTTATCATTGTCCCATAATGCTGCTCACCAAATTTGATATTTACAGTCAAAAACAAATAAGTAATTTCAATACATTAAATCAAAATGGCTAATGTTCACTTTTATTGACCAGGCTGTTTTCAACTTATTTGGACCTGCTCTTTTAGTGACATGGCCTTTAAAACGTTTGTCACCAGTAACAATAATTACAGCTCCGCCTTGTGGCCAATTTATATACATAATCTTGCTAGATGTTCAAAGGTTGTGAGAGCTTCCTTTGTCTTGTCAGAAGAGCTCCGACCTGCCTGGGACAAGGATGCTGGAGATCCGTAGAAGTCTTGTGGTGTCTTGTTCTGGATGTTGGCCGTGGGGCCTCTGTGGATCAGACCTGCTGTATCATATCTCCGAGCAGGTTTGGCTGGGATTTGAGAAGTGGAAAGTTTCAAGTCCTCGTGCTGAGTTATTACTTTCTTTGACCTGTTCCAGAGAGATTTTTGTGGCTGGGAGAGGATGTTACCATGAAAGGACCTGCTCGCTGTTTCACCATAATTTGGTGGAAGTTTATGTAACGTTCGACCAGTATCAGTTTGCATTTCCACGGCAGCACATCTCATCCTGAAACATCTGGAGAGTGATCGGACATATGCCAGATTTCTGTTTAATGATTTTAGCTCAGCCGTTTAATTCTATTCACCCAGACATCCTGTTGAAGGAGACTAGCAGAGCTGGCCGTGAACTAGAGGTCCTCGGAACAACCCGAAAACCAGAGGTTCCAACCCGACCTGAAACGGATCTCGGGTCCATTCAAAAGACGTGACTCCGGATTCAAGTCGGAATCGGTAGTTAGTCCGACCGGAATCGGGTCCGGTCGGTGCTCTCTGACAGGCTGGGTCCGCGTTTACTTGAGAGAGATAAAGACATTGGCGGTGGCAGCCAATGTCAGGACTCGGGTCATGTTTGTCATGAAACAATCGTGTTGCTGTAGCGTGTTATTAGCGGTTTGCCCGGCAGCTGTAAAACACAACGGATCACCAACATGACAACGCTGGATGAGAGAACATATTTACGACACGTCCTGACCGGTGTAGGCTATTAGCGTTAGCAATTGCTACCAATAGCATCTGTATCCACAAAGAAAATAAGGACGTGGATTTATTGTTGTTTACATCACGTAGCCTATGTAGCAACTGAACTGGGAAGAAGAAGACAACTTTAGGTAAGAAAATCAAGTTTTATTCAACGCTAGACAACTTTAACATGAGCAACTATGGGCTGGATTGTCTCGGTTCTATTCGGGTAACTCAGTTCGGTTTGTGGTCAGAAACTAAAGACTCGGGTCGGGTCGGTTCCGGGTCCAAATATTTCGGGTCCATTCGGGTTTGGAACCCCGGACTTATGATAATAGCTCGGGTTGGGTCGGTTTCGGGTCGAATTTTCACGGGTCCATTCGGGTTCAGGTCCATGAAAGTGGACCCGTGAAGACCTCTACCATGAACCCCTCCTTAATAAGCTGGTACTTCTTCTTGACCAAAAGAGCTCAGAGGGTCAGGTTCAATAGTGTACTTTCCAAGGAGGCGGTCAGTAGCACTGGGGTCCCCCAGGGAACTGTCAGCTCCTCTTTTTTATTTACCTTGTACACAAATGACTATGTAAGCTCAGATCCAGACCAATACATGATTAAACTCTCTGACGACACCGTTATACTCAGCCTGCTTACAGATAGATCTGGCACTCTCAGCCATTCAGCTGGAGTGGGCAGGTTTGTTGAGTGGCGTGACCAGAACTACATGATAATTAACACTGAGGAGGTCATTGTGGACCCCAGGTCCACAGGAGACCACGACATAATCAGTATTCATAACAATGACATCAGCGAAGTCTCCTCATTTAAGTCCCTAGGGGTGCATATTGATAAGGATATGAACTGGAACACGCATGTAACATCTTGTTCTGCAAAGACACATCTACGATTACACTTCCTTCATAGACTGAGGCTGTTTGGGGTCAGTGTGACTATAAGGCTGATTTTCTACAGGGCGAGCATAGAATCAATGCTAAGATACGGCATCACCAGCTGGTTTGGTAACCTGACTGTCAAATATAAGTGTCAGATCGAAAGGCTTGCAATGATGGCTGGGAAGATCATGGGCATGTCCGGCCTCCTGATCACCCCTCAAGCCATTTTTGAACGAGCAGTAATTAGACAGGCTCGAAACATTGTCTCCGACCCCTCACATGTTCTCAGTTTTGAGTATGTGTTGATGCAAACTGGCAGGACATATAGAGCCCCACCGCAGAGATGTAACAGGTATAAACGCTTGTGTGTCCCTCTCTCCATTAAGCTTCTCAACGGCGACTAGATACACCTTCAGAAGGAAGTGAATGCACTAGGGTGTATATGTGATGTGTATTTGTAATTTTCTGTGTTTGTGTCTCTGTCTGTGCGAACTCTGATCTGTGACTCCAAGACAAATTTCTCCCACGGGAGACTAATAAAGTTAACCTTGAACCTTCAACCTTGTTCACACAGATGCAAAAACTGCTGCTTGTTTTAAGGAAGGTTGATGGAAAATGAAAAATTTTGTGTTAAGAAAAAATAAAGCATTTGCTCCAGCTGTTATTTTATTTTTATCTTTTTAATCCAAGGGAGGATGGAGATGTTTTTCCCCACAAAGTTTAAATGACACAGAAGAGACACAGAAGCACATTAACAGAACATACATCTTTCTTTATTCAGATAAGACAATCACATCCTCTTTGGTGCTGACTGAAAGAAGAGGTACATCAGTACAGGAAATCATCAGTTGACCAGTGTTTTTGACATGAAACGAACATTAGGATTTAAATGTAGCCTTATCCCTACAGTTTCTGCCTGATTTAAGAACAATAGCACACATTTCACTTGAGTACAAGGCCACGACTCAAGCAGAGTGATATTTTCATTCCACCTATATTGTTGAACGCCTACCCATTCATTTCAAGGATCTTATTTGTCCAGTGATTCTGACTGGTGGCCTTGTGGACCGCGTGCAGGTCTGGTGCTGGTTCTTTGAGCCTGTTTTGTGCAGGGAATCAGTTAAGGTGAGTCTGAGAGCCTTGTTGAAATCCATCAGAGATTCTTTCCATTATATGAGGACAGATGGGCAGAGAAGCCAAACTCTGTTAGCAGTCTTTTTTTTGTGTGTGTGTCAAAATGTCCCCATCAACTCTGCTGCCCTTCACACCAACACCAGCAGCAGGATGGTGCTGGTGGCCTCTCATGGCCTCTCATTCCCCCATTCACTCATTTATACACCAGTGGGCGGCTGCCACCATGCAAGGTGCTGCCAGACCCACTGGGGGCAAGTTAGGGTTCAGTGTCCTGCCCAAGGACACTTTGCCATGATGGACAGTTGGAGCGGGGATCAAATCGCCAACCTTACAGTGACTGGACGACCCACCACTCTACCAGCTGAGCTACAGCCACCCCAGGAGAAGGATATGAAGATTTTCTTCAACTAAGGATACTTCCTATAATACCAGCTTGTTATTCATGTGAAGACTTCTTTCAGTTTGACTTTTCACCATGCAGAGAAGCTAAAAATTGACGTTAGGTGCATGATATCGTACAAACTTAAAAAACTGGTGACACTTTAAAAGCCTGAATGATGGAGACCAGTTGGTGTACGACACCACACCACACCAGTAAGGTCTCCTGGCAGGCAAGTGGCAGACGTTGACTGGATCTCTGTTTGAAATCATCCTCCACTGCAGTTCAATACCTTCACACAACTCACCGTGAGTCTTTAAAGACTTATGACTGAAATGAGTTGACTCAGCCTCCTAAGTTCTTAATAACGTGTCTGGGACATGTTTTGCTCATGACACCAAAGAGATAGAGTTCAAAAACCCTTTTGAGTGTAAGTAATAGGAGGAATGGGAATAGATAAGATTCTGCCCATGCCGATGCCATTATTGATCCTGCTTATCAGTGATATTTATTAATTGATTCCCTTATCAATTCTGGAATGATTTTCATCTTGGAAACTAGTAAGTCTACATAGGTTTTTACCCTCAACACTACCGCTTTACTGTCTAAAATATAGAAAAAGACTACTGTCATGGGGTTACAGCGGTCCTTCTCAAATAGTGGGGCGGGACCCCCTGGGGGGGGTTGGCGTGACCCTGAGGAACATGCTTTTTTTTTGCCGTACTGCAATAAAGTGTAATTGCACATATACTCCAGTAGGGGTCAGTGGCGCTCTCGTTGTCACAGTGTGTTCAGGTAATATTAGCTATATTGTGTCGGGTTTTCTTGCACGGACATGCACGCACGCAGCACAGAGCAGGAGACATGAGGTGAACAAAACTTCAAGAGACATCACGAAAGAATATTTAACAGGGATGAAAAGAAAGGCGGAAAGAGACGGAGATAATAAGACAAATGAAAGTCAGCAGAAAGTTGAGACGAGGAAATATGGCGATGCTGATGTAGCGCTTGGCTTCACTGTGACTACGGTGGGATTGATGCACTTTAAATCTTTACAGGCTAAAAAACAATTTTAACTAGAAAAGCACTCGGAGAGCTCAGACCTCCGCCAACTGCAACATTTACCCCCATATAGCGATTTACAGATTGCGATAAAATCTGTGTTCTGGATCAGATCCGGATCAGCCTTTGAAATTTGATAGAGGTTCCCATTGTCAATCCCTGAGTCAAATTTCATGAGGTTTGGGCAATAATTAACGGAGATATTGAGAAACAAAATTTTTGGCCCCATTGACCGCAATGTTAAAACCGCAAAGACCATTAAGACCGCAAAAAGACCGCAAAAAATTATTAGGAAATTAATTGGTTCTGGAAGTAGTTTCGTAACCTGAAAATTTCATAAGTAGAGACGCGTTTTCCATGTTAATGTCCTAATCCATTCCAAGCCCCCCAAAATTCAGACATAATTTTGTAAATAAATTATGAATAATACATGAAATGACATAAAAACCTGTAAGAAATACATGTTAGAACTAGAAAAGCACTCAGAGAGCGCACACCTCCACCAAGTGCAACAATTATTGAAAATTTGAAAGTGATCCAGAATCCAGGATTTCTTCCGGATCACATCCAAAATGAAATCAGTTCTTCCTTTTCATATTTTTGACAACTCCTGAAAATTTCATCAAAATCCATCCATAACTTTGAGTTATCTTGTACAGAGACAGACAGACAGATAAACGCCGGCAAAAACAAGACCTCTTTCTTCATGACTCTCATACTTTAGCAGCGGGCCTTGCCTCCTAACACAGAACCCTATAACTTTATACAGCTCATCATCTAAACCTGATTTCATTAAGCTATCAGTATGAAAGCAAAGAATCTGAGGTTGCCACTTGCTGAACGAAAGG
Organism: Hirundichthys speculiger; assembly: GCA_018398805.1. Taxonomy (NCBI): domain Eukaryota; kingdom Metazoa; phylum Chordata; class Actinopteri; order Beloniformes; family Exocoetidae; genus Hirundichthys; species Hirundichthys speculiger. The sequence goes on along the minus strand of JAGFBZ010001279.1, from coordinate 1,455,309 downwards.
TGCGTTGTGTTAAAATGAACACGGATGACACGGTTGGTCATTTCAAGTTTTCATTTTGACCTAAAGTATCAGCTGTCCTGTGTTTTTAGCTTCTGCAGCTTTACCATCTGCTGCTTCTCTCTGTTTAACGGCACCGTAAGCAGAAAAGATTTCAGTTTTTTAACATTAGGTAATCCTTTATTTATCCCACAATGGGGAAATTTATAGTTAAAGCAACAGGAAAGTTCATACAGTGCAAACAAAATTACACAAGTATTGAAAGATATAATATAATAGTTGGACTAGAAAAAACATTATGAACAGAACAATTCAACTCAAAAGAATATTTACAGAAAAATGTTAATTGTGACAATGAAGTATTTTGCTGTCACCTATAAAGTTTGCCGAAATTGTATTCTAGGTTTTAACAAAATAATCCTGAAACAAAAATCACAAAAACACAGCAAAAGGTCAGCAGGTTTCATGACAGATCAAGCTTAATATGAAAAAGTATCGGTATTGGTATTGGTATTGGTATCGGCGATACTGGCCCTGTATTTACTTGGGATCGGATCAATACCAAAATTCCCAGTATCGCCCACCTCTACCTTGAACTGTGAAAAATGCGATTAACTTATGTTTTTCACAGTTTGCTTGAATTTGACTGATTTAAAAGATAAGTCACAGACAAATCGGGGGAAGATGTGTTATTTCCAGCCTTATTTAAAAGTATAGTTCATTGCCTGTTTGACAAAGTAATTCATGCCAACTTACTTGCTTTCAACTGGACCTCATGGCAGGAAAATGATGATGAGATCATTTTGTCTCCCATCCTGGACCTGAAGTTACAGCTTTGAACAGAACATTCAGTAATTCAGAACACTGTGCTCAGCAAAATCCTTTCTAAGAAGTTCCTTTACTTCATCACAAAAGCTGATATATACAATATATTATATCTCAAATACACAATAAATATCCCACATACCAGAGGAAGCCTAATAAGCTTTCACGCAAAGCAAAAACATGCGAGTTTGCATCCGTCTCACTGCAGAAATGCAAGATTCAGATGTGAGCCTGAAAGTTGCAGCTCATTAGACTTGTTGTGATCGGGAATAGAGGTTTAACACCTTTAATTGAATGACTCACCTAAGTGCTGTCAGCAGGCAACAGATGTAATATGTGCAAACACTCCCGCTCACAAACGTGTGCACAGACGTTCCTAATATCATTTAAACGTCCTTGTTTCACACAACTCCCTCAAAGTGTTGATCTAGTTCAAGGTGTTCTGACACAGTCTTTTGACTCATTTCAACGGCAAGAAGGATTACTGTGGATCACTGACATACTTGTGCGGACCTTGGTGACCAGCCGATGGTGATCCGATCGTTTGAGCCTGGTGTGTCATCTGAAACATGCGGGATGGTGGGCCCTGATGACCAGGACAGAAGAACACTGCTCCAAACGCCAAGCTCAGATCAGCCCAGCCCATGAATCCATCCCTGCCTGGGGTCAGCCTTGCGTCCGTTAGACGCAATACAGTTTCATAAAGACGCCTTGACTGGTAGCAACTTGCCTGATTGGCAGATGGAGGGGGCAGGCCAAACACGGTGCTAACTGCAGAGCATAGAAAATAGAAGATTCAGCTGCACAATTAGACCCGAATAACAGAGGAATATTTAAATTACAATCAAAGTAAACCAACTCTATTATGACACTTGATCAATGTGAATGAGGATCAAAATGTCATTAATTTGGAACCTTTAAACTGGTAAGATGGAGACAACTCAATCACATATCAAACGGTCCAATCACAGGTCAGGTGGTTTTGCTTTTTGATGTTGTGGAAACAGAAAATAACTTGTTAATTTCCTGACCAAGAAGCTTCAAAGTGACAAAGTCACGTGGCCTCTTATTGGACGGTTTGATTTGTGAATTTCACACATTTTGTTTTACAGGCATAAATTCTTTTCAATAGTGGTTTCGAACTTCAAATTCTAAAACCATTTGTTAACATTAGCTTTAAAGCTCAAAATCTTATTGGCTCTGATCTATTGATCTGATCACCCGTAACTCGTCCCTGCTCATTGACTCAAACGCTGAGTGTTGCTGGGTATTTTCTCCACCAGTCTGACTGTCATGCAGTGGATCCGTGGAATTGACGTCTGTCGAACTGCTCACAAACTTCACACCGCTGGTCCTGAGCCCTGAGTGAGTGGATTTACATCACTACGGGCTGCTGTGCGATACACACTGGGCCTGTCCTGTATTGTGGATTAGTAGCTGTAAGACTGTGGATTTGGGCAGCAGTGGCGTAATCTATTGTGGTAATCTAATGCCAATGTGCTGAGGGTTCATTGGCCAGATTAGGGGATCAGATGGGGGCTGGATTTATGCTCCCGCCAGGTGTTGGTCTGGTGTGTGTTAGTGAGCTCTATGAATGAGGTCAACGTGCTGGTGGGTGGATTGCAGCGGTGTGCCAGGGTGCAGGCAGCGTGTGCATTGTTTCGGTGTTAATGGCCATTCATGTGAATGTTCTGGTTTGTCATGGGCATGCTGCAGCTGCTGTGAGTCGCTCTGACAACATTAGTCTCACAGTTAGTTTTGCTGGTTTGTAAAGTTGAAGAGCGACAAACACCCGTTGCTGATTATCCCAGATGCCTCAGAGCCCAGAGATGTCGGCTTCCTGTTTTTTTTTTTTTGAACAGTAAAGTTTTAAGTGGCATTTGTGTAATGTTTTATTTCCTGAGACCACTTTGTTTCTCTCAAACAGTATGTTCCTCTTCATAAAACTGTCACTAATAGGTGGTATTTTCCAGTTTGATGACCTGAGCCCAGCGCGCCGCCGCCTTTTATGTGATCTGTAGCAGTATCAACTTGGCCCTGTTGCCTTGGAGCAAATTAAGGTCTAAGTCCAGACCTGGTGACAGTTGTTGAGTTGCAATCCAGTCCGTGTGCTGCTTACAGCCTGATGGATAAATGCCATAAAGACCGCCACAGAGAAGTAGTGTTTCTGCAGGTGTCACATTGTGCCGAGGAATCGGTGCGAGACAGTTCTTTTCCTTCCGACTGTTCAAGGGTTTCTACAGTGAATCATCCGCCTCCATCTAACCCTATCCTCTGCATCCTCTGCATCCTCTTCTCTGACACCAACTAACTTCACGTCCTGTTTACTTCTATGTGTTTTCACTTCTAGTTTTCATTTTATTTTGTAAATTAGGGTTGTAATTTTGGTTCGAGTGAAGCACTGAACTTTATAAAGGCTATCTAATCACACAGTCGTGTTTACATTCTGGTCTCAATAAACATATTTATCAATGCGTCTTCCCGCGTGTGGTGTTCCTGCGTATTTACTGACCAGCAGCTATTTGGTCGCCGTGGAAACAGTCCATTATAGTTGCTGTTTTCTCCCGTTCCTTCCCAACGCTGACTGGCCTGCAGCTGTAGCTTCTCTTTCCAGGGGGCTAGCTTAGGCTAGCTTATCCAGCTAGTCTTGGTTAGCCTTCTTTCCAGGGGGCTAGCTTAGGCTAGCTTATCCAGCTAGTCTTGGTTAGCCTTCTTGTGCAAGCTTTTCAAATGGACTTTCAGATTCGTGGGTTTTTTTCTCCTTGAGAAGTATTTCACACATTGTATCACCTGCTTCTACAACAAGACACTTATTTTTATCGTTAACACAGTCATAGTTAAAGAAATCCCAAATAGGACTGTGCCGCTTTCTCCAAACTTTTGCTGCAGCCGTCATGCTGATCACTTTTTTTTTTTTTTTTTTTGCAGTTGTTGTTGTACGGTGGAGCGAAGTTAATAGATTTCAAATGTTCATGAGGAAAAAAAAATTACAAACACGAAAACGAAGGACATTCTTGACATTATTATAGTTAATTTTAGTTCGTTTTATAAACACATAATACAGTTTCAGGCAGTCATTGTTTAAAAAAAAACTCGTTTTTATTGTATTTCAGTTATTTTCGTTATTTTCAGTTTTCGTTATTTCGTTCGTTTTCGTTAACGATAATAACCTTGCTCCTGGTTGGCATGTTTAGTTTGGCATAGGTTTGATGCCGGACGCCCTTCCTGTCACAACCCTCTGCATTATTCCAGGCTCAGGACCGGCTCAAAGAAGACCCACTATTCATATTAGCAGCATCTGCAAACAGCAAATAGATCTCTTGCAGCGACACAGAGGACCTTTTCCAGTTTTTAGCTCAGGGGTCCCCCAATAGGTGTGGAAGTAAATTTTGGACACCATCAGTTAGTCTTCTAATCAAAAGCAGGTTTTTTATTTTTAGGAATCTGTTTTTATTTTTCTTGTGTGTTTTATTTTCCCCATTGTATCCAGGCACTCATGACTCTGTTTCAACATTCAACATTTTGAGTAGTTTACCCGACTGAAGAGCCAGCTGCCATCACCACTTCACTCGCTGTCCATGGCCTCCCAACACAATGACCTATTGTTTCATATCCATTTGTTCTTGCTTTCTCCGTCCCCGCTCTCACATCTCTCTTGAGTCATTGAGACGCAGCATTTTCATTTGCTCGGCTTTGTTTGTTTCTTCTCTTCAGAACAACTTTCCAGTCTCGTTCTCATAATTCGTCCGGCCTGACCTCTCTTGCATCTCCTCATCCCTGCAGCTTTTGGTCTAATTTCCCACCACCATCTCTCCATCTGTGCTGAGATTTTTTTATTCCCACCCCCCCGCTTCTGGCAGCAACTCGGAGCTGGAGAGAAATCTGAATTTAAGAGAGCAGAGAAATAAACCAGAAAGCTTAATGCGGGCTGTGGATTATAACTGATTAATGCCCTTTTTTTTTTAGGCCAAACCGAACTCTACATTAAAAGCTTTACGAGGACGTGGCTGCGGTTTCCTGGACGGCATCCTGCGTCCTGCAGCGAGATGCTTCAGTGACGGCTGAAACATGTGTGCATGTCATGTTCTCACAACAGATTACGAGAGCCACACCAGCGTCAGTGTTTCCAAATGTCCAAGAGGCGCGGAGCCTCGCTCGCGCCGCCAGAATTTCCACCTAAATACTCGCTGACCCGCTTTCTCTAAGCTCGAGTGTCGAGCCTCCTCGCTCCCCAACTTCAGTATGAAAGACGTTCAGCGTGACACTTGAGTTAATGAAGACAAACAAGCAAACTCTGACCTGACTGCCACCGTGTCCGCCGGCGCGCTGGGAGGCGGGCAGCGCTCGGATGGGAAATCAATCCATGTTTGTGCGCTGAAAGCAGAGAGGCAGCGTGACGGGCGACGTCTTCTCCTTTTCTGCCTGTTCTGTGTCTTTTTCTTCACTGTTGAGCGCCGTTCGGCCTCGCCCGTGTGTTGTGCAGCAGAGCCCTGGGCGGCCTTGAGAGGAAAAATGGATCTGAAATGAAAACTGAAGTCACAATTCAACAAGATAAAAGTTGGACACACAAAGGAAACCAAATAAGCATCCTTCAGCACTCCTTTCAAGGTCCTGATGCTGAGTCCTAATGAGAAGGAAACTAAACAGGGAGCTCCATGTTGCTCATTTTTAGCACTTTACAGCTATATTCTCATAAGCAGAAAATGATGTTTTTATCCTCATCGCTTTTATTCTCTTATTACCTCCGCCAAGGAGGTAATGTTTTTGCTGGCGTTTATCTGTCTGTTTGTCCAAGATAACTCAAAAAAGTTATGGATGGACTTGGATGAAATTTTCAGGAGTTGTCAGAAATGGGAAAAGGAAGAACTGATTTTGTTTTGGTTGTGATCCGGAAGAAATCCTGGATTCTGGATCACTTTCAAATTTTCGATAAAATTGCGGTCAATGGGACCGGAAATTTTGTTTCTCAATATCTCTGTTAATTATTGCCCAAAACTCATGAAATTTGACTCAGGGATTGACAATGGGAACCTCTATCAAATTTCAAAAGGTGATCCGGATCTGATCCAGAACGCGGGTTTTATCTGTAATTTGCTATATGGGGAAATTGTTGCACTTGGCGGAGATTTGCGCTATCCGAGTGCTTTTTCAAGTTCCATCTTTTTTCCTCATAAATAAGAAATAAGTAATAACACTACTGATATATTTGTTAGCCTTCAGAGAAATGTTTCACCATTCATCATTAGTTTAGAAGTTCCCCCTGGAAAGTCTTTTGAAAGTTAAAGTAGTCTCATGTTTATTTGAAAGTCTTCAGATATAATCAGTGTTTTTGTTTAAGTACTGTGAAAGTTACATTTTTAAAAGGCGTCTAAAGAAAACTGTAAAACTGTGATCAATAGAAATGATCAACAAAACCCCATTTTATTTGAACACCTCACCCTTCATTTAAGCTTTAGAAATAAACTGATAATCAGCTCAGTCATGTGCAGAGTCTCCTGGTCCAATGAATTCAAATGACCTGGAGCTGCATTGATCTGACGTTATTGAGTCTCGACCTCATTCTGATATAAACCTCATCACAGCTAATGATTCAGGCGTCTGGAAGTTAAAAAACAGCGACGCTTCATCTCAGAAGGATAAATCAAGCAGAGCCGTTTCCACGGTAAAAACTACAAGATTTGAATTTGAATTGAATTTTCTGGATCAGTGTTGTCATGCTGATACCTGATCAGTGAATTAGGTCTGTATTGGTACCTGATATCCATACTAGATCAATATCAGTCCCATCCCTTGAATCAGAGGCTCCAGATTATGTGCCTGAAAATGATTTTTTCTTCCGGAAATCGTGGATGGAGCTTGTCTTGATTAAACCATCAGGGTCTGCTCTTGCTTCTGCCACGTATCGTAATCGTATCATCATCTTAGAAACATCTAAAGTCCAGATATGTCTGAGGCAAGAAAGTTTAAGAACAAATCTTGCAATGGCATTAAATAAACTCCACTAAACACCTTTTAGAGGATGGGATCTGCAGGTTCCTCTGTCGGTTCCTCTGCAGCTGTTCATGTCAAAGTTCTGCATCTAAAAGGTAAAACAAACACTTACAGTCCTCGTCCATATATGTTAAACATCAACCATTTCTTTAAAAATGTCCATTGATTTTGTTGAAATATGAGAAAAATATGTCCTCAGGTCATATGCTTGAGTGTAGTACTGGATGTTACCACCAGAGGGCAAATGATGCCAATAGTGCACCTGTTCTGTGTGTCACGTGATCAGCATGGCGAACTGCTACGTTTTCTTTCTCTGTTCAATAAATATGTCGGAAATGACTAAAGAAGAAGTCTCCATCTCTCCTGAATGAATCGCAGCAGCACTCTGCCAACAAAACCTAACAGGTTATGGGCCCAGGAGTCGTTCAGAGGAGAAATTAGTCGGCGGTTTCCAGAAAAGTTGCAACGGACCGCATGTGAAGAAGCTAAAAGAAAATCCTAGAAAGCCGGCATGGCGGAGCAACGAAAGGCTACAAGTAGCAGCAGGCTACACAGATTGACCTTCGATGGAGATGAGACTAAGTATGAAATGTGGGAAACAAAATTGTTAGGACATTTTCGTTTGTTGGGACTAAAAGACACGGTTGTAAAAGAACCAGAAACAGAGGAAGAAAGAGCAAGAAATCAAGAGAAAAATGAGGACGCATATGCCGAACTCATACTACTGCTAGATGACAAAAGTCTGTCTTTAGTAATGAGAGATGCTGAAAATGATGGAAGAAAAGCGTTAAAGATTTTGAGACAGTATTATGCAGGGACGGGAAAGCCTCGTATAATTAACTTGTACACTACGCTGACATCACTTCAAAAGTCCAACGACGAAAGTGTAATGGACTATATCATCAGAGCGGAGACCGCCATAACCGCACTAAGAAAGGCGGGAGAGACACTCGCGGACGGTCTGCTTGTGGCGATGGTACTGAAGGGATTACCAGAGAGCTTCCAGCCATTTGCAATTCATGTGGCGCATTCATATGACAATATTACGTTTGCTGACTTTAAGACAAAATTGCGGAGCTTTGAGGAGACGGAGAAGCTACGAGTGATCGAGACCAACGACAGCGTGATGAAGACAGAAGGGAGAACCGGACGGCGACATCCCAAGGCAAGTGCACGCGGATCGGGTAAAGACGACAGCGAGATGGTGTGTTTCAAATGCGGCACAAAAGGACACCGAGCAAAAGTGTGTAGACAGAAGACATGGTGCAGTGTTTGCAAAAACGACACGCACAAGGACGCGACATGCAAGCGTAAAGAGAGAGACAAAAGGGACGGCGTGAGTAAAGTTGCGGAGAATGCTGAGGTCGAGAAGGACTACGCGTTCAAGATAGCGGCGGACGGAAGGGCCGGTATCCAGCGGCAGCGGGCGCGAGGCGTGCAGGAGAAGGGCCTCATGGTGGACACCGGAGCCACATCTCACGTCATCAACGACATCGCAGTCTTCACCAGTTTCGACAGCACCTTCAGGCCAGAGACCCACAGCGTCGAGTTGGCAGACGGCACCAGATGCAGCGGCATCGCGCAGCGGAGAGGCACTGCAGTGGTTACCCTCATCGACAGCGGTGGACGGCGATGCACAGCGAAACTGAGAGACGCTCTGTATGTACCGTCGTACCCGCAGAACATTTTCTCAGTGAAGGCAGCAACCAAGAGTGGGTCCACAGTCATCTTCAAAGAAGGAAAAGATGCCCTGATTGCCAGAAACGGTAACAGATTTGACATTCATGTGTATGACAGGTTGTACTACCTGCACACTGAAATTGAGTGTAATGATGACAAATGTAATGCAACTCATGACATCCAAGCATGGCATGAGATACTAGGCCACTGCAACTATGATGATGTGCTTAAGTTACAGAGTGTAGTTCATGGTATGGAAATCAAAGGCAAACTGAGCAGGCCTGAACAAGAATGTGAGGTATGTATTCAGGGGAAATTTACACAAACTAGAAATAGGAACCCCGATGCCAGAGCAAAGGCTCCCTTACACATAGTACACACAGACCTTGCAGGTCCAATAGCTACAGAGTCACTCGATGGATACAAATATGTCCAATCGTTTACTGATGACTACTCTAATGCAATGTTTGTGTATTTTTTAAAGAAAAAGAGTGACGCAGTGCAGGCAACCGAAAAGTTTTTTGCTGATGTATCCCCTTATGGGAAAGTGAGGTGCATTAGATCCGACAATGGAACTGAGTTCACATGTGGTGATTTCCAGGCGTTGCTTAGGAGAAACAAAATCAGGCACGAAACAACAGCCCCGTACTCCCCTCACCAAAATGGAACCGCAGAGCGTGGGTGGCGTACTCTTTTCGAGATGGGCAGGTGCATGTTAGTCGAGAGTGAACTACCAAAACACTTATGGCACTACGCAGTACAAACAGCAGCGGTGGTACGCAACAGATGCTTTAACAAGCGCACAGGACTTACTCCTTATGAGATGTTGACAGACAAAAAGCCAAATGTGTCCAGAATGCAACGATTCGGGTCTGTATGCTACACTTACACACAGGAAAAAGGAAAACTTGACTCCAGAGGCGAAAATGGGCGTTTCGTGGGGTACGATAAAAATAGTCCCGCGTATCTTGTTTATCACCCAGATACAAACAAGGTGCAAAAACACAGGCTAGTGAAGTTTGTGAGTAAGACAGCTGCGGAAAAACAAACACAGACAGGTGGGCCAGATCAAAATGATGACAGTGTGGAGCACAGAGTCAGGACTAGTGGGACACAAGGGAGAAACAGGAATGCAGAAAAAGTTTCAGAGCCATATGAACGTTGTGATAATCTAAGGGCAGAAACTGAGTCTACTGAACAAAATGAAATGGAGAGTATCACTAGTGTTGATCCTGAGAGTAAGCGATATCCAAGTAGAGAAAGGAGGGCACCGAAACACCTAGCTGACTATGTAAACAAAAATGATGATTGTGATGGGATGCATGTCACAGTAGACTACTGTTACAGAGCAGTCTGTGGCATTCCACAAACATATGATGAAGCAATGCAGTCAGACGATTCAAAAGCGTGGAGAAAAGCGATGGATGAGGAAATTCAGTCCTTAAAGGAAAACAAAACCTTTACCCCGACAACACTACCTGTGGGTAAGAAACCAGTGGGGGGTAGGTGGGTTTATGCAACCAAGTCAGGTATAGATGGGAGAGACCAATTTAAGGCTCGATTCGTCGCCAAGGGCTACAACCAGAAAATGGGAGTAGACTATGGGGAAACATTTTCACCCACTGCAGATCTAACTAGTGTGAGAGTTGTGCTACAGAAGGCTGTGCAGGAAAATTTACTAGTGCATCAAATGGATGTGAAACCGCGTTCTTACACGCCCCCATCGACTATGAGATCTACATCAATCCTCCTGAGGGTTATCAAGAAAAAGAGGGTGTAGTCTTCAAGCTGGAAAAGTCACTTTATGGACTTAAACAGTCTGGGCGAAACTGGAATAAGGTTTTGCATGATTGCTTAACGGACAATGGCTTCACACAAAACCAAGCTGACCACTGTGTATACTCACAAGAGTTAAGTGAAGGGAAAGTGATCATAATTGTGTGGGTCGATGATTTGATTATTGCTGCAAGTGATGAGGAGAAACTTAAAAGAGTAAAAGTCATGCTTGCCGAGCAATTCAAGATGAAGGATTTGGGGCAACTCAAACATTTTCTTGGTATTGATTTTGATTTTTCTGATGGATGTATTAAGATGTCACAAGAGAAGTACACTAACAAAATTCTACAACGTTTCAACATGTCAGACAGTAGAGTGAGAGAAACTCCTTGTGAGCAGAAGCTCGAATACAATGATGATGCAATCAAAATGACAGATATCAGGATGTACAGAGAGGCCGTGGGCAGTCTGATATACCTGACAACATGTACTAGGCCTGATCTGAGTTTTGTGGTGAGCAGGTTGTCACAGTATCTAGCTAAACCTACAGAGGAGCAATGGGTCACTGTGAAGCACGTCCTGCGTTATCTGAAAGGCACAGCAGACAAAGGGTTAACTTTCAGGAAAAACAGTACTGAGAATCTTGGTATACATGCCTACAGTGATGCTGACTGGGCAGCTGATGCCAATGACCGCCGCAGCACTACAGGATACTGTGTGAATCTTAATGAAAACAGCGCACTTGTTTCATGGAAAAGTAGGAAGCAACCTACTGTTGCACTTTCCACATGCGAAGCAGAGTACATGGCACTCGCTTCTACAGTGCAAGAATGTCTTTACCTAGAACAATTACTAGGCAGCATGGATAGTTACAAATACACACAAATGGTCATACATGAAGACAATCAGGGAACGATTGCTCTTGCCAGGAACCCTGTAAACAGAAAGCGCTGTAAACACATAGACATAAAGTATCACTTTATCAGATCTATTGTGAATGAGGGTAAGGTGAATTTGATGTATTGTTCAACTGATGAGATGGTCGCTGATGTGATGACTAAACCTGTGAACAAGTTTAAACTGAAGAAGTTTGCAAATCATCTTTTTGGAGAATAATTTGTGTAAGCCAAGGGCACACATTTATTCTATTTTTGTTTAATGTCTTTTGTTTATCAACCTGAGACCTGAGTACAAGTGGGGGTGTTGAAATATGAGAAAAATATGTCCTCAGGTCATATGCTTGAGTGTAGTACTGGATGTTACCACCAGAGGGCAAATGATGCCAATAGTGCACCTGTTCTGTGTGTCACGTGATCAGCATGGCGAACTGCTACGTTTTCTTTCTCTGTTCAATAAATATGTCGGAAATGACTAAAGAAGAAGTCTCCATCTCTCCTGAATGAATCGCAGCAGCACTCTGCCAACAAAACCTAACAGATTTCATGACTGTACAACTGATTATGACTTTCCAACCAGAGCACGCTGACTTGGTGACTTGGTGACTCGGTGACTTGGTGGTGCTGCTGTTGCCTTCCAGCCAGAAGGTTCCTGGTTTGAATTGTGTCTGGGATCTTTTTCATCCCCTGGTTTAAAACCGTATATGTTGGGCTCAGTGGTGATTCTAAATCGACCACCAGGCTTTTAGTTCATTTTGCTTGAAAGCAGAGTTGTGACAAACCTTTATTTCATTTATGGATTTACAAGCAGATTATTTGGATAATTAAAACCCAAATCAGTTGGTTTACTATGCTGTAAAAAGATAAAAAGAGTTCATTATAGTCCTCTAAATCAGTGGTCCTCAACCTTTTTGTAACTGCGGACCGGTCAATACTTCACAATTTATCGCAGACTGGGGGGGCTGACATTACGCCAATAACATAACATGAGTATAACATCAAAGTCTCTGGTACCATCCTCTGGAGCCATTAAATAAATAGCAAAAAAAAAAAAAAAAACTCACGCAGAGCGGGCTTGGTACGTGGGAATCACCTGTCGTGATAAATCCATATTTTAAGGAAACTTTCCAAAGCCGTCTGTTTCTTACTCATTTTGCTAGCTGGGTTCAATTTTGCCGCTCAAGTGACCAAGATGTGGTGATTTTTCAAAATAAAAGCTTGTTCAGACTCCTATAATAAATAAAACTTAAATAGCTATTTTTTTCTTGTGCGGCCCGGTACCACTTGATTCACGGTCCGGTACTGGTCCGCAGCCCGGGGGTTGGGGACCACTGATGTAAATATTCTCAAAATGCCTTTTTTTGGGGGTCTTAGAGTGAAATAACAAGATATTGAGTAATGCTTGTTTTTTTTCTTTTATTCTTAAATTCTTCTTATGTTTTTGCTGAATTAAAACTTCTCTAAGAGGTGCAATTTATTAATAAAAAGAAAGAAAGGAAAGAAGCTGACAGGGTGTAAAAGTATCTGTGTGTGACCCAGACCCAGTGGGATGCTGCTGCGTAGGAGTTAAAGTTGTCAGAATCAAGCGACAGGCGGTTTTCACATCAGCAGGCAGTCACAGCTCGTTAAACTGTCAGTCATGGCACGCATTTGCCTTCCACATAAAAATGATATTAACTGTCAATTTAGTGGTAATTGTTTTGCACCGATTATTAGAAGTGAAGCTGCTAAGGGAGCTGGAACAACAGATCCAACTGATCCGAATGTTGATTTCAAATCCGTCCATCACCCTATGGAGAAACTTATTTCTGCCGCTTGTATCCGCGACCTCGTTCTTTGAGTCACGACCCACAGTTCATGACCACAGGTGAAGGCTGGAACAGGTAAAACAGAGAGAGAGCCTTCTGGCTCAGCTCTCCTCACCACAACGGACCGGTACCACAACAGACCGGCACCACAACAGACCGGCACCACCACAGACCGGCACCACCACAGACCGGTACCACCACAGACCGGCACCACCACAGACCGGCACCACAACAGACCGGCACCACCACAGACCGGCACCACAACAGACCGGCACCACCACAGACCGGTACCACAACAGACCGGCACCACCACAGACCGGCACCACAACAGACCGGCACCACCACAGACCGGCACCACCACAGACCGGCACCACAACAGACCGGCACCACAACAGACCGGCACCACCACAGACCGGTACCACAACAGACCGGCACCACCACAGACCGGCACCACAACAGACCGGCACCACACAGACCGGCACCACAGCCGACGCTGCACCAAGAGCTTCTTCCATCACTTCTGAACAAGAGCTCCCAATGTTAATTTCAAGAATCCATCCATCCATCCGTCCGTCAGTCCGTCCGTCCGTCCATTCCTTCATCTATCCCTCCATCCCTTACTCCCTCCATCCATCCATGTCTCCCTCCACCTATTTCTCTCTCACTCCCTCCCTCCACCCATTCATCCCTTCATCCATTCCTCTCTCTCCCTCCCTCCCTCCCTCCCTCCCTCCCTCCATCCATCCATCCATGTCTCCCTCCACCTATTTCTCCCTCACTCCCTCCCTCCATCCATTCACCCCTTCATCTCTCCCTCCCTCCCTCCATCTCTCCATCCCTACAGCCCTCTATCCATCTCTCCGTCTCTCCATCCCTCCATCCCTCCATCCATCTCTTCATCTCTCCCTCCCTCCCTCCATCTCCATCCCTCCATCCATCTGTCCCTCCCTCATCCATCCATCTCTCTCGCTCTCCATCTCTCCCTTCATCCCTCCATCCCTCTATCCATCTCTCCCTCTCTCCATCCCTCCCTCCCTCCATCCATCCATCTCTCAATCCCTCCATCCCTCCATTCATCTCTCCCTCCCTCCCTGTCTCCCTCCATCCATCTCTCCCTCTCTCCATCCATCCCTCCATCCAATCTCTCCCTCCATCCATCATCTCTCCCTCTCTCCATCCATCCCTCCATCCCTGCCCAGTTAATCCTCTCCATGATCATCAATGGGTTGGATCCATCATATGACGTCATCCATGACTCTTGGAGAACATTATGAAAATTAGAAATTCCTAATCCAGTAATATGAAAACTTTTTTGTTCCTAATTATCCTAAAAGCAGCAACTAGACAGAAGCTACTTTTTTAGTCATCTTAATCATGAAATCAGCATGTTATTTGATAGTTTGGATGTGTTCAGGTTTGCTCCAGACTGTAGGAAAACCCTGGTCACACAACAGCCTCAGCAGTCAACAAACCACTTTTCTGGTTCAATCTGGCATAAAACGTTAAAATGAAATTTATTTGAAGCTTGGGTAATGCACCTGCAACAGATAAGCTGAATTAATTCACATTAGTTTACTTTTAAAAAGCTTTTCTACTGTTGATGTTGGACAAACATTAAAGCAAAAAATGTTAAAATAAATATAAACATCAGGCTCACCTTTTCATCCATCAGTGATGTAAATTTGTATCTGAACTGTATAATCCGCCACCATCTGAAGGTCTTTGCAGATCCAAGACTCTGCTGCTGTTCTTAAACACATCCTTGGAAAACGTTCTCCTCTGTTTTCGTAATGACAGACTGTGAAAACGTCTCATCTTCTTAGTCGGAGACACAACTCTGACCCACCTGCCACCTTTCTGCCTGCAGTTAAGCGATTAAATGTGCCGCTACATATTTCTCCTCATTTCATAACACTAATCGTGGGTCATTTTTCAGAAAACTAATCTTGACTAATTAAGGCTAGTTCGTAGATCGTTGAGAAGCTCAGTGTCTTTACAAACGTTCGAATCCCTAGATGCATAAAATTCTGTTTTCTGTTTGGTTATAGGAGTTAACATCTGATGTCACTGGATTAGAACTTTTCATTCTGAGACACGAAGTGTCAGCAAAGACCGTTGCTGCCTTTGGGACTGGTGAGACGTTGGTCCAGCCTTGAACTGGACCGGATCCACAGATGTTTCTGGAAAAGAGCTGTGATGCCGTTTGTTTTGCCGTCTCCTCCTACTGGCTGCATCCTAGTGTAGCTTCTTCAGCGACATTTAGGAACTTTTTAAAAATTTTTTTAAACTGGGGATCCAAGAACTTCTTTCTTGTGTTGTTTTGTTCCGTCACAAACTGTGGCATGTTTTCTGTTTGGTTGGCAGGTTTACATCACCTTCATGTCATCATTAGTGGTTTTTGTTCCATGTTCGAAGCTACTTAACTTCCTCGAAAGCCGTTTGAGCTGAGAAATGTATTCTGGTAAACACACACAGTAGCGTTAGTACGCTGCAGACAGTGGCGGCTGATTGAGGCGGGGGAGAGGACTTACACAGGAGACCTGGCCAGCTTTGCTCTGAGCGCCACATGCAATTACTGATGTCACGCCACATTGAGCGCCACTCAATGCAAATCAGGGAAGAGCTCTGAACAAGGCCCTCAGTACAAAGCCTGCGCTGCAGCACTAATGAGCATTTGCGCTGACGTTTTCTCACCTGCCAGTCAATCTGCCAGTGTCTACACATATCTAGAGATCCCAGCAGGGTTCAGCAGAGGTGTGTGTACCGTCACCGCTAACAGAAACACCCACACAATACACATTTTTGTGGACTTCACTTCACTTTATGAAAAGCTTCGCCCCCCAGGTTTTCTTTGTGAATGGGTGGTGGTGCTGGCAATAATGATTTAAAATATTCTTTTAGCTGCAGATCTTATACACATACTTCACGCATCAAAGAATGCCAATAAACCAAGACTTGAGCTAAGACTTTAATACCTTGTTTGTGTAAGTAACAGATCAAAGTCCAAAATAAATCTTCAAGATTTACTAAAAAGAAAAAAAAAACAATCACATGTTTATATTTTTTGGAAGCAAGGGCCCATAAATTTGATCTTAAAGCTTAAATAGGACGCAGCTATTGAACAAAACATCTGATTGATCTTCTGGTGGGTGACAAGTAATCGATTAGACTCATTATTTAAGCTTTAAACGAGAGTCATTTAAGGATTTAACATCGCTGCATCCTGCACATAAGATTATTTCCTGCAGACAAACGCATGACTGTGAGAAAATAAGTAGCCTTGTTCCAGTGTGGACACAGTCTTTCCAAAGTGGGACACCTTCGTTTGTGCTGGAAAACCAAAGCAGAATAAATTCATGGTGGGTTTTCTCAGGTTACTGAGGAGGGACGGGGATGGAGGAACTAGCTCTTTACTCTGTTCATATTTAGTTTCAAACATCAACAGGTGTGATGTCATCCAGAAATCCCTTACCCTCCCTTTAAAACAGTCTCGTTATGGTTTAAAGCAGGGGGGTTGAACATTTAATTCTGGGCAACATCATCATCACGGTTACATCAAAGGGCCGGTTACCTGCTACTTCCTGGACTCGGCCTGTGACGGAGCCTCGTGACGAGCTGCAATTAAGTGCAGCTGCTTTCATTGATGCATTGCTTTTTGCTGCAAACATATTTTGCTTTTTTTAAGTCCATGGACCTTTTTGTTGCTTTTCCTGGTGGCTAACGTTATCTCACTCAGCACCTTGTCCGGTGTCGGAGCACCAACGTAAATCTGTATTCCCACTTTCCCGTAGCAAAGGAAACGAACTCGCTCGTGTCTGTCAAAAAAGAAACATGCTTTTACCATTGCACCCTCCCCTAAAACTGTCTTTCCTGTTCACAAGTTTTTCTTTTATTCTGTTTGGACATTTCCAGTTCTGAATCCATCACTGGACCACAAAACTGTTGTAGAAAATGGATTCATTTGACATCCAGCCGGTCGAGAGGTGCCTCTAAAACCGTTGTTAGAAGTACGTCATTGTCTTTGCATGCTCTCGTGAATCCACCTATATGAACCGAAAAATGTGGTTTTAATCTCAAAACTTAATAACAATGAGGCAGAAATATTCTGACAGTCGTACTTGAATATAAAAACAAACACGTATGTTTCAGGTTGGGTACCAGCAGTCGATCAGATGGAAAAAAAAAAAACCCTCTCTAACTGCTCTTCATACATAATACCGCCTACGTTCACTCTGTCGGTGTGACACATGACCAGTGTGTAAATATACGCTGGACTGCTGCGTTAATTGTCCTTTACTTTAAATACCATTCTTTATGTAACGTGCTCATAAATCCATCCATCCATGAACTAGCGCTTGTCCAGGTTTTATAGCAGCCTAAGCAGATGATTTTTATAGATATATGGCCGACATTAATAATGTCATAAAACCCCACAAATCAGAGAAAGTTAGGAGGGAAAGAAAAACGATGCATTTAAAAAAAAAACAAACAACTGGGGCAGTAACGTTTTTACTGGTTTGTGTTGTTGGAACACAGCACCTAAAAGGTGTTCTGAAGATCTGGATAGCAAGCATTCACGCCTTTCAGCTGTTATTTCACGTTCGTCCAGCAGACACGTCTGAACGTGGGCGACAGCGTGTTTGTATTTACATTTTTTTGTTTCCGAAGTCTTTCCAAATTCCCTGTTGGACACAAGTCGGGCCTTGTGTCCTCTTTGTCTTCAGTCATGCCTTTGTAGTGCGTGCAGAATGAGGTTTGGCATTGTCTTGTTGTGAAATGTGCAGGAATCCCTAGAAAAGATGCGGCCATAAAGGCACCACATGTTGCTCTAAAATCTCTTTCCAATTTTCTACATTATTGCTGCCACCACAGACATGTAGATGGGCTTTGTCGAGGTGACTGATGCACCCCCCCCCACCCCACCCCCCCCCCCCCCCCCCCCCCCATACCATCACAGACCCTCCCTGGCTGCTGGACCGGCTGCTGATGAGTCTGGATGGCCCTTTTCCTTTATTTATTCAAACAAAGCGTCTGGAAAATCTGATTCATGTGACCTCTACGACTTTGAAATTTTCAACCTTTTTTTTATTGGTTTTTGATATGAAGGAGAGGAATACATGTTGCTCCTTTGTTTTTATTTTTTTTTTGGCTCCTTTTCTCCAAATGTAGAGACTTCTGATTATGTCATCTGTTTTGTTTTTTTGTTCCCAGGATCCTTCAAGTGCAGAAGGTGGGCGGAGGGAGGAAGAAGACGGTGTCCTTCAGCAGCATGCCGTCTGAGAAGAAGGTAGTTGGAGAGTCTTTCCTCGATCCAAACACTCAGGATTCAAAGGATACTTCCATCTTGTGTAGAGCTGAGCGATTTTATCGATTCTGCGATATATATCGATATTTATCAAGTATCGATTTTTCAGCCGTGGGTATCTAAGTTTCTTCCAAAACCCCCGTGTCCCACCTTTAAAAGCTTGCAAGCAACAATTTGCACTGTTTAACTAAATGAAACTATTTTTCTCAACAAATCTTTTATTCATTTTGTCCAGCATTTGCAAGCTGCCTGTCAGCCATATAATGTGTAATTGAATGCTTTCAGTTTCAATTAATTCAAACAAAGTTCATTGGAACACTCACAAGATGTCACCAAAATCACTTTGTCCCTTTAAAATCTTTCGGAAAATGATGTAAATGTATTGTAAGATGAATATCGATATATATCGTATCGTGAGCCTGAATATCGTGTATCGTATCGTATCATAATCTTGTGTAAACTTTGCATAAAATATGGAAAGCTCCGCTTGAATGTTCCCGTAGCTTTCCAAAACAACTCAACATCTCCAAAGTTTTGTTTTTCTCTGTCTAACTGAAAGGAAATCAGAAATTAGCCACACGGAGGGTTTTCTGGACAGTTTAAGGATCCGTTTTGTGACTCTGAACCCGTTCAGCGCCGGTGGCCGTGGAGGACAAAACAGTCATTCAGTAGAAAAGCACCGGTTTGCAACAAGCCATAATCATGAGACGCTGTTGCACCTTTGCAGTTAGACAGTAAAGTCTTTGACTTCCTACTCCAGGTGAGCAGTGCCGCCGACTGCTTGGCATTCATGCAAGGTGGGTGCGAACTAAAGAAGATCCGGCCCAACTCCAGGGTCTACTGCCGCTTCTACACCTTGGATCCGGACCTGAGCTGCCTACGCTGGGAGCCGTCTAAAAAGGATGGGGACCGGGCTCGGCTGGACGTCTCCAGCATCCGTGAGGTCCGCACCGGGAAGAGCACGGAGACCTTTCCTCCATAACGGTCCTCTGTCCGAACACCTGGCGGAGGAAGCAGCCTTCTCCATCATACATGGGGATGAGTACCAGGTAAAAGAATGAGGGAATATCTGCTGGAAAAAATAAAACTCTTTTCACTAATCTTGGTTTTCCATCGCTTCTTGCAGTCTCTGGACTTGGTTGCGTTGTCAGCGGATGTGACGAACATCTGGGTGACGGGCCTGCGCTACCTGCTGGCCCACCCTTCGATCATTGGAGGGGCCGGGGGAGGTGGAGGGGCGGGGGGAGGGCCGGGTGACGGAGGGGGCGTGGCGGTGGAAGGCAGCCTGGGGAGCAAGATGAGGAGCGAGTGGCTGGCGGCGGAGTTCGCGCAGGTGGATGAAGACGGCTACGGCATCGTGTCGGAGGACGTGGCCGTCGCCACGATCTGCAAGCTCTGTCCGGGGATCAAGGAGGCCAAGGTGAGGAGGGGGTTTATTCACTAGATTTATGCAGATCTGAGACCTGTGGTTGGGCAACACGGCGTTGGCAGTCAAAGTCGGTTGGCTGAATGTATCTGTTCCAACTTGAATCTGTCTCCCTCAACACTCTTGGGTGTAAAGCGAGTTCGCCGTTTTGCTTTCCCAGCTACTTATTCAGGTTGTTTCACTCTGTTTTCACAGAAGATCGTCCAAACTTCACCACTGAAGTTTCAAAATGATCCGGATTTAAAAGCCACTAAACTGCAAATGCATTTAATAGTTCTAGTGGTCTGTCAAGGTCTGAAGCAACTCTCACCTTGTTGTTTTATTAAGAGTTTAAAATGACTATTCATATCCGTATTTCAGTCGGTTTATTCAGATGGAAACAGAGAGTAGCAGTAATATTAGAAGTGGGTTTTTAAATCTTTTGAGGTAACTGGCATCAGTACCTCCAGTAACATCTATAACTGTAAAAGTCCATCCAGGAAGAACTAGAGGTTCAGAGCCCTGACACACTGCTTGATTAAAGCTCAGGTTACATGGTTTAGAGACATAAAGCCCCAAACTGCAGGTGACACTTCAGTTACGACCACAGCGGGAGTGATTTGTTTTCAAATGGGCTTTTTTTGGAGCCGCGGAACATTTAATCCGGCGTGACAGGAGATTTGTGAGTCTGAATTTCTGATGCACAGACACGCCTCGGTTCTGCAAAGCGTCCTCCTGACTCATGATGGCAGATCCTGCACACCTGCAGATAAAAAGGTCCAGACAGGTGAGGAGATAACTGGCCGATGATACCAGCCGGGGAGATTCCTGCAAGCATGGGCAGAAGATGAAATGATAGAGGAGGAGGAAGTTGACCAAACCAAGGGTTTGATCTAGAAAATGGAAAAAGTCTGGCCTAATTGTGCTTTGTATTTCAGTTCACTATAATATCCTTCATGAAATCAGATAATTAACAATTTTCCCGTTTTATTGAGTCAATGAGGCATAACTCTGGACCACTAATTAAACTAATTATCTCATTGCAGCTATTATTCTATGAAGCGTCCGACTCTTATCCTGCTGCTGTCTCCTCTCGAACATTAAGTTTCCCTTTTCTCTCCTCAGGTTCGTCTACGTTTCAAAGAAATCCAGCGCAGCAAAGAGAAACTGACCTCCCACGTGACCCGCGAGGAGTTCCAGGAGGCGTACTGCGAGCTCTGCACCCGGCCCGACGTCTACTTCCTGCTGGTGCAGCTGTCCCAGGACCGCGAGTGTCTGGATCCTCAGGACCTCCGCCTCTTCTTGGAGACGGAGCAGGGCTTGTCCCTGGCCACGACCGAGGGATGCTGGGAGCTCCTGAAGCGCTACGAGCCCTCGGCCCAGGGAAGGGAGAGGGGGCTGATGGGCGTAGACGGGTTCGCCCGCTACCTGCAGTCCCCCGAGTGCCGGCTGCTGGACCCGGAGCATCTGGGGGTTTGCCAGGACATGAACATGCCTCTGTCCCACTACTATATCAGGTGATCCACAGGCCACTTTACATTAGGGGTGTGAAAAAAAAAAATCGATTGGCAATATATCGCGATTTTCGGCCGCCCAATATAATATCTTTTTTTTTTTCATGGAAAATACTTAAATGTGCAAAAACACTAATAATAAACAATAAATAGGTTGTTTTGAAGCAAATAGTTTTGACTCAATTTGTCCTCTGAATGATCAATATAATCTAATGAACATATACAACAACTTGATTTTTCATCTCTACTTTTAATTTTGATATTAACTGGGCAGAATATCGCAATTTATCGTGATATCGCGGTAGCGTGATAATATCGTATTGTGACCCAAGTATCATGATACATATCGTATTGTGAGGTCCTTGCCAATACTCACCCCTACTTTACATCACTTAAAACCCACTGAGTGGCTGTATATGAATTTTACGATCAAATTTATAGATCAAAGAGTTGCAAATGAAGTAAATTTTGGATTAAATTTTGCACAACGGGGATCTCTGGTTCTCACATAATTCAAGACTCTTTATCTGAACACAACGTGCAACTGCATGATGAAATAATAAGATTTAACTCCTCTGGACTTTTTTCATTTTTCTCAGATGGGAGGTTGGAAGGATGATCAGTAAATTTAGTCCAGTAAATCAAATAGAGGATGAAGGATGGCTTTTAAAACTCCTCTGAGGTCTGTTGTAACAAAATGAATAGTTGTTTTGTAATCCTACTGCAGATTGCATCATGTGCGTTCTTCAGAAGGAATGGAGATAGAAGCAACAAACATCCCAAAGAGGGGAAAAAAAAAAAGAAAGGAATTAAAACTGAATTCAAATACCTGCCGTCTGGCGAGCATCACTCTCCACCCCCATCTCCACATGACCACCATGCGTAGCCAATGACATCATAATGCTGGGGCAGATAAGACGATCTTTATATGAGGGCACCGAAATAAAATCAAAACAAACAAAAAGCCTCAGAAAGAGAGATCTTTGGTGTTGATTCCAACACCATCAGATTCCCTTGAATGTGCTCAGCTCCACGGACATTTATGCAACCACCAGAACTTCAGCGAGTTTGTCTCATTGTACCAACAAGCAGGAAAACAAAAGCTTCAGCCTCACAAATCTGGCTGCTGCCACCGTGTAATCACGGAGAGCTGCTCGTGTGTGCACGGCTCCCCCGAGGCCCAGCGGTCAGGTTGCATTTGAGCGGTTTCAGACGCTCTCCGTGTGTCTCAGCTCCACGCAGACCCACCCTCCTTCAAAGTTCAGGCTGAACACTGGCACGTTAGGTCCTGCAGCTGGTCCGTGTGCAATTTCAAATCAAGGAAACAATAAACTGCCACGTAGCCACAGTTTTAAGCCCCGTTATTGTCACAAAATGTCCCCACATTAATCTGCACAGTGGCTCCTTAACTCCTCTGCCAGATGGTTCTGCTTATTTGCTGCTGTGCAAGCACCACCGCTAAAAAAAACATTAAAAAAACAAACAAACATCTGCATTAGGTGGGACATATTGTGCCAGGCAGTTTGTTTGGTGATTTCATGCCTTTTATTTATTTATTTCAATCATGGAGAGCTCCTGTACAAGGCAATACCACCTGGAAATGTGATGAAATGAACCATCCATCATCTGAACCCGCTTAATCCTCTGTAGGGTCACGGGGATCTACTGGAGTCTGTCCCAGCTCACCTCAGGTCTAAAGACAGGGGTACACCTGGACAGAACACCGCCCAGTTCCATTACGGGCATGAACAAACTTTAGCATTTTACAGAACAAACAACACAACAGCATTTGACTTACATGTACAACAGATCAGACCTCCTCTAAACAGGGAAATTTAGAACACAACCAGATTAATCTCCGGACATGCCATGATAGTCTATTTTATTTGAGACTTGCTGGATGTTTAAGGAATAAGCCAAAGGCATTATTGTACACCCCATTGGCAGTGCAACACAAGAAAACAAAATTTTTGATGCACAAAGGAAGGCAGTTTCATAAACGACGGGAGTTTGTATCTCAAAGTGAAAAAACTGTTTGTCTTCTGTTTTATGAGGCAGTGTCAGTTGTGAAAGAGCATAATCTACATTGGCATTTTGACAGCAAACATGGAGCTAAGTATGCTAAATTTAGCCAGAAGAGAAAAACAAAGAATGGCTTCCGCTTCTGAAACCAAAGTAATGGATACTCTCAGAGTCCTGTTACCTATGGCAACGGACTCTGTAAACATCACCTGTGCGAGAGCAGGTTTACAACCACAAACCCTGAGTTAAATATAATAATGAGTTAAATCTTTGAAACTTGAATACATAATAAATGTAGAAACCGTTATTTAACAAGGTGCATTTTAATTTATTTTGATTTACATTGCATTTTGTTACTTTTATGCTGTCAATCTGGCCCTTCGAGGGCAACCATGATGCTGATGTGGCCCTCAGTGAAAATTAGCCTGTCACCCCTGGTCTAAGGCAAGGGTGCCCTGGAAAAATTGCTAGTCCATCGCATTAGGAAGCATTAGTCGCTTAAATAGGGCAGGCATGGGTAAATCAATGAAAATGTGATCTTATTGGTTGATGGAATACCAGATTTCTCATCCAGTTTTGGCACCATATGTAGGGTTTTTTTTTACAGTGCACGTTTGGATACCTTGTACAGGAGCATTGCTAGAGGGGAAAAACCTGTGGGACGCACCTGGAGTTTAATGGCACTCTGATTCAGATACAATGACATTGATGTGTTTTTAGATGTGATGGATTAACTGATCTACTGGGATTTAGAGACGGTTTGTTGAAGCTGCTGAAACCGTAGTAATCTGCAGGTAATCTCTATAGATAGTAAAATATGAGACAGCAGGTGTGCCAGTGAGCTGACCCAATGTGATGTGTACTGATGTGGAGTAGTTCACACCAGTCCATATTTGCTCCAAACTACTGTTTCAAAAGAAACTGATCCACATCCACACTAATGTCTCAGCGACGTTCACCTCTCCAAATACAACCATTAATGCCCACCAGGCATGTCTATGCACGTGAAAACGGGCAGATTATTCCTATAATAGCTCATCCTGCCTTACATCCTACCCTTGTCAGATGATACCAAGAGCAACAAAGCTTTTTCTTAACAAAGCCAGCAAAGTCCTGCAGTGGATCCATTTCTGAGCGTCGATGCTGGTGCAGTTGCGTGGATGCCGGGTGTACAGTGATCCCTTATTTTTCGCGGTTAATGGGGACCAGCCCTTCCCCCCCCCGAAAATCAAAATCCGCGAACGGGAGCCGGAGCCCCACAAGCCTAAATAATGTGTTTAAAATATGTTTAAAAACTGCCAAAAAGTAGCGAGGCACTGCAGCAAAACAAGACAAAGGCTCAACTGTGGTCTTTCTGTTACCTTCACAGCCTCTGGTCTCTGAACCGTAGTAAAGAAACCACTGCTATTGTGCTATTTGTGGTGCGTAATTAGCGGCTAACACGCTAACAACAACAACAAAAGAAAAAGTCCAGTTTTCTCTGCATGGAACGGGCACTTTATTCTGGCACTGCAGGAACTTGTAACATCACACAGGTTGTATTGTTGGGCTTCTGTCGGTTAACAGAGAATGTAAATCTATACATGCTGGGCTGCTGTTGATGCTCACTACACTTTTCATCTAACCCTGTTTTTGTTCTGCCAAAGGCTACCTTCTTAAAGGGGCCAGGCTGGCTCATGACATTTCTTCACTGTGAGAGAACGCGCACAACATCCTGTGATGTTTCCGTGATTTTTTCTTGATTTTTTTATTAAATTATATATTTCTGAAAAATCTATGAATAACTAAAACCGCGAAACTTAAAGCGCGAATTGGCGAGGGATCACTGTAACTGTAAAATAAAAGTTACACTGTTTTAAATTAGGAAATGCACTAGTGTGGACGTAGCTGGAAGGTGAAGGGCCCCACCTCTAAGCTTTGGGGCTCTAATGTGGAGAGGATGGAGGATTAATCTGGAACATTAAAAGAGGGAAAGAACAGCCGATTGAGGAAGGATTTATATGCTGCACATTTGGCCTGAGTATATTCGGCGAACGTTCCAGTAAATGTCAAATGCTGCTGGTACAAAGCAAACAACAAGAACCTCCGACTGAGCTGCACCTTCGTCTGCCATCAGGGCCTCATAATGCCAGACAGAAATTTGAGACCTGTTTGAAAACGGCGCTCAGATAGGATCAGTGGAGAGACTATTCTGAACATGACCAGTGACAGAAGGCTGTCAGAATGCAGTCGGTAGTGTTCCCAAGGCCACTGGGGCATATTTTATTTGTTTGAAAGCCCGCTCTCTCTTGATTAGCCACATTCTGGAGGAGGAAGCACCCAGTGATTGTGACCTGCAAATTTTCTTTGCCTTCAAACGCTGATTGCAGAAGGCAGGAAATAAAAAAAGAAAAGTTATACTAGAGTTTTAATCCCACAGGAATTACATTTATATTGTTTTATATCATTGTTTGTAACTAAGGGCCAAGCTTGATGTTAATATCCAAAACTGAAGCAGCATTGTTATTATTATTATTATTATTATTATTATTATTAGGGCTGGGCAACGATTAAAAGTTTTAATCGCAATTAATCGCATTATTTCCCTGATTAATCACGATTAATCGCATTGTATACGCAAAATCAAATAATGAATTCAAAAGTAGTGTAAAATGCACTTTTATTTAAATGTTCTGCTGCCATATGAACTAAAGTGCCATAACATTTGTTTTTCAAACACTTTTAACATCAGTACTTGTCAGTAACACATATTTAGTGTAAATCTCATCTTAAAAAATGTTAAATAAAATAAAGCTTATTGCCACTGCCAGGGCATTAATGTCATCCTGTTTTTATAAAAAATGAAAAAAAAAAAAGTCTACAAACAAAATCCAACAAAATGATTGTGGCTCAGCACAATCAGAACATTAAAACAGGTAATTTCTGAGGTTGGTCGGTCTTGTCAGTTGTTACAAATAACCTTTTTTCTGTCGAATCCTCTGTCTGGAAGAACTTTTAAATGAAAATGTCCATGTTAAAGTTCAGTAACCAACCCGTGTATCAATCAAATATAAAAAAAAATAAAAAGTGACATTTTTATTACGTTTTTTATGCCTGTTTTTTTTTTTTTTATATATTTTTAAATATGTAAAATACGAAATGAAAAAACTGAATTAGTTTTATAATGGAGGACTGGACTTTCTGTTGTCATTACACATCTGTGCCACTAGATGGAGCTGCACTGCAGTAACCAGCTAGAGAACAGCAGGACAGTGAACACATGGAGCAGATCTGATGGAACATGGAGGAATGACACAAAGTTTTGTTGCAGTCCAGAATTATTTTTCCCAGACAGAATTGTTAATATTGCTACCTGAGTTGCTACCCGAACTGTAAAGTTCACGGAGTTTTACCGTTCTTCATGTCTGTTTTAGCTTTTTTGCATATTTACCTGCTAATTCTCTTCCAGTTCCGCAGCAGCCAGTAACAGACTTTTCAAAACAAAAGCATGTGAGCAACATGCGCAAACGCGCGATAAAATAAATGTCGGCGTTAATAAATGAATGCGTTAACGCGATAATAACGCGTTAATTTGCCCAGCCCTAATTATTATTATTATTTTTTCTCCTTCAGCACCTCTTACCGCTCCTACCTGCTGGATGACCAGGTCCATGGGAGAGCAGACCTCGGAGGGCTGATCAAGGCCCTGCAGTCTGGCTGCCGATGCCTGGAGCTGGGCGTGACTGATGGACCCGAGGGGGAACCTCTTCTTGGGGTTGACTATGGGCCTGATATCTCCCGGCATCATCACCATCATCACCACCATGCGCCCGTCACTATCCGATCTGCACTGGAGGTGATCAACAAGTATGCCTTCCTGACCTCCCAGTACCCACTCCTGGTGTATTTGTGCCACCGCTGCTCTCCAGACCAGCAGCGCACCATGGCACACCACCTGAAGAAGGTGTTTGGATCTCTTCTCTACACGCCGGAGTTTCTCCCAGTCAGCATGGGAAGCCGAGCCACAACGTTGCCCTCCCCCGAGCAGCTGAAGAGACGCATCCTAATAGTGGGGAAGAAGCTCCCTCCGGAGCAGGAGGGCTCTGATGGGGAAGTCTCTGAGGAGGATGAGGAGATAGGAGGAGGGGGGCCTTTGGCGGGAAGGAGGATGACCATCCCTGGTGAGGAGGAACTGGGTGTGGTGTTGGTGGTGCCTCCGCCCTCTCAACCCAGGAAGCTTCATCTCCATAAGGAGCTGTCAGACCTGGTGGCCATCGCTCGAACCAGCAGCCGCAGCTTTTACGCCCAGAGATCCAGCTACAAAAAGGCTCAGCAGCAGTCACCCCCGAGCAGCCCTTCCTCTCCCAACTCACCCATGCCTCCCGAGCTGCCTTACTGGACAATGTGCTCCCTGGGTGAAGGAGAGGCCGGGCGGCTGACCAGCGAGAGCCCAGAGGACCTCGTCATGTTCACCAAGCGCACCCTAACGAGGGTCCGGCCCAGTTCGGTGCGCCTGGACTCCAGCAACCCCAACCCTCAGGGGTACTGGAAGGGAGGAGTCCAACTCGTGGCCTTGAACCAGCAGACGCCCGGCGCCATGCTGGACCTCCACCGAGGTCGCTTCTCACAGAACGGGGGTTGTGGTTACGTCCTCCGCCCCACCGTCATGAGGGATGAGGTGTCATATTTCAGTGCCCACACTCACGGATGCGTGCCAGGAGTTCCACCTCAGACTCTACGCATTAAGGTCTGGAAGCTGTTCTGCCTTTGCAAAAGTTCTCTAAAAGATGTTTCTTTGTTCTTGATATTTGTCATAATAATAATGACTTTTAAATTCAGTTTGAACGTTCAGATATGAGCACATTATTTCTTCTCTTTCGTAAGTTCAGCATATTGAAATAAGCAGTAAGTGCCACTGATTCTCCTGCCAGAAGTGAACATGACGCAATGAGATGATTTAATTAAAAGAGAGCCCATTAAACATTAAAGGGAAAACGGAAAATTAATGGAAATGTTGGAACGCTGATGATGGAGAGCGGCAGAAAATGGAAACGGAGACTTATTAATAACAAATAAAAGTGTGTGGTTGAGAAGAATCTTGAATTCTGCTCGTAGCCCACAGGACTGTGATTATTTGTCACTATTTATCTGTGGGACCAGCTCAAACACATTTAGCTGTAACCGACTTAGCATGTGAAAAAAAATTTAAATATACAGTCATGGAAACAATTATTAGACCACCATTTTTTCTTCACCTTCTTGTTCATTTTAATACCTGGTACCACTAAACGTCATCATGTGACTAAAACAGACAGAAAAGAAAACACTGAATGCATAAAAGCAGTGTTTTTGGCAGTACAACACCATAGCTATTGATGTAAAAACTTAAGTGATTTAGGTTATAATCAAGAAAACCATGGAAAATGGTAAGATATCAGCTCTTAAATAAAGCTCTTATGAGCAATCTTTGTTGTTATCGTTATGTTTGTCCAAACAAATGTACCTTTAGTTGTACCAGGCATTAAAATGAACAAGAGACTAAAGAAAACAAGGGTGGTCTGATAATTTTTTCCATGACTGTATATAGATTTTTAGATTAGTTTTGTTCTTACCATCCAGCTGTTTTTACGTTCAAATGAAAAATATGTATAGAAATACAGCAATTTAACTAATTCCGCTGATTTTCCACTAGAAAAGACTGTTTCTGTCCACTTTTGCGTTATGATAATCTTAAAACAAAAGAACACAAACCAGTATGAGACAGCGTAAACCAGTTAGCATTTAGCTGTGAGACGGGCAGGATGGGTTTTTAGTCCAGATTTAAGATGAAACAGACTTTGTGTAAAAGATGGAAGTAATCGCGGTTGGTTTGTAAACTTTTTGCTTTAAGACTTGTCAGGCTGGTATTTTTGGGCCAAGGTTTGATATTTGAAACCTGGCTGCCTAGAAATGCACATTTTCTATCTCTAATGTGTGTTTAATCACCAAACGATGGTCAAACGGACCACCAGCACGCTGATCTGAGAGAAAACTGGATCCATCTAATGATGTTGTAATGAGTTGTTAGAAGCGTGTTTTTACTTGGCAGTTTATGAGAGAATTTGACACTTTGAATCTGAGTCAACTGGAGCCAGATTTTCTTTGGAGCCAGCACTCAGGGGCCGTCGGCGGCATTTCTCTTTAAGGCCGTTCAGCATTGGATCCACTTCTTAGGCTGGCTGCATTTAAGGTAGAGGACAGACCTCTGTAATGTCAGTCAATTCATTACCAACAGGTACGCTTCCAAAAAGAAAAGAGGTATCCAACCCAGAGCGCTTGTTTTTTTCCCTCTTATAAGCAGACAGTTTGGATGATGAAGCTAACCTGAGCTGCTGTGTTCTCCTGCGCAGGTGATCAGTGCCCACAACCTGCCCAAGCCTCAGGGGTCGGGAGCCAAGGGCGAAGTCATTGACCCGTACGTGGTTCTGGAGCTGCATGGCGTTCCGGCTGACTGTGCCGAGCAACGGACGCGCACCGCTGCTCAGAACCAGGATGACCCGCTCTTCGACGAGACCTTCGAGTTTCAGGTAAGGCATCTACCGCTCCGTCTGCGGGGCGCGTCTTGCCTCGAAGCGATGTCGGCTGGTTTCTGCAGTCCGAGCGTCGGCGACTCAGGTGAAAAACATTCAAGGATTGCTTCATGTTTCTGAAGTAGATTCAGGCTACCACACCCTCGCTGACGAAGTGTGGGCTGTGGTGAAGCAGTTGACCACTCATCCATCTTTCCTTTTTCTTTTCCAATTGCTTATCTGGGACCGGTTTAAAGAGGGATCCCCAGATCTCTCCCCTCTAGCTCTGCTGGAGGCCTTCCCAAGCTAAATGAGAGATATGATCTCTTCTTTGAGTCCTGGGTCTGTCCCTAAGCCTCTCTCTGTTGGGACATGTATAAAATACCTCCCATGGCAAACGTCCCGACCAGATGTCCTGCCTGCGCTGCTGGGGAGGCGTTGTCTGTAGCAGAACTGCCCACCGTTCATCCATTTTTAACCGCTTATCTAAGACTGGGCTGTGGGAGCAACAGCCCGAGCAGAAATCCCCCAGACCTCCGTCTGCACAAACACTTCCTCTAATCCTACTGGAGAGAAGCCGAGGCATTCCCAAGTGAAGCGACAGATGTAATCTTCCCAGTGAGTCCCGGTTCTGCACCGAGGCCTCATTCTGTTGGGACACGTCCCAAACACGTCCCTTGGAAGGCATCTGGCAGGCGTCCTGACCAGATGTCCTGCTTCTATCACCGTGGAAGAACAGGGACTCTCTTCTGAGCCCCTCCCAGATTACCGAGCGTCTCACTGCGACCCCTGGGGTTAGTTCGGCCAGTTCGGTCTTTTTGGTTTTTGGTCTCCAGCCACCGCGTACAGGCCAATTAAAAACTTCCACTGTCCATCAGCTGATGATGCTGTGTGTCCATAATGCAGTTTACCTCAATTAGACAATAGAAACTTTATATTCAGAGATTTGAAATAATGACCAAACACTGACTTTAGGCCAACCCTGTAGTAACAATTCAGTTCACTTCAATTCAATTCAATTCAATTCAATTCAATTCAATTCAATTCAATTCAATTCAATTCAATTCAATTCAATTTTATTTGTATAGCGTCTGTTACAATGTCAGTTGTCTCTAGGCGCTTTACAGAGACCCAGAGCATGCCCCCTGAGCAAATACCACTAACTAAAAATATAACATTGAATCTTAAACAAGGATAGTTAGTGCGTTTACATGGGAAGTTTAATTCCTCTTTAATTAAGAATTAAAATTAAATCTGATTTAAATGATTATAAATTACCATGTAAACACCTAATTCCAAATAAAAATGTCAATTCCGAATTAAACTTAATTCTGAAGTAAGTGGCTGGTTTATTCTGATTTTAAATCCGAATAGAATAATAAAATGTATACACTCATTCAGCTTTAAATTAATTTCGGTCTTTCTGCGCATGCTAGTTCTCTTGCCCGTCTGTTGCAATGACACTTATATTCCACGCTGGGCTTGTTTTCAAAAGAAAATCATCGACATGATGTTGTGGTGCTGCTGCTTCAAAAATAAAATCAAAACAAATCCAAAAAGGATGCTAATAATGTAGTCCTCCATGTTGTTGCTAATCGAGTTAGTTTGTTTTCTTCCAGTAGATGTAAATATGTAAACACGTCCTCCCCCCTATCCAATCAGAACCCTTCCCAACCCCCAGACCTTACGCGGAATTGGATAAAGCCGATCAAATGTGTTTTCCAGTTAAACCTCAATTCAGAATTACTATTTCCATGTAAACTGGAAGGAAAATAGTTTAATTCTGAATTATTTAATTTGGAATAATTAATTCCGAATATAAAAAACATCATGTAACCGTGGTCAATGGCAGGTAAAAAACTCCCACAGAGGGAGAAAAAATCCTTTAAGCCAAACAGTGGCAAGGAAAAACTCCACTTTAAGAGGAAGAAACCTTGAGCAGGACCTGGATCATATGGGGGGACCTTCCTGATGAAGACCAGCCGGGTAGAGAAAGAAAAAAAGAGGGGAGACAGGACAAAGAGAGGAGATCACACAAATGACTGAATGAAATGACTACATAAACAGATGCAGGTAGCAGCACTGAGGTGAGATGGTCAGAGGACTAGATCAGGAAAAAGGAAAGAAAATGGAGCACAGTTACAGTAACAAGGTGCTGCTAATTAACCATGGAAAGAGCTGGAGGAGGAAAGGGAGGAGGAACAGATCCACTTTTAAGATTTAAGAACATGTCGCAGGTTTCTTGTCTCTGTTTCTTATGGTTTTTGCTGCACAGGGACTTTTGGCTGAAAGTGGGAACCGAACTGAGAACCTCCTGAGTGAAGACGACCGCTGAGCCACAGACGCCCGTTACACCCCCGCTCTTTACATCAGCACATTTATTCTCATATAGTGCAAAAATCAAAGGGGAAAAAAAACTTGTTTAAGCCCTTTATATAACTGCATGACAGCTCCTTATGATAATCCTGTTTACAGACAGCTAAATAGGACTTTGACTTCTCCACCAAACTTTGGTTTGGTGTTTTTTTTTTCTCAGAGAAAAAGAAAGTTTTCAGAGCTCCCTGCTCAGGAGCAAAAGAAAAGGTGTCTAAGGCTTATTGTGGATGAGTTAGAGTCAGAGTTTGAGGCATGAAATTGCATTTTAATTAGCACTTAAAGATAAACCAGATTAAGCATTTAAAGGAAAAAAATAGAGGAAAATGTCAAGAGAAGAAAAGAGGTTGTGTGTGGTTTTTTTTTAAGTTGTTTTTGAAGGAGGAGGCGGCTGCGTCTCCTCTCCTGCTGACTTTGCTCCTGGATGAAAATGGAGCTTAATTAAGGGTGGAGGTCGAGACAATCAGGAATCAAACGCTCTGACGTACGCAGTTGACTCATTACACGAAACAGGATTTGACGACTTGCTGTTCGGTCTCTTCCAGCCCTCTCTGGCCGAGTCACGCATGAGAGCGGCTGAGCTGCAATGACAAGCTGTCGGGACTGATCTGCGCTCTGTGTCGCAACAAAGCATGCATGCAGCTCCAAAAGCACCCAGAAAAGACGGGGATAATACCTGTAATCAGAAGTCGGTAATTGCACCTTTTTTTTTTTTTTTTTTTTGTCTTGACAGGAGACAGACATTAAATAAGATTGGAAAGGATGATTCGCTTGTCTGACGCAGATGCAGACGGGCGAATCTGTGTAAATGAGTGCAGGACTGCTCCCTCTTCATGCTCCTTCATCTGCGTTCACACCTTTTAATTTTAATTCCCTCGACCCACATGGGCTGGAGAGACTTCTGTCTGTGGTGACGTCGCCAGCGTGAGCAGAGACGTGTGATGATGAAGAAAATGGGTGTTCCATTTTTATTTAAAAGGGAGAAAAAACATCAGGATGTGCAGCCAGTCTGACATGAGCAGACTGGCTGGATAATCAGGGAAGATAGCAGCGTCCACGTGCGTGTGTTGTCACGGTTACCAGTGGACCTTTAGAGAATCAGCAGAGGAGTTTATTTTAAAACGATCTCCACAGGATAGACCAGACCACTTAAACTACTTCAGTTTCCTTTCTCAGAGCTGTTGCCTTGGCGCTGGAATGCTTAATTGTCCTCCTTTCTTTTATTCCTAGATGTTTTCCTGCTGCTTGGTCAGCTTTATTTCCAGTTATATATTGAAATTTTACAGCCTTCTGGTTTGTTTCTGCTTCCAGTTTTTTTGCAGCACAGCTGTATCCTGTTTGTTTGATTGCTGAGTTGATCGTCGACCTCTCTATATTCTACTCGTTCGTTTGTTTGTTAGCTGCCAGATTGTCCCTCCAGGTCTGTCAGGTGTCCAGGCATTGATCCTGTTTCTTATATAAACACTGACCTGTTCCCACGTTCGCCCTGTTCTCTCTTTTGCTGTTCTTTCAGATTTTCTCTGTGCCCCTGACATCATCTCCTGAGGTCTTAATGAAAGTCTGTGACATTGTCTGGTCAAAACACCACAGGGATACAGAACAAAAGGTTGCCTTTCAGCCATGTCTTTACAGCTGTGTTCATAGCAGCTGGTTTTAGGGGTCAACTCCAGCCCACTCCGCGTCCCTCTCTTAGACGGCGTTTTCTTCTTTTGAAAGTGGTGGTGCAACTTTGCCAATTTAGTATTACAGCAAATGCATCAACATGTGAAACTGGGTGAAGCTAAATTCAGTTCAATTCAACTTTATGGACCCGATCTTCCACCAGATCTCCTAAAGCTGCTATTAAGGGATAGCGGGTAGTAGGAGGGGCGTTCCCCCGCAAAGAACGCAATCTTTCACCTTGCTAAACCTGCTATTCCACCTGCGCTACCCGCTATATTATGCATAGGAGTGGTTAGGGCGTTCCACCTGCTAAACCAATCAGTGCGTCAGTAGCCATTGCCTTTAAGAGCAAGTTGCGCTACCCGCTAACTGCTATGGAGCGTCTTTTCATCCAGATCAGAGCAGCTCTCCTGCGCAGCTCGTCTGGGACTCTGTTGTAGAGCTTCATCCTCTTCCTTCCTCCTCTTCCTCTGCACTGATATATACATATAAATTTATTTTTTATTTTTAGACAGACAATTCCTATCGACTACCTGAAAGTCCCAGATAGTTGGTGTCCTGCCAGTAAACACACTCTGGTCGTCTATGGTTTAACTGGCAAGTAAGCCGTTTAAGACGATCTCTGCTATTTTCTCAGGGTTTCAACTGAGGCCAAATCACGCTTTTTATACAGGAGTTAATTCAAGAGGTAGAGCCATTTGTGCACGTCCACATGTGACCAGGTGGACACGCATCGATGCCATTTGGACACGCTCTTGTACACGCCGACATGCGGGTTGCAATCACAAGATACTGAGTTTGTGGAAAGGGCAAAAGACATGCCTATTGCCACACCTACAATGTGAGTAAGGGAGTCGGCATAATGCGTAGTGGCTTTAGCGAACGGAAGATTGCATTAGCGGTTAGCGGAGGTTCCTAAACCCACAATTTGTGGGTAGCAGCTAGCGGGAAGTGAGAAGTGTACGATTGGGGCCTATTTGTATAACTTCTGTGACAATACAAACTGTCTCTAGGTGCTTTTCAGAGACCCAGAGCCTGTGTAAATGTTATTAACTGTTAGTAATGTTATTTAAAATTAAGTAGAGAAACAATGGCAAGTAGAAAAACTCCCCTAGTGGTAGAAAAACCTTTAAGGCGAACGGTGGCATGAAAGCTGAATAATGTTCCTCTGATCTGGGTCTGTTTTGTCACAGGGTTCAGACATGTTGGAGTAAATAAAGAAAAATAAATAACTTTCTTTTTCTCCGTAAGTTCCCTTTAAGAGGGCCTGCTAACTAGTTGGTAGGTGGTCTGATCCCGACCTCACAGGTCCTTGTGTCCCAAGTGCCATTGGGCAGCACTGAACTCTATAATAGAGACAAACTAAAGCAGTGCTTTTTTTTTTTTTTTTGGGGGGGGGGGGGGGGGGGGGGGGGGGGGGGTAGTTTTTTTTTTGTGAAAACCAGTAATTGCAGACTAAAATCACATTCAGTGGTCAACAAGGCGACGAGAGCACTATTTAAAAGCAGTTCATCTGCCACTGACAGTAACAGGCCTTCAGTCTGTTCCTTTGTGAACAGCTGAGTGTTACAAGGGACACTTCAAAAATGTAAGGCATCATTTTCTAGATATATGCAAACTTATATCTAATTGTATTTGGTTGTTTTGTCTAAACAATAAAGCTGTTAATTTTTATTACCTCCGCCAAGGAGTAGGGTTTGGAATCGAGAACCTGTTCCTGTAGAGAACCGGTTCCGTGTGTTTCAATTCCATGGAATTGTTTGGCAGTTTATCTTGCAATTCTGTTATCGATTCCAACCAGCACGAATCTCACGGAATTTACGCAAGTTACACACAGTCAATTCCAGAAAGCACTTACGTGATTAAGTTACGTCGGTTTAGCGCGCGCGTTGCAGTTGTAAACAACAATGGCGCCCACCAGGTTCAAACGCTCCAAAGTTTGGCTTCACTTCGCCAAAGAAAGATGGCAACAAGGCAACTAGCAGTCATTGTAAAGTGGAGATAACAGCATCGGGAGGGAACACGGCGAACATGCAGAAACATTTGAACACACAACATGCGATAATGTTAAACGAGTGTCGTGTTTTTGACGCTTCAGACTGATGGATCTCAACCCAGCAGCAGTAGCCAAGCTAAGATCACCTCTGGTAACTCTGGTAAGTAGCTATCCCACTGCCTATGTGCTTCTTTGTAAAACACGCTATAACATTAATGCTATGCTATTAAACGAATGTCTTCTGCATTACATTTAGAAGATGACCGTGACGAGAGAGAGAGAGAGAGTCTGGCTGGTTCAGAGGCTGGAAGACATGATTATTTTTCTGCAAAAATTGTTAATTCTTCATAGTTTTTGCAGATTTGTACTATGCACTGTTCCGTTGTATTTGATGGTATTTATCTTTCTTTATTATTATTTTTGAGTGCTTAGTAAGCTCATATATCCTTTTAAAAAGGATATTTTTTTATTTCTATTAGAAAAAATCTGTTAGTAAAATGTTACACATTCTTGTGTATTTGCACAGTTACATATTACAACAGTTAACACGTTATCCAGGCTTTGGGCCTCTTTTGACCTGCTGTTGAGTTTGTAAGGTCGTGATTTCTAGGTAAAAAAATTTGATGCTAATAAAACTGTTAGTTCTCCTTTTCCCCCAAATTAGAATCGATAAGAGAATCAATAAAGAATCGAATCGTTAAACAGTATCCATAATGGAATTGGAATCGGAAAAAATCTTCTCAATTCCCATCCCTACCAAGGAGGTTGTGTTTTGCTGGCGTTTATCTGTTTGTTTGTTCGTCTGTGTTCAAGATAACTCAAAAAGTTATGGATGGAATTTGATGAAATTTTCAGTAGTTGTCGGAAATGTGAAAAGGAAGAACTGATTTTGTTTTGGTTGTGATCCGGAAGAAATCCTGGATTCTGGATCACTTTCAAAATTTCGATAACATTGCGATAAATGGGGCCGAAAATTTTGTTTCTCAATATCTTAGTTAATCATTGCCTTAAACTCAGGAAATTTGACTCAGGGATTGACAATGGGAACCTCTATCAGATTTCAAAGGCTGATCCGGATCTGATCCAAAACGCGGATTTTATCGCAATCTGTAAATCGCTATATGGGAGTTGTTGTACGTGGCGAAGGTCTGCGCTCTCCGAGTGCTTTTCTAGTTTGAATCTGAAACGTACTGGCAGCACACAAAATGACAAAATCTGTCAAAAAATGATTTAACTATTATTTATGTCATTAATTGTTTTATGCACCTCTTTTACGCAGCTTATAGGTTGAGCAAATAAATCTACTGCTACGGGGGAAAAAAATATCCCCCAACCAGACAATCTCAGTTTCTCTGAGAAGATTTGTTGGAGATCAGAGGCACATCGAGATGGGTCGAAAATGAGAGAACGAGAACGAGAAGAGTCTGAAAATGATCCAGGCAGCCTTCCTATAAAGAGAGGGGCAGCACCGACGGATGCTTCTCAGACTGGTTCTCTACGCAGTTGGTCAGCGCTACAACCAATCAGAGAACCGACAAGGTTCAGAGCGACAGAAACGGGTCCACTGTGGAGCAGAGTTGACAAACTTGGTGAATTTGCTGCTCTGTTCACTGAGAATTTAGATTGACAACAAATCTAGCGACTTTTTCTGGCGTTAATGGAGACTTTAATAGACTTTGACGTGAAAACACGGGTCGCTGCTCTTCTCAATGAGTATCTGCAGTGAGCTTCCTTTAAAT
Organism: Hirundichthys speculiger; assembly: GCA_018398805.1. Classification (NCBI taxonomy): domain Eukaryota; kingdom Metazoa; phylum Chordata; class Actinopteri; order Beloniformes; family Exocoetidae; genus Hirundichthys; species Hirundichthys speculiger. Next base: position 1,417,793 of record JAGFBZ010001279.1, on the reverse strand, counting down.
CCAAAGCTCTCTCAGGAGGCCCAGTCTGCAGCAGATGGTCCTTCTCAGAGAAGGAGATGTTCCCTCCTGATGGGATGAGAAAGACGCGGTTGTGGAGGTCGCTGCTGCTCGAAAACCTCTTTAACTGTCGATGCCAAAAGTTGATTCAAACAACCGCAGTTCCTTAGCTGTAGTCATCTTCACTGTCGCCATCCAGGCTACAGCGTCGCAGCTCTGTCGTCATGCTGTTAAGCCCACCCAGAGACTCTCACTAGGACATGACTGGACCCCCAAGACTTCTGGACATAGTTAATGAGCTCCAACGGGGGGGACTAGACGGTCCTGCACAGCAAATTCAAATATGTCTGTGGTACGTCTAGATTTCTGGGCTGTTGAAGATCTGGATTCAGCTGAAACCGTCAGTGATGACTACAGTGATGATAATGGAGACAAATGAATAGAAGGGAGTGGATGTTAAAGGCATAACCCAATAATTCAGCCTCGAACTGACTTTTCAGTGAGATGTAATTTCTGCCAGATGTGTTGAGAACAATCAGTGATGCAGCTCTGAAATGCTGACATGTTGGAAACATTCATCGGCTCAAATTTAAGAGTTCACTGATGTGAACAGAACTACAGTCAGAATATTCATTACCAAGTACAGAGAGTTCATTATATTATCATTTTACAGCTCGTAGGTAGTCGTATTCCCCCTTCAACTCTGCCACGACCTCCACTAGCTGGACTCCTTAGTCACATTTGTAATAATGCTGTGGCTTTTATTGGATTTCTCACTATGCAGAACCAAGCGGGCGTCCCGCACTTACAGTGTTCAGCATTAATAAGACACAGATTCATCCCTGCGCCGGCGGGGGGAAAGTCTCTGACTCTGCTCGGCTCATTAGCCTTATTATTGTAACCCGAGGCCGAGTGAGGAACTGGCGGGCAGCGTCTCACACACACAAGACGCCCTCCACACCCAGAAACACGAGCTGTCGTGCGAGCGCACACGCAGACACAAACAAAGTAAATCGAGTGGCACTATCTTCCCGAGCCTCGGAGAAAGCCGCTGCCTCAGCTGTCTGCACGCTCAAAACACAGTGTCTGTTGAAGGGGCGTGACAGGAGTTGGTGATGCAATATTTTGTGATACAGAAATATGATGATACGCTGCATGTAGTTAAAATCTGGGTCATAAAGGATGAGCTAGTGTGCTCAGGAAGCATCCAGCTCTCAGATGCTAATACAGTATGTTTTACACTTCATATAACATGATTAAAACCAGCTCAGTAACCCCTGTTGCCAAAAGTATTGCAACTATTCCTAATGGCTCCGCACTGTGGTTGGACTGAATCTGGGAGCTTTGACAGTCCTTCAGACATATTGAGAGTCTAGTGAGACAAACACATGCAAGACCTTGCGATTCATATCGCACGGGAGAACAAAAACTAAAAGGTGAAGCAAAATGGAGAAAGTTTAGAAAGCCTCCAGGATTCTTCATAGAGTCGTGACCTCGTTGATGGAGAAGGTCTGTGGTCATGGAGGTGACCCAGAAAACAAAGAGTGCCTCTGGACGGACAGCAAAGCCCTCTGCCTGTTGGACAGACCTCTCCAGCTCTTCGGGTTTTTGTGGTTGTTGTTCAAAAATGGACATCAGGTCACTATGACCTGTTCCTCAGTATCTTACTGTAGAATATCTAATCCATGTGGGATCTTGTTCAGGCACCATGGCATTATTATTTTTTTTTTAGGCGGACTTGGAGGAAATTAGCTCAAGGCTCAACTATTGGTAACAAGTAGTTGAAATGACTGCATTTCCTTTGATTCATTGTCTTGTCCTGGCAACAGCTGTGCCTGGCCATGTCTGCTTGCATACAAATGGAGATTAAATCCACTTGCACCTTCTGTCTGATTGTCAAGTGCTTTGTTAAAGTGTTGTACAATTGCCTCACTAGAACGCACTAATTATTGGTAAACTAATATACAGTCATGGAAAAAATTTGATTAGACCACCATTTTTTCTTCACTTTCTTGTTCATTTTAATACCTGGTACCACTAAACGTCATCATGTGACTAAAACAGACAGAAAAGAAAACACTGATTGCATAAAAGCAGTGATTTTGGCAGTACAACGCCATAGCTATTGATGTAAAAATTTAAGTGATTTAGGTTATAATCAAGAAAACCATGGAAAATGGTAAGATATCAGCTCTTAAATAAAACTCTTATGAGCAATCTTTGTGGTTATTGTTATGTTTGTCCAAACAAATGTACCTTTAGTTGTACCAGGCATTAAAATGAACAAGAAACTGAAGAAAACAAGGGTGCTCTAATCATTTTTTCCATGACTGTACATCAGTTTGATAAATTTCACAACAGTGGTTGAGCACCTGGGCTGAAGCATCTTTGATTAAAAGACACAAGAAGCCTTTCTGGAGTCCACAAGCTGTGCTTAAAGACGGGCAGGAAAAAGGTTCGCTGATCAGACAGCTTAGAAACGTAACTCCGGACACAACGTCTGTTGAATGTCTGCTAGGTGTTGGCTGCATCGTGCTGGGGGGGTGGGGGGTACAGAAGTTACTGGTCAGACCTGAAGGAAAGATGAACGCAGTCAGACTCAAAGAATGTCCTTGAAGAGAACCTGCTGCAGAGACCTGAGACTGGGACGAGGGTTCACATTTCAGCACCACGATGACCTGAAAGTGAAAATCAAGACGACACTGAAGGAGCTTCAGGGCACGACTGTCCTTTCACTGGAAAACTTAAATTCAAACTTAAAGACCGTCCACACCAAGAACAACAACCTCAATCACCAACCCTGCTCAGTCATCAAAGAGGACTTTGGCAACAGAAACAGTGTTTACAGCTTTCACCATCATCAAGCACAACAGAGGAGAGGACGGGATGCTGGATGTACTTGGATTGACTTCATGGAGTTCCTGTTCCTCACCTCTGGTCGCCTAGCTGTGGAACGTGACCCAAAGAACAGGAGCGTGAATACAAGCGGCTGAAATTAATTTCCTCCACGGGGTTTCCAGGTTCTCCTTTAGAGACGGGGTGTGACGTTTATGGGTTAGGATGCTTCGTGGACGCCTCTGTGGGGAGGTGTTTCCATCACATCCAACCAAGAGAAGGCCCCGAGGCAGACCCAGGACGAGCTGGACAGGTGATATCTCTCTCTGGCCCGGAAACACCTCCATCTCTGCTGCCCCCGTGACCCCAGTTCAGATCAGCGGACGTTAACGGATGTTAGAATTATTATTCCAAAATAAATCATCCTATAGGTTTCGTGCAACAGAGTGGCTGCAAAATCTTACATTTTCTTACATATTGAACTTTGTCAGAGGACGAATGCTGTTTGTTGCTGTTTCTTTTTTGAGACAAATCAAATCATTTTTCACGTGCAGCTGAGAGCGCCGGACCTCTGTTCTCTGTCTTTACATGGACAGTGCCCATTTAAAGAGAGATGTATTTATTCAAGACTGCTTTATGTAAAAAGTAACTCTTTGTTTTAAGAAAAAGGGGTTCTTTTATCTAATTTTAATATAAATAAAACTGAGACTTGAAAAATGTAAAGAGGAAGCCGTCCACAGCCAGAATGTTCTTCTGGGAGCTGATTTGACTGAGAACGCGGGATATTTGCCAGCATGTTGTGAGGATGAGGTAAAAACAGAGATTAGGTCTGAGATAACGTCCAATATTTGACTTGAAAATGATTGAATTAACAGTCACGGAGCTGCTTTGCTTAGCAACGGACCAACTGCTGGAAAACTGACAAAAACAGCCAAAACCAGAGCAAACAGACTGGGAGTTCTCACACATGCATTCAAACGCATACAGACACTTTTGCAATACCTGGAACACACACACACACCCCTCAGTCTGCTGTCTGTCGGGCTTGTCCATGCATGAAACCTTCTCCTGCGTCTCTCCACCACTGAGCCTCCACTCACACCTCGCAGGACACACTCGGGCTGCTGTGTTGGTTTCCCACAGCTGTGAGGACACTCGTGGACACGTTACATTCCCCATATTCTTTCTTTCTGAGCTAACCCCGGCTGTAACCTTGGAGAAGTCAAGAAGTTATTCTTCCGGTACTCTCAGGCAGAACCGGTGGAGGAGCTGTGCTGAAAGGCTTCATTATAACGCTCATAATTACTCTGAGGTGGGACTGCGCCCGTCTGAAAGCTTCGGCTTTATTTGCAGTGCATTAATGAGCACGAGGTGCAAACTGTTGGTTGAAAACCCATAGTTGTCAAAATCCCTCTTTATTTTAACTGTCACAGCTCCCAATCCTGCTGGTGGATTTGAAAAACATCATTTGAATTAAGGAAAAAAACAAACAAACACCTAAATGAGCCAATTTCTTACGCCACGAATCTACAAATATAGACGATGGGATTGTCCTCTTTTCTCTTCTGTTCAGCCTGGTGAGCTGAGCCTGAAGGCCTGTCATTTCTTCAAATTCAAATCTCACTTTTAAATGAAAGCTTAAATCAATTCAACTACAGTCGCAGAAAAAAAATAAAACTGTATTACGAGGCAAGCTGATGTAAGTGTTGACTAGTGTCTGCTGAGGTGAAGTCTTGAAATGAATTCAATCTTCTTGCTTCACATCAAAGTATCTGTAGAAATTTTCCTTTTTTTGTGTGAATTTGTTTCGTTTGGTTTCTTTTATGTTCGAGACTGCCTTCATGCAACCAGGAGTGTAACACTTTCCTTAGACGGAGTTAAAGCTTTCTGGAAATAAGACAAGTTGCATGAACACACACTCAAGTCTTAATTTTTAAGTGTTTAACACAATGATTCCCAAAGTGTGGGCCGCGGCCCCCTGGTGGGCCGTCTTGGTACTGCTACTGGTACTACTGTGATAGGTCATTAAAATTAAACAAATGTGTTTTAAATCCTTGATCTTTTTTAAATGTTTTTAATTACTGTGAAATATTCATTACATGATTAAGAAAAACATTAAGAATTAATAAAACAAACAGTTAAGTGTTTTTCTACTGTCATCCTAACTTAATATGACAAGTGTCCCCTTATTTGTTGACCCCTCACATTAATATCGGAACATGGTTCCTTGTCCTGTATGTTGATCACAGTTGTGATTAAAGGTTCGGGTGGGCCATGGAGATTTTTCACATTTCAAATTGGGCCTTGGTATTCTGAAGTTTGGGAATGAAAATGAGTAAAATGAGTGAAATGCTGCACAAAGAAACTCAGCAAACAACTGTGGGCGTCTGTAATTGCATCTTCCAGAGTGAGTTCATGGCAGTAACCGAGGATACGGAGGCTCCACACCTTCTTTTTGAAGTTTAAACACGAGGAGGATGAGAGAGTGGTGGCAGCCCTCAGAAATCCCTGCAGTGACTAATGCAACATGTCAGGATTTAAATGAGTTTACACAGTCAATTAAAAACCATAGCATTCAGTCTACACCTGCTTTGGCTGTAACTGTAAGAAAATAAAATATTGCTGCCTGGGCTTGGTGGCTGGGCTTTCTTTGGCTACTCGGGTTTCTCTTCACAGTCCAAAAATATGCATTTTAGTCGAACTGATGATCCTAAATGGACCTCAGGAGTGACTGTGATCCGTGGCCCTGCGATGGACTGGCGACCTGTCCAGGGTGTGGACTCCTGTGAACCTTGATGAGGGTATACAGTAATCCCTCACACTTCGTGGTTTAATGGGGGCTGTGACCCCCCCGCGATGTGGATGTACATGTATATACAGTATACATGTACGCGCGTACGCAAAATCTACGGAAGGTACACTCACTTTGACGATCTCTCCTCTGTGTGTAGCTGACAAGAGCAAGAGATGGGAGATGCAGGGACGCGTGTCAGCCAATCAGCGTACAGACAACCGACGGCACAGTAATGTCCGTCGTAGCAGCCAATCACATCCCTCGATTTTCGTTCATAGGGCATTCGGCTCTTGTTGCTTCCTGAGACTCGTTCTTGATGTGATGGGTTTCGCTTCAGCCTCGCCGGTTTGTTTGAATTTTTTTCTCAAATATTTTTTTTTGATGAATATTTTTGAAACCTCTGCGATGTACTGAGACCGTGAACTGTGAAGGATTACTGTAGAGTAAGGATGTTCTAGTGTAACATTTTCTTTAATTTCAACCCTAAAGATAAGGTTTGTTTCATGTCTTATAGGGTTTCAGTCCAAGTTGGCTCTGGGTTCTTTTCTTTTCTATCTCTCTGCTGTCGTCAATCACAATCACAGGAGGGTGTCGATGGTGTATTCTGGTGCCCTCCCTGGATCTTGGGCTGGTCCACTTTCCATTGGTTGTGATGGTGGGCTTGTCGCCTCCGCCGTACCCCTGTCCATGGGGATACTGGCTGGGCTGGGGGGTCTCTGATGGGCTGGAGAGGAGGTCCAGTTCTCTAGTTGTGGTCTGCAGTGTGACACTGGCCCAACACACCAGCACCATTTATGATCCAACCTGAAGTGCTGGGTGTAGTCGCTGAGCCAGTGTTAGAGGGTGAACATCACTGAGGGTTGCATCCTGCATCACAACACAAACCACACAAACTACCACACACTCGTTTACATACACCACACCACATCCATCATCACACAACACAAACCACACCCATCACTGTCTTCTGTCTTTGTCTGTCTTTCCATGCTTCACCGTCTGTGACGTCTCTGACAGACTCAGTCTTAGGTTCCAAAATCAGCATGTTAGGTTAGACTGACGAGAGGGCTGGTGAAGGACACGTTCGCTCCAGATGACATACATCTACTGAAAGAGAAAACTGCGTATAAAAACAGTTTTATACGTCCTGAAATTCAGTCTCAAAGTGAAAACTTGCATGTCAATTCCACGAGATGCACTTGTCCTTAAAAATGTCTCTTTACAGTTGTTCAGTCCAGTTTTTTTTGGTACATGTTCTCGGCTGCGTCATCCATCAGCAGCATCTCTAACCAGAGTGAACATCTGTCAGTGCACAGCATGTCGTGTCACCACACGAGGACGTGGTTGACGTGAACGGTTTTAGCGTCAGATGCTCAGCGCTCCCAGCGGCAGGTTTCCTCCCTCTGAAGTTTGCAGTTCGAGACTGAATGCATTATTTCAGGTGGAGGTGTTCGCCTCCAAGAACGCAGCTGATGCCCTGAGAGTGCATCACCGCTGCAGCGTTCAGGTTCCCTGTGTCGCAGTTTTATGATGCATTTAGGTGCAACAGTAGAAACTCCATTCATTAAAAAAAACAAACAACTGTATTAAAAATACTGATTCATAATTACATGTCCTGCATTCAAAACTGTGCTTGAAGTGTTACATTGAAAATGATTCCTAAGAGACAAAGGAATAGTTCTCACTCGCTATCTACACAAAAATGGAGGAAAATGTTTTCTAAGGATGTGTTTCTGAACTGCAGCAGAGTTTTGGACCTGTGAAGGCTGACAGATGGACGGTGGTTTGCACAGTTCAGATGCAAACTTACACCACAGATGGATCAGTAGTGAGTGTGGTATTTCATCATTTATATTCAAACTTATGTGGGTTTTTTTTTTTGGTTTGTTTGTTTTAAATCTACCCTAAAAAAAATTATGTTGAGCCTGACAGATCAGAGCCACATCTAGACAGATGTAGGGTCCAAAAATGATCCATAGAGACGATCCCCGCAAGAGATGGCACCGACGGTTGCTTCTCTAACTGCCTCTGCACGCTGTGAGTTAGTGCTGCAACCAATCAGAGCCACAGAAATGAGTCTACGGTGGAGCAGAGTTGCCAACTTCGGGGCTTTGCTGCTCTGTGTAGCGGAGTATTCAGACCCCTCTAGTGACTTTGTTTTCAAGTGACTGGTGACAAATCTAGTGACTTTTTCTGGTGTTAATGCAGATTTTAATAGACTTTGACGTGGAAACACGGATCGTTACTCTTCTCAATGAGTATCTGCAGTGAGCTCCTTTAAATCCAAAAGCTCTCTCAGGAGGCCCAGTCTGCAGCAGACGGTCCCTCTCTGTTCACCCTTCCAGTCCAGACTGCAAATAGTGCATGTGTGAAGCCGCTGCTGGCTGAACCCGGACTTGATGTAAATGTAACATTTTCTTTGTCTAAAATGAATCACTGCACTAAATAAATGGCTGCATTTGACTCGTGCAGCTTCAGCTGCTCTGTCGTCCACCATGTCTGTGCTTCTGTGTGACATCGGTTAAACATCTAGTTGTTCCGCTTATCATGTCTCAGTCTCCTATTCACTCAGATGTCCAGAAAGGAATCAAACCCTGGATTCAGAGGCTGGTAGAAGCTGTTTATTGAAGCTGAATCAACAGTCTACTGCCTGTATTGAAAGGCTGATTTCTTTGTCAAACTTAATGATAATGATTAAAAAAAAAAGAAATGACAGCAACTCTAAGGTCAAAGCCTAAGGGCCCGATCTTCCACCAGATCTCCTAAAGCCACTATTTAGGGATAGCGGGTAGCGGGAGGGCCGTTCCCTCGCAAAGAACGCAATCTTCCACTTTCTTAAACCTGCTATCCCACCAGCGCTACCCGCTATATTATACATAGGAGTGGTTAGGACGTTCCACCTGTTAAACCAATCAGTGCATCAGTAGCCATTGCCTTTAAGAGCAGGTTGCAGGTAGCGCACACCGCTACCCGCAAACCGCGATTGCAAGATACTGAGTTTGTGCAAAGGGCAAAAGACACGCCCATTGCCACACCTACAATGTGAGTAAGGGAGTCGGCATAATGGGTAGCGGCTTTAGGGAGTGGAAGATTGCATTAGCGGTTAGCGGAGATTCCTAAACCTGCAATTTGCGGTAGCGGTTCGTGGGTAGCAGCTAGTGGGAAGTGTACAATCGGGACCTAACAGTTCTACCCAAAGCATATTTAGGTTTGTTTCTCTGAATCACTTTTTGATGTCATTCCTGCAAAAATTAATTCAAAGAGATGTTAATGTAAAGCAAATGAAATCCAACAATTGTTTAAGTACTTAAGCAACCTGAAAGTATTTCAGGTTTCTGGGAGGCTTTTGTGTGTTGCAGTTGTGGTTGTAAAAACACCAGGAAAGTCGAATCAAATTAGCCATCAGTGTGTCGTCCTTTTACAAGACTGTAGTGCTTTTTGCTGGTGTATTGGAGATGGGTAGAGGATGAGAAAGATGCGGTTGTGGAGGTCACTGCTGCTCGAAAACCTCTTTAACTGTCGATGCCAAAGTTGATTTGAACAACAGCAGTTCCTCAGCTGCAGCCATCTTCACTGTCGCCATCCAGGCTACAGCGTTGCAGCTCTCTCCTCATGGTGTTAAGCCCACCCAGAGACTCTGTACAAGGATGTGACTGGACCCCCAAGACTTCTGGACATAGTTAATGAGCTCCAACGGGGGCGTAGCTAGATTGACCTGTTAGTGGTAGGTCTGGATTTCTAGGCTACGTGTTAATATTAATCTAATGTGAATCGATTTGTCCTCTCCAACGAGAGACACATTTGTGTCTCAGAGTCTCTATTGTCTCTGTGAAGCAGCCTGTGATAGTAATCACTGACCAAATCTGCTCTAACTCTGTTTCCACATTTTATTAAAAGGTATTTATTAATGTAACTCACTGCATTTTTTTTAGAATCATGTGAAACATTTTAGAAACATTAGCAGAATACCAAAGTCACTGACCACATTCCTATTATAGTTTTACCGCGTATTTTAAAATGTTGATAAAACTAAACTGCAGACTGACTGCTTTTCCATCTAAATGCTTGATATGCAACAAAGTTGTGTTGTCACCTTCTGCGATAAGCCCTTCTCTGGGTATGGATGGGTGAACAGGGCTTGTAGTGTAAAAGCATTTTGAGGGAGTAGTTGGTCACCAGAATTCAATTAAACTTTATTTGAATTGCGTCTGATACAATGCCAATTGTCTCTAGGCGCTTTGCAGAGACCCAGAGCATTATCCCCGAGCAAATATGAGCTAAAATTATAATATTAAATCCAAATCAAGGATAATGGCAAGTAAAAAACTCCCACAGCGGGAGAAAAAAAAACTTTAAGAGGAAGAAACCTTGAGCAGGACCTGGATCATATGGGGGGACCTTCCTGCCGAAGGCCAGCCGGGTAGAGAAAGAAAAAAAGAGGGGAGACAGAACAGAGAGAGGATGGAGGACAGAGAGAGGAGAGCACACAAATGACTGAATGAAATGACTACATAAACAGATGCAGGTAGCAGCACTGAGGTGAGATGGTCAGAGGACTAGATCACTGGTCACCACACCAGCCGGCACCCCGAACACATCTACACACACAGGTGGAGGTAAACGCTGGGATGGACAGAGGAGGGAACTGCAAGTCAGCATGAAACTCAGGAAACTCTGGCCTGCAAACACACAGAAAAAAAAGAGAAAAAAGGGGAGAAAAACAGCACAACAAACTACAGGAAAGAAAATGGAACACAGTTACAGTAACAAGGTGCTACTAATTAACTATGGAATGAGCTGGAGGAGGAAGGGAGGAGGAAAGGGAAGGAAAGAGAGAAGAGCAGTGGAGACGGCAGATCATGTTGGCGTCCCCCTGCAGCGTAGGCCTATAGCAGCATAGCTATGATGAAGACTAGAGCTACTCTAGTCTTAGCTTCTACAACTATAGCTATAACTATCAGCCCCTACACACCATAGTTTAGACTAACTGTAGGCTTTACTAAACAGAAATGTTTTCAATTTAGTGTTAAAGATGGAGGTGGTGTCAGCCTCCTTAACCCAAACTTGTAGCCGGTTCCAATGTCACTAGTTTGATCCCCAGCCCCGTCGCGCTGCTGCCGTGCCAACAGGCAGGGCTGTGTCATGATTGGCATCCCACACAAACAAAAAAACAAAAAACAAAACTGATGGCAAATCAATACGCTGAACACAATGACCTGTACAGAGAGAAAAAGCCAAAAAAGGGAGAAAAGAAAAAGTGGGGAAGAGCTTCGTGTGGTCAGTTGTTTAAAGTGGATTCTTGTTAAATGCTCTCTGTGTCGGGACTGCAAAAGTACCCAGGTAGCCAAATGAATCTGGCCGGCTGAATCCTGGGCTGTAAACGTATTAGAACCATAAAATAGATGTTCCCGTTATGAGGATCTGTTGGTTTACAGACGGTTCCAGCTCAGCAGCTGCTGGACATTTTCAAAGCTCCATAATAAAGGCTCATAAAGCTGTATTTTATCCCCAGTAGAACATAGAGAACACATCAGATGTTGAAACTGGGACATTTTACCATTTCATGGAAAATATTATCTCATTTTGACTTTGATGGCAGCGACACAAACCTTTGGGGCCACGTCACCACCAGCAGAGTGGCCCCAAAGGTTTGTGTTGGCGTTGTTCCTGTCACGAACGGGTCAAAGATGTTCTGTATGTGTGTGTGTGTGTGTATGTGTTTGTCTCACTTTCTTATGTGGACACATTTTGGTCTGAAACCATCCCAGTGAGGACATTATAAGGAGATTTCATTTGATCCCCAGAGCTTTCAAAGTGGTTCAGACCTTGGTTTGAGAAAGACACAGTTTAGATGTGGGGCCCTGACCATGAAAGGAAAGACTTTATTTCACTTCATTGTGGTTTTTGTTTCATTTTAACATAGAAGCGTATGTAACCAGTCAGCAAATACATGCAGGCAAGTATTTGGGTGCCTCATACATAAGACGACAGCCCGAGACACCTGATCTGGAAGTGTTTAAATGTGAAACGTCCGACAGGATTAATATGCAGAGACACACTCCTCAGCTCCTGTCCACTTCATCTTTTGTGTATGTATGGATGTTTGTAACCTTCTCAACTGAGAGGAGAGTAAAGCGGTGTGAATATTTCACACGGCGTCTCGGTGCTCTGCTCGTTGCTCCGTGTAATTAACATTAACGCTCTGCCTCAGTGGCTCTCTGAGCGACGCGCTCTTCAGACGAACAGTGTGACCAAGTGATCATCTCTCACTGCTGTAAACATTTAATGAGGTGCAACTTTTCTGACTGATAAGACATGACTCCTAAGTCAGGAGCAGATGAATAATGGACACGTATGACAGAGTCAGTCCCTCCTCAGCAGCAAAACAATGAAAATTTTATCAATTTCATCATTCGATTATCACCTCTGAGGTGGGAAACAGATTATTCTGAGACAGAAAACTGTCTCCTCAGTGTAAAATTGCGAAGACTTTTAATGGATAATCTATAGTATTTGATATCATCAAAGGATTCAGGGATTCTGGAAGAATCTCTTTGCACAGGACAAAAGACGAAAAATCAAAATTGGATGCCCTTGATCTTTGGGCAGATATTATTCTGTTGTGGAAATCACCCCAGTGGCTCAGGAGCACTTCTGGAATTCCCTGTTTAAGAACACAGTTGGTCCCTGTCACTCACAAATCCAGGTTCAAGACCCCTCATGCAAAAGGAGAAACCATCTTCTTTGCATGAGGGGTTGATAAATGCCAATGTCTTCTCTTGGCCAAAGCTCATTTAAAATGGACAGAGGCAAAGATGGAAAACTGTGGTCAAATGAATCGAAACTTTTTTTTGCAAACTGTGGAGACCTTCCCCCCCCCAAACCAGAGGGGGGAAGGACCACCTGATGGTAAAGGGTGCATTAGTGTTTATCGAAAGGGGACCTTGCACAAATGGAAAGGAAACATGAATGCTGGAAGGTCCTGCATGTTTTAGAGCAGCGTGTGCTCCCACCCATGCAAGGTCTTTCTCAGGGACGGCAATTTTTTTGAATTGGGGTTGTAATAACTGAATATATTTATTTTAAACAAAAGTGTAATTGTGAGTATTTGGCTTTTCAACAAAGAATAAAAATTTTCTCGCTCAATTTTAAATCTCTTATCCTCCATCCCTTTTCAGCCTGCAGCTCTGCTGTTGCCATGGTTACCAATGTTGTGATCTATGACAAGGTTAAAGGAAGCGCTCAGTTCTCTCTTTTTTTTTTGAATGTCAGTTCCTGCCAGCATGTTTGCAGTTTGTTAATAAATGTATTGCTTTCCTTTGTTCCATCTAGATTAACAGCTGCAACAGTAGGATGCTCATTCATGTGGCTCAGGGTTTTAATGTCGAGATTTATTTAGCTTTGTGTCAGTTCAAGTGAATGTGAAGGAAGAAGATGCCGCCTTCAGCTCTTCAAAATCAGCAGCGCTTATTGATTAGTAACTACCAGCCTCTCTTTTCTTTTCTTTTTTTAAATTAAAGAATAGTATCTGTTGGTGGACTGGCATCTTGTCCAAGCCGTACTGGCTGTACTGGCCTGCCTTTCACCAACAACAGCTGAATGACCCTGAATAGAAATAAGCAAGTATAGGTAATGGATGGATGGATCTATTTATTAATTCTTTTTTTTTTTTTTTAGATTTTTTTTTTGGCCCTAGTGGGCTTTATTGAAAGTGGGGAGGAGAGGGAACAGGATGGAGAAAGGGTGAATGAGAAAGGTTCACAGGGTGGGAGTCAAATCTGGGCCAGCTGCCATAGGACTTGATATATGGGATACCTGCTCATTGAATGGAACTGTCAGACGTCCCATTAATATAATAATTTTGGTATAGCTCATTTAAGCTCAGGAACGGAGCACCGCAGGGATCTCTCCTTGGTCCGTTTTTTTTGTACATATTACCTGAACAATATAATGTTGAACTGAAGTGAATTGTTTATTCGCCGTGGATTTATTTCTGCACTGATGCACAGCCTACTAGAGTTTCATGCTCCTTCTTTTTTTCCCCGTGTGCAGGTGAACATGCCGGAGCTGGCTTTGCTCCGCTTTGTGGTGCTGGACGATGACTACATCGGAGACGATTTCATCGGCCAGTACAGCGTAGCCTTCGAGTGCCTTCTGCCCGGATACCGTAACGTGCCCCTGCTGGGCCTGGCGGGAGACCCTTTGCCCCACACGAGCCTGTTTGTTCACGTGGCCGTCACTAACCGGCGAGGAGGTGGGAAGGCCCAGCGGCGGGGGCTGTCGGTGAGAAGGGTGGGGCGGCGAGGGAGGGAGTACGTCACGCTGAGGCACACCTGGCATCAAGACGGTGGATGAGGCTTTCAAACCAGCGAGCGGTCCCCTCAAAGAGGCAACAGACCTGCGGGAGGATGCTCAGGTGAGACTTAACCTTGCAGCTGTCGCCTCATTACCGACTCTGTCTGAGACCAGTCCAGAAAGAAATAATGCTGTGACTTTGCATCATCTGGGTCTTTACATCTTGTTTCCATTTCCTTCTGTGCACTCATGACATACATCTGTAGTAAAAAAAAAACAAATCACTTGTGACTTTGCAAGCTGATCCAGTGCTTTCCAGGGTTAGGGTTAGAGGTGTGAAGTTACACTTCCCATGTTTAATAAATGCAGATATGCAGGAGAAAAATGTCCACTTTAAAAAAAACTGAGGACGGTTAGGGGGTTCTTCTGGATACAAGGCATAATTTGGACCAGCATAAGTCATGATCTCCTTCATAACGCAGCTGTGATGGAAAGAAGTCTTCAAGCCAACTTGGCGGCAAGTTAGAGAGCAGGTGAATAATAATAAAAACAAATGAAATAAAAAGAAGAAGAGAAATTAACAATTATCCTCAAGCAGCCACCTACAAAACAAAGATCTGTCCTATAATATGAGCGGTTTGACAATCAGCCGTCACACTGGTGTTTTGACCAAAACCTACCTGATATAAATGTCTGACAATGTCAGAAATCCCTACAACTCCATCTACATTCATTGCGTATTAATGAATGCAGTCTCTTCTCCCTGACAGTGATCGGCACCACATTCCTTAGCCGCTTGTTTTTAAAGCATTCTGACATGCAGAAATGCCACGACGGGGTGCTTTATTTTTACGTGTTGTTTGTTTACTGTCATGGATTACATTGATTACGCAGTTGTACATCTGCCCGCATGACTCATAGCCTGTGATTGAAGAGGGCTCATCAACATACAGTCCTCACATACCAGTCTGGACATCGAACCCACAACTGAGCAGGTGTAAATCGTACCATGTGAGATGTTATGATCTTGTAGGACTGCAGGAATCGTGCAGTGTGTGGGAGCCCTAAAGCCTGGCAGCTGAGTTTTGGACAGCTTAAAGCCTTGGCATAGATCTTTTGCATAAACAGGGAAAGATGTTACAGTAATGCAGATGCTATGAGATAAAAAGGTGCTAGAATATGTCTGAAATATAAAATTGAGCCTGATTTTAAAGAGGTGTCTGAGGTGATAGAAACGTGATTGGACCAGCTTTGTTGTGTGAGCCTCTAGTTACCAGGCCTACTAACTTCAACAGGAGAGGAGACGTAGCTTCGTAATCTGCTGAGGACCAGTTGCTTACGTCTTCTTCGATTGGAGCTGTAAAACGTTATTGCTCATCCTTTTATATTGTGGAGGCAACTACTCATCAAACTCATGAGTAGTTGTAGATCTGAGCGTCATCGGCATAAAAGTGATGTCTGCGAATCATATGAGCGAGAGGAAGCACGAGAAAATAAAACGGGTCCTGAAACTGAAGCCTTCGCCACACTCTGCATGACATCACACATGGATCATCTAAAACTGCTGGCAGAAACAAACGACTTCCTCCATGACAGGTGAGATGAGGACCACCTAAGAGCTGTGTCTGATATCTCCTCGTATCTGGGTCTGTTTAAAATAATGCCTCGATCTATTGTGAGTTAAAAGGCGAGTTCTGCCACAGAGTTGGCAGAGATCAGACTCTACTTGAAACCTGTCTGTAAGGTAAGAGAGGAGGAGGAGGAGGCAATGACAAAAGAAGAGTGAGTGGGAAGAGTGGAGGAGGACAATGAAGCTTCTATAAATACAAGCAAAAGTGGAAGCTAGTCTCACGATACCCACCAGCTTTTCACTGAATGCTAATATGTTTGGGTGGGCAATGTGACAAGGACTGCATTGTCCAACGTGTGGGCATTAAACAACATCAGAGCTATATTGTAGTTTAATAATATATTATAGGTTAATTACATGCAACAGAGGCATAAATACTTGGATATGTTTCCTCTTTGTGCATCACAGCGCTCCTGTGAATAAAACCAGATCTATGAGCAAATATTTTAGTGTGGAGGACCATTGAGACCAGCACGGACCCTGACCTTAACCCAGTCCAGCACTTATCCCAGGCACCAAAAATCATTTGGCCCTGTAATGACCCAAATCTGGCAGGACAGAAGAACTAACTCACCTCTGGTCCAGTTCCAAGACCAGGCTGAAGTCCCGGTGCTGAAACTGACTGGGGTCTTTCATGTTCTCAGAGCAGGAGCAACAGACTAATTATGGTCCGTTCCATTTTAATGTTCTAGTAAACAAAGATAGTGTCCTGACACGTACAGGAGCAGTCCAAACATGGGCCGTGGGTGGACGGCTTTTCAGATTTGACTTCGTGGTCCAGATTTATGGGTTAGAAAAGTAAAGCCAAATCTCAGATTTTGACAAATTCACCTGCAAATTGAAGTAAGCCTAGTTCAGGTTTCTCCACAGCAGGAAGCAGAAAACCTTAAGCCTGTCAGATTTCCTCGAACAGGAAGCCGCTGCACAGAAACACCATTTGCTCTTCCACAACCAGCTCTTAATATCACTGCGTCAGTCTCTATTCTCTCCTCTCTGTCTCTCTGCCACGAGTCCAGCTGTGTGCTCATCTGCCATGGTCAGTTATTATCCATCACGCCTCTCCTGCTGTGCGTCCATCTCTCTCTCTCTCTCTCTCTCTCTCTCTCTCTCTCTCTCTCTCTCACACACACACACTCACACACAGACACACACTGACTTCCATGCAGGCGGGGCGTGAAAATCCTTCGTCCTGTTGGGCTCTGTCAGGTGGCAAAAAGCGTTCAGGAAGACAGCAAAGGCTTTCTCTTTGAGCACCTGTATGTGCAAAAAATAAACCCCTTGTTACTGACCCAGAATGTCAGATCTGCATATGATTTTTTTTTTTTTGTGTGTGTGTGTGTCTGACAGATCTGCTCACCAACTCACTTTTACGGCCTGACACACCTGCAGCATAAAAAAAAAAAAAACACTCCGATGGCTGTGGTTCTTTTCTGTTTCAGATTTATGCCATATTGTCTCCGCTTTTCCCAAATGCGCTTAAGTTAAGGTCTGATTTTCACTGGATTAAGTGACTGCCATACTGATTTAAGGGGAGAGGGCGCGGATGACTGTGTGAGTGTTGGGAGGGAATGTTGAGCTTTTTTGAACTTTCCCAGCGTACAGTAGTTTTACAGCAGGATACGCACATCTGGTCTCACACGACTCCCCCGTCTCCTCTTGTCTCTCCTCTCCAGAGCTCCACGGCCAGTTTCAAAGAGCAGTGTGGGCTCCCCACAGTGGCCAAACTGAAGCAGTGCATCCAGAGCCTGGGCACGAGGCTCCAGAGCACTGATGGGGCCATGGGGGCCACCATGGTGCTGAAGGAGGGGTACCCCTGTCTGGAGCCTCTGGTCAGCCTGTCGGAGGCGACTCGGAAACTGCTCACTGCCTACGACACGGTCAGTGCAACAAAGAGAGTTTTCCCATTCATGCAGGAGAAGTAACTGTTGTTCATCTCTACAGTTCACAGAATATCTGCCCCCCCTCTTATCTAAAGAGGCTTCTCTAGGGAGAAGCACTGCAGACATGTTATTGTGATTCACATGGACCCACTTTTTTTTCTTCACTAATTAAAATGACATTAACCTTTTGGTTAATTGTAATCGTTTCTTCCCAACTGTTTCTAAACCTCACCAGTTGCATTTTTACTCAGGATGCCACCAGATAGAGTCAAATTAGATAGATTCAAATCAAATACACTGCCTGGCCAAAAAAAAAGTTGCCACCAAAAAAAAAAGGCCGGTCCACTCTAATATTTCGTTGGACCGCAATTAGCTTTGATAACGGCACGCATTTACTGTGTCATTGTTTCGATAAGCTTCTGCAATGTCCCCAGATTTATTTCCATCCAGTGTTGCATTTTTTCTCCCAGATCATCATTGATGATGGTAGAGGCTGACTGCTGCACAAAGCCTTCTCCAGCACATCCCAAAGATTCTCAATGGGGTTCAGGTCTGGACTCTGTGGTGGCAGTTACAGGTGTGAAAATGATGTCTCATGCTCCCTGAACCAGTCTTTCACAATTTGAGCCCAATGAATCCTGGTATTGACATCTTGGAATATGGTTGTGCCATCAGGGGAAAATAAATCCATTGATGGAATAACCTGGTCATTCAGTATATTCAGGTAGTCAGCTGACCTCATTCTTTGAGCTCATACTGTTGCTGAACCTGGACCTGACCAACTGCAGCAACCCCAGATCAGAACACTGCCCCCACAGGCTGGTACAGTAGGCGCTAGGCATGATGGGAGCATCACTTCATCTGCCTCTCTTCTTACCCTGATGGGCCCATCACTCTGGAACAGGGTCAATCTGGACTCATCAGACCACATGACCTTCTTCCATTGATCCAGAGTCCAATCTTTATGCTCCCTAGCAAATTGAAGCCTTTTTTTCCAGTTAGCCTCACTGATTAGTGGTTTTCTTCAGGCTACACAGCTGTTCAGTCCCAATCTCTTGAGTTCCCTTAGCATTGTGCGTGTGGAAATGTTCTTACTTTTACTATTAAACAGCCCTGAGTTCTACTGTTGTTTTTCTTCTTGATCTCACTAAAGGTTTAAGTGATCTCCGATCACGATCATTGAGGGTGTTTTTCCAGCCACATTTCCTCCTGGATGACGATGGGTCCCCACTATCCTTCCAGTTTTTAGTAATCAGTTCTTAACCCAATTTTTGTAGTTTCTGTAATCTCCTTAGATGTTTTCTCTGCTTGATGCCAATGATTTGACTCTTCTCAAACAGACTAACATCTTTTCCACGACCACGGGATGTTGGGGTTAAATAACTTGTTGCCAGCTTAAAGATAATCGCCCATACAGTAATTATCCAATAGGAGGCTCGTACCTGTTCGCTTAGTTAAATCTAGGTAGGGACTTTTTTATTGGCCAGGCAGTGTATTTACACTAAGATTATGATGCCTGGTGATGATGTCATGGCTTTGGAAGCTTCTGATGGTTAATTGACAGCAATTGAGTTAATTGTAGGTACATCTATGGATGTATTTGAAGTCACACCTCAAACACACTACTTCCTTGTATGACATCATGGGAAAATCAAAAGATATCAGCCAAGATATCAGGAAGAGAATTATAAACCTCCACCAGTCTGTTTCATCTGTGGATACAATTTCCAGATGTGTGAAGGTGCCACGTTCATCTGTTCAAACAATTATACACCAGTATAGAACCACCATGGGAATCGTCCAGCCATCATAGCACTCAGGAAGGAGATGGTTCTGTGTCCCAGAGATGAACATGCTTTGGTATGAAATGTGTGTATCAACCCCAGAACTAAAGCTAAGCTGGTCAGATAGTGTCATTATCCACAGAGAAACCAGTCCTGAACCAACATGGACTGGAGGACCACTTAGTCTGGAAGAAGACATTACTGCAAAAGCAACATGAAGAAGTCAGATTACAGATTGTAAATAAACACAGGGACAAAGATCTTTATTTCTGGAGACATGTCCTGGTCTGATGAAACTAAAACTGAACTGTTTGTCCAGAATGACCATCGTTACATTTGGATTAAAAAGGGAGAATCTTGGGAGCCTGACAACACCATCTCAACTGTGAAGTACGGAGGTGGCAGCATCATGCTGTGGGGGTGTTTTGCTGCAGGAGGCACTGATGAACTTCACAAATAGATGGACATCATGAGGGAAAGAACATTATGTAGAAAGCTCAAATCAATGTAAAGCAGTGACACATTTCCTGTTTGCAACAGACTGTTTAACTTACTGAAACGTGGGTTTGTTTCGAAGCTGCTGGCGTTTTCCAGGTCATTTCAGGCTAAGCGAGTTTAAAAAAAAACAAAAACAGATTTAGCAGATCTCCGTTTAACATGGGGACATTTTCAAACATTTCTAGGTGCAGATTTGCCATTTCTGTTTATGTGAAAGCAGAAACACGTGTGCTTCTTTCCCAGAGATGGAGAACCATCCTGGAGATTTAAATAAGGTGCAGTGATGAGCACGTGTGACCCTGTGATTGTTCCAAAGCGCATTATACAGACGTTTTTAAGTGGGGATGAAGATCAATGCACATAAAACACATCGCTCTAGTTTAAAACGGATTGAAATGAGCTTTGCACAGTTTTCTTCATCTCCACTAATGGAAAACACAATCTAAAATGAAAAGAAAAAGCCTTTCAGTAGATTATCAATGTGCACATTTAAAATCCATCTTTCATCTTTGGATGTCTGTTGGAAGGCAGAACAACTGTGGTTAGCCTCACCTCAACTCACCTCAACTGCGGAGGAACTTTAATACGAGAACCAGTGAATTCTACGTGCAGCGCTTGGTCTTTCTTTTAGTTTATGACCAATATGAATCTAACAATGAAAGCATCTCACGAGACAGCTTTATGGCTGGATGTTATTAATCATTTATTAAACAGGAGAAAGAATTAATGGAGTCAGCAGATTTGTGAGATTGTGGGATAAAGGTATAGCTGAGGTGGAAATGATATATAAGTAGCTGCTGTGATAATCCCATTTAAAGAACACATGAAGGTGGATGTTGAAGTATGTGGGCAGCTGCCTTCTAACCTGAATTTATTTCAGGGACAATAAAAAAAATCCATCTATGTTTAATAATTTTAGAAACTTGAAAATTTGAATGAATATATGTTCGAGGCCACTCCCCCTCCCTCTCTGCTGTGCTTCAGCCCCCTCCCTGCATGGGGTTTATACACACCTCGAGGAGCCAGAGGAAGCTGGTCTGTTCACAGATGTATGTATTTATTTAGTGTCAGTTTTTACTGTGGTAGAAGGACATGGTAGAAGTTTCAACAAGCATGAGAGAAAGTTTTCTACTCAACTTCTACATTATCATTGAGATCACAGTGGTCTGGTCTGCATTACAGTTAAAGGAGGTGACCCCTAAAAGGGAAAAGCAGCAGAAGTGGGGGCTCACATTCGCTCTTCTCCAGGAACATCATGTCCCTTAGATATGATGCCGTAGCCTCCTCACACAGCTGCCATGCCCCTGCTAAGCATCCTAAACCCAACTGGGGACGGATCGTTTTCTAATCACGTCGACCCGTGTGCTCCCCTCCTCCACATGACCTGACAGTTTTCTGGATAAACCGGTGCACCACTCCTCCATGCAATCATGGATACATCCTCCAAGAAGTCCCTCAGACGTGCAGCCGTCCAGATGGAATTATACAAATGTGCCAGTTTGTTGCAAACGCCTACTTTTTTTGAGTTAAAAAAAAGTCTGGAGAGGCTGCAGAAACAGAAACGAACCTGCCAAAATTAAAGAGGCACTGGACATCCATCATTATAATTCCTGGAAAGACTCAATGTGACAGGAAAAAATGCTGCAAAATAAGAATGTCAATGCAAACGCACTCATTTAGAAACATTGCTGAGGTTTTCCTGCAAAATGTAATTAAAACTACCACTACTACTACTGCCAATGCAAATTAGCCTTCTGGCTATAATTCGGTATATTTACATTTTGAATGTTCATTAATATTCAATGTCCCTCTACACTAAATAAATAAATTATGGAAACGACTTCCATTGACTCCAAAGAATGTCTCAAAATATTTGAAGTCTGTATTCACCTGGTGGTGGGTTTATTTTCAAAAACCCACCGGCGCACAGATAAGAAGGAGTCGGTTTAGATGAAGATAACCTTTGATGCCGTCTGAGGTGTTTCAGAGTTTGCGCTGCTAAACTTTCTGGCTCCTGAATATTTTCCTGCCTCTCAGTTGCTTCGTTTAAAATGAGTCCTTTGAACTGAGCCACTCTGCTGGAACTTTCTGCTTCTGTTACTGGCTTTGTATTTTTATTGATTTATTTATTCTGAATGTCGCTTTGGTGTAATGAATGTGCACACAGATGCCCACATGCACTGACCCCAGGACGACACTGTATGGTGACACGCATGTCACAGTCACCCACACACACACACACACGCATGTGTGTGCAGCATGACTGCCAGCTGCGTTTCCTCCTACTCATTCTCCTCTCACAGCAGATGAGTCTCACCCACCTGTTGTCAGTGATTTACACCCACACACACACCTGAGAACACACAGCGCTCATCTCTTCAGCCGGGAAATGTTTCCTCGGTTCACGGTGACTCTGAGCGTGATGAATGTGAGGCCGGTGGGTCAGTGTCAGGAAACCACAGTGGGTCTGATCCACGCTCGCACATCACACTCCCCAGCCTGCCCGAGCACACACAAGCAACTTTTTATATCACACGCTTCCTCTTCCATCCTGTCAGTGTGAGTGCAGCAAGTAGAAATATCAGTGAATGTAGAAATCTAAGCTGAACTGAGGTTCTCTCTGTCTGTTCAGATGATCGCTGCCCAGAAACAGCTGATCGAGAACGCAGATGGTGTTCAGGAGAGGATCGACCAGGTGCACAGAGAAGGTAAGGTGTGCAGAGATGGATGACTGAACGGCACATGGTTGAGTGAATGGGAACAGGTTTGATCACGGATTAAACTACTGTAATTATAAAAATCTGCATAAATCGCCAAGAACCTAATGAGGACAAATTAGAGACACTCTTGTCTGTCAGTAAATCTGGAGCGCTGCTGTCCAGTTATATTGTATTTTGTAATCGTGTGACACTTGTGCAGCAATGACTGTTATGAGAGATGTTTAAAGAGGCACATCCATGTATTTTTAGAGCCACTCACCATCTTAGATAACTCCTGACCTTTAAATACTGATGTAAATGTCAGGACCGGTGGCTGTTTTCTGTTTGCATGAATATTTCACGTCAGTATGTGACAAAACACCTATCAGGACTCGCTGCTGACGCTCGTCTGGAGATACAAGTTCAGGTGGATCACCCCAACACTTGACAGCTGTATTCCAGCTGAGTGCGAGCAGCCGATCTCCCACAGTGATTCATCTGAGCAGATGTGCGGCTGCTGTTTGTTTGGCAGGAATGGAGTTCCACGAGGATCTGTCTCGGCTCGGCGAGAAGGACGGCCTAAAGGGACGCAAGCTGAACAAAGCTGTAGAGAGTTTCACCTGGAACATCACTGTGCTCAAGGTACTGCGACACTAAAAACCAATTTTATAGACAAATGATACTATTTATAGTCGTGGTGGAGGGTGGGAGGCAGAAATGTTTTCTTCAGGGATGCACGATAACTGTTTTTTTAAACCGATACTGATAACCGAGAACTTTCAGCTCCTAAAGGCCGATACCGATAACACAAACATATACCTAAGATCATTACATCAATACTATAAACAAAACCAAAAACAGTTTTGACTCTTTAAATGAACAGATTTTTTTTTTTTACAATAAAAAACTATTGGCAAGCCTCTCAAACATTTTCATAAAGCTATCAAACAAACCTATTTGATATCTCACATTAACTTAAATAAGCTGCATTACTTACTGATATAAAAACAAATAAAGGCTCCTTGAACTGATCAGTATTAAAAACTGAAAAAATGCATTCCTCAATTACAATAAAAAATAATGCACAGGTCATAATGTACTGACACAAGTTAGACTTGTCTGTGTGAATTAACTGAAAAAGTGCACTCCATAGTAACAAAGTAATTACGTTTAAAGGATTTTGACTTGTGGTTCCATTCAGATGAATGCCTTTAATTAAATGAAATGAGGTTTAGTAGTTTTGGGGGTTTTTTTTAATCTCATGGAAGCTTTAGATGAGAGAGATGATGGAGAGGAGAGGGGGGGCTGGGAGCGGAGGGGTTGACTTGCTGCTGGGTTGCTCATGTTAGCTCATGTTAGCTCATGTTAGCTCACGTTAGCTCGTTAGTGCGATTTCAAAACTCCATGGAAGCGATGGTTATGTTTTAGGTGGCTGGTCGGGTTTGACGTATTAAAGCTTGCGCTATTTTTCCCTCCTTCGCTTGGAGCATTTGTCACAAATAACCAGCGAACTATCTTCCTCTGAAACGTTAACATTAACGTTAATTTCCTGTTATCTGCCCGATAGTTATCGTACATCCCTAGTTTTCTTTTCTTCTTTTTTTTGGGGGGGGGGGGGGGGGGGGGGGGGGGGGGTCAGCTGTCACCCAGTCGTTAAGGTAATGCTCGCTCGCAGTTTTGTCCTGTTCTTCATTTCCAACCTGGATATTGATTCAATCTCATGTCTCTGCTTGGCATTACTGGTGGTAAGTTGGATTTATTTCCTGTGAGAGTTGGACTTCGCTTTCTGTTCATTACTTTAATGGACAAAATTTCCAGGTGCAGTGAAGGAGCGGAGGACTTCCGGTTCGGTGGTGTCGGGATTCTCACCACCTTTTGCGGAGGACGTGCTCCTGTGGCACCATCGGTTGGGGGCCTTCAGCTCTCACTGGAGCGGTTCCCAGCCGCATGTGAAGCGGTGGGGGTGAGAATCAGCACCTCCAAATTCAAACCGTGGTTCTCAGTCAGGGTGGAGTGTCCTCTCCAGGTTGGGGGTGAGGCTCTGCCTCAAGTGGAGGAGTTTAAATACCTCGTGAGTGAGGGAAGGACGGAGCAGGAGATGGACGGGCGGACTGGTGCAGCTTCTATAGTAGCGTGAGCTGTATACCGGTCTGCTGAGGTGAAGAGAGAGTTGAGCCAGAAGCCAAGGTTCTCTGTTTACCGGTCGATCTTTGTTCCTGCCCTCATCCATGGTCACGGACTGTGAGCAGTGACCGAGAGAATGAGGCAGACCCAGGACACGCTGGAGAGACTACATCTCTCAGCTGGCGTTGAGGTAGCTGAAGGGAGGGAGGGAGGGAGCTCTCTGCTCAAGCTGCCCCCACAACCAAAGTCCAGTCCTTGGCAGTAATGTTTCATTTGTAAAAGCAATATTTACTTTTACATTCATGTACATCACAGATCCCATTACGATGCCCTGAAAGATGCACCTTGAACAACCATACAGCTTATTTGGGTCTATGTTGTATGGACCTCATTTCACGAAGCAATTAAAGAAAATGCATCTTTGGCGATAAATTAACATTGATCAGCATCTTTCAAACTCCACACAGATAAATGAAATGATTTAGGTGTTCTGTTGTGCACCTGTTTAACGTCCCTCCCTCTTTGTTGCTCTCCTTCTTGCAGTCTGCAGACAGATCGCTTTGCTTTTCAGATATCTGAGCACCGCGGGCCGAAGCGTCCACTTCTGTTACATCTAGGAGATCTCTGTCATTAGAACTCAACAACAAACAGGATGAAATGTGTTTCTCTTTTTAATACCACATTCATCAGCGGTCTGAGCAGTTCCTCCTCTCTTGTAATTCTTCATCAGTGCAAAAAAAAAAAGTGCTCATAATTCTGAGCTTTGATTGAGGTGTTTCTTTGTGCAGTTGAAATTGCAGATGTCTCTCTCTCTCTCTCTTTTTTCTTATTTTTTATTTTTGGAGTTATAATCAGACTGGGTTATAATTGAGCTGCAGCTCTTGTAACTGCTGTCCTTCCGGCACACTAACTGGTCATCACAGTAAAAGACTGCAGCAGCTGAAGAGCCTGATCCATCAGAAGCTGGCTGGAAATTAAAACAACGGCTGATTTACTGCCTCCTAGTGGCCATTAAGATAATGACTCCTGCCTTGGATTAATTATGGCAAGGTTTGTGGAACTGTTCAGGCTTTTCCTGTTGTGGTAAATTAACACCTTTTGTCTGGAGGTCACTGTATTGATTTTATTATTTTTCGTGCTAAATAGGTGGGCTGACAGTTAATTTTGAAATGTGATTGTATTGAGAAAGGAGCCCCAGTGATTGGGTCACTTCAAGGAGGCCGCTCTAAAACATCTCCTGCTAACACATGTGTCACCTACTTATAATCTATAACTGACAAACTGTAAACTGATTACAAACATGACTCAGATCCTTGTGTCTTCACGTGTGCTCCAGGGCCAGAGCGACTTGCTACGTGGAGCCAAGATGGACTCCCTTGACGCCCTGCGGCAGCTGGCTCTGGCCTGCGAGGCCTGCGGACTCACCTCCTCCTCCTCCTCCAACTCCTCCTCCTCCAGCTTCTCCACGGCCGAGCTGCACTACTCGTCCCACCCCACGTCCGGACGGCGGAGCAGCACGCACGGCAACGGGCGCATCTGAGGCGCCTGGCACCTGCTGCGTCCCCGCAGGACGCTGCCAAGGATGGAAAAACTGGAGTGGGCACAGTAATTACAAAAGAGATTAAAAGAGACAAGTGGAAAAGTGTGAAAAGTGCGAGTGCAGACGTGGTTTTCCTTTCCAGCGGAGTGTATGAGGCCTTATGTCCAGTTCATGTGTTATCAGTGGTGTCCAGCCTGCAGAGCGGCTCCTCGTGACTGATCCTGCCGACTGACTAGACTACACCGGTTTTCCTCATTTGAGAAGAAACCAAACACGTACTTGACATTCTCTGGCGTAGTTTGGATCTGAAGAGGTCTGGACCATTGGGACCTCTTCATAGAGCTGCCTCAGAGCTTCATCTTCTCCTGGGAGGAGATTCATCCAGACTTGTCGTGTTTCGTGGTACTCCCGTGTTTGTTTTTAAGTGTTACCTACAGTTAATGCTTCATGTGAAAATCAAAGGATGAAGAAGGCTGCAGTGACATCAGCACCAACCTTCTCTTTTACATGAACAGCTGAAGTCTCCGTCATGTCTAGACTGAACCTAAAGACATCTGTCAAACATCTCCAGAGCTTTCAAACAAAATGAGCTGAATGATGAAAGCAATGATAAACGGATTCATGCACCTTCTTGCAATCGGAGGTCGTCCGTCTGAAACACGAGGAATGAGACGCATGTCTCCTGTAGTCTTCGTTTGGGTCGGGTTACCTGCTCACCTGTGTTTCCATAAAGCAGGTACAGATTCCTGAGGTTAGCTGTGTTTGTGCAGAATAAAAACAGGGACAGTGTGAAACAGAAAAAAAAAATTGAACCTCATGCATGAAAACAAGTGCAAACCTGGATGTTTGCGACCCGTTCTCAGATGGCTTTCCTCTGGGCCTTTGAGTGTTAAAGGTGTATCTTCTAAACACCGCTACTCACCTGAATTATTTTATAATATCTTTATAACGCTCTGTTGTAACCAAACATGATGCTAAACCACAAACAGGACCAAAACTAACCTGATTAGAAATACCTCTGAAGAGCAAGCGGCATCTCTGGGTCTTCAACCAGAATGTTTTCTTAATCCACACGCAGTCAACAAGGTCCTACTGATCCAGTTAAAACATGCAGCTGGACTGACTTCGGCTTGTTGCAGGTGATGGGAGGTAACCTTTGAATGTCTTGCGTTCAGCTGTTGTGCAGGACTACTGTTCAACCCTCTGGACTGCCCAACACCACCTCCCTCTCGTACCTGGAGACCCCCGGGTTGGCGGCCGACGTGCTGACCTGCAGCCACGGCAGCAAACCGCTAACATTTACACCCAGGGGTCTTTTTTCTGTGTTGAAGTGGAGGTTTATGAAAGCAGACACATTTAAAAAAAAGCACATAAAAGAGGCAGAGGGAGGCTGCACAATGGGCGAAGATGAAGGAGCTCAGGTTGGGTTAACGTCGGATGCATGTGTGCTCCTGTGGGCGCGCCCGTTGAGCATCTGTGGGCGCGCCCGTCGAGCTTCATAACTAGCTGTCAGCAGTGCACACAGTTGCAGTCCTTATATTTTTGTCTCTGCTAATACGGCAGGCCTTGAGATGCGCTCCCGTGCTGATACCTATCATGATTGGTGGTTCTTGTGGAAAAATGCTGCAACTTTCCGGGACGGTAGAAGCTGCTGCTCATCTGCATTATTGATGCGTCTGCTGCGGCGCAGCACGCCATGCTCCACTGGACCTGCCTGCTGACAAAGACGCAGAAGAAATGATGGGATTTACTTTACCGGATGGGGGTCAGCAGGCTTCCTTTGCAGGAGTCAGGTTTCAGTAATTAGATCTTTTCCAGTAAAGTTGGAGCTTGTTCTCGAAGTCATTCATCGCGTCGCTGCTGTAGATGAAGTCAGCGAATGACAACTGAGAAAAACAGCAGCTTGGAGTTTCAGTGGTCAGGCAGATACCTGAACCACGGTAAGGGCATCATCCAGGGGACCATACTGCCCTACCTGAAGGTCAACACATTTGATAATTAAATGGGGACATGTAAAAAGGTGCTGCATCATGTCAAACTACATGAATTTTGGTGTATTTTAGGGTTAAATCACAGCTAACTGAGACAGTTATGTTCAATGAGCACTTTAGTACTTTTACCCCCCTGAGATTTTTGAAATGTTAAGTTTGGAGAACAGTTTGCAGTTGAGCAGCTAACGCTGAGCTCCTTGAACACAACAATGATCTCATGTCAAACATTCTGGCTTTAAAGCAGCGCATCACAAAATGTTAAAAGCAGTACACTTGGTCAAAAGCAGTATTCAGAGCTGCCTTTTCTCTTTTCCTCAGCACTCAGCTCTTCGCTAGAGACGAACAAGGGGGGGCTCAAATCCTATTTTAGTCAACTCCACATGCAGACAGTGCTCCTTGCTGAAATCCAATGAAACATCAATGCTTTCATGAACAAAAACGCAAGGTTTTATTGATTTCTTTAGATATGTGTTTCCATCTTCTGGGCCAGATTTCGCCTCTGTGTGCACTAAGCCGTGGACTTCATATCATCTTCTCTGCACAACATGCCATATTCTGGAAAGTCGAGTATCCTTTTATACTTCCTGGCAGGTGCAGCTTTCACTTGGAGTCAGCATGGTCTAACAGTTCGAGTTGCAGGGACGCCCTTGTGGTTTTTTCTTTCTAACAAAACCACGTGAAAATGCCCGGAGCGATCAGAGCTGAAATTTTATCATCTGGGTTTAAATTGGTAACAAAAGGGCTGGTCTGTGCAACAGCTAGATGAAGCTAAAAGCTTGTCAAGATTGTAGGGAACGATCCTTGGTGTCGCCACCTCTCCAGGCCATCTCTCACGCTCGGTGACGCTTCTGTTCAGAAACAGATGACTTCATGGTTCAGCGTTTGGGGAAAAAAAAGAAAATAAATATCGGCCTCTCACTACAGTGCTTTACTATGACGTTCAGTATGTCGCATTTCGTTTGCAACCGCGCCGCTGCAGCCTGATGTCTGAGCTGTGGTTTGTCTGTGTCTCACTGTGATTCTGTCTTAAAGGAGAATTCTGGTCGTTTTCCTCCTGCCTGCGTTTCCCGTTGACGTCTGTCCCCTCCTTCGTCTCTTTCTAGAAACTCACTAAAGTGTGTGTATGGGGGAAAAAGTCCTACTGTGTGGTTGACTGAAGCAGTTTACCGAAGGGACGACGTCATCAGTTGTAATTCCACATCCAACATTCCTTGCTTGGAGTTTTTCGGCCCCCAACAGCACTGCCTCCTTCCTTCCAAGGTTTTCCAGACCGGACCGAAGCGGAGCGTCGATCCCAGGAACACCGCCGGTTTGTCGTCTTTCCGAACGTCCCGTTGTGTTTTCAGTCTGTTCTTGGTCCAAGGCGGTCAAATGACACTATTTGAAGGTTGGTTGTTCAGCTTGGTATCAGTTCACTGAAGCTCCAGCTGCAGGAGGGTTGAAGGGCAGCTGTGAATGTCATTGTGGACTTTCTTACCAAAGAACAGTCAGCATGATGCAGCTGGAGGGGAAGTGGGAAGTCACAGGACGCTTGGGTTTGCGTCCTCTTGAAGGAAACCTGTTTTTTCTTCACTTTCTTCTTTGATTTTAGGCAGCAAGATTTTCTTGTTAGGTTTTAGTGCTGAATTTTTGGGAAAGTATCAAGGTTGGATTGGGTTCTTTCAGGACGTTCTCCAAGTCTCCGTCACGCCTAGACTCTGCAGACGTCCTCGTCCTGGTGCCCGAGCACCATCCATCCAAGAACCTGGTTAAATGCCTGTTGCTGCATTTCCCTCCAGAAAAAGTCTGGTTTTGATGTGACTTTTCCTCTTTTCCTGAATCTCTATATTGGAAGCAGAAGGAGGAGGTCACTGTGGGGAAACGCAGCAGGCGGAGATGAACCAGAACAATCCCTTTAAGCCTCTAGATTTGTCGAGCTGCTAACCTGCTTCCTGCTGAAGATCAGGCTGCTGCAGTCTTTTTCTAAAGCTTGCTCTCCTCGTGCGCTTCAGTGTACAATGACGCCCATCAGCGCAGAGTAGTGGTTGGTTACATTTACTGGACAGTCGTTTCAACCTGCCATAGTGATGTGGACAAACTCGTGTGAACACTTGGAAATGTGTACCGGTGTTTTAGGTCGTGTGTCGCTGTGGCATCTCCAGTGTCGTCGCTGCTCACCTTTAATCCAGTGTTTAATCCTCAGCTGTTCTCACGGCCCGACGTACGTTCGTGAAAAGCCGAAGGAGAAAAAAAAAAAAAGACGAGCAAAAGAATAAGCATATTTATTTAAGTGTGTTTTAAAATCTATAAATAGATATAATTAATTAAATGGACTTTGCTTTATTTTGAAAAGCTACTGTGTTTTCTATCTGACATTAATCAAATGTAACAAGACTGTGTATTCCAGACTAAATAAAGCTATCTTTTCCTGACCAAATCCTCCCGCTGCCTCTGTGTCATCTCATCTCTCTGGAGGCTGTCTGATCCAGGAAGGACACGTGATGACGAAGACCGTCCTTCCGACGAAGGACAGAAGACGACAAGCTGTCTCAGAGCTTCCACTCCAGAAGCTTTAGAGCACATGTGTCAAACACAAGGCCTGCGGGCCAAATGTGGCCCACCACATCATTTTATGTGGCCCCTTGAGAGCGTGTGCATTATTGGGTTACATATTTACGGAGCCCCATTTGATAAAAAAAAAATAACGCGTGGCCACGGGATAGTTAATACGTTGAGCAGCTGAATTAAGTGCCTCTTGCTAAGCAATACTCCATGCCTAACCGCAAGTGCCTTAACAATGTCATTGTAATGCATTTCTATATTAAAATGAAATTAAGTCAAAAGTGTCCATGTTTGTTGGTTAAAAATACGAATCAAGCAAACAACAATCAATCTCTGCTTGGAAATGGCTACTATAATTATCTCGTGGGCACGCATTAATTATCTCGTGGCCACGTATTAACTATCTCATGGCCACACATCATTATTTTTTTTTAATCAAATGTCACCAGAGAGGCTCCGTACATATTAAACCAATATTATAAGACTTAATATAAGCTTACACTGCTTTAAAGCGCATATCGACAATAAACTATGTCTCCCACAATGCATTTTGTCGTTACCCACAACGATAACGGTATCTTACCATTAACGAGACAACATGATTTTCAGAACTGATGGGCTGAAGAAAAACTTCTACAAACTAACCCCAATATGTCCAAGAAAAGAAAAGAAAAAGTTTCATGAACGACGGGAAAACGAATACAAGTTTGTATCTCAAGCTGAAAAAACAGTATGTCTTGTGTTATGAAGCGGTGTCAGTCGGCATTTTGACAGCAAACACGGAGCTAAGTATGCTAAATTTAGCCCACAAGAAAAACAAAGAATCGCTTCTGCTTCTGAAACCAAGGTAATGGATATTCAGTCCGATACCATGGCAACAGACCCTTTAAACATCACCTGTGTGAGAGCAGCCTTACAACTACAAACCCTGAGTTTAATATAATAATAAGTTAAATATTTGAAACTTGAATACATAATGAATACAGAAACCATTTAACAATATACTGAAGTGTAGTTTCATTTAGTTTGATTTACATTGACAGCATGAATGTAACAAAACGTAATCTGGCCCTTTGAGGGCCACCATGATGCTGATGTGGCCCTTAGTGAAAATGAGTCTGACACGCCTGCTTTAGAGGTTCATCTGCAGTGATCAATGTTGGTCCTGATGGCAAAAAAATACAACATGTGAAGGCCTGCAGGCATTTAACTAAATGTGTTAATGAAGTGTTTTATTTTTTAAGGGGGAAAAAAGATATGACACAAAAGCTTTTTGGAACAGCTGAATATTCTGACTTTGTGTAATAATAATAATAATAATAATAATAATAATAATAATAATCTGGATCAGTTTGGGGGAAGGTATTTGAACACAATCATGAGAAGATATTTAGAATCATAAGTGTAATTTGCATTAAATCCAAATCCTTGAACAGGTCTAAATATTGAAATTAGGGCTGTCTGTCAATTACATTTTTTAATCGCGATTAATCGCAAGATTTTTAATAGTTAACTTGCGATTAATCGCACATAAATAACTTTTTTTTAATGTTGTGTTTATCCATCCATCCATCATCTACACCCATTTTGCCTATACAGGGTCATGGGGATCTGCTTTTTTTTTTCAGCCTTTAGTTTGAAAACTGGAAGTCCACCAATGCTGCTGTATGTTTTGGGGGCTTAATTCATCAGCTTCTTAGTGTATTTTGTCAGAGCTGCTGCTTGACCGCAGTAATTTGCTGACGGTCCCTAAACTCCACAGCAGCAGTGATGTGCTCAGAAGGACATTCAGCGCTGTTCCTTAGAGTTTTAGCCACACTCACTGAGCTTTGAGGGTTGATGACACTTGTGAAATGTCTGGCATATCGGCGCAGTTTTCATGACGCTAATAAAGTTTAAAGAAAAAAAAAACAAGCGAGTGTTGGATGTGAACTAACTTTACCGTGTCCTGCGGTGGTAACTCAATTCACAGCGACAGTAAATACTAATAAACTTTTTCTTCTCAACAGACCCATCTGGTAGCACCTTAAAGCTAAACTTGCCGTTCATAAGACCCTTTTCCCACACGTTGACTGTAAATACACTTATTGGCCGAGGGTCATATTTACAGAAACATGTGCGTTAATCTTGCGTTAAAAAAATAGTAGCATTAAGGAGAATTTGCGGTAAAGCGTTATTAATGCGTCAACTTTGACAGCCCTTATTGAAATGATCGTGCTTGCAGGTGTTAGTAAAGCGTTGCTGCTGGCTGACTGACGGATGGAAACGATTCTGAAACCCCTTCATGGAAGCGATCCAACACCGAACCAAGATGGACAAAAGAAAGACGGGGAAAAAGTAAATGTTGGGACAGAAAGAGCTCAGAGTAATATGGCTTTGAAAAAAAGTACAAGAAAATAAATAGAGAACAAATGAACTGTTAATTCACCCAAAGTGAGCTGGGATGGGCTCCAGCAGATCCCCATGACCCTACAGAGGATTAAGCGGGTATAGATAATGGATGGATGGATGGATGGATGGATGGATGAACTGTTAAACTGGCCAACGGAAATGAGATTTAAACCATCATGAGGAAAATGAGGTTCCAGTGGGCTGAAGAGAAGCAGTATTTTTGGTTGTGTATTTTTGGTGATGACGTGAGTCTGCATTTGGACCAGGAGATGATGCTGGGACTTCAGCTGGGTGCAGGTTTGATGGAACATGAGACGAAGATCTGAAGAACATCTGCAGAGTCAGCGATGATTTGAGACCACCAGTCAGGTCAAGGACCGGGGGAGCTGCCAGTCACTCACTCCACAGATATCAATTACGCTTTTCTCATCAATCCCTCGTTAGTCAAAAGCAGTTTGGTCATTTTTCTCGAAGGCCTCAGTGACATGGTTGTGTCTAATTTTTGGTCAAACAACACCACAGAGATTGAGCTCTCCGTTTCAACCACGCCTGTATTGTAATCATTCACACGAAGACATCAGAACATCTTTTATTTCAAATTTAAATCAACAGTGTTTTACACCAACAGAAGCTGAAGAGCTGTGATGAATAACTGTGACACAATAAAATGGAGGGAAACCATACCTGTCAAGTATCCTTGTTTTGGCTGGAAAAGTCTGTATTTTACTCTTCTCTCCCGCTGACCTCCCTGTATTAGTATTTTCCCATAAATCCCCCGTATTTTAATCGTTATTAAAAAATAGTAATACGGCATCAGGCAGAGTAAAAGAAAAAAAGAAAAACAAACATTCCTAATCTGAGATCTGTCACCTGTTTCACAATAACAGCCACAGCAGCAGCTACTACAGGTGCTGTAGGTGGTAGATGTCACCAGGTTAGTGTGTGACATCCGATGAGTGACAGTGATTTTTTTTGTACACCAAAAATGTAAGAGATATTGGAGCTAAGTTGGGATGGTGAAAATTTCCCTTATTTTCAAATCCAAATTTTGACAGCTATGAGGGGAAACTATTGTGTATGGAAAGATTAATGCTAGTACCATGGAAGACTTTCATAAAACAATAAAAGGGAAATCTTTTTCCTGTATTGTATTATGATACAGAAGCTTTCTGGGGTGCCTGCTTCTATTTCTCATTGTCTTCTCGTATATTTTTTTGGCAGCAGTGGATCACTAGATGGTTTCAGCAGGGATTTAATCTCTAACTGAAGGGTTTTTTTTTTTGTTTCTGCCAACGGCTCTTTGTTTCTCAGTTTAGTCCCTCTTCCTGGGCCGTGCAGAAGTAGGAGGAATTGTTGTCAGCGGCGGGTAACGACTCTAATGATGTTATCCTGTCTCTCCAGGAGGGGGAGCCAAATATCAAAATGTTGTCCGTCAAGATCATCTCACTTGTCATCCAGGTACTGAAGTCTGTGGTTGTTTTTTTTTTTTTTTTTTTTTTTTTTTTTTTTGCCTCGCTTATGTAAAATAAAGGTCTGACTGAAGTCATCACCGTTCTGCAGAATACTGTTAATTTATATTTGCTCATGTTGTATGTCAATATGAAATGCCATCAGTGTTCATTTAACTTAAAAACACAATGAACCTAAGATTCACTTTTTATCTGCCTTTTGATTTGTGCATTTGTGATTTTTAATCATCAGAGTAAACGTTCAAAAGCACAACTTCTTCAGAATCACACATGCACAGAAAATGACTACATGTAAATGTTTTTTTTTTAATGACCAGTTAATAATCTCAGTTATTGAAGCTATGAGGAGTGCTGGCCTGCAGATGGAGACATTTTAAGTGGTTCATAATATAAAACACAGTATACAGGGTTCAAGGTATCAAAAGTAAAGTTGGGACAGCTGCTGAAATAATGCCTTAGACGCGTTTTAAGGAGTAACCTCATTCAGAATGTAGCACCCAAAGAAGTGAATGCGTATTTTCATGTGAGCGGCAGCTCTCCTCAGAGCAGTTTTTCAGGTTACCTTGAAGTCTGGGTAGCTCTGCATGTGGATGTATATGGATGCTGAAGATCCTTGAACCTGGGTTTGAGTCCTGGCCCATTACCCCTCCCTCTGTCTGCTTTCCTGTCATCCGCCTCAGTAAGATCCCCTCCCCAAAAAACATCAACCTAAAAAGGTAGAAGGTGGATTCTTGCCAGGGTTTGTCACAGACAGATTTGTGGGTTGTGGTCCGGCCCGGCTGTAGGACTCCTGGTCATCACTGAGGCTGAAGATGGTTCTTCGTGGTCTGGCGTGTTTGTGGCTCATTGCCCTGCTGCAGAAGGAAGTTGGTGAAATGCCTCTCTGCGTGTGCTGGATGCTGCGCTCATACAGTTCAGATAAACCGAGAGCCTGACAATCTGGGGCATTCGTGTAGCATCTATGAGTGTTGTGATGCTGGTCTCCTGTGAGGGATGATGGACAATGAAGTCAGTGTATCTGCTCCCCAACTCCCTCCCTCAGGAGGTGTCGGGCAGCAGATGGGAGGTGATGGAACTGTGTGGTAGCGTAGGCGGTAACATGACAGGCTGTCAGGCTCTAATGCAGGCGAACATCTGGAGGTTGTTGGCCACATCACTTCGGGGTCCTGTAGCCTGGGGCCAGGAGGCGCCCTGAGGGACCCTCATCGGGGGCTAAAGCTGGGCGCCTGAGACAGGAAGCAGCTACACTGACGGTGCCTGTGAGTCCTCGACCGTAAAGTGAGAGGAAAAAGAAATGTGATGATGAATCCGGACCGGTTCCCTTTCAAACTGGCGTGGTTCTGTGTGCACTACGAGCTATTTTCTGCACATTAATCACAGCAAACAGCTGCGACGAGCTACAAATTGACCATCAGAGTGATCGGAAGGTGCAGGCACAGCGGGACAATACAGAGCCCGTTCAGACTGTTAACGCCATTGAGGCACTATGCTATTAGCGCTTCACGCTCGCTCTGAGCATCCAAGAAGCATGTGCCTCTTCTGTTTTAATGACAGCCCTCACCCAGAGGTAATTTCAGAGTGATTAAGGCAGGAGAAAAAAAATTATGTCTTAAAAGTCTCTAAATTGCATCTTATTTATCCACCTTTTAACTAACTACAAAAGGCAGACAGACAATGGCGCTGCATGTCTCTGCCTCTGCTGGTGAACAATTATAC
The DNA here is from genome assembly GCA_018398805.1 of Hirundichthys speculiger. Classification (NCBI taxonomy): domain Eukaryota; kingdom Metazoa; phylum Chordata; class Actinopteri; order Beloniformes; family Exocoetidae; genus Hirundichthys; species Hirundichthys speculiger. The sequence goes on along the minus strand of JAGFBZ010001279.1, from coordinate 1,381,609 downwards.
TTTAAACGTTATCTGGTCCGTTGTTGGATATTAAATATGGCACCCAGGAGATAACAGGGAGTGAGGCTTTAATGGAAAAGTTAAGTTGAAAGAAATTAGATTTTATGAAGTTCTTTAAATACATTTGATGTTTTTCCTCCCTCAGGTCACATTTAAGCTTTAAAACAAGATGCAAACAAGCCTTTGGTTTGCTTTTAGTGCCTCATTACTGAGGGGAACATGCTCGGATGAAACGTTTTCTTCTTCATTTGACCATAAAGCAGGAAGTCATCTTGAATGAACATCCATGAATCAGAGTTTTCGCTCAAAGTCTTTGAATTTAATTCAGTTCAGACATTCATGCCTGTAAGACAGTAACCGTGGTACTGTGTTGATTTACTACAATCAGTTCCCTCTTTTGATTCAGGAGACCGGGCCGCTCGGGTGGTTTAAGCAGGTGGCGCACATCCAGAGGGTTCAGTCCTCCTGCGGCGGTCACAGGTTTGATTCCCAGCCTGTGTCTCTGGTAGGGATATAACGATATAGAAAATTTGATATCCCGATTATAGTGACTAAATTATCACGGTTTACGATATTATCGCAATATTCTTAATTGCTGTACAAATGTCCAAAAAACACACACATCTTGTGATTTTCTTGTCATATTAAAACATCAGAAGCCAAAATGTTATCAAAATAAAACTTTCACATTAAAAGGGCAAACAACTGGCACAGAAAGAGGTTTTATTTTAAATGAACAAAATAAATAACAGGAACAAAGCTTATTTGTCTGGTGCAAATTTAAATAAATACTATAACAACCATAGTAGGTCAAAATATGCAAACAGTTATCAGGAACAAAAATTATAGTGAATGTTCAAATGAAATAAACTTTTGACTTTAAGCTGAACCTTAAATACGTATAAATGTTCAAATAAAGAAACAGTTGTTTAGGAGCCAAATATGTTGTTCTGAATTGTAGTTCACTCAGTGTGTCTGTGGGTGTTGCTGTGTTGTTACCTGAGGGTCAGGTATAAAGGTAGCTGCCTGTTATTGGTTAGGTGTTGGACCCAGAAGGGTAAAAGGTTTTTGACCGCTGTGGTGCTAACTGCTGGTGTTATGGTTGTCGGATCAGGTAATGGAATAAATTAATATTTTAACTGCATCAGAAGAACATCGTTCCGGTCCTTTTTCGATCAACACGCAACGGTAACGTTTACAAAATGTGAGTTAGCGAAGTGCGTCGACCAGGTTACTCTTGGTCAAACATCTCAGTAGCTTGAAGCATTAGCCTTAGCTCCTTCAAGTTGCTTGTACAAATTACAATAAAATGTAAACAAGTGATCTGCAGACAGGATGACTGTCCTCCACCAGTTGTCTCTCTGCATTCTTAAAAAATAAAAATAAAAATATGCCCAGACCTTGGATTTCGTGCTTTTAGTGGGTTGGTAAATGTCCTGCGTGCTATCACCACTTTACGCTGTGCTAACGTTATGATGCCTATGTTACAAGCTACATATTCATGCGAGACACAGTCGCGAGTTGCTACAGGCTTGAATGAGGCTGATATTACATATCCCGGGATATGTAATATCCGCGATAATGAGATGAAGTTAAACATAAACGGTAATTGTTATTGCGTAAAATTTTACAGCGCTTTACCGTAATACCGGTAACCGCTCCATCGCTAGTCTCTTGTGTGCACCACTGTCTTGTCTCTCTCACTGTAAATAAAGGCAGCTCAAGCCACACAGTCTTCAAAAAAAAAAATGTCAGGAGAACTAAAAGTGGATGTCAAACGTCTGAAACTGCTGCATCTGTCGTTGCACTGCTCTGCAGGAGAAGTGACCAATAACCAAGATGTTTTCTTTCACTGACTGCATGTTTTTGACAGTGATGGGGAGACTTGGAAGGTTGTCTGCGACGCTGAGAAATCATTGATGAAGGTATCTCCAGAAATGTCTTTTCAGAGGTTCTACAAGGACTCTGAGTCACTGTGATGCTCACTAACCATTCCTATGAAGAATCGTCATTGAACACCTGATGGAGGCAGAATAGAAGTGGCAGAATCACTGAAGCCTGCATGACCAGTAGATCACACGCCGAGACTTCTCCTGACTTATTTTTAATGACCTACAAACTGACTGACTTGGACTGAAGGCTTGAAGCTCTCATGATCCCTTTAAAAAAAAAAAAAAAAAAAACCTAGAACATAAAGAACATATTAGGTGTTAAAAGTGAGACATTTTACTATTTAATGGAAAACATTAGCTAATTTTGACGTGGGACAGGGGCGACTAAAGGCTGGCAAAGTGACTGGTGCAAATTAAAAAACAAATGGAGGAGCGTTTGACAACTAATTAGGTTAATTGGCAACATGACTGGGTATGAAATGAGCATTTCAGAGGTGCAGAGCCTATCAGATGTAAAGATGGGCAGAGGTTCACCAGTCTGTGACAAACTGTGTCTAAAAATTTGTGAAACAACGTCAGAGGAAATGTTCCGCCGTGCTCTGCCAGGACTTTAAAGATCCCACCATCTACGGTCCATAACGTCATCAACAGATTCAGAGAACCAGGAGGCAGATGAATCAAAGTTTTTGATTCTGTTTGGAAACGCAGTGTTCTTGTGGACGAAAGCCGAGACGAACCGTCCAGCTTGTTATCAGCAGATGGTTCAAAGCCTCCATCTCTGATGGTGTTGGGTTGCATTAGTGTCTACAGCGAGGACAGCTGGGACACAGGTGAGTCCTGCTGAACTCAAGTCCAGACCTTTCCCCGGTAGAAAACATTACGGAACAACATAAAATGAAGGTCCAGGGCTGTTGAGCAGCTAGAATCCTGCATTAGAATGGACCCAACACTCCAGCAGCTGGTCTCTGGATGCTTTCAAACGGATGCTAAAAGAAGAGGGGATGCTTCACAGTTCAGGAGGAAGATACCAGACCTCATTCTGTTCAACTTTGTTTTTTGGGGGGGTTTTAAGAACCTCACCAACTTTTCTGGAAACAGGACTTGTAAAAACCAACATGTCCGATTCCTGTTGGAAAAAAAAAAAACCTTTTTGTGACACGATCACCTGTGCTAGAAAAAGAGATGCACAAAGATGTGATTTGGTGGATTCAACTCCACGAGCGTCTGCATCAGATTCATGAGTTTCGTACATAATCAATGACATCCTGTTAAAGAGCCTCATCGGTATCAAATCACAGTCTATTGTGAGAGTTGGAGAGGAACCCGTGTGGATAATTACATGGCAGACGGACCTGTTGTACCTCTGAGCTCTCATTCATGACGAGTCCCGCCTCCTACCTGAGCAATCACGCTCCATCTTCACTCATTGTATTATAATCACAGCCATTCACGGCTCGTTCAAATTTGAATTTACACCTCCCCATTGTCCTCTTGAGTTACCCCTCCCTCCCCACTTTCTTCATTTATATTTCTCACTTGATTGTGCAATCAAAGACTCATCAGCCAGTTGCCATTTTTACAGATGACACTCTGCGCTGACTCTTGGATGCCCCCCTCGTCAGCCCACCGTCGGTCGACGTCCCACCGGTCGTGTCATGTCTTTGTTCTGGATAACGGTCCCACCTTGAACAGGACCAGCGTCTGTCACTCACCTTACACAGAGATGCATACGCTTGACAAAGTTTTCATCCTGGAGCCCTTTCTTTTCTCCTGTAACATTCACGCACGCACATGCACCCACGCACACGCCTGCAGCTAATGTTGCTAATGTTAACAGCTTGCGCCGCTTTAATTGGTTCCTAAATGCTGCAAGCAGAGCTCCCACTGTGGGCTTAATGAACAGGTAGCACTCCATGATTACAGCAATCTCATCCCACCACCCCGCTGCTTCAGACTACCGCCACGTGCACACACAAACGGGGCGGCGCACACACCGTCCCTGGCCTCGCGCGCAAATGGACGACGGCAATTTTGAGATGCTCCTCATCACTGCAGGATGCTGGGTAAATTAGAGACGAGAGAGAGAGGGACCCGCCGAGGGAGACAACAAAAGAAAATGAGGGGAGATGAGTGCAAGAAATGATTAGTATTTTTCTTCCTTTCTTTTTTTTTTGTCTTTGATGGGAAGGAGAGATGGACTCGTTTCATGGCGCTAACGGTCGGGTTTTGCTCCTGTTCAGGCCTGAAAGTTTGTGTGCGGAGCGGAAGTTTTGCTGATTGACTGTGTCATTTCTTTTTTCTCTCTTCGTGACATCTTCTCTGTTCGGTACTTTCCTCTTTTCACCGTAACTTCTCATCTTTTTTCTGGGATTATCTCTCCTTCTTCGTCACCTTCTTCCCTTTCTCCTCTCTCTTCTCTATTCCTTTCTTCTTCGTCTGTGGTCTTTTTAACATCGTAACATTTCTTCTACATATCTTTTTTTTATTTTTGACTCTTTTCTTCAGTCCTCCATTTTCTCTTTCTTTCCCTGTTTATTCCTCCCCCTCTTTTCTCCTGCTTTCCTCTATTCTTTCATTTCATTCATTTCATTTACTTTTTCCTCCTATTTTTAGCTCATCTTTCATCTGAATTCCTCTCTGTCTCACCCCCTTTTCCCTTCCCTGTTCTTTCCTATTTGGCTTCATAACTCTCTTTTTTCTAATTTCCCTTTTCCCTTTTCTGGTCCTTTTTTTCCGCCACACTTTTTTCCTTCCCTCTCCTCTCCTGTGTGTCTTCCTCTCTCGTGTGCTTTTCTCTTCCTCCCCTCTCTTGTCTTGTTAGCTCTTCTCCTCTCCATCTGCTCGCTCTTGTCTTTCCTGCGGCAGGCGGTCAGAAGCTGCTCTTCTCAGTCGACTGATGGAGATGTGGGACGACAGTCTCTCTCTCTTTTTTTTTTTTTTTTCAGCAGACCCACTCACAGGAGAGTGAGTAAAAGCAGAGGTCGGTCTTGTTGGAGGCCTGTGTATATGTACGGCTGGGTGGCAAACCTCATGTTGTATACATATTTGTTCAAACATGTGCAAGTTGCTCAGTAATCCCCCCCCCCCCCCCCCCCCCACCACACACACACACGTATATAAACAGGCAACCCTCTGCCCATCTTGGAGACCATGAGGGAGATGTGATGGGTGAGGGTGAGGTTGGGGGGGGGGGGGGGGGTCAGGGAAGGCACCAGCTCTGCCAGACGCCCTCTGTAAATAAGCAGGGAGTCCTGAGAGGGGCGCCGTCGGGCGTCCTGACTCACCCGTCCCGAAGGACGCAATCAGGGCGTCCCCCTTTCCTTGTGTAAGGGGTACGGCAGGGCGAGGGGAGGAGAGGGTCTGGTCTCTTTGTGCCTGGTGCTGACACGGAGGAGTTGTGGGTCTAATTCATTAAACCAGCCTTCTAATATAAACAGCCATTCATTTCTGGACCTGACACCGGCCGTCTGGACAATGTGAAGAGCCCCAATAGAGCTGCCACACGCTTGTGTGTGTGTGTGTGTGTGTGTGTGAGCACGTCTCTCAGGCTGTTTGTGTGCATGAAGTCTCAGAGAGCCGGCTGGTCTCGAGCAGGTACAGTGAGCCTTACCAGAGGCGTCCTCGGGCCCCGACACGGTTCATGAAGCAACTGAAATGCACATTTTACTCTGTAGAAATTACACATGAACGGGAATCCAGTCAAACGATGTGGTCTGTGCGGAGTCGGTAATATAGACAGGCCGTTAACTTGGTACTGTTATCGGAGAGTCTGATGGTTTGATGACTTAAAGCATAAATATCAGAGTTAATTGTGATAGTTCTAAAGTATGTCGTTTTTGAAAGGTCTGCAAAGAACAAGGTCTTTATCAAACACAGTCTATTTTTAAAGTGCATCTAGAGTATTTTTAACATTAGTAAACGTATGTGTTCAGTTCGAATTGAATCTGCTATCGCGTCTTAACTCAGAAGGTTCTAGCTGCTAAAAAACGAAGCACGAGTTCACAGCGTACATTAAAAAAACAAACCATGTTTAAAAAACAAACAAAAATCTGAATAAAAAAGAAGAGAGGCAGTTGGTTAGAACTATTGGCACCTTTTTAATTCTAGGCACAGGATAAGAAACTATTATTGATAATTACAACAACAACAACAACAAAAAAAAACAGTCATATAGTGACTTGAAAAAAATGACAGCAGCTCCAAAAACTACAGTTGGTTTCACAACCTTTAGAAACAGCAACTAAACAGCTACTCAAGAGCACTTCATACTCTTAAAACCACACTGAATCATCCCTGCATGACGTTTGCAGATAAAAAGCTCCCTTTTGTGTGTTCTTAAAATCCATCAACTGGTAAGAAGTGGTCGTGCACTGATTAATGAATGTTATTCATCCGTCAGCTGCAGATATTTGGAATCTGGAGCCAAAGGCACGAGTATGGAGACGTATCTGGCATCAAGACCAAAGGTCAATTCCAATTCCTCCCTTAACTCTCAATCTTGGCCCCCAAAAGTAAGTGTAAGGGCTATCTTGTGACTTAGAAATGGGACACCCCTTGAGTCCAGTTACATCTTCAGTTTGTGGGGGGTGGCCTTACGCCAAAGCTACGTCCAGTCTGTCAAGAAAACGATGACGAAGAAGAAGGAGAAGAAGACGTAGAAGAAGAATAAGATAATATAAATACATATAACGAAGACAATAAGATGGTTTTGTAACATTTATATCTTTTTCAACAACGAAAATACTTACATTTGTAGCTAGCTTTTTTCGGCACCATCCTTTTCGAAGATGTTTTGGCAAAAATAGGCAATGCCTTCTAGGTAGCCCTTACTTCCAAGGATGGTGCCGGAGAATCTCAATACTGAGGGCGATACAGCTCCTCAAATGTGTCCCTCAACTTGACTTTCTAAGAATCGGGACAGAACTTGCACTTCACGGGAGCACACATTTTTGAGATTGAGGGTTGAGATTGAGGGTTAAGGGAGTAATTGGAATTCACCCCAAGTGTGGGTCGAGGATCCGTTTTTTTTTTTTTTAAATACCCTGCTGGGAAAACTGCAATGCTGTTTGTTTGTGCGATGGCTCTGAGTGGTTAAACGACTCCCATAATGCATCTGACTGACACAGAACATGAAAGCTGTCCTAATAAATGTAACGTCGGGCAAATAAAGTCTAAATCAGTGCGCAAATATGGTCCAGACTTCTTGTGCTAAAGCCTGTAATGGATGTTTTTTATTTTTTTTTTATGATTTAAGTATTTTGTTACTGACAGCTTGTACCATTTGTGTTGGTGGATAGTTTCTGCAGGAATGTTAATTAATTCAAAGCTTTTTTTTTTTTTGTTTTCAAAATGCACAAAAATATCAATTTATTCACTGTCTTCCCCAAAATCTACGTGCACATGAACCCTTCTATCCTGTGCAATGTTAAACCCCAGCAGGTTAAATAATATAATAGAAGCTAAACTTAACGTGAAGAAACTATTGACACAATTTTAATTGGCAGCTCTTTTCTAGCAAAGAAAATGTGATCATGAATGACATTACCACAACAGGATTATGGTAACAAGTCTGTGCAAAACTCCTAAATACTCTAAAAGAAGAAGAAAAAGAAAAAGCCGTGGCTCTGCAGACTCAGCAGCTGGAAGGAAGAACAGGACCGATGCAGAAAACAGGACGTAGCAGCGGCATGTTCACTTTTTATTGACTCATAGCGCTGAGAGAAGACAGATCACATTATTTTATTATTCAGCTGCAGCTTCCACCCAAAGGCCTGAGTAATGGTTTTAAAATTTCTCCTGAAAGCCTAAAATAAAGAGAAAGACAAGGACTTTGCAAGTACAAAATATGCACTTGCATTTCATCAGGCCATCTCCACCTGTCTGCTGCACACACTTAGCTCCATGCCTCCTCATGTTCGTTTGCAATAAAGTGATCTCCTTTGCTGATCTGAGAGGAAATAGAAACGTGGCCGAGGCGCTCCGAAAACCCACAGCGCTGAAAAGCAGTAAAACGTTTCTCAAACTGTAATACGGTGGCTGAATGTATTTAGTGGTGCGCTGATGTGTAATTACGGCACTTGAGATGCTTTTTCTTCTGCACTTTGTGAACCTTGAGAATTGAGGTGAAAGGTTAACCATATCTCAGCTTGAAATCACCACTGTAGTCACTGTCTCGCTGCGTAAAAGGAGGGAAGGTCCCACCCTCAGGGAAGCTTCGTCGCATGATCCCGTAGCTTCAGGTGGCGGATGGATCCGTGTGGTTGCTGGTGTTTAGGAACGTGCTGACAGCAGACAGACGAGCTGTGCACGCCCACCGACGCTGATACTGAACGTGGAATGTGGGTTCCATGGGCTGACAAATGCACGCAGACGCACACGCCCATCCGTCCGAGCGTGCAAGCGTTCACCCGCCCACGCATGCAAACACACACAAACACACGCACACATAGGTATCCGTGACCACTAATTGTGTCTGGCCGGTGCCGTCCTCAGTAGCCAGGGTCATGAGAGTGCTGGGTAGCCGCTGTGGTACCCTGTTAAACATAGCTCACCCAGAGGCCTGTTATTACCCTGAGAAACTATCATCTTTTTCTCCTCAAAACCATCCTGCTAAGTCAGTTTAATGAAGCAGCATTCCAGTGGAGGGAAATGATCAACGGCTCCAACAGTCCCACAAAGCATCAGCACTTAATGAGTCCAGGAGGACAACCTCTGGGCAGGAGGAGAGCTTTTAGGAGAGTCCAGAGGTTTATCCAAACACAGCTACTATGACTGGTTCCGGTAGTTTGGCTGTTGTTCAGGTGGGAACTCCAGTTTGACAGCAACCAGCCAGAATACGAAGTGATCATCATATATGCCTGCACTCTTTGAACTTTTCTTTTTATCCATTTTTTACCCGTTTAAGCAGCCCACGTGTAATAAAAAAAAAAAATAGAGAAGGCAACCAGGCCCCGATCGTGCACTTCCCCTTACCTGTTAACACTAGCCTGCTACCCACAAAGGAACTTCTGCTAACTGCTAATGCAATCTTCCACTCACTAAAGCCGCTGCTCATTGTGCCGACTTCCTTACTCACATTGTAGGTGTGGACAATAGGCGTGTCTTTTGCCCGCATGTCAGCGTGTACAAGAGCGCGTCCAAATGGCATCAATGCACGTCCACCTGGTCACATGTGGACGTGCACAAACGGCTCTACCTCTCGAATTAACTTTTGTATAAAAAGCGTAATTTGAAGATCGTCCTAAATGGCTTGCTCGCCAGTTAAACCATAGACGACCAGAGTGTGTTTACTGAGAGCGCACCGACTATCTGGGACTTTCAGGTAGCTGATAGGAATTGTCTGTGTAAAAATATTTATATGTATATATCAGTGCAGAGGAGGAGGAGGAAGGAAGAGGAGGAAGCTCTACAGCAGAGTCCCAGATGAGCTGCACATGAGAGCTGCTCTGATCTGGATGAAAAGACGCTCCATAATGGCTTGCGGGTAGCGGCTTTAGGGAAGGGGAAGATTGCTAATAGTGGGTACCGCAACCTGTTCTTTAAGACAATGGCTACTGACGCACTGATTGGTTTAACAGGTGCAACGCCCTAACCACTACTATGCATAATGTAGCGGGTAGGGCAGGTGGGATGGCGGGTTTAGCAAGGGTGGAAGATTGAGTTCTTTGCGGGGAAACACCCCTTCCGCTACCTGCTATCCCTTAATAGCGGCTTTAGGAGATCTGGCGGAAGATCGAGCACCCGGTGTGAGACTAATGCAAAGTGAAATATTAAACGTCACTGCAACAATCCAGTCAGAGCTGGTCAGACACCAGTTTGATGGGGGGGGGTTGATCAACGAAGTACAGCTGACAGAAACTCTGTAATTATGAATTAAAAGTCATCTGAGGATGCTGAGCCAGATCTTCTGCTGTAACGGAGTTACAGCTGCTAGCAAAGATCTCTGACTGTCCACCTTGCTGAGGTGAACTACACATCTTTATTATAGTAGACTATAGACCCATCAGAAATGATGGTTCCCGTGGATAACGTTTTTTTTTTTTTTTTTTAAATACTAAACAGCATGATTATTTGTGTGGAATTCTCCAGTGTGAAATATACCAGCGTATTTATAATCTGACACAGGTCCTCTAATGTTTTAAAAAAGTCCAGGGACCAGACTTTCAATCAAATCAAATATTAAATCTAACTGTTCTTAAGCAACCGAGATTCTTTCACAAAACGTACTGTGATAAAAAAATAAAGCGACAAAAATGACAGACCAGTAAATATTTGAGGAATGAAAAAAAAGTGAAAATACAGCATTTATGGTTTTAAAAGTGGCACAAGCGTCGTGTTTGAATCAAATAACATCTGCCAGTACTAAAAGGAAAGTTATATTGTTGCACTATAAATTACACGGAAAAATATGTACATTTTAAAAAATGAAAATCAGTTCACAAACTCTTGGATAGTGTAAGGTGGAGCAGAAAGAAAGGTGTGAGATGGTTGTGGTGATAACTGAGGCGCTGACGGTCCAGTGTGATGACACCGTGTCTTTGAACTGAGTTTAACAACCAGTAGTTCAGGTATCCAGGACGCTGAGCTGCTGGCTCACACCAGTATGTCCAGGATGTCTCACCCAGTCTCTTCTGCAGGTGTTCCTGCACTAATGTTGCTCCTGCTGATCTTACATTCCCAAAGATGACTGAGACTTTTAACATGAGGAACTATGGGCTGTATTGTCTCGGTTCTATTCGAGTATCTTGGTTCGGTTCGTTGGTCGGTTCTGGGTCCAAATATTGTGGGTCCATTTGGGTTTGGAACCCTGATTTATGATAATAGCTCTGGCCGGGTCAGTTTCGGGTCTAATGTTCACGGATCCATTTGGGTTCGGGTCCATGAAAGTGGACCCGTGAAGACCTCTAGCCTGAAGACGTCACCGCTGACTCTTCCTCAGTGGATCACTGCTCTCAGGTTTCAGTCGACTTCCAGCATGTGACTGATTGAAGCTGCTCTTTCAACAGATCAACTGAACCCTGAACTTCACACATATTTTTATACAGTTTTTTTTATTATTTATTTATTATCAGGAACTTTTGACAGAGAATATATATTAAAAAAAACTGCAGTGTCTTTCCTGCTCCCACTGCGTGTCATGGCCTCTGTTTCACATTTGTTCAGCTGGAAATAATTTCCTGTTTCACTTTCAGTACAGCATCAGTCGTTTCAAGAGGGCAGAACTGCCAGCTGACTGACAGCGCTGACCCCCCCTCCCCCCACCTTCAAGGACTCCCCTTCAACTGTTGACTTGAATTAGCCTCCTGCTGCCTTTATTAGCAGCAGCAGTGGAATCAGAGAAGGCCGTCTGCACGGATGGCGGAGGAAGGAAGGGGGGCCGACCGCTAAGTGCTTCACTTCTGATCTCTGATGGGGGTCACGGGGTCGCCGCTCAGCCTCACCCTGATGACTTGTGACACTGCACAAGTCGACCAAACACCCCCCTCCTTCCACACGGGTTTTTATTTCACGAGCGCACAATTAACTAAAACAACGTGCGTTACTGTTAATCGCTCCACAGGACAGTTAGAATTTCTCTCCACGCAAGAGGCTGAAAAATATGATCTGGCTCTATTTTTAGCCAGCCGTTTGAAGCAATTAATGGTTCAACATGAGATCTGCGGTTGGTGTTTACGGAAAGTTTCCTCTCTAATCACATCACCAAATTAGCAGTAATTTGAGGCTCTGAGTGCGACTGGTCTCATTTTACTCACTAGTTATGTCTGAATGTACCAGTCTGAGACAGGCTGTAATTAAAAATGAAATGTAATCATGTATAATACACGTTTTAACAGCACCCCTTAGCTTTCTGAAAGTCTGACGCTTCTTGGCAAAACAGAGAAGAAAACAAAGAAGTGGGAGCAATTACCTTTAATTTCCATCCTCGGGAAACATTGCAAAGAATGGAGACAATTGCAAATACATTGACTAAATTCCAGTGAAATCAGAATACTGACTTCTTAAAAGAAAACACGGTATCAATCCAGGGGATTGATACCAGGATGGCAGTGCCAGGCAGAGGCGGCTGGCCCATAGGGGGCGCTGGGGCGCCGCCCCACCAGCTGCGGAGAGGAAAAATATTTATTCTATTTTATTTTTATTCATTTTTTTGATCAGCATCAGATTTATTTAATAGTATGTGTGTGCCTACATGCGATTTTAATCATTTAAACAACATTTCCACCAACTGACACTCATTAAACAGTGAATTTCCACCGACCTACAGTGCGTCATTCTCTCATGGGGCGCTCGGCAAAGCGCCCCTGACCTGCAGCTAAATAGCCAATCCGGTTATGGTTGCTAGGTAAAAATGATTGATAATTGGCCTATCAACGTCACCAAATTTAACACCGATGGGGCACTGGAAATGTAGCCCCAACTGCTACGTAAAATCCGTGAAGGTTTATGAGCTAGAGCTACGTGAAGGGCCAGCGGTGGTTTTATTTCGTAGAGCGACTCCCAGACTCTGTCCTACGTCAGGAGAAAAAAAATACGGCAACGAGGAAGAGAGATGGCGACGAGGAAGAGAGACAGCGACGAGAAAGAGAGATGGCGACGGCGGTGACAACTGGAGTTCAAGAGCAGCTTCCACCTAATTCGGTGAAAACATTATTAATGTTCCCTTTTGTGAGACGGACGACGGAGGAAAATCTTCTCGTTAAGGAGCTGGGACCCGACAAGCCTGAAATTAACATTTACCAGTAAACAAAGGAGAAAGGTAAATCGTACAAACAGAGTTTTTGTCAGAGTTGGTTAAACCCTGAGATGTGGCTGGCAGGTTGTGGAGCAGCTAATGAACTTTTCTGTTTCCCCTGTATCCTCTTCAGAAGTGACAGATGTGATTGGACTTGGACAAAGACTGGACTAACTGACTTAAAGCACCTCTTTGAACGCATCAAGAAACATGAGAGATCCAAAGTTCACACGGAAAACTGCGTAAAGCTAGCTGTGCTCGGAAAGATTAGCATAGCAACGCAGCTAGATGATGGGCACCACATTGCTGAAAGAAGGCACAATGAAGAGGTAGATAAAAACCGTAATATTGTGTCCAAGATAATCAATGGTGTTAAATTTTGTGGTGCTTTTGAATAAGCAATGTGGGGACATAATGTCAGCTAGTCCTGGTACTGATGTCAGTTAGTCCTGGTACTGATGTCAGCTAGTCCTGGTACTGAGGTACACTGATGGACCCAACAATATACAGGAGCGGTTCTATTGATTCATCAAGCTACCCAACAGCTGTGAGGATTCAACAGCTGGTGTCTTATTGGAGAGGCTGCACAGCATCCTTCCGGAGGGACAATTTACCCCTTGATTGTATAGTATTTGATAGCATAAAGCCTAATATAGCTGTAAATTGTTACTTCTTCTGTGAAACTGGAAACTGAAATTAAATTATTATTGTGGACCTGTTGTCATTTTCCGACTGTTCATTTTAATGCTTATGCTAGATTAGGCAGGGAAAAATGTTGGCACACCAGCCCCACCAAGATTTTTTTTCACCAGCCGCCACTGGTGCCAGGTCATGTTCCTGAAAGGAATCCAGCGGTCATGAAGCAGCAGAGGTCTTTATGATTGACTTTAAATGGCTTGCTGCAAACCCAGGAGCAACAGTTGGGTGGTTTACAGTCAGACACAGCTCTTTTTCAGGTTGCAAAGTGCAACGAAATATGAACAAGAGACAGCTACAACATGGACGGATAAGAGGAAGTGATAAACAGTCATGACGCTTGAGATGAAGAGATGATTTGATATTGGTAATATTATGCATCATGGATTATGGATGGACAGGGTGATTAGCTAAGATTAGCAATGGATCCACATTACAGGAGTTTAGGAGAAGCTGTTCCTTCATTCTTGTGGATAAAGCCCCACATAGCCACCTGGTTCCAACTCTGGCATCTTTATCCTGCCCGTCTGTGCTGTGTGAAACGCACAGAGCTGGAACAGTGCAACCTTTCGTTCCACGCTATTCCGTCAATGTTCCACCTTGGGAAGTCGTAACGGAGGTGAAACCAGCAGTGCAGTCTGGAAAAGTGTAACAGGGTGCAAGGATGGCTGCAAACTCCATGCAGAGGATGAAAACAACCGGCTCCTCACAGGGCTGGTGGAAGATGGTCCACTGTCAGAACTAAACTTAAACAATGGCTAAAGGCGCTGGGTAAAAAGACAAACAAACCCATCAGATTTGCCATCACAATGGTCAGAGAGGCAGAGCACAGATGGACTGGGTGTGTTACAAACTTTGTCACTCGCTCAGTTAACCCTGTTGCCTTGCTTAGCAACATGGAGAAGTCGATATCTACAGATATCTGGCATCTCCTTCCTGGAGCAAGAACTCTACAAACGCCAGGAGTGACTGCAAGAATGAGCTCAATGCTGCTGCGTGTGTCCAGGTAGGAAACTCATATTAGCATTTATTTAGGACCAAATGAAGAAAGCGACCGGAAACATGAGGGACCTTTTGCTGCTCGTGAGCTGCAAAAGCGAGCAAAGGGACTGTGTTCAGGTGTTAGCAGCAGAACGCTTTGTGAAAGCACACCGCCGAGGCGACGCTGCACCTTCATTCGCATGGTTTAGAAGTGATGTAATAAGGACGTTGCCATGACGCCTTTTTAGTTGCAAGCCCATGAATGTGCTGAGACTGAGATGCCCCAGTCATATCACAACCATGTCAGACGCTGCAAACCCAGCTGTCGTGCATTTATGGAACAGAAGCTTTGGTTTCTAAGAATATAACAGATGATGGTTTCATTCAAATGCTCAGATAATTTAGTGAGTCCTCCATGACAGATTAGATCCTGGTATGGTCGCATCCTTCCGTAAACAGGATATGTTGACTGCGAACAAAGAAAAAAAGAAAAGTAAAACAGTCTGAAAGGGGTGGTGCCCAGATAAATAATGAGAAACCAGTGGCTGTTCTAATAATCTTTTACATACACGTGCATGACGGTCCAGCAGAGTTGAGTGTTTGGCGCATTTGGGCGTGGCGGGAGGCGGGGCTTACGGTATTTTTAGTAACTCATAAAGACTTAATTTCCATGATGGTATCAGAACACAATAGAAATGTGGCAAGTCAACTGAAACATTACATTTGCCAAAATATATAATAAACTTATTACTTTGGACAAGAAAGTGTCACATATTAAAGGAAAAACAGATGACTATAACAAAAATGAGAACCTCTGAACCACATCCCATCATAAGGAGAAAAACTAACTGCTGTACTGAAATCACCAACCACCTTCTCAGAGGTATAAAGGGACATGTATCTCTGGACTGATGGATGCACGTCATATTTTAAAGCTTTCCTACCTGCTTTCGTCATAGTTTGTGCCTGTTAAATATATTCAGCTTGGGACATCATATCTCAGCTCCAAAGCCCCCAACATGTTGTCAAAGCCTCCGTTCACATCGTCTGTAAACAGATGCACATCCTTGTCTGTACATAGTTCTACATTCTGCATTTCTCTCCAGCCTTCGTGAGTTTGGTGGAGGCACCGACGTCTCCTGATGCTCCCCTGGTTGGCAGGATCAGGGTCAGGGTCAGGGTCAGGGTTAGGGTCAGGGTTGGCAGGATCAGGGTTGGCAGGGTCACGGTCAGGGTCAGGGTTGGCAGGATCAGGGTTGGCAGGGTCACGGTCAGGGTCAGGGTTGGCAGGATCAGGGTTGGCAGGGTCAGGGTCAGGGTCAGGGTTGGCAGGATCAGGGTTGGCAGGGTCACGGTCAGGGTCAGGGTTGGCAGGATCAGGGTCGGGGTCAGGGTTGGCAGGATCAGGGTTGGCAGGGTCAGGGTCAGGGTCAGGATCAGGATCAGGGTCAGGGTTGGCAGGATCAGGGTCAGGGTCAGGGTTGGCAGGGATCAGGTAAGGTCAGGGTTGGCAGGATCAGGGTCAGGGTCAGGGTTGGCAGGGTCAGGGTTCAGGGCAGGATCAGGGTCAGGGTCAGGGTCAGGGTTGGCAGGATCAGGGTCAGGGGTTGGCAGGGTCAGGGTTGGCAGGATCAGGGTCAGGGTTTGGCAGGGTCAGGGTTGGTCAGGATCAGGGTCAGGGTTGGCAGGATCAGGGTCAGGGTCAGGGTTGGTCAGGGTCAGGGTTGGCAGGATCAGGGTCAGGGTCAGGATCAGGGTTGGCAGGATCAGGGTCAGGGTCAGGGTTGGCAGGATCAGGGTCAGGGTCAGGGTTGGCAGGGTCAGGGTCAGGATCAGGATCAGGGTCAGGGTTGGCAGGATCAGGGTCAGGGTCAGGGTCAGGGTTGGCAGGGTCAGGGTTGGCAGGATCAGGGTCAGGGTCAGGGTTGGCAGGGTCAGGGTTGGCAGGGTCAGGGTCAGGTTGGCAGGATCAGGGTCAGGGTCAGGGTTGGCAGGATCAGGGTCAGGGTTGGCAGGATCAGGGTCAGGGTTGGCAGGATCAGGGATCAGGGTCAGGGTTGGCAGGATCAGGGTCAGGGTCAGGGTTGGCAGGATCAGGGTCAGGGTTCAGGGTCAGGGTCAGGGTTGGCAGGATCAGGGTCAGGGTTGGCAGGGTCAGGGTTGGCAGGATGGCAGGATCAGGGTCAGGGTCAGGGTTGGCAGGATCAGGGTCAGGGTCAGGGTTGGCAGGATCAGGTCAGGGTTCAGGTCAGGGTCAGGGTTGGCAGGGATCAGGATCAGGGTCAGGGTTGGCAGGATCAGGGTCAGGGTCAGGGTTGGCAGGATCAGGGTCAGGGTTGGCAGGATCAGGTCAGGGTCAGGGTCAGGGTCAGGGTTGGCAGGATCAGGGTCAGGGGGTCAGGGTTGGCAGGGTCAGGGTCAGGGGGGTTGGCAGGATCAGGGTCGGGGTTGGTTCTGATCTGGTGTTTTTTCTTCCTCCTCCAGGTGGAAACGTGGAATATGCTTTTTCTTTTCTCTCTCTCTCTTATTTTGTAGCATTGCCAAAATATTTTAGTTTCATTTGACACAACTTGTATACAGTGCGGTTCCTGGTCCCGGTACTTATTTTGAAAGCGGATGATAGAACCAGACCAGGCTCAGCTCATTAGTCGTCTGTGTTTGGAAGCTTCATTTGTTTGGGCTTTGGGAAGTGAGATGTGTTTTCTCACATTCGCTCTTAACTTGTTGCTGCTGCAACAGAGCGGAGGATAAAAGCTCACATCCCCCCCCTGACCCCCCCGACCCCCCCCACCACCCCCCCACGCTTCTGCCCAGACTGTCTCCTCTGTGTTTATCTTCTCATCAGAACTCTTTATTGGTAAATAAGGGTGGACCGCCCAGCCTTTCCCTGCTCGCTCTCACAGTCCTTCTATTCCCTCCATCTCCCCATCCCTTCTCCCCCCTCTCTCCTCCTCTGTGTGTGTGTGTGTTGTGTGTGGGGGGGGGGGGGTGATGCTGATATGTGTGAGTGTAACTATAGCGGCCGGTGTTTAGGCTATTAGAGCCGTCTATTTACAATCTGGAGTTTCCTATTGATTATGTCTGCCTTCCCTCTCTGTTTACACTGGGGAAATAAATAACACATGTCGCTGCCTCAACATCTTCCTCTCCCTCTGCCTCTCCTGCCGTCCCTCCCCTCCTTTCTCTCGTTTAGCTGTCACTGTTCTTCAGCTGCTTCTCTCTCTCTCTCTCTCTCTCTGTTTTTTGTGCAGCTTCATGTTGTTGCAGATCTAGGACTCTTGGAGACCGGGCAGGGCGCACGTTCAGGGCGCACCTCCACAGTGCGTCTCCACTGTAAGACGCACATAAGCTCACGGCGCATGCAGGCGGCTGCTCGTGGTGTCAGGCCAGAGCCCGACACGATCAGCGGGCTGAACCGTGAGTGACAGCGCGCGGGGGGGGGGGGGGGGGGGGGGGGGGGGGTGGGGGGGGGGGGGGGGGGGGGGGGGGGGGGGGGGGGGGGGGGGGGTCTACAAGCCTGCAGGAGCGCTCGACCCGCGCTCCCGCGCTCCTTCCTTCCGCTTCCATCGCGCCTCTTCCTCGTGCTTTTGTCGTTTCTCGTTTTCTGCGGTCATACCCCCCCCCCCCCAACCCCCCAGGATCCCCCAGGCCCTTGCCTCCCCTCACGAGCACGCAACGCTCCTGCAAAAGGTCCCTCCGCAGAGAGCGCGGGAGCTCCATGTGAACCGGAGGGAGACTCACCGAGAAACGCAGCTGGAGCTGCAAAAACACAAATCCTCGGTAAAAGTGAACAGTTTCAACAGTTTAGTTCAAATAGATAATTTACTAAAACTGAAAACTGATAAAAGAAAAAAAAAAGCTTTAGGTAAATGTTGTTGTGGCTTTTTACTTGAGTTAAATGTATATTTTACTTCTTCATGACAACAATCCAGATTCAGACACAGAGAACACAAAATATGTGTATTATTATTCAAAGGTTGAAGTAATGTGACCTCCATCTTTACATACATTAACTGACATCTGCTGGTCCGTTACTATAATCCAGTTAGGTGCACTACCGAGTCATCGAGATAACCTGGATGCTTAAACATTTCACTTTTACACTTTCCTGCTCATATTTCTGTTCTTTGGCCTGAGTAGATGTTTTGAAGTCAGTGCACTGTGGAACTGTCACTGCTTCTGCCTTCTTTAAAATAAAACAAAACAAAAAAAAAAAAAAAAAAAGAGGAAGGTTTCTCCACTCATTGGCTACGATTACATGATGTTTTTTTAATTCGGAATTAATTATTCCGAATGAAATAATTCAGAATTAAACTATTTTCCTTCGAGTTTACATGGAAATAGTAATTCCAAATTGAGGTTTACATGGACAACACATTTGATCGGCTTTATCCAATTCCGCTTTAGGTCTGGGGGTTGGGAAGGGTTCTGATTGGATAGGGGGGGGCGGACGTCTTTACGTATTTACGTCTACCGGAAGAAAACAAATTTACTCGATTAGCAATAACATGGAGGTCTACATTATTAGCGTCCTTTTTGGATTTGTTTTGATTTTATTTTCAACATCATGTCAATGATTTTGTTGATGAAAACAAGCCCAGCACGGAATATAAGCGTCATCACGACAGACGGGCAAGAAAACGAGCATGCTCAGAAAGACCGGAATTAATTTAAAGTGGAATGAGTGTATACATGACCGTGGAATTATTCTATTAGGATTTAAAATCAGGATAAACCAGCCACTTACTTCGGAATTAAGTTTAATTCGGAATTGACATTTTCATTCGGAATTATGATTTTTTTTAAATTTTTAATCATTTTAAATCCGATTTCATTTTAATTCTGAATTAAAGAGGAATTAAACTCTTCCTTTGACCCAGAGCAGCTCAGACACCGAAGTGACGGTGATGCTGCATATGTGCGAAGTGTCACACTGAGAGTGAGAGAAACTCTGTGGGAGTGTGGAAACAGCTTTCCACAGCAGAAATCAGTCAGCAGAGCCAAGCTTAAACGTCCACATCATGTAACAGGTTGATAAACACCGTTATCACAGGAGGGGAACTGATTTTAATTACTAAATTAATGTGCCAGATACTCAATATTCAGTACAAGCCTTTGGTGGATTTGTCAAGATTTGGCCTTCGTATAATTAGATTAAAAATGATTCCTAAATGGATTATTACAAATCAGATTTGACTGGAGTCCTTCTGTTGTGAACTGGTGAAATAATGGATTTAACAGCGTTTATAATTATGACATCTTTTTCTCAATTAAATTGAGCAGTAGAGTATCTTTAAAAACTATATGATTTCAGAAGTGTTGATTAATGATTTGTTTATTTTGATGATAAAACTGGTCTGGAGTTAATTCTGCTGTTTATTTTCAATAATAAATCAAATGAATAGTCTCTACAGGCTTTTTTTCTTTGGATTTATTAATGATTATAAATCATGTACCAAGATTTTTAAGTATTTTATTATTTCATTTTGCAGTGAACCTGCATCATTAAAGAAAAATGAAATGATATGACCATCCATGGCTGTCTTTCATCAGGAATAAAATTCAACTTCAACACCAAGAAATACTTTATTTTCAGTACATTTATGCATCTCAGGATTAGGACTTATATTAGAATGGGTATTGATACATAACTATAAAAAATTTCATTGCTTTTTTATGCACTTAATGTTACTTAAAAATAGTTATTTTTTTCCTGCAGAGCCGTTTGCTCTCGTCATGAGTCCTCAGAGGTGGAGCTAATATGAGCTCTAACATCTGTATAATCTCACCTCTGCCCAGCATCTGCACACGACGGCGTATTAGAGCGGTTTCAGGAAATAAACCTGTGCATTGGGGTGCAAAATGCAAAGATTCTGACCATAAATTCAGCATTTTAGTCACAACAGTTCTGTTTGAGCAGAGATACTGTATGTCTATGTCTTTTAATGTATCTTATTTCTAATTCTAAATGTTATACAGAGGTATTAGTGATAATAGCCCCACAGAGGGTGGAACACTGACAAATGTCAATTACAGATATTGCTCATTTTAGTGCTTATGGCAAATCATAAATAAAATAAACACAGTTAAATGAGAAAGAAACGAAGCAGTAGAGAAGCGAAGTTGCACAGACGAGTCATCATCATGTAAATATGCTTAAAAACTGGATTAAAAACTGGCTTTCTTGACTTTGTGTGAGGCTGCAATGATTGGTTGGACCTGCAGAATTCACAGGGACGAGTTGAATATGTGCTGAATGTTTCACGCAAATCTAAACCTGCTAAGATTATAGAGCAGTGGTTCTCAAACTTTTAATACTGTGTACCACCTGAGAAACTGTTCAGCTCTCTGAGTACCACCATGATGACCAATTTTAAAATATAGCCATATATGCCTTCATAATTAGCTTTAAATTCACAGGAGAGATGTTTATTACCTCCACCAAGGAGGTAATGCTTTTGCCAGCGTTTATCTGTCTGTCTGTGTTCAAGATAACTCAAAAAGTTATGGATGGATTTTCAGGAGTTGTCAGAAATGTGAAAAGGAAGAACTGATTTTGTTTTCGGTGTGATCCGGAAGAAATCCTGGATTCTGGATCACTTTAAAATTTTCGATAACATTGTGGTAAATGGGGCCAAAAATTTTGTTTCTCAATATCTCCGTTAATTATTGCCCAAAACTCATGAATTTTCACTCAGGGATTGACAATGGGAACCTCTATCAAATTTCAAAGGCTGATCCGGATCTGATCCAGAAGGCGGATTTTATCGCAATCTCTATAAAAACATTGAGGTTGTTTAATTTTAATATATTGACTTTGGAAACAAATATTGCATGGAATCTTTATAGCATTATTATTTATTTTTCTGTGCATCAAAAAAAAAAGGAAGATATGGTACTGTTTTAGCAGTCCCATATTGTCAGTGTTATATGTACGACTAATATTCATGGTGTAAATCGCTATATGGGGGAATTGCTGTGCTTGTCGGAGGTCTGCACTCTCTGAGTGCTTTTCTAGTTCCTAATAGTGGTTATTTATTACCTGAATTGTTACTTTACTGAATCAGACATTTACAACTCTGTCCAACAATTCTCACATCCTCATACTCTCATATAGAGCAAAATAAACACATTGAAAAGTTGTTACATCTGCACTGCAACTGAATATGCAACAAATATTTTTTTAAAAGACACCATTTTAATGACCTCAAGCTACACATTTTGTCTGAAATGTATTTACAATGCAGTGTATGTTTCAGATTTCTTTTAAAAAGTGAAAATGTGGAAAAAAATGTTGAAAGTCATGACGTTCCCCCGTACCACCAGGGAGCGCTCGCGTACCACTGGTGGTATGGGTACCACAGTTTGGGAACCACTGATATAGTGGGATAAATCTTCCTCTGTGGAAAAAAACAGTGAGATAGTTCAGAGTTTGACTACTTTAAATAAGGTCGTAAGGCTCCAACACAAAGTTCTGAGTCATTAACCGTCATCGTGTTTCTCACCATATCGAAGTAAAATAATGTTATTTGCATGTTTTTTTTTTTTCAAACAAGAAAAAAAAGCTATTTGTTTTGTGGTGGCACCGATGCTCTCAGACTTCAGTAAACCAAAGGAAACCTGAATCAGATCAGTGTTTGCAGTTAAAGCAACGTCCACGGCCACAGTTTGTGCCTCTAGATCGTTCCAAATATTCCTAAAAGTCAGTAAAGTTCTTCGTGCCGGGACTCATTGGGCCTCAAACCATCGTTCACGTGGTTCGTCTTTTAGCTGGAGGTCACGCTTCGAGGACGTGGCTGAGCGTCTGCGGCAGAGTGACTGTTGCACACGACGTACCTAATTGCACCGTACGTTTTAAGACCTTAAACGTCTTTTGCGGCTGCAAAAGGCTGGAGCGTAGCTCTTCCTCACAGAGGCGAGTAAGTGACCAGCAGCGCGTTGGGGGTATTTTCTCCGGGTCGCCTCGACACAACAATCAGGAGGAGGGCGAGATGAAAGCGAGCGAAGTTTACTGGAGGGAGGCTTGAATAACAGGTTGCGGCGGTCGGAGGCTGTAACTGTATCTGGCTGTGTGGATGCTCTCTGCTCTCTGTGCTGCAGGACGGTTCCAGGCTTTGTTGTCCCATACTGACACCACATATTTGGACCCGCAGTAAAATAAACCCCGTCTAGAGTTTCTTTCTGACTTTGAAGACGAAGCGTGGCAGGTTTTCACTTCGAAGGCATTTGAGCGACAAAATGTGCGCAGGGTGTGAATGCGTGTTCGTCTGTCTCCAACTATTCGGTACAAGGCATCTGGTTCAGCGTGAGACTTTCTGCCAGAGTCAAAACATAAATCCTGGAGCCCAAGTTCCATCTGGAAGATTTTGGCAGAGACTGCAGTTGTCAGTCACAGCACGTTAACGCACTTATGTTGCGCTGCATCGCTCCTTTCAGGTGATGGACAAACAAAAACAGGGCATCCCCTGTGGTGGAAGCTCTGTGTCACGCTGTGAGGCAGCCATGGTAACAGTAGTAATGTGTCTGGGCAATTGAAGGCCATATTTTCAGTCATTATTAACAGACTGTTCCAGCCGTTTTACTGAAATGGCTCAACATGTGTCTTTAATTCAAGCAGCCAATCATAAGCAGCATGTCATTGGTCCTGGATGAGGATGATGAGGATGGAACAGTACATTAAAGACAAAGTGTCCCGTGCAGTTTGCTTGTCTCGGTTTGGTTCGCGCCTGAATGGTACGGCACCAGTGAGGTTCTGGGATTTAGCTTCAAAGGCAGCAGCTAGGTAAATTATTGAAATGAATGCGAAAGGCAAAGGAGGCTCTGAGTTGGACGCCAGCGAAACTCTTTCACGGCCTGCCACGTGGGAGATGTTTGGATTCAGCACAACCTCCAATGATGGGGGGGGCAAGAAAGAGGAGGATAACGCGGCGCCTGTGCAACACGTGTTGCTCGTGTTCTGCAGCACGCCCGGTGTGTTGGCTGATTTACGGAGACATCACCCTGTGTGTCATCAGCAGGAGAGAACCGGTCCTGATCCACGCAGGTTTCAGAAAAACCCTCCCAGTTACGAAAACATGGGAGGTTTCTGTAGGGAAAGATAGGCATGTTCATGCCTTTATGGAGGATGCAGGATTCCACAGTACAGTTAAAGATAATGGTTCAATATCTCTACCCTCTGATACTTCAGCAACACAGGAGGAAGCCAAGATCAGCTCTGTTAGAACCACGATACAGTTAACACTTTGACCAAAGCTGTTCAAAGTTTCAATCACTCAGTCTTTGTGCACTGAACATTACCGAAAGGTTCTTCAGAAGATAGAGGACATTAAATAGTGTATTTTATAGGGCTGTCAAAGTCAACACGTTAATAACGCGTTGACGCAAATTCTGTTAAACACCACTATTTTTTTTAACGCGAGATTAACGCACACGTTTCTGTAAATATGCCCAATAAGTGTATTTACAGTCAACGTGTGGGACAGACATGGTGACAGAAAAGGGTCTTATGAACGGCAAGTTTAGCTTTAAGGTGCTTCCAGATGGGTCTGTTGAGAAAAAAAAGGTTATTAGTATTTACTGTCGCTGTGAATTGAGTTACCACCGCAGGACGCGGTAAAGTTAGTTTCACATCTGACATTCGCTTGATTTTTTTCTCTTTAAACTTTATTAGGTCATGAAAACGGCACCGATTTCATCCAGGTTGGTATCATTTTATAGATATAAGTATGCCAGACATTTCACAAGTGTCATCAACCCTCAAAGCTCAGTGAGTGTGGCTAAAACTCTAAGGAACAGCGCTGAATGTCCTTCTGAGTACCTGCTGCTGCCGTGGAGTTTAGGGACCGTCAGCAAATTACTGCGGTCAAGCAGCAGCCCCGACAAAATACACTAAGAAGCTGATGAAGTAAGACCCCAAAAAGTACAGCAGCATTGGTGGACTTCCAGTTTTCAAACTAAAGGCTTAAAAAAAAAATAAAGCAGATCCCCGTGACCCTGTATAGGACAAAATGGGTATAGATAATATATGGATGGATAAACAGAGCATTAAAAAAATGAAATTATGTGCGATTATTCGTGAGTTAACTATGAAAATCTTTCCATTAATCGTGATTAAAAAATGTAATTGAATGACAGCTCTTGTATTTTAGTAACACAGAAAAGTTAAGATTGAACAAGTGTGGCTCATTCAGAGGGGCTGTCAGGAGAAACTTCTTCTCTCTAAAAAGAACATGGCAGTGTTGGGTTTCTAAAGTTGAATCTGAACAAACCACGAGACATCTGGAACAAAGTCCAACGGACAAATGAAGGTGGAGACGTTAGATCGTACTGGACGGCACCACATTTGAAAAACAACAAAGCATACCATCACAAACACCCCATAGTAGCTATCAAGCACAGTGGTGGGAGGGTTATGGTTTGGGCTTGTTCTGCAACCACAGGATCTGGGTGCCTTGAAGTGACTGAGTCACTTAAATAACTTAAATACCAAAGTATTTAAGAGTCAAATGTGGGGGCATCTGTCTGACAGTTAAAGGTTGGCTGAAACTGGATCATGCAACGGGACAATAACCCCAAACAGACATGTCGACAATATGAAGGAATCAAAAATCAATGTGCTGCAATGGTCTCGTGACAGAGCAGACCTCTCTCTATGAGCGCTATGACCTTCACCGCCTCTTTCCACGTTGAGTTTGAGGGAGCAGGAAGATGTGCTGTTTTTCAAAGGCTCCGCCCTACTGCTCCTCTGACAGACAGTCTGCTCCTTACAGTACATCAGTGTCATTACAATGAACTCAGACGACGTTAATATGAAGGAATACGTCTCACATTTCCCTTTAAATGTGGTTCACATCCTTCCAGAGGTGCCAGACCAGACCCACGATGACCTGCTTTTTTTACCCTTTTGAAGCCTGGGTTTTCAAGATGAATGGATAAATATAATATTAAATAATAAATATGACCATAATAAGTCATGAAGGAAAAGTCTGTTAGTTTGCAAGCAACAGCAGAGGGTTTCGACCGCTCAAATGCTTTTTTTCAGAAGTGGACAGATAAAAGGTTTTCGGCTGATAGATTCATATGTTTCAGATAACCCTCGTGTTTTAGAGGAAGTTTTTAAACAAAGCTTCGGGTCCTGATGGGCTAAGAGAACTGTGCCTAAACAAATGCCCACCCTCAGCCAAGTGAGGAAATGTTGTAAATAAGAGTGGGGCAGTATTCCTCCACAAGCTGCAGTCACGGGATGTTTGTGACAAACTACCTTTGTATTTTTGCTTTGCTTTTCATGTGCTGCTGTCCCTATTTACCTCATGGCTTTTAGGGACAACATTTTTAATTTCTATCTTTAGTCGTGTGCTCATATGTTAAACCTCACAAACAGAAGAGGGTTTGCTTCCCCTTTTCACCTGACTGCACATTTAAAACATTATGGAGCTTTTTTTTTCCTTTCTTTTCACTTTGATTATGTAATTCTGAAACTAAGAGTGGAGGAAACATCAGATGTGGATTTATGCGTGCCGCGACACACGCCAAGTTCACAGGAGCGCTCGAAGCACTGAGAAAACCTTTAAAAATCCACAGGGTGGATGGAGAGGTGAGCTGAGGTTTCCTTCGTGACCAAAAGGGAGCAGTAGAGGTCTGGTAAACGAGTCCAGCCGGAGCCTCCAAATACTGACCCGGCCTGAGTGAGTGAGTGAGTGAGTGAGTGAGTGAGTGAGTGAATGAGTGAGGCAGTGAGTGAGTGAGCAGCGGGGAGGAGAAAACGGCTGGGAAACGTCTCTTGGTGAGTCTGCATTAACAATACCAGCCTGAAACAGATGTGTGTGTGTGTGTGTGTGTGCGTGTGTGTGTGTGTGTGTGTGTGTGTGTGTGTAAGTGAGAGCGCGTGAGGGTGTGTGCGCTGCTTTTCTGTTGTTTTTCCGTGTCAGCTGTATCTGGTGGCCTTGTGGCCACTGCAGACATCCCTCCAAATGACAGTCTAATGGGAACACGCATCCATATAAAACAGCACCGGTCATTACTCTGCTAAGTATAGGAGCGCCGCTCGGCTTTGCCCAGCGCTCCATGATAGCCAGAGTGCGTTAAAATATCTTTTCTGTGGGAAAATATCGGCTTAGCAGCAGCGAGTGGATGTCGCGGAGGCCTGATTGACACGTCAAACTACTTACCTCTGGTGACATTTTCACTTTGGACATTTCAAGTCCTTTGAAACTGGTTATGAAACTGGCACTTGCATGTTTGTAGCGTTGGACTGTACAGGATCTTACTGACGGACTAATAAACTGATCTACACAAACATTTGAATGCTGTTCCAGCCCCACACGAGGTGTTTTCAGCCCTCCAAAAACCTGTTCAGTGATGTGCTGCAGGTACGTTACTCAAAGCACAGACGGAAGTGTAATGGTGTATTTCCTCCTCCGTTCGGTCTGGGTCTTGGTTTCTGGATCACTACTTGATTTGTTTATTTATTTTTTAAGTAAGGTACAGTTCTGTCATCTAAAAGGACTAAGAAAATGTGCCAAAAACTCTAATATGTAAAGTAGAAGTGAAAGAAGAGAACACCGTCATGGTGAATGTCACATCATACTGTTTTGACAGGACTTCCTGTGTCACGAATGAAGGTAGGCTTTTGTGGTCAGACTTTAAAAGAAACATGGCATTTAGCTTTTATTTATTTATTTTGCCCTTGAGAACATTTATTTATGGTTCTAAAATGACTATCAAGAAAAAACCCTGGACATAAACCTTGGAAATCCACTCACCGACCACTTTACTGGCTTCACCTGTTCAACTGCTCCTTAACACAAAGATCGAACCAGCCAATCACATGGCAGCGAGCCATTGTCAGCCTTAAACCAGGAAACTGAGGCTACGATCTGCACAGACTCACCAGAATTGAACAATAGAAGATTGGAAAAAAAAAAAAAAACAACAACTTTCACTGGTCCGATGAGTCTCTGTTAAAGCAGCAACATTCAGATGTTGAATGGATCCATCCTGCCTTGTATCAACAGTTCAGGCTGCTGCTGGTGGTGTAGTGGTGTGGGGGACATTTTCTTGTCACACTTTGGGCCCATTAGTACCAACTGAGGATTGTTTAAACCCCACAGCCTCCCTGAGTATCGTTGCTGGCCACATCTATGCCTTTATGACCACAGTGGACCATCTTCTGATGGTGACTTCCAGCAACAACAATGTGCTTCTGTAGCACCTTTCTAGTCCAGGAACCGCTGAAGGACCTTCGACAACGCAAGCCGCTTTCTCTCACTGCTGCACACACAGTCCCCACACACAGTTGTTAGACCAATTTATTTAATATTCCTATAATGACTTTTATTGTTATTAACAATCAACGTAAACGAAGCCGAGGTGGGATTTCGTGTTACCAGCTGGCCCAAACAACATGTTTTTGAGCTGTGGGAGGAAACTGGAGTTCTGACAGGGAGAACGCGCAAACTCCGCACAGAAAGAGCCAACTGAACCGAGATCCAGCTGGACCTTCTTGCTGTGAGGTGTCAGCAGTAACCTCTGAAGTACTGTGCTGCCTGTCACCAAGAACACAGGAGAAGAACAGGCAACGCCATGGTAGGACCTGCAGAGGGAGAAGGGAGAAGGACTGCAGATGATAGATGATGCTGATGCTTTGAAATGACTCAGGACAATCTGTAACTGTGATCAGAGAGGGAAAATATTGCCTCTTGTTATGAAAGAAATTTCAGGATACGAAAGGCAAAAATACAGTACGCGCTGCTACTCGCAGCTCCCGAA
The DNA here is from genome assembly GCA_018398805.1 of Hirundichthys speculiger. Lineage (NCBI taxonomy): Eukaryota > Metazoa > Chordata > Actinopteri > Beloniformes > Exocoetidae > Hirundichthys > Hirundichthys speculiger. The sequence goes on along the minus strand of JAGFBZ010001279.1, from coordinate 1,353,541 downwards.
CGTAAACATACTTTTAGCTGCTCTGCCATTAGCTATCAGCTAGCATCTTCCTGGCATCTCTTTGACATTTTAGAAAAATTCCATGAAGTTTTGGAATTTGTTGAAAAGAATCACCCAGAAAAAGTGTTCACTCGTCGGGCTGTCGCTCGCTATGATGATGTTTGCCTCACACATTTTCAAAAGATTGTTAAAAGCCGACAAAAGCAAACGTCCTAACCACTGCTGAGAGAGAAAAGGTGACGATGATAGCAGTTAAAAGGTAAATGAACATAATTTTTATTCTTTACTTTATTCTTTATTTTTTACATTATGTACAACTCTTATTTTATGTTTATTGTACAGTAATCTAATTGTAACATGTATTTGTCACATGTTTTGATGCATTTTTATGATTTATAAAAAATTTATGTCCGAATTGGCTTGGAACGAATTAGAGCATTTACATGAAAAATGCGTCTCTACTTATGAAATTTTCAGGTTACAAAACTACTTCCAGAACCAATTAATTATCTAAGTAGAGGTACCACTGTATATGTTTTACTGGTACACAAAATGAACCGTGCATTAACATCACTGTGTTCAAAAAACAAAACCAATACAATGCATGTATGATGAATCATGACAGTCATAAGTCGACTACTGAGCAAAATTTCCCTGCAGCACAGATTGGCCAAGCAATGTAACGTGATCACCTGTAGCCAGTGATGGCCAAGCGGGGCGTGTCATCATGAATCATATGACTCAGGTGCGTGTCTTGACCTCCGCTGAACCCCTGAGACTGACTCGCCGAACCTCTGGGGTTCGATCAAACCCAGGTTAAGAACCACAGACCTCTCTGAGCTGACCTCACCCCTCTTCTCTCCTCTTCTTTCAACTTCTTCTTCCTTCAGTTGCATCCATAGTTAATTAGGAACACCTCATCAATGTAACTGTGCTTTACTGTTCCTGTAGTTTTTTGTGCTGCCCCCCACCCCGCTCCCTCTTTTCTTTTTCTTTCTGTATATGTTTACAGGCCAGAGCTTCCAGAGCTACATACCGACCAGTTCCACCCTCTGACCATGCCAGCGTTTACCTCCACCTGCCTCTTTCTTTACCCAGCAGTCCTTCGGCAGTAAGCTCCCGCCTTATGAGCCACGTCCTGCTCAAGGCCTCTTCCCTCTAAAAGAGGAGTTTTTCCTTGCCACAGTTTGGCTTACAGGTGTCATTGTTTCTTTAATTAAGATTTAATATTACTTACAAGTTAATATTTTCTCAGGGGTCATGCTCTATGTCTCTGAAAAGCACCTAGAGACAGTTTGTATTGTAACAGACGCTATACACATAAAGTTAAAGCTCCTGACCGGATGTAATTAAGTGATGAGTTGTTTTCACGTGGGAAGCAGCAGTTGCATTTTTTAGATTTTCAGTGGGATTTTATTTGAATGCTCGATTACATCCTTGATAAGGGCCTAGCTGCTGACCCGCAGTTGTAGAGTTTGTCAGTGCGGTGCTGCTGCTGCGCTGCCAGTTCGGTTTGGATTTGCGTTCCTGTGAGGAGAACAAACCAAGCAGCCCGGAAACGCAGCGCTTTGAAGTCTTACATTTTCCAACGTTTGCCTTTCAGCGGCTGTCGCCTCGCTGGCTGTTCAGCCGTCAGTTCCAGCGCGGCTTGTTCCCACGCTTTGGTTTGACGGTCTCCGGTCACCTGCGGCCGAGGCCGTGCTCATCCGTGCTGAGCTCGAGCCTGTGGTCAAGATGAAGAAGGGAGGGGGCAGGAACCAGAGCTGACCCACACAGGCGCCTTTGGTTCTGGCCGGCCAAGGACCTTTTCTGGTCTGCCGAAGCACGTGGACTGTAAACACACTGGACAACAACACGCAGGCGGCGGCGGGGGGGGGGGACCACAGGGCCGCTTGGCATCTGGCATCTGCTCACACCCAGAAAGAAACAAGCTGCAAGCATCCGCCGCCGCTCAAGAGAACGGCGGTCCCCAGTGTGAATGGACAGCACACAACACCAGCGCTGCTAATTTTTTATATTTAGCTGCACCTTCAGCAGCGCGTAATCATCTGAGAGCAGAGAAAACAAACTTGGCCTCTCAACCCCTGGAAACAACAAACCAAAAAGAACAAACCGCCTGAAAGACTTGGTGTCCATCCAGAGATCTGCTCATACTTTCACCAAACACTTTCCCTGTCGAGTCAAGCATGCACAAGAGTGTCACTCCTTTCTTTTCTCACTTTATCACAATCTGACTTAACAACAACCAGTGACTTAATCTGCCATAATGTCCACCAGTCAAACAAAGACAAGACTCCAAAGGAGAATTAAAAGACAGACATTAAAAGACATTGTAGAAGTCTGAAAATTTAATCCAGAAAACTCAAGCCTATATTTATTTAAACGTTGCATAAAGACAATAATCAAGACAAACACGTCAAACCTGCAATTACAGTAAAATATAGAGGGAATTCAGTGATTTATGTCTCAGCAGGAAAGTGTAACACATCCTCTGGATGCTGTTGTGTCAGCAGGTCAGTCAGGATTATTATTCTCTGATCTGGTTTTATGCTGCAAACACTACTACAATACTCAGAGGCAGCAAAGATGTTTATCTGTCTCTAATAACATTTTTTCTTGGGTGTAAATTTCTCATAAATTTAATTTAAAAGAAAAAAAAAGTCCACATCTTCACCCACAATCGGAGACGTGCACTACTTTTGAATTTTTGAATTTCAGCAGAGTTCGTACACCGTCTGGTCTCGGCCGGTCCCTTTAGTGGTTATTCCTCGTTATTCATTTGAAAATGCAGGATTCGGCTGGCGTCAGGTTTCATATGATTAAAACATGGTAGATTTTCCTCTTCGAGTACATCGGTGAATGAATGAGCGAATGAGTCGTTAGTGTGGAGCAGCCATAAAAGCCTCATTATCTTTAGTTCAAAGTTGAGGCTGGTCAGTCGTAATTGGAAGTGTTTTTCTCTCAACTTTTCAGAATCTGCACTGATTTCCATCCGTCTCTCATTCCTAATGAATAAATGTCGATCACATAAAAAAAAAAACTAATGATAGGCATTCCTAATCATCTATTGGTTCTCTTAATTTTAAATGAGTATAAATTAAATAATAGTGATTAATGCATTCTCCTTGAGTTTGACGCTTGATCGTTGATGCTTGTCATTAATTCATGCAGATTCTGAGACATTTAGCACAGTTATTTAGATACTGCGTGCTATTTTTTGGTAAAATATACATAAAAGCATTAATGGAAGTTCCTTCATGCCTTTTTAAATCCTCCCCTTCAACCACTGGCGTTATTGACGTGCCAGTCTTCATTTGGTACAATACAAAGCATCAGACAGAGCTGTAAATGAGTGCAGCCCACATTCACATCAAAGGAAATATCGCCCACATCCCAGTTCATGAAAATTAGAAGGTGTTAAATTATAATAAGGTGTTGTACAACATTAATCACTGCTTTCGGTCTGCGAAAATCTGAAATACTGGAGCGCTGGTGATTAATTTAGAAGGGGCGTGAGGTGAGTTAATTTTTCAACCAGATTCTTGAAAGTTTGAAAGTTTGGTCTTATCAGGTGAGGATGTAGCGTGAGAATCTAAAACGAGCAGATTCTCCATAAAGAAGACCCCCATAAAACGTCCATAAAATAGCTCCTAATCTCTATCATTACCGCTGCCTGAAAACAATAATGCTGTAAAACACCTTTTTTTTTTTTTTTCTTTTTTACTGGAGTTATAAAAAAGTATCTGCTGAACATGTATTTCATTTTAATGATGATGCTGCTTTATAGAGGGCAGTCATATGAGAGCCATCAATAGGATGAGGCGAGAGTTCACAGGGAATGGATGTGCAAACAGCCCGCACACACGCGCGCGCACACGCGCACACACACAGGCACGCTTCACACACATCAGTGAGGATTGATGGGCGCCGGAGCGCACACAGACCAGACCTGGGTTTGAAACAAGAACCAATAGATTGCCCTGCTGGCTACTTAACCTGCTGCAATTAGCAGACAGGAAAAGGTCTGGTCACCGAAAATGCAATCATGAAATTAGCTGCGTGATACATCAACCCAACATACGTCTATTAAGTCCAGGTTATGGATACGGCATTTGTTCATATCAGCGCTGAGGATGGCAGATAATTGGGCGTGCTAATCTGGTAATGCTTACAAATGGGCGAATTACGTTTGAGCAACGTTGATTAAGGCGCGGCATCGGGCGTCGTGGGCACACGCCGTTAGCGTCAAGACATCGGGGGGTCAAAGTGTGGTTACACACCGGACTGACAAGTGACACCGCTTATAAAACTAGCGCTGTCATTAACGGCGCCATCGTTTGCCAATACATCACACTCTGCCGTCATAAAAACATGGAAAACACTTCGCCGCAGAGCTGATTGTGCACGTTAAACCTTGACCAGCCTATAAAACGGATGAAATTGCAAGAAGAGGATCAGCCAGGTCATTTTTTATGAGTTTTTTTTTTCAAGTCTTCTTTTTTTTCACCACTGCATCAAAACACGTCCAGTCGGTTGTAAGTATTTGAATCATACTTGCAGATTTGAGTGAGAACGCAGCTTTAAATTGCTGTCGTCATTTTTTTTTCACAATCAAATGTTGAGTGAAAACAGGAGAAACTTTCTGTTTTAGAGGCTTAAACCGGAGAGACATTTTGTCTTTTGTTTTGGGAATCAATCGGAGAAAACAAATGGCTCATCTTAAAACACTGAAAGAAATTTAAACCAGGCTGCCAAAATATAAAAGGCTGCAAATGTACAGCCTCTGCAAGTGCATTCATTGTGAAAATGCCTCTACTTCCAGCTGCACTACATCAGCCACACTGTGCTTTTAATAAGTATGCCACACGGCCACTGCAACACACCAATCTAATAAAACATGGCAGATCAATTTATGACTGAATATGAAATGTCTCATGCACATGACCTTATGGCTGCCTATTTAACCTAATATAACTAATATAAGTCCATATATCACTTTTTGCTGATATGGGATCAATACTGGATTCAATTAGCTAATGATACTGAAAGATACTTCCTGGATCCATTTGGATTACAGAGCTTCGTTGGTGGACTCTCCTTTCATTGAACACTGTATTACTGTACTTGCCATGAAATGGTTTGGTATTTTCAAGTCCAAATCTGCCGCTCAGCCAACATCTTCCCAGCTGTGAGGAAGAAAGAACCTGATCAGATGGACCGTGTTCCCTGAGGACCCACGTGTCAGCTCAGGTTGAACATGGCTCGCCAGCTTCACTATTGCCAGGCAGGCTTTACAGACTCTGTGCTTCCAATCTAATTTGTGCTTTCAGTAAGTTCATAAAATCCAAACTGTGCACAGATGTCCATCTATCCATCCATCCATCCATCCATTAACGTCTGCACAGATTTTCAGTTTTAAAACACTCAGTATTATTATTTTTAGCCACTCACTGTTGATCATTGCCGTGTTTTTGCATATTACCCAACATACTGGATCGGGGTAACTTCAACGTAACTTGTGCATCCATTGGTTTCCTTCACTTGATGCTTTAAAAGTTATAAGAACTATTATTCTTCATTGAATAGTTGTTTTCGTAAATTTAACTGGATTACGACTGGATCCAAATGTTGCTATTGTTAGCCGCTAAGTGTCTTTAATGCGTTGCTTTGGGGCTTTTCGCAGACACGACCACTCCCGGTAAAGACAGCAACAAGCCAAAACAAGCGATGCGGATCGTTCATTCATTTTAATGGCCGTGCTGTTTTACTGCCACGCTGCAGCGGTGCTGTACATCACACAGCTCCAAAGCAAAGAAGCTACACATCTATCCCTTCATGGAATGACCTGACGTGATTAAAGTGGCCGAAAGATCTCTTCTCTGAGCAGAGAAGATGGAAACTGATTCATTATGAGGGGAAGGACAAAACCGGGAAGAATGTTGACGTGCTGAACCTCAGAAGAAATTCCAGGCCGTGTTCCCGTCATTTCAACAACAAAAAGATCAGCACTGACGGCTACACGAGTGGTGGTCCCGTCTACTCTGGCTGGAATAACCACAGGAAGCCACTAATGTAGGAAAGACTGGTAAGAAAGCCCCGGATCACCTCAGCACCGTTGACTTGTTTATTCTCGTCAGACCTGTAGGGAGACTGTAAGGTTCCTCATGTTTGCAGGTTTTACAAACATGATGTTGTGGAAAAGGCAATAATTGATGGTTAAAAGTGGGGCTGCTGAGGTGATGGAACTTATCATCAAATATATTATTGTGTTTTTGTTCTACCTAGAAAGAAAATCCGCCTCCATAATGTCCACAGTGGACTGCAAGAGTAAAAGCTCTGCTTCAAGTTATACAGGTTTAATTAAACACAGGCTCTGTGACTCCAAGGACAAAGGAGGATAAGTGAGGAGAGTTGGGTACCTGGAACCGCAACAAACAGCCAGGACAAACTGTTTGCATTGCATTTAGGTTCAGAGGGATGGGTTTAGACCAGACATCTCAGGACGGGGATCCCAACCCTGGCCTCCGTGCACCACAGCCTCCCAACATCTCTGAACTTGGAGCAGGCGACCAGAACTACAGCTGCCCCAAAGGTACCTTATTTCCTTGTTTATATCTTTGTTTAGGATTTAATATTATAATTTTAGTTAATGATATTTGCTCGGGGGTCATGCTCTGGGTCTCTGTAAAGCGCCTAGAGACAATTGACATTGTAACAGACACTATACAAATAAAATTGAATTGAAATTAAACAGAAATTGATATAATACCACAGTTTAAAGCTTTTGCAAAGCTGAAGCTGTCAATTATTTGACGTTCCCATCTCCTGCAGAGTTTCAAGAACAAAGGTTTCATTAAATGCTGACAGTTCTGTCATGTTTATTCAGCAACCTTTCGGGTTATAGGACGTGATTTTTCTCCCACTGCTCAGGTTTGTCTATGCTTTTTTAAAGGGCGCCTTTGGTCTTAATGGGGTAATAACACCATGTACCTGTTTATAAAAAGAATCCACTTCACCACCACACTACTGGGGTTTTAAACAGCTTGTCCTCATGGAGTTTGCAGAGTTGAGGTTTTTGACTAAAGCCTGAGCACCACTTGGTGGAAGGTTTTCATTCGATCGTAGCCAAAAGTCTGGATATCATCAAGCCTGCTACAAGCTCTGTAAACAGAGTGGGCATTGAACACATAGTCCCCACATCGATTTGAACCTTTCCTTTCAAACACCGCCTCCCTTCCTTCACCCTGCTTCTCAATTTAACTTCCCCTTTTCCTCTTTAATCTCCTCCTCTCGTTCTAACAGTGTCAGTCATCCTTCCTATTCGGCACTTAAAAATACTCCACTTGATGATGCGGTGATGCTCACTGTATAGTTTCAGTCCATTCGGACCTGAAACGCCTTCTGAGCAGGAAAGCTGCAGCAGCCACATGGTGCACCAGGTCTAAATGGGTTAACTGCAGCTCACGTGAGAAACATCCCTGAATAGTTAAACGAAAAGAAGGTGGGCATAATGAGCTGACCTTCGTGTATGAAGGCGCTCCCACTTGGGGGTTCTAGCGGTTTGATGGCGTCCACTCCAGTCCCCCGCTTGGCTTAATTGCAGTAATCTGAGGTAAAAATGGGCTAAATGTTCATGACTTGCACACACACAGCTTTGTGTTCTGCAGAAAGACACTGAGATTAAGCTGATGCTTCCATTGTCCCGCCGTTATAATATGAAGAAAAAAAAAAAGATTGTGAATATATCCAGTGGAAGAGGGCAGTGACGCATGCTGCAAAAGGACAAAACAACTCCTGTCTTCGTGGTCTGATTCTCATATTCTATGGTTTGGTCCTGATGTAACCGGTGAGTCTTTGTTCTTAGTTTAGGGAAGAAAACGTCCTCTGAGCTCCAGCCAACTATTATCTCCAGACACAGAGCAGCTTGACAAGTCGTGTAGCCTCAAACAGGAAAAAAAAAGAAAAAAAAAAAAGACAGACTGCAGGTGTCTTCTTTTATTCATGTATTACTCCAAAGCCGTGTTGATTTGTTACTGGGGCTCAGCGTGTGCACGCGTGTATTTATCTGTACGAGGGTCTGTCAGTTTACGTGACCATCCCAGTGCATTCTGTGTGTGTTTTTGTTTGTGTTTGTGTTTGGAGGAGGGGTGGGGGGTGGGGCCGGGCCGGACTGACGGTGTCCTGTCGCCTCGGCTCTGGTCTGATCAGCACCAGCAGACCTGCTTTAACGCTGCGCTGAGAGTGCAAAAGCATGTCAAGCAACACACAGCTGTTTACACACCAGGCCACAAACGCTCGGCACCGACTCGCCTCGCGCCTGATGAATAATACACACGCCACCAGACGGCCACTGCTGCGCGTTTATAATGGCAGATCTGACAGGAAATACGAGACGCAGAACAGTTTTAGTTATTTATGTTTGCATTTCATTTATTACATGCTTCAGGGCTGCAGTGGTAATTATTTTAATGATTAATCGTAAGATGGAAAACAATGGGAAAGAATTCTCTTTATGACGCGCTGCATGCAGCGAGGTCGCCACGGCATGATCGTTTTATGTTGGGACGCCGTCATTTATCCAGACTTGGGATCAGCACCACAGCCCCGTTCAGACCTTCCATTAACACCTGTCCTGAGAAAGTCTTATTGAGGTCATTCTCGGACAAAATCAAGTAAGCTTTCACCTAAACGGCATGATCTTAGTTTATTAGGAGGCCTCTGAATCTGTCTCAGAATGCTTTTCTATTCAGACGACAAAGAGTTTGTGGACACGAGTGTCCCAGGCCACCTTTAGATGGCTCCTCAGTGATCTCATCTGAATCCGTCAAGGATGATTTCCTCGGATGCATTTTGATGAAGGGTCTGAATGGAGTCTATGAGGCTCGTGGCGCTTGTGAAGACGATGTCTTCAAATGTACAACTATCACTCAAATGGTCTGGATGTTGTTAAAATAACTGACTGCCAGTCAAATGGAACCTGTCCCAGCTGCTGGGTGACAGCTGGAACCCACTTGTGATGGACGCAGAAACCAGAAACAAACTGCTATATTCTTTTTTAAATTATTTGTTGATTATTTTATTGAACTTATGTCATAGCCTGGTCGGCCATGGCAGCCCTGTGTGTGTTTTTGTGAGTCAAGTTGGCGTCTCTGCCTGTGGTTAGTGGTTCCTGTCTTACTTTGAAAGGTCTGTCCTGTCCTTATTGGTTTCTACTTTGCTTCCTTCCCTCTTGTCACCCTGATTACCTGCACCTAGGGATGGGAATCGAGAACTGGTTCCTGTAGAGAACCGGTTCCGTGTGTTTCAATTCCATGGAATCGTTTGGCAGTTTATCTAGCGATTCTCTTATTGATTCCAACCAGCACGAATCTCACGTAATTTACGCAAGTTACGCACAGTCAATTCCAGAAAGCACTTACGTGATTAAGTTACAGCAGCGTCCCAATTGGCAGCACAGCGACAGATGCGCTGGTATGGTCCATCTCAAAAGACTCCCTCCTGAACACCCCACTCACGCTATCCTCCAGCCACCCGAATCTGCCAGCTGGAAACGCCCCCCCGGTGCTCCCCGCTCATGATGGATGGACGCTGTTACCAGGGACCTACACCAACTAGGCTTGTCGCTGACTGAAGCCGAGCCTCTAGCACTGGACCGACCCAAATGGAGAAGATTGGTGAAACTGACTGGCTCTACGCATGGCGTCACCTCTGCCGCCGCCGACCAAGAGACCAAATGATGATGATGATGATTAAGTTACGTCGGTTTAGCACGCGCATTGGAGTTGTAAACAACAATGGCGCCAACCAGGTTCAAACGCTCCAAAGTTTGGCTTCATTTCACCAAAGAAAGATGGCAACAAGGCAACTTGCAGTCATTGTGAAGTGGAGATAACAGCGTCGGGAGGGAACACGACTAACATGCAGAAACATTTGAACACACAACATGTGATAACGAGTGTCGTGTTTTTGACGCTTCAGACTGATGGATCTCAACCCAGCAGCAGTAGCCAAGCTAAGATCTCCTCTGGTAACTCTGGTAAGTAGCTATCCCACTGCCTATGTGCTTCTTTGTAAAACACGAATGTCTTCTGCATTACATTTAGAAGATGACCGTGACGAGAGAGAGAGTCTGGCTGGTTCAGAGGCTGGAAGACATGATTATTTTTCTGCAAAAGAATTGTTAATTCTTCATAGTATTTGCAGATTTGTACTATGAACTGTTCCGTTGTATTTGATAGTATTTATCTTTCTTTATTATTATTTTTGAGTGCTTAGTGAGCTCACATATCCTTTTAAAAGGGAGATTTTTTTTACTTCTATTAGGAAAAATCTGTTAGTAAAATGTTACACATTCTTGTGTATTTGCACAGTTACATATTACAACAGTTAACACATTATCTAGGCTTTGGGCCTCTTTTGACTTCGCTGTTGAGTTTGTGTGACTTCTAAGTAAAAAAATTGATGCTAATAAAACTGTTAGTTCTCCTTTTTCCCCAAATTAGAATTGATAAGAGAATCGATAAAGAATCAAATCGTTAGACAGTATCGATAATGGAATCGGAATCGGGAAAAATCTTATCAATTCCCATCCGTACCTGCACCTGCCTCTTGTTTGTTCCTCTGTGTATTTAAGTCTTGTCATTCCCCTTGTCTTTGTTGGTGCTTTAGTCGTGTGATATGTTTGCAGTCTTGCTTGTCGTCCATCTCGTCAGCCTTCTCATCATCCTGGACTTTAAGTTCAGTTTGTATTTTTGTATTTTCATGTATTTTGTATTTTTGGCTTTTTTTGTGTGTTTGGAAGAATAAACCCTTAGTTTTTCTGAACTCCTGCGCTTGGGTCCTTCCTTCCTGCTGCAAACCATGACAACTTATCCAAATCAAGCAGTCTTAAACAGCAGCTCTGTTTTATCGGTTTGCCCACAGCTCATAAACACGAGGATATGTTAGTATTTGTAGTGACGTGTGTTCATTCTGCGGTGACGACTGACGTATAAGACTGATTCTGTCCAAATGCAAAATGAATACAAAAAATATTTAGATTCTTCAGCATATAAACACATAGGCCAGTAAATTCTACAAAATAGTATTCTGACCAGTCTGAACAAATATTAGTGCAAATATTAGTGTGGAAAATGTGGCATAACTTGATAGTTTATACTTTAATGGTGAAGTGTATTCATTGAAGTTACTGTTATTTGGTTCAGTATTTATTTATTCTTGTTTTGTCTTTGTTTCTATTTAATTTTTTTCCTTTTCTGTCTCTTATTTTCAATTATCTATGTGTTTTCAGTCAAAATCTAAATCATTGCATTTCTGAATAGTTTTCTCTTTGCATGATGTCCATTATATTGTCCATATATGTCCAACATATATATTTTTTGTGCATACCTGTCTCTACCGCCTGCATCATGATACAAAGGAGGCGCACACATCATCAAAGTGTGTACTTACCAAAAAAGATGGGATGTTATGACATTTTCTGTAACAACAACCTAAAAGCAGTAAAGCCTGGACCTTTTGATTTAACTTAGACACCTATAAGCATGTTACAGACAGAAAACAGAGGACACGCTTTGAATCGTTTGAATTGTTCCATCATTTACAGGGGAGGAGTAATCAGGGGGCTTCATCCGACATCAACAAAGCTGGAAAAGCCTGCAATTCCTTAAACGACCATTAGGGTCTAGGTTGTCCATTATCTAATGAGCCTCATGTTAAAGTGTCCAACTTTGTAGCAGAAATAAACATATTTACAGCCTGGTCCAAACTGACCACATGCATGACAACTGTACAGGGGGTGAATTCATATGAGTCTCATTGAGCAAAATTATCTAAAGTAACCAAGTGAATCTAAGGTCCTGATCTTCCGCCAGATCTGCTAAAGCTGCTATTAAGGGATAGCAGGTAGGGGGAGGGGCGTTCCCCTGGAAATAACGCAATCTTCCACCCTTGCTAAACCCGCTATCCCACCTGCGCTACCCGCTACATTATGCATAGGAGTGGTTAGGACGTTCCACCTGTTAAACCAATCAGTGCGTCAGTAGCCATTGCCTTTAAGAGCAGGTTGCGCTACCAGCAAACCGCTATGGAGCGTCTTTTCATCCAGATCAGAGCAGCTCTTGTGCGCAGCTCTTCTAGGACTCTGCTGTAGAGCTTCCTCCTCTTCCTTCCTCCTCCTCCTCTGCACTGATATATACATATAAATATTTTTACACAAATATTCCTATCGGCTTCCTGAAAGTCCCAGATAGTTGGTGCGCTCCCAGTAAACAAGCTCTGGTCATCTATAGTTTAACTGGTGAGCAAGCTGGTTGAGACGATCTCTGCCATTTTCTCAGGGGTTCAACTGAGGCCAAAACTTGTTCCTTGTCCTCCTAAATGCACGATTATCACCTTTGGCTTTGTCCCATACCAGGCCACAAACTGGTCCACTCAGTCCCTTGTCCATCACTGATACACCTACAACTGCAGATCTGAGTATTTCTGTAGATGACAGGACTGACTGGTCCTGGAAGTCTGAGGTGGACGGAGTGAAGAGGAACAGTGACAGTACTGTCCCCCATAGCGGTCCTGTGCTGCTGACCACCTGGTCAACTCCTGCTTCAACTCCAACCCCATGACAATAAGGAAACTGCAGTGGGTCTTGGAAGGTGCCTGTTTGCTTATTCAGGTGGCCACTAAAAGTCTCTCCAGGACTTTCATGATGTGGGATGTAATGGTAACAGCTCTATAGTCGTTGAGAGAAGATGAATGAGATCCTTTTGGTACTGGAACAAGGCAGGAGGTCTTCCACAGCACTGGAACCTTCACCTGGTTCACGCTGGAGAATCCCACATAGCTGGTCTGCACAGGCTTTCAGGACTCTGGGGCTGACACCATCTGGACCTGCAGCCTTGTTCCTGTTCAGTCTCTCTATAACTGTCTGATTTTAAGGACGATATGACCTGTTGTGCTGTTAAAATTAATATACTGCAACAACCAGTTGAGGGTTGGTCCTGAAGGGAGCGACCGTCAACACCAGCCACCTGTTGTTGGCAGCTCAGGGCTGAGTTGGTCACCATTTTGGCTACCTGCTCTGTACGAACCACCTTCCTTCACCCCCATACTATTCCAGATCAGCTTTTCTGCCTGAGCCACCTAACTGGTCCGAGGCTAGGCTAGCAATGGATGGTCACAGAAGGTCTGGTGGGGCTTGGCTAGCGTTCCATCATGCCTCCTCTCAGTTCTGGGAGTCCTCGTTTCAGATGTCACAAACGACATCTGAGATAAGGACAGACGCAATCAAAATTAATGTAATGTTAGTTAGCATCGTAGGTTAACATGAGCTAGGCTACGATAGAGTCAGTTCCTGCCAACACGGTGTCCCACACAGGCTTACAAAAACTGCCTTAAAAGGTACTTTTCAGAAACCTATGGGTGACATCACCCAGGGTTTGCCCAGTTCTCTTTATACAGTTTATGGGGATAATAGAGAATTAAATATATCTTGATAAAAGAATGCAAATAAAATACAATAACAACAACAAAAAAAAATAATGAGGGGAATATGCAATGAACAAATAATGGAGCGGTTAAAAACAAATAAAATAAGATAAATAAATAAAAAAATATATAAAATATATATAAAATATGATTAAATTTAAAAAATTGAATATGTAAATTAACTGACAAAGAAGTAAAAAATGGAAATATATTTTTCATTTCAATGCTGTAATGTTATTTTAGAGCCATTTATTGCCTTTTTTTAATCTTTATTTATTCTTTTAAATCTGAGACGCTTCAGTATTTTTTATTTATTTTAGATTTTTTTTCTCCATATAAACATACTGAGCTGAGCATCTGGACAAGAGCAGCGCTGAAGGAGTTAAAAGGCAGCGAAGTGGAAGAAAGGGTCTGCTCAGGAGAAAAAAAATGCTGTGATCTCCTTTATTGCTGAGTTTAATTAAATTTTCAGCTCTAATTACAATTAAGCCACTTAGTATGTATAATAATGTTTGCATCACAGAGCAGCACAGATGCAGTCCATCAACGCAATTAAATATTAAAGTGGCTGTGGCTGTATTAATAGCAGCATGGTGTGCTCGTCACTCAGTGTGTGTGCGCGTGTTTGTGTTGTGTGTGTACAAACACCAGCCAAGGCTTTGCAGAGAAGGGACTCCCTCGGTGCTGCTGCCGTCGCTTGGAGACCTGCAGCAGCATCCTTAGTGCCAGCAGCCAGCCCGGTGTGTATATGACCTATATTCACCGTGAGCACTCTGTGCCAGAGAACCATCCCTAAAATGGAAAAAAAAAAAAAAAAAAAAAAAAAAAAAAAAAGAACCCACACACCGCAGCAGCTCAAAAATCCCCACGAGTGTATGAATATTCCTGAGCTGCACAATCAGCATACTGTAAGTCTAATGCAAAATTAGTGTTTTGGTAGAAAATAATTCATGAGTGCACATAATGAGTGCGTTTTTAGTCAAAGCGATGATTTGCTCGATTCACCTCGCCTTCTTTGAGTTCCACATTTTCTCCGCCATGCACACACTCGCGCGCACATCATGCAGACTAATGCTTCAGATGCACACAGAAGGTCACGCGTGAACGTGAAGGCCTACACACACGAACAAAAGCCACGCAGTCATTCAAGCACCTTTGTCTTTTCCTGCATTATTCAGGGAATAGGCAGATGCAAACATGGCGAACAAGTGTATGTGAAGCAATAAGGAGCAGAGCAGTGAAGCTGTGCTGCACCACAGGAGCTCATAACTGTTTAAGACCAGCCATTCCCAAACTTCAGAATACCAAGGCCCAGTCTGAAATGTGAAAAAATCTCTGCGGCCCACCGAAACCTTTAATCACGACTGTGATCAATATCCAGGACTAGGAACCATGTTCTGACATTAATGTAAGGGGTCAACAAATAAGGTGACACTTGTCATAATAAGTTAAGATGATGGTAGAATAAAACTTAACTGGTTTGTTTGGTTACTTCTTAATGTTTTTAAATAATGTCGTTGCTATTTTACAGTAATTAAAAACATTTAAAAAAGATCGAGAAGTTAAAACATATTTGTGTAATTTTAATGACCTCTCACGGCCCACCTGCAGTACTGCGACGGCCCACCAGGGGGCCGCGGCCCACACTTTGGGAATCACTGTGTCAGAGATCGAACATTAACTTTCACAATTTAACCATCCTAAAGATTTAAGCGTTAATAAAAGCTGAATAAAAGGAAGTTTGCAGTGTTTTTCAGAGATGTATCGTCGCGCTTCTTGGCTGGTTCTGATTTTCTCAAAGTTTTTCGCCAGTCAGTTTTGATTCAGGATGTCTCTGATTTTCCTTTCAAGAACTTTTGTTCCCTTCAAAATATCAAGTGTCCTCACTGTGGCGATAATCTTTTAAAAGGCAGAATAAGTTTGTTCCTGACGTTCTTTTGCACCTCATTTTTACCCTCCACGTTGAACAAGTTCATCTTTTAAATATCCTCTACTCTTTCTTGTTATTAACTGCAGCATCATGATGTGCTCCTGAAAAAAAGGGGGGGGGACAAAACCTTTTTTTGTTTTTCGGAGGATGCTTTTACTGACTGAAAAAAAGCGATTTGTCAGAACTGATAGTGATCAATAACAAAAAAAAGCTTCATTCCAGTGGAAAGCTGGTGAACCTTTCATGTTTTTAATTTCGTCATTAACTAAATGGTTGAAACGTACATTACATGATATGACACCAAGGATCTTGCGATGGCAGACGAGATGATTTTAAAGTTTGAGCAGCCTGATTTTAAAACTGTTTTGAGAGTACCTCCATAAATGTTATTTCCTGTCCGGTCGGAGACATGCATGGTGACGGTTGTTGGAATGTGCGGGGAAAAGCTCAGCAGTAAAGTTGAGCGGCTGGGCCGCGTCGTGCCCCGGCCAGGCATGCGCTGATAAATATAGCCGCCGCTGAGGCGGCCTAAGTACAAGCCTCCTCTTCGCTGTAATAGATGGGTGTCGCTGAAATGTGGTGCAATCACGCAGGATTCCACGGAAATATCTCTGCACAGTGGCAAACAAACAAAGCGGAAAACAAAGGCATGGAGCAGGCGATGCTAATCACGAGGCACGGCAAGGCGTCTGCGGCCAGGGTGGCGGGGATGGTGTGTGCGTGTGTGTGCGTGTGTGTGTGTGTGTGCGTGCGTAACAACCACCACTGACCCGTAAAAACTAAAGGACCTCTCTACAGTGGGCAAAAACCAAAGGCTCTGTGTGTTTGTGTGTGTGTCAGCAAATGAATGTGTGTACGTGCAGAATGAATGGGGAGATATTTATGACCAGGCATTATCCTGAGGACACTCTGCAGAGTCCAAAGGTTGCTCTGCTGCCTGTCCCTCTGGATTTCTGGGCGCATCATTAACCAACATTTAACTGCTGGCTTATGGGTACAATTTAACAACCTGGGCCGTCCTCATGTGTATCAGTCACACAACCCACCCGCCCACTACTGTCCCTTCCCTCCACTGTCCAGACCGTTACGCCACTATTTACCCGCCAAAGAAATCTGCTGATAAAAGTGCACTCGGCCCCTGTTGTCAAATAAAAACTCACGTGTGTCACATGAACACGCACGCACGCACGCACGCACGCGGCAGTCATCAGCTGCTGATCTGCAGGGCAGCTGCTGTGATGGAGTGGCCTGATGTGAACAGTTTACGCACCCAATTACTATTAATACCCAAAACACATGCGCCTCTGCTCGGGTTGCGTCATCTTTTTTGGACGTGAAGCGCGACTGATTAGGCGACTCTGCGCGTGCGCGTGAGAAACGGAGGCAGGAGGCAGTGTTGCGTGAGGGGCACACCTGTTAACACCTGTTAGGGGACAGTCAGAGACGCGGAGAGATGAGGTTATCACGGGTTCGGAGAGTTTAGCTGGTGTGTGTGCGCATGTGCAGCAATGACAAGGACAGCTGGTGGAACAAGTAAAAATGTTCCTAACCTGTAAATGCAGTGATTCTCATTATTAGAAGTCTGACTGCGCTGTGTGCAGCTATTGTTCCAGTGTGGAACGTTCATGGTGGTTTATTGTCAGAATTTCAGTGAAACATTAATAACTAGAAAGAGTGCAGACCTCTGGCAAGCACAACAATTCCCCCATATAGAGATTTACACCATAAATATTAGTCGTACATATAGAACTGACAGTATGGGACCGCTAAAAAAGTATCATATCTTCCTTTATTTTGTGATGCACACAAAATAAATAAATAATATTGCTATAAAGATTTCATGCAATATTTGTTTCCAAAGTCAATATATTGAAATTAAACAACCTCAATGTTTTTATAGAGATTGCAATAAAATCCGCGTTCTGGATCAGATCCGGATCAGCCTTTGAAATTTGATAGAGGTTTCCCATTGTCAATTCCTGAGTGAAATTTCATAAGTTTTGGGCAATAATTAACGGAGATATTGAGAAACTAAATTTTCAGCCCCATTGACCACAATGTTATCGAAAAATTTGAAAATGATCCAGAATCCAGGATTTCTTTTGGATCACACGCAAAAGGAAATCAGTTCTTCCTTTTCACATTTCTGACAACTCCTGAAAATTTTATCAAAATTCATCCTAACCTTCTGAGTTATCTTGAACACAGACAGACAGAAAAACAAACAAACAGACAAATAAACAGATACCTCCTTGGTAGAGGTAATAATGTATTCATTTTCTATGGAATCCTGTTAAAGTAACAGACTTTATGTTTTCTTTTCCACAAAATAAGCTTATCGTAATCCCTCACACTTCGCGGTTAATGGGGGCTGTGACCCCCCCCGCAAATGGTGAAAAACATGATGTGGATGTACACGTACATGTACATACAGTATACATGTACGCGCGTACGCAAAATCTACGGGACGTACACTCACTTTGATGATCTCTCCTGCTGACAAGAGCAAGAGATGGGAGGTACGGGGACGTGTGTCAGCCAATCAGCGTACAGACAACCGACAACAGAGTAACACCCGTCGTAACAGCCAATCACAGGCCTCGATATTTATTCATGTAGGCTCTTGTTGCTTCCCGAGACTCGTTCTTGATGTGATGTGTTTCGCTTCCGCCTCGCGCGCTTCGTTTGAATTTTTTTCAATTTTTTTCGAATATTTTTTTTTGATGAATATTTTTGAAACCTTTTGAAACCTTAACTGTACATCCAAAGCTGCAGCAGGTTGCAGCTCTGTACTGTTGCATCATCCTGTTACCACTGTGGCCCAGAAAGGGCTCCAGACTGGGACCAAAAACCAGCAGCTGCAGTGCTGGTTTTGGTTTGTGCACTAGTTTTCCTTTTACCACTTCATGCTGTTGAAGTGATTCTGGATTTACTGGCGAACCTAAAGAAAACTGATACAGGAAGAACGTCACATGGAAATGTCAGGACCCGCACCGTTGCAGACCTTAAAGAGTCTATGAAAGGCATTTTACGCTGTAGCAGTCAAGCTGTAAGAAACCGCCAACAAGCCGACATCATATGAAATGGAAAACAAAAGACCTACTGCTGACCAGCATGCTTCCATGGCCCAGCGCTTTAGTTCAAACATCCTTCAGATCTTCATTAATCATTCTGTGCACATTTGACGGGAATTTTTCTTTATGGTAAATTAGGATTATGCTACGTTTGACGAACAGACTCTGGGGGAGCACCGCAAAAATCATGATTCAACAAGCTAAAGAGATTCATTTCAATTCACACTTGAAAGTTGAATGATTGCTTTCAGCACCAGAGAGGTTCCTGCCTGGACTGTCAGTGGTGCTCCTGTCTGTCAAGATGAGGCTGGTAAAATGCTGCTGGGGGGGGGGCAACAATGTTTAGAAAGCTCAAAGACTGAGCCAGAACAGTTAGTCTTTGCCCTAATGTGACACATCCATCCATTTCCGATTTTACTATCGCATGCTGTTGCACAAAGTAGTTTGATGGAAAATATGGACACAGGAACCCCTTTGTAACCTCACTGTCTCACATTAGGACACAAACTTTCATGCATAAGCTTTTTAAGGACAAAAGATGTAAAGATCTTCCCAGAAACACCGTACGTGACACTGTTGAGCCGCCAGGTCCAGTAGCTGTCACCTGCTCCTGACTGGAGCTCACAGTTGCACCTACAAGACACTTAGGGCCCTATCTTGCGCCAAACCTCCAAAACCTGCTATTAAGGGATATTAGGTATTGGGAGGGGCGTTCCCCCACAAAGAACGCAATCTTCCACCTCCCAAAACCCACGATCTTACCTGCAAAAACCACTATATTATGCACACATTATGCATGGGAGTGGTTAGGGCGTTCCACCTGTTTAACCAATCAGTGCGTCAGTAGCCATTGCCTTTAAGAGCAGGTTGCAGTACCTGCAAACTGCTATAGAGCGTCTTTTCACCCAGATCAGAGCAGCTCTCATGGGCAGCTGGTCTGGGACTCTGCTGTAGAGCTTCCTCCTCTTTTTTCCTCCTCTGCACTGATATATACATAACTAGCTCTAACCAGAGTGCAAATTATACAATGACAATTGGGGGGGGGTCAACATTTTCTAGAGATGACAAAAATGACAATTTTTATCATCTTTAGGGGGGTCGAAGATGACAAAAATGACAATTTGTACCTTCTTTAGGGGGGTCGAAGTTGTAATTGGGGGGGTCAAACCCCCCCCCCCAAACCCCCCCGTAATTCGCACTATGGCTCTAACTATAATGTGGAGCAAATGATTTAATCATTTCTTTTGTACTCCAAGAAGTTCCAACAAACTGCTCAGAAAAAAAATAGAGCCAGTGAGCTTCCAGGAAAGCATTTCTTAACTAGAAAAGCACTCAGAGAGCGCAGACCTCCGCCAAGCACAACAGTTCTCCCATACAGCGATTTACAGATTGCGATAAAATCCGCCTTCTGGATCAGATCCGGATCAGCCTCTGAAATTTTATAGAGGTTTTCAGTGTCAATACCTGAGTGAAATTTAATGAGCTGTGGGCAATAATTAACGGAGATGTTGAGAAACAAAATTTCCGGCCCCATTGAGCGCATGTTACAGTCTCAAGCCAGGTTGTGGACCGCAACCTTCCACCTCTGGGGCTCCTGCGCACAACCCACTGCGCCACCTTCAATCCTCTACATAGACACTCAGATTACCTCTATTTCACCTTCCCATCCGACGAGCAGCCCAGGTGTGGCACTGCACACCTGTACCTATTCAGTCATCATTCAACCAGACTCGTCGCCAGATCTTCCCATAGAAATGCCTGATCCAGCCATTCGCAGTGCCACCTCCTTGCCTTCGTCGTCTCCTGGATTGTTGGTTTGGCTGCCAACCCTCGAATCCTCCTTTTTTACATCTGAGAGAATTAAACTCTTAAAATTCCAGAACTCCCTTACTGTCTCCATTGTGGTTGCTTTAGGGTTCAAGAAACAACAAAACAGCGCAATGTTATCGAAAATTTGAAAGTGATCCAGAATCCAGGATTCCTTTCGGATCACACCCAAAATAAAATCAGTTCTTCCTTTTCACATTTCTGACAACTCCTGAAAATGTCATCAAAATCCGTCCATAACTTTTTGAGTTATCTCGAACACATCCCCTGCGCAAAGACGCACAGCTGCGCCAAGACGCATAGCCGCTGGAAGCGGTGCTTTTTAAAATACTGCAGAACGGATCATTGGATGAGCATTGAGCCAGAGGAACAGGTATGATGACATATACCTTCTACCAGTGACCGCCTCTCGGGTGCTCCAGTGCACAAGGAGAGGGTCAGAGGGATACGAGCACAGTACAAGAAACTCCACAACAGAGTTCTGTGATCTCCTCGTTTCCTCCACAGCAAACATCTGAATGAGATCATGTCACAGCTGTACAGAAATCACCTGCCCTTAAGAGAATAATGTATGAAAGTAATACAGTGATGCATAATCGAGAGGTAGAGCCGGTTGTGCAGTCCACATGTGACTGGGTGGACGCGCAATGACAGGATTTGGACGCGCTCTTTTACGCGCCGACATGCCAGTTGCGCTTTCCACAAACTCGGTATCTTGCGGTACTGGTATCTCGCAGATTTTGGGTATTGGGTAATGGGTGGTCTGACCACCCATTACCCAATACCCAAAATCTGCGAGATACCAGTACCGCAAGATACCGAATTCGTGGAAAGCGCAGGAGACACGCCCATTGCCGCGCCCACAATGTGCTTAAGGGAGACGGCAAAATGGGTAACAGGTTTTGGGAGGTGGAAGATTGCATTTCGGTTGGCAGAGGCTCCTAAATCTGAGATTTGCAGGTAATGGGTATTGGGTATTGGGTATTGGGAGGTGCAAGATAGGGCCCTAAGGGCCTGATTTACTAAAGGTTTGCGTGCGTAAAAACGTGTGCAAACTTGACACCACCCGCAAACCAATGCGCAAGCTGATTTACTAACAGCGTGCAAAGAGGACTGCGCCTCTCAAATGAGGAAAATAGCACACGCTGTTCATTTAGTACTTTTGCTCTGATGAATAATCAATATGGGGTTACTACGGGTTATTACGGGTTACTTAAGTGTGGCTCTATCTAGTGGCACAGATGTGTAATGACAACAGAAAGTCCAGTCCTTGATTATAGAACAGCCATTTCCAGGTCACTAGACCGGACAATTAAATAATAAAAACAAATTCAGTCCCGTGGTCCATTTTATTTTCATTTTTTATTTTTGATCTAAGTCTAACATTGTAAAATAAAAATAAAAAACAGCATTTTTTTGCATTTTTTTATGTCAGATTAAAAAACGAAATACAAAATAAAATGTCACTTTTTAATTTTTAAATTGAATTTTTTCAAAATTAATTTTTTTTTTTTTTTTTTTGATTGACAATTGAAAATGGAAAGAATGAATGATACACGGATTGGTAAAGTTACTGAACTTTAACATGGACATTTTCATTTTAAAGTTTCTCCCAGATGGAGGATTTAACAGAAACTAGGTTATTTGTAACCACTGACAAGTTGAACACCCCATTAAAAGTTTCTGCTGTTACCTCAGAAATGACCTGTTTTAATGTTCTGATTGTGCTGAGCCACAATCATTTTGTTGGATTTTGTTTGTAGACTTTTTTTTTATATATAAAAACAGGATGACATTAATGCCCTGGCAGTGGCAAAAAGCTTTATTTTATTTTACATTTTTTAAGATGAGATTTACACTAAATATGTGTTACTGATACTTTAGCGTATACAATGCGATTAATTGTGATTAATCAGGGAAATAATGTGATTAATCGCCATTAAAAATTGTAATCGTTGCCCAGCACCACTAATATATATATATATATTAGGGATGCACCGAAAATTCGGCCACCAAAAATTTTCGGCCGAAAATGGCCCAAAAGTGCATTTTCGGTTTTCGGCCGAAAGACTTTTATCACCGAAACAACACGGCCGAAACAGGATGTTGTGATGACGAACAAAAACCGTGGCCAGCACGCGCTTGTCTGGGGCCAACATGTCTGTGGTGTGGACGTATTTCAATATATCTGAGAAAGACCCACGGATAGCGATTTGTAAAACATGTAACGCTGAAATTTCAAGAGGGGGTGAATCTGCAACGAGTTTCTCCACGTCGGGTTTGATTTATCACCTGAAATCCAAACATCCCCATCGCCATTCTGAATATGAGAAGGCGGCGGCACAGAAAAGGAAAATCCCTCCGAGCGCACCCACTCCGTCTGTGGCGGACGTATTTGAAAAGGCAAGAAAGTTTTCCAGTGATGGTGCCAAGGCAAAGGGCATTACACAAAAAAATATGGAATTCATTGCCTTAGATGATCAGCCGTTCTCTGTTGTAGAGGATGTGGGATTTCGTAGGCTGATCGAGCACATTGAGCCCCGTTATTCCATACCGAGCAGACGTGTGTTTACCTGAGCCATAGGCGGAAATCCCGGGGGGGACACAGGGAACGTGTCCCCCCCTTCCACAAAGTTGTCCCCCCCCAAAAAAATCGTTGTAAGCACACAAAAACAATTGAATAATAATATAGTCATGTTCAATAAAAGTACAACACAAGCGCTGCAAATTATAAACGTAAAAAGCCTTTTTTTTTTAAAAATTGTTGAAACATTGCGACCCCCCTAATTCTCAAAGTGGTTTTGTCCACATGAGCATTGAGCCAGAGGAACAGGTATGATGACATATACCTTCTACCAGTGACCGCCTCTCGGGTGCTCCAGTGCACAAGGAGAGGGTCAGAGGGATACGAGCACAGTACAAGAAACTCCACAACAGAGTTCTGTGATCTCCTCGTTTCCTCCACAGCAAACATCTGAATGAGATCATGTCACAGCTGTACAGAAATCACCTGCCCTTAAGAGAATAATGTATGAAAGTAATACAGTGATGCATAATCGAGAGGTAGAGCCGGTTGTGCAGTCCACATGTGACTGGGTGGACGCGCAATGACAGGATTTGGACGCGCTCTTTTACGCGCCGACATGCCAGTTGCGCTTTCCACAAACTCGGTATCTTGCGGTACTGGTGTCTCGCAGATTTTGGGTATTGGGTAATGGGTGGTCTGACCACCCATTACCCAATACCCAAAATCTGCGAGATACCAGTACCGCAAGATACCGAATTCGTGGAAAGCGCAGGAGACACGCCCATTGCCGCGCCCACAATGTGCTTAAGGGAGACGGCAAAATGGGTAACAGGTTTTGGGAGGTGGAAGATTGCATTTCGGTTGGCAGAGGCTCCTAAATCTGAGATTTGCAGGTAATGGGTATTGGGTATTGGGTATTGGGAGGTGCAAGATAGGGCCCTAAGGGCCTGATTTACTAAAGGTTTGCGTGCGTAAAAACGTGTGCAAACTTGACACCACCCGCAAACCAATGCGCAAGCTGATTTACTAACAGCGTGCAAAGAGGACTGCGCCTCTCAAATGAGGAAAATAGCACACGCTGTTCATTTAGTACTTTTGCTCTGATGAATAATCAATATGGGGCGTACCCGCCAGAAAGCGCTAAATACTGGGAGGGGAAAATGCAAATATGTTCATTTACCACACGCAATGAGATTTACCAACCCTGAAAGTAATTGCGGGGATTGTGATTGCGTCTGTATTTAGTACGTTCGAAAGGAAGGTGCTAATCTGTCCAGCATTACGCACCGATGGCTGCTGTTATTGTGGCAAGGAGGCGACATCGCCAAAATCAAAGAATACGCAGAGAGAGAGTCTTTCGGACTCGTGTAAATTTGTTTGCACATGCAAAAGGAGAAATATTTTATTTGAATGTTAAATCGAGTATTATTCAGCAAAAGGTTGCCACAGGAGGCACCAGGGTTTCCGTTGTCTGGTAATTGCTGGACTTTGTCTGGTAAAATATGCGGAAGTCCGGGATTTTATAATCTCTCCGGTCAAAATGTCCGGTGAAAATACTCCTCCCAAGCACAATTTCAGTTGTAATAAAATGGGTTATTTCCACATCATTTTATGAAAAAACGCCTCGGGATTCTCCCAGAGGAGCTGGTGGAAGCGGCTGGGGGATCTGGACCTCTGAAGCTGCTGGCCCCGCGACCCGACTTCGGATAAGCGGAAGCTAATGGATGGATGGATGGATGGATGGATGGATTTTATGAAAAAACATATACTTTTTTTACGAATGAGTAGTGTGTGAGGACGAGTGGGCTCCAGCCACAGCTCCACTCATTGATGCCACAGCTGCGCGCAGAGACGCATCTCCGTAATGACAGCGCTCCGCGGTTATGGAGGCTTGAACTTCTCAACGGCCACTTAACCACCCGTCTTGTTTGCCGAAGTTTTATTAAAGGCCACTTTTTCTTTAGTTCCTCGCCTTATATCTTGCCACCTTCTTTTAACCTCATCTGCCGTTCTTTTTGTCTTACCAACTGCATTTATTCTATCGCAGATTTTCTCCCATATTGCGTTTCTTTTGGTAATGTTTAAATGTCTTTGCTGTAGTTCATGAATGTGTTTATTTGCCTCTTCCACTAATATCTCTAACTCCAACTCGTCAAATTTCATTTTGCGCTTGCGTCTATCCTGCTTTCCATCCAGACTCTCCATGGCACAAACCTTAAGACACGCAACACCTCATTTAAATACTGCGGTTTGCACCCGTTATCAATTGCGCGAGCATTCTTAGTTGATCACCCGCAAAACACACAACAACAGCACGCGCAAACTTTTTCAGTGCACACGCAATTTAGTACTCTTTATTTAGGATCTTAGTAAATCAGGCCCTTAGTGTCTTCCACATCCGTCATCTTTGTCTCCTTCTCCTGAAATCCCTCCCTCCCTCCCTCCTCCCTGTTCCCTCGCCTGGATGCCAGAGTGGACCAGATGTCGGTTCATGGGACCCTCTCATCTCCCCATGGCTTCACACAGACTGGGACATACTGCCTCATAATTAATGAAATTAGCAGCTTATATCTGCTGAGAAGAATCTTGTGTTTGTCTCTGGTTGACTAAAGATAGACGGATGGGCCGGGGAGGCGATGGAGGAGAGGGGAGGGGTGGGGGGGGGGCTGCAAGGAGGAGGAGATTGATGGGTAAGACACAAGCGATTACTGGGATTGGCAGGCGCGAGCAGAGGAAGAGCGTGCGTGAAGAGTGTGGGGCGTTAAAAACACAGAATGCTGCAGTCAACATGTGTTTCTGCTTGCTGCCTTGATAGTCTGTCAGCTTTATGGTTGTGTTAGCAGTCGGTTAATTACAAGGACTGAAAACTTCAGATCGATGGCTTACGGTGCAGAAAACTGCAGCGCAGAGCAGGGCTCGCCAGATACGGGATCAAGCTCCCGTGGCTCATTGTTTGCCCCCTTTGACAAGCCTCTGTGTGGACGGTGAGCATCTGATCGCTGCCCGTCACATAAAGCCCTGCAAAAACAAGAGGTTAGCAGATACTTACCGCCACAGCTGTGTAATAATGAGCTTCAAGTATTAATCTCTGTCTTTCAGCTCACTGAAGACCAGCTCTGCTACCAGTCCTCTGGGTGTCTTTAGTCAGCCTGCGTGGTTCCTGTCCCACCCAGCCTCTGTGTTAGCACACACACACACGCAAACAGCAGTGGGCGCACACACACACGCACACATCAGCTGTGGTTTAGACTAGGTGAGCAAATTGTTTTTTATTCTTGAGGTATTTATCAACCGCGGCGCTGGCCGCTGGACCAATGGCTTCCGTAATGGATCTGATTAATGGCAGCTTATTAACAAGAGCTCTGTTGTTCGGGCCCTGAGGGCTCAGCGTAATTCTAGAGCTCAGCGCTGATATAATGGCCTATTTTAGGAGCTTCGTGATTAAGCACCATTAAGCGGCAAGCAAAGCCCGGCTGTGGACAACTTCAATGGCAGCAAACGTAAACGCGACCGTGTCCCTGGAGTCCCTCCATCCTTCTCTGCCTGTCTCACTCTTTCTCCCTCTCCCTCTGTCTGCCTCTGTTATTGAAATGGAGCACTGTATTTATATTAAGTTTGCAGAAGGACTCTCGGGGAGGGGGGGGGTGGGGGGGGGGGTGGGGGGGGGTGCCAAAATGTATCTGAATTTTCTCTAAACAGTACAGATATATTATGTCGCTGGCCGTAGGCAAAATAGGAATGCCGTGGCACGCGCTGTGAAATCACGAGACCGAATCATGCATCTGCGAGTTTCTGTGCTGGATGTCATAATGCGCTCAACATGTTAGTGTGCTTCATGCTGCAGCATGCCGAAGGCTAGCCTGGTTCCAGTTTGTCCTAACCTGCATGCTAATCCGGTTAGCTGCACTTCAGACCACACAGTCGGACCGACACAGCTGGCTCCTGCAGAGACTCTTTGTGTCTTAGACCTACATGTTAAAACATGAAGCTTCCAGTTTCTTTTCTTCTTCATGTCTCAAAGGAAATGACAGTAATTTTGCATCTTGGTATTTATATTTTGAATTCTGCATCACTATGGCGTGTCTGCCAGCGTGTGTGCATGTATGATATACCGTATTGGCCCGAATATAGGATGATATTTTATTCTATAAATTATATTCTCAAAAATGAGGGTCGTCTTATAATCGAGGACTAGACTTTTCTGTTGTAATTACACATCTGCGCCACTAGATGGAGCTGCACCGAGGTAACAGTATGAATGGAGGAACCACGCAGTCAACTCGAGCAAAGGGCTTTGAAAGTTTTGTTGGAGTCCAGAATAAATTTTTTACAAACTGAATTATTTATGCTGTTCTTGAATAAAACTCGACTTCAGTAGTTATTCAGTTATTGAACTACATGGTTGTAGCTTATTCAGAGTCATATTCCCAGATTTGAAGATAACGCAGTTTATTAAATAGTACCATACCTTGATCTTAAATAACATGGAAATCTGACACGCAAGTTTGGTACCATACTTCCTAAAAAAGATGAGATCAATAAAATGTTAAACAGTAGAAAATTATCTCTGTGGGAGTTTTTTCTATAGTAATTGTACAATGAAAAATTGTTTTAAGAGTAATCTTATTGCCTTCATCATATTTTTATTTTCCTAAAATTGATATTTGAAAAATAGGGGTCATCTTATAATCAGAGTCGTCCTAAATTCAGACCAATACGGTATATACGTATGTATCCTAACATTTGTCAATCTATTTATATATATTAATCCACTGATTGATGTTTATTTTTAAACATGTTAATAGCTGCACCTCTAGCGTCGGCCTGTTGCAGAAGCTGGTCATATTTTCTCATCCTTGTATTTTCTACAAGGGCTCTTTCCATTAAAAACCTGGTTTGTGAATTCTTTTTGTTTGTTTTTTTTCAGTGCAAGTTTGAATGCTCTGTTGCTTCAACAATTTCTGCTGGTTTTCCTGGTACTTTTTGACATCTGGTTAGCAGCTGACTAACCTCTCCAAAGCCCAGCTAATGCCCAGACTCAGAGCCCAAATCCAGACGGGTTGAAAAGGAGACACTGACGATGTTGAGAAGGAGCACAGCGGAGAGCGAGAAGGAAAAAGTTCCCTCGATTGTCATGGGAAATGTGACAGGGAATGAAAAAAATAATAATAAATAAGAATAATTAAAAAAAAAGGGAGGAGCTTGGGGTTCTGATAAAAACACAGCAGGAATATCAGACTCTCTGCAGACACAGAAGGAAGAATAAAGGAGAAGGGACTGGGGTGGTGTTTGCACAGATTGCACAGATGTGATTGTGAAGGAGCATCTCTGCACCCTGGATGTTGAACTGTCGTGTCACCAGTGTCACGTTCCGATGGCGCCTGACATCGGCTCCGTTGTTAGCACGCACAAACACAGTGATGCAATCACAGATCTCTGGATTACAGTCACACCTCTCGCTCTACTGCACTCCCAACCTTTCAGTGGTTTGTCAAGTGATTTTTACTTTATTTTGGGGATTTTTTTTTTTAAATCAGTTTTTACTCCATAGTTTCTAAACCTAGCATTATTCCATTTAGCTCTTAGATGGCACGTTCACGCCACAAATCCTCTCCTCGCTTTCATCCTTTGACTTGTCTCTTGCTCTATCTTTCTGTTCCTCAACAGGAAGACTCCTCACTGTCCACCTCCTCCCTCGCTTCCTCTCCCCCTCTATCCCACCCTTCATCTCTCCCCAGACCCTGCCATTCTTCCCTGGCTCCTCTGGGGAGGGCGGTAATAATTATTATGTAAATAAATACGCCTGCTGTAATCACATTCGTGCCACTGATCCAATTAGAGAGCTGATAGCAGGCGGCTGATTGCGTGGACTGGCGGCTGATGGTCAGGGCCTGTGTGTCTGTGCGGCTGGCCGGCCAAGGTAGCTGGGGGAGCACGCATTAGCGGGCTCACAGGCCAGCATAATGAAAGCCGTTTGGTGCCTCGCTGCATGCAGTCATGTACTCTAAATAATGCTCTTTGACCAGGGCTGTGCATGTCTGCCAGCCTCGCAGTCTGCTCGTCGGGCTGTCTGTCGCTGAAGCGCTCGGTGTGTGTGTGTGTGTGTGTTGGTCTGTGCTTCTGTTATCACGATCCCTGGCTCTGGATCACTTTCACCATGCATCATCTTATCACCAATTACTGCCTTGTTGTGATTCTCATCAGCTTAATGATGCTCCGCCGAGACCATCAACGTCATGAGGCTCATCCCTCACCCTTCATCTGCACCCAGCTCACCGTCAGCTCAGGATTTCCTTCCAGAGGACATCACATGCTTTTCAAGCCCACGAAAGCCAGAAAGGGTGCTGAGTTTGTCCCGCCACCCAATATATGTATCTACATATGTGTGTATAAAAAAAAAAAAAAAACCATGGTATAAAATATTAATCTCCAAGTATGTGAAATAAGGTTTCAAACTCAATTGTTATCTGTTCTGAAGTGCTTGGGGGTGTGTCTAATGAGCTCTCAGACCGGCTTACATGAGCCACAATAATGAGACAAATATAAGTGAGTTCGGTTTAAACAAACCTTCTACATTGTGTGAAGACCAGCGTGATGTCACTGGTTTGTAAGCTGCTGTTGTAAAGCTAAGTATACTGGGCCTTTTAAAGCCAGAAGTGGCTCCATTTGGACAAAAAGGTGGACTCAACCAGGGGAAAAAAAAAATGCATATTTGATACTTAACACCTATTAAATTGTGAAGTTAGTATAAGTGTGCCACCAGTGCACCGCTCAGAAGGGATACGTCTAACAACAGCGTGTGTGAAAATGTATTTCCTTTAAAGCTGTGGACACTAACAATCTTAGACTGAGCACAAAATGCAACTTAGTGTTTTAGGGAGGAGGAAGAATAGTCTGTTCAGTCGTGTTTGCCAATGTTTCCATTAATTCCAGTTGTCTCCAGTAAAAGTTGGACAAACCAGTGATGGATTGGCCATCTGGCATTTGGGCAAATGCCAGAAGAGCTGACTTCTTTTCGGCCACTGGCAAGGTTTTTTTTATTCCTCTTTTCTTTCCCCTTCTTCTTTTTTTGTCTTTTTTTCTCATGTTGTCTTTGTTGATTTTGATTTTGATGGATGCAGCTTAAAGCATTTAAGCGTGGCCCGCCATAATCGTGGAACATAATGAACAAAAGGCGAAGCTGAGGGTGGAAAAAAAAAAACAAAAGATTTAGATTTATTTAAGAATTATTCATAAAATATGCCACTGTCGTCAGCTGCCTCCGTACTGCTAATCTTAGCTTGGCCTTGCAGATCTGTAACTTTCCTGTCCAGTCTACTTTACTGGTTATTCCAGGTAAAGTAGACAGGGACACCACTGGTGTAGCTGTCAGTGCTCATCTTTTGCTTGTCAAAATGACGGGAACGCAGTCTGGAAGTTCTTCTGATGTTCAGCACATCAACCTTATTCCCCGTTTTGATCTTCCTGTCACGCAGAATCAGACCTTCTCTGTCACATCAGCCACGAAGGGATAGATGTGTAGCTTCTTTGCTCTGGAGCTATGTGATTTCCACACCGTGGTTGTCTGAAGGTAGAAAATGACATAAAATGAATCATCTCTATCTGTATCGCTCGTTATAGCGTGTTGTTTTCTTTACTGGAAGTGGTCTTCTCTGTAAAAAAACACCAAACACCCAAAGGTGATGCGTTACTGCCACCATTTCCCGATGCTCGGGTACCCTTTATTGCTAAAGCGGTCACTGCAGATGCAGGTGCTGGTGCTCCATCTTCTCCACCTGTGTGGCTCGACGCAGATGTTACAAGCCTTTCAGCTTGTAGAAACTTCCTTTTCACTTCATTTCTGCACAATTTAAATGACGACAAGTGTCCTGCAAGTTCTGGAATCCAGTAGAGATGCTTTAATATGATGAAGGCAGATGAGTTAGCTGACCAGCCTGGTGCCTCTAGTAAATATGAAATCAAAACTTACTACATAGGTCAGTCACATTTACAGTATTTTCTAAGTGTTTTTAAGCAAATCTCTGTCTTTGTTTAACACGAGTTTAATATCTTCATTTTGATGTTTCTTTTGTTTACATCAAAAGTAGTTAAAGGGCTGGAAGAAGCAGTATTCTTTGTTTGGGACATAGAGGTTGGTTTTTCTTCCTTACTAATCAACAATATGAAGCCTCCAGTATCCCATGAGGTTTATATTTACTCCACGATATGTACAACAGAGCACAGGCAGTAAAACTGACTGATTTCAGAGGCATTTGAATGTGGACTGCTGGATTTGCTTCAGGAGCCAAACAATTACTTCGGTGTTTTTGTCCCATTTTATGCAGAAAGGAAATCTGGGTAAGAAAAACTAGAAAGTGGTCCAGAGATGATGACTCTTTATTCCAAAAAGACACGACAACCTGCCGTGTGTGGACTCAAAATTCATTCAAGAAAGAAGGTACACCCTCTTTTTAATTTTTAAGGTTTTACGCATCATCTGGTACTTACCAAGTCTTAACATTATATTGAATATATGATGTACACAACACTGAGCGAAAACTGAAAAAAATAAGAAGACAACAATGCAAAAAGCAGTGTTTAAAAAGTTCAGTCCACCCTTATTGCATCCGTACGTGTTAAGAGGATAAAGAGCAGGTAAGTTCTGCTGATCAGCTGATCGTGATTGATCGTCAGCGCCTGTGAACACCTCCTATAAAAGCTGAGGTCTCGACCAGTTTGCTGGTCTGTGACATTCAGCAGTGCGTTAATGCTATATGTGCCAAAAAAGGAAAGAACCGGCCACCTCCCAACAGTTTAGAGTTCATGAATCTAGAGTGAGAAACATTCAGGACGGTTGCCGTCCCGCTCAGACTGACGGTAAAAATCCCAACAGCTATGCAGTCTGAGATGTTCAAGTTCATGACGGTGTCATTAGAAAAGGACTGAACACGTGTGGTTTGTCTGGAACGGTTGCCAGGAGAACGCCTCTTCTCATTTCAAAGATCATGGCAGCAGGGCTTACGCTCGCAAAGTCTGAACAAACCATAAACCGCACGGAGCAACGTCCTTTGGTCAGACATGTTTAGTCATAACGCAGAGCACGGCGTCATTGTGACAGGTCACTGAGTCAACCTCCCTCTCCTCTGTATAACGAGGTAGTCTAGGGTCAACCGTGAGGCCGGCAGTTTGAGCTTGGCTGGGATCAGACACCAGGACACTGATGTCAAAAACACCAGCGGTAACAGGACTGAAACAGCGATGCTGTGGTGGGACCTTAAGTGGCCTGTGCATGAACAAATTTCAGGCAGCGTTGGAAATAAGAGCCAAACTTCTTCCACAGTGGAAAACAGTGACTTAAAATTCTTGTTACTGTCATGGTCTGGGGCAGCCATGACAGCCATTTTGGGTTTTTCTTTGTTTTGCGTTAAGTTGGCGTCACTCTCCCTGTCTTTTGTGTGACATGTTTCCTGTTTTACTTTGAAAGGTCTGTCTTGTTCTCACTACTGTCATGGCTGCCCCAGACCATGACAGTACCCCCCCCCCCAAAGGACCGGCTCCCAGACGGTCCAAAAAAGAAAGACCCAAAATGGCTGTCATGGCTGCCCCAGACCCCGACAGTTACTGAAGGTAGTCCTGCAACCACTGAGTCCTGGGGCCCAATTAGTCTTTTTGTACGAACTTATCCTGCGTTTAGTTTCGTGTTTCAAGTGAGGTCGTGTTCACTTAATTTTAAGATCTAGTAGGGGGCCGATGTTCTTTTACCAAGTCCTCATATGCAAGCGCATGTGAGTCCTTCTTTTTCATATGACTACGTCATTTTTGTGGATGTATCATCTTGCAGCCACAGTAACCCTGACTTTCCAGGAATGTGGGTACAGGCGAGCGGTTGAAAGAGGGGGGCATTAGTTCTAACCTCAACGTTTGCCCAGGGGCTGCACTCCCACCGCCATGTGTCGGCTGAGTAGACTACTGTTAATGTTGGGAAGTAATGTATGGGTCCCAGTGCTAACTCCCTGCCTTTTACATCTCAATCAGGTCACTCTAGTTTATTTATATATTGTCAGGGGGCAGGGGGAGAGAGCATGGGGCGAAGAGATGAATGTGGGAGTTTTTTTTTCTCTCTCTCTCTCTCTTTGCTTTCTATTTAGTTAGCAAAAAGCTTTTATAATGAATTTGAAAGGCGGCACGTATCCAAAGCGTTTGAAATTCCCAGGGCACTACTGAGTGAAAGATGGAGGGAGGGAGAGAATGCAGAGAAGCCAAAATAATAGAATGGTTTGACTCAAAATGTGGAATGGATTTAAAAAAAAAAATCAAAATTAATAAATCTGTTTTTTTTCCCATGCTGCCTTCTTTCCTTCATTAGAGTTTCCCTCCCTGCTCTGCCTCTCCTCCCTCCTCCTGCTGGCCTCCTCGACATTTCTGCTCTTACCCAGTTGGTCGCACGCTATTAAACAAACACTCCTAATATTTTGAGCTGGCTGGCAGTTTGAATTTCATCTCGCCAACGCATCTTGTTTCTCTCAAGCCCTGACTGTTTTGACATGCGCCCCGATTAAATTATAAACAAGCAGGCCTCCTGATGGTGATGCTGGAGCCACTAATTTCCCTAATTGTTTGCAGTTGTCTGGGAGGCGAGGCTTGGAGGCCCGGGCCTGATCCCCCTGCCTGGCACAGCCCAGTTAAAGGGAACGGGGCGGGGGGGTAAGGGAAGTGGAGGAGCAGAAGAAAAGAGGAGGGAGGGGAGCAAAAAAAAGTGAACAGGCGAGGAGGAGACAGAGCAGGTAAAAACTGAGGGCTGTGGTAAGAAATTAGAGTGGAGGTATAATTAAGACGTCCGCGGCTGATTTAGTCCTCAGCCTTCAAACACACGCATTAGTGACCAAAACGGCTGACCTGCAGCGGCCCTGTGAGCGCACGGATGCATTTAGAAAGCTGATACGACGCCGCCTCTCACCTTCCTTCCAATTTTCCCCAGTGGTCACATGCGGTATTACTACAAAATAATCCATGTTGGAAAAGTCTTCCACTGCAAACAAGGTTGGTTTTATCTCTCCGTGTTATATCATGTCAGTCCCCATCTATGCAGATAAAGACTAAAACACCCCCACAGCAAAACTTTCTTCATGTTGTCACAGTTTGAAAGCCATAATGAGCACCGACCAGACACCTTCGCTGTGGCATCAGCTTCTCGTAACATGTTCATGGGTGTAGAGAGCCAGTTATTTTTTGGGTCAGAAGCTTTTTAAAAGAAAGAGAGAAATGAAGCAAGATGGAAGTAATTTTTGAGTAAAAATGTAAAAAAAATTCAGGAAACGAGAACATAAATCCTGGAACCACCACTCTGGGAATCCATTGTAGAAAAGAAAAGCCACAGATCTTTCTTGTCTTTTTTAAAGGAAAGATTGAACCTTTATGTTCTGCAGCAAAACGATGGAGTGAAGAAAAGCATTTACTGTAGAGGTCTTCACGGGTCCACTTTCATGGACCCGAACCCGAATGAACGCGCAATATTTGGACCCGGAACTGACCTGACCCGAGTCTTTAGTTTCCGACCACGAACCGAACCGAGTTACCCGAATAGACCCGAGACAATACAACCCCATAGTTGCTCATGTTAAAAGTTGTCTAGCGTTGAATAAAACTTGATTTTCTTACCTAAAGTTTTCTTCTTCTACCGGTTCAGTTGCTACATAGGCTACGTGATGTAAACAACAATAAATCCACGTCGTTATTTTCTTTGTGGATACAGATGCTATTGGTAGCAACTGCTAACGCTAATAGCCTACACCAGTCAGGACATGTCGTGAATATGTTCTCTCATCCAACGTTGTCATGTTGGCGATCCGTTGTGCTTTACAGCTGCCGGGAAAACTGTCACCGATTGTTTCATGACAAATACGCCACATTAATTAATAATCATTTAACTGCCCCGAGACATTGGCTGCCACCGCCAATATCTTTACCTCTCTCGAGTAAACGCGGACCCAGCCTGTCAGAGAGCACCGACCGGACCCGAGACTAACTGTACCGATTCCGACCCGAACCCGGAGTCACGTCTTTTGAATGGACCCGAGTCCCGATTCAGGTCCGGTCGGAACCTCGGGTTTTCGGGTTGTTCCGGAGACCTCTAATTTACTGTAGAGCAGTCCTTCTCAGATAATGGGGTGCGCCCCCCCCAAGGGGTCGCGTGTCACCCTGGGGAACATGCTTTTTTTTTACTGGAAAAAATTGTAATTGCACATATACGATGTAAATATTTAGTGGCGCTCTCATTGTCACATTGTACACAGGGAGTATTAGCTGCTGTAGAGTTACTGACGTCTTTGATCATTTACCCAACATGCAACGCCTTATCATCAGAGACTGAGGATTTGTTTTTGAAATCACTGATTAATACCTGATATCATATTTTTCTCTACTCAAGATGAAAGAAAAGACATTAATCACTAGTGGTTTTCAAGCCAGAACCTTCATCTGTTGATTTAAATAGTTTTCTGTCATATGGAGCTTTTTTTTTAATTTTTTTTTTTTTATTCCAAAATACAAACATCTGCCAGGATTGGTGATTGAATATTTTTGGCCAGTGGTTGTAAATATATTTGCTGCTTTGGAATGAGACACCAATTAAAAAAAAAAAAAAAAAAAAAAAAAGAAAAGAAAACAATTGGGAAATTGTAAACAGCACTCTTCCTGCGTTTTGCTCTCTTAGCCCTGATTCTTTCCCATCTTCTTGATTTCAGCCTCAACTGCGACACATTTGATATCAAGTTCTAGCAGTCGTCCATCAGCTCATGATACCATCTCGTCTTCCACTTGGCAGTCTTTTCCAGATCTCTGGTGCATGTGATGTGAGGATGAAAGACTTCTGAGCGGAGTTGTGAATGTTATCCACGTCGGCATCTATGGACAAGCATCGCTGCCTGGCAGACAGGAGGGCGGTCATATCGCTGCTCCCATCACCCAGTCACCGGTGTCGCCTGTGTGTGGATGCGCGTTTGTACGTATACACGCCCAATGAGGGCTAATTTAGCATGACAGTGGAGATAGCCGGCATTGTTGCTGAGCAGGTGAGCTAATATGCCCCTGTTAAGCAGAGGTGAGACCTGAGGGGGAACACGTACACAAACTTCTGCAGGTCCTGCTGTCGACGCAGAGAGGAGGAAACGCAGAGCATGAGCGACTGAAGA
Organism: Hirundichthys speculiger; assembly: GCA_018398805.1. Classification (NCBI taxonomy): domain Eukaryota; kingdom Metazoa; phylum Chordata; class Actinopteri; order Beloniformes; family Exocoetidae; genus Hirundichthys; species Hirundichthys speculiger. The sequence goes on along the minus strand of JAGFBZ010001279.1, from coordinate 1,317,532 downwards.
CGATTGGCGGGTCAGAGTGAGCGTCAAAGCTGCTGCCGGTCTGCCAGTTGGCCAACGTGAGATGTCCAGAAGGAAAAGGCCCCTGTCCAAGAACATGGAGCTCTTAAGGACCCGGATTTCCACTGAGAAACTTTGGATAAACTGCATGAATTCTTTATGAACAACTTTCTTTTTCTTTTCTTCTTTTACATTAATACGGTTGAATAGTCAAACCAAAACTTTTATTGAATTGAAGCGTAATAAGCTCCAAGGCATTCGCATCCGCCACAGATGGTTCTCCTCGGATAGTTGGGGTGAATACAAACAGTTCTATGAACTACAGTTGAGCGTGGTTCTTGCAGTCCAGACACAAAAAATGGAAGTGACTTCCCTCAACATTCGTGGGAACTGTGAAAAGGCTCCTGTTGTCTGGAAAAAACCAAACGCTGAGAGTGACAGATGGAATCTGATTTAACAGAAATGTATTTGGGATCTTGAATGATGATGCCATCTTCAAAAGGACCACGAGAACGCCGGTCGAGAGTGAATGACACCATGGCCACGGTTACATGATGTTTTTTAAATTCAGAATTAATTATTCCGAATTAAATAATTCCGAATTAAACTATTTTCCTTCGAGTTTACATGGAAATAGTAATTCCGAATTGAGGTTTACATGGAAAACACGTTTGTTCGGCTTTATCCAATTCTGCTTAAGGTCTGGGGGTTGGGAAGGGTTCTGATTGGATGGTGGGGCGGATGTCTTTACATCTACCGGAAGAAAACAAACTTAGCAACAACTCGGTTAGCAACAACATTCCACTTATTTTTGACCTGGGTGGCGTCTCTATCTGTGAAACCTCCTTCATTTAGCCTGGCCGCTACAACTTTGAAAAGCTCACAATTTTTATGTTTCCTGCCATCTGTTCTTTTATTTATTTCCAGTTCCTCCAAGCTATTTATTAAATAAATCGTCTCTGCTCTTGACCACCGTTTACTGCGTGCTGCCATCTTGAAACTTTGTTTTGAAAACAAGCCCAGCGCGGAATATAAGCGTCATCGCGACAGACGGGCAAGAGAACGAGCATGCGCAGAAAGACAGGAATTAATTTAAAGCAGAATGAGTTTATACATGACCGCGGAATTATTTTATTCGGAATTAAAATCAGAATAAACCAGCCACTTACTTCGGAATTAAGTTTAATTCGGAATGGACATTTTCATATGGAATTAGTTGTTTACATGGCAACTTTTATTCAGATTTAACTTAATTCTGAATTAAAGAGGAATTAAACTTCCCCTGTAAACGCACGGCATGAGAACTTACAGGAAACATTTATTGATTGGGTTTAATGCGTGGAGTTAATGCTTTATGAATGTAAGTCATTCTTACAGCGAGCAGCTCTTAAGGATTAAGGATTAGGGATATTAAGGGATAGCAGGTAGTGGGAGGGGCGTTCCCCCACAAAGAACGCAATCTTCCACCTTCCCTAAACCCACGATCTTACCTGCGCTAACCGCTATATTATGCATACATTATTCATAGGAGTGGTTAGGACGTTCCACCTGTTTAACCAATCAGTGCGTCAGTAGCCATTACCTTTAAGAGCAAGTTGCGCTACCAGCAAACTGCAAACCGCTGTAGAGCGTCTTTTCATCCAGATCAGAGCAGCTCTCGTGCACAGCTCATCTGGGACTCTGCTGTAGAGCTTCCTCCTCTTCCTTCCTCCTCCTCCTCTGCACTGATATATTACAGAAGCAGCAACCCGGACAACACCTGGACGCTGGCAGAGGACTTGAACCGCTTCTTTGCCCGCTTTGAGGCAGTCAGTACAGCGGACTCCCCCCACGCACCAGCCTCCAGTACTAGCATACTGACACTTAAGGAGCATGAAGCGAGACGTGTGCTGAAGTCAGTAAACCCCAGGAAGGCGGCCGGGCCCGATGGCGTACCTGGCAAGGTACTCAAAGCTTGTGCCAACCAACTCGCTGGAGTGTTTACTAGCATTTTTAACCTGTCCCTGTCGCAGGCTACCATTCTACCCTGCCTTAAAGCCTCCACCATCATCCCCGTCACCAAGAAGTCAGCAGTGGAGAGCCTAAATGACTACAGGCCTGTGGCAGTTACGCCTGTAGTCATGAAGTGCTTTGAAAGACTGGTCTCCCAGCACATCAAGACCTGTCTGCCTCCCACTCTGGACCCCATCAGTTTGCCTACAGGGCAAACCGATCCACAGAGGACGCCATCACCATAGCGCTCCACACCGCACTGAGCCACCTGGAGCACCTGGGGAGCTACGTTAGGATGCTCTTCCTGGACTTTAGCTCAGCGTTAAACAATGTAATCCCGGAGATCTTGGTCCACAAATTGTTAGACCTGGGCATCTCCACCCCCATCTGCCAGTGGATAAAAGACTTCCTGACGGATCGCCCACAGTCCGTGAAACTTGGCCCCTACCTCTCCTCCACCATCACACTCAGCACCGGTTCCCCTCAAGGCTGTGTACTGAGCCCCCTCCTGTTCACTCTGTATACTCATGACTTTGCAGATGATTCCACCGTGGTCGGGCTCATCTCAGAGGGAGATGAGTCTGACTACAGAGTTGAGGTCAACCGTCTGACAGCGTGGTGTTCAGCCAACAACCTACCGCTGAACACCACAAAAACCAAAGAAATAATACTGGACTTCAGGAAGGGCAGAGCTGACCCAGGCCCGCTTTACATCCAGGGGGACTGTGTGGAACGGGTCAGCTCCATCAGATTCCTGGGAGTGCAGCTGTCTGCAGACCTCTCCTGGACTGCTAACACCACTTGCGATGGTGAAGAAAGCCCAGCAGCGACTCCACTTCCTGAGGGTGCTCAGGAGGAACAACCTGGAGGAGAAGCTGCTGGAGAAGCTCGAGAAAAAGACAGGAAAAGACAGCGGAGATAGAGACAATCCAGCAAAGCTGGTTGTTGAGGTTTTAGATAAGTGAGCCAGATGCACTTTTTCCATTCAGATTCCCAGGCAGTATGTTTTTGGACTGAGTGGTTGAACTTTGTGACATTAACAAACTGATGTTCAGCTAAACTCTGAATCCCTTTTTTGCTTTGAGTTAAGAAAGGAAACTGACTGTAACACATTTAAATATATTCTCTTTGAATGGAGTCGCTTTATTGCTAATATAGATTGACTGTAATCTTCGGAGCTTGTATATATGTTTGTTTGTTTGTTTTTTTTTTTCAAAGCTTACCTGATTTCAGTTTTCTTTGTTGAAATGACTGATAGTTGAAACTCACTGGTTGGATGGAGTCACCGGTGCAGACTAAAGTGGCGTTGTCAGGTCAACCATCCATCCTTCCATCCTTCAATCCGTACTTGCTTTTTTCTGATTTAGGGTCACGTTGGTCAGCCCTATCCCAGCCATCTCCAGACAAAAGGCTGGAGATTAACAAACTGTTGTAAAACACTGTTTAAATCAAATTTCACCTGTTTAATTCACTTCTATTTTAGCTTCCTTTACTTTCGCTCCTCTTCACTCATATCTTGGCCTCTTCTCATTTTTGTTATCTGCAGAAGTGCGTATGTGTATGTTTGTGCGTGTGTGAGCGCCAACTGCTCTGTCAGCCGTTTTTCATCGGAAGGAGCCCATTATGTGACAGCTTGTGCTGATGAATATTGAATACACTATGTGCCGATGGTAATGTCTGCAGATGTGTGCGCGCTTCTGCAAAGTGTGTGATAAGATCTGATAATTCAGTGAGGAAAATGCACGCGATGTAGGAGCTGCATGCTCATCCTGGCTTTAGTCCATTAGCCCACACAAACATAAGCAGGCCCACGCCCACACGTATTACTTATTTTCACATTAGTAAATATTTGAATGATTCTTGTTTTTTCTTCTTTCTGCATGAATAACTGGAGACCAGAGGTGGAAGCACCAAATGTTCTGCCAGTCTCCAGACTGTTCATTTGTGTTTATTAAGATAAACATGTGGAGAGAATAAGTGACAGGTGTCCATTCACCCAGGACACGCTGCTCAATAGACTACTGATGCAGTTAATGCCTAATGAGAATCTACCATCATCATTCACAAATGTTGAAAAGAATAGTTACTGACTGACAGCGTGCTGCAACCCACCGCGCTCTCACACTGGATGGTGAAAGCTTTAAATTACTAAGACACGTCAATAAAAGAAGAATATTAAAACCCCCAGAGGATGAAGTCCAAGTCAAACAAATCAGGAGAAAACACACGTAAATTGTACGAAACCCAAGTTTAAAAAAAAGGTGAGTTTTCTAAAATGCAGCAAAAAACTTAAGTCTTTAATTTATTAATTTGCTAGAACTTTTATCAAACAAACTGCAGAGAAAATGATTGTCTTCACTAACCAAATTCATCGTATTCAGAAAATATAAGCAATCTCGCAAAGATACAACTATTTTTTAATTACACTTCTGAACATGGATGGTAACGGTTGAAGGTTGAGAGAAACCTGTTCCTCTTCAACAGAAGGGTTCAGTGTTTCAACAGTGTGTGGTCATCATCGTCTGATTCTCCTCCTTACAATGCTCCTTACAATTTCAGTAGGAGACAGATCTGGACTACAAACAGGACGGTCACGCACACACAGCCGTTGGAAGTTGTGCAGGATGAGGTCTGGCATCATCCCGCTGCAGTAACCATGGAGGAAAAGACACTGGCCACTTTCAAACCTGCATACTATCCAATTAAAACCCAGTCTAATGGCCTCTTGTTGTCACTCTCTCTTCCATCAGCAAGAACAGCCTGGTCCTCCGGTCGAGTGATGAGGATTACTCCAGGACCAGTGGTGGAGCTTCGGGGGGGCACTACTCCCCCGGCCCGGGAAAGACAAAGAAACAAACTTCTCCTCAGGCATCAGTCACACCTTGCTCACTACTGGATACAACAACGTCTGCGAAAAGTATATGCGCTACGTACGAGGATATATTTAGGTTTACCCAGCCAGAATGAGTCATGGTTGGTCAAAAACATTAAAGACTGACTTTGGTCATGTAGATTTCTTCACAGTGAATTAAGCTGGCTTCATGTTCACTCTCACAGTTAACTTTACAATGTGCTAATATACAAGTAGATCACGGGTAAGATCTGCAAATGTATTGTGGGTATAATCGTCATCAACAGCCGTCCATCAGTCACTAGTCAACAGAGTCTAGGTGGTGCAGGGTAGGTGGATCACAGATTAATCTAATCATGAGTGACAGTTCATACAAGCGTAAAAGTGAAGCAAAAAAAAGCAAAGAAAAGGAAAAAAAATTGCAGGAAAAGACTAAACTAAAAAAGCTGGATACATATCCTCCTGGAGATGAACCTGACATTGTTGGTCGTGAGTCAAACCCACCAGAACTGGTACCACAGTCAGGGAGCCAGATTCACAGGTACAATTTCTCACAATCACTGACACTGAAAACAATATGTGAGTTAGTTGTTGATGTGGTTGTTATCGGAGTAGCCCAACTGCCTAACGTTATTATTAGGGTCCAGGTAGCCTAATGTTTTTGTTGTTTTCATGGTTTGTTAGACTTCATGTCGGTTTTGTTGGGTTTCTCTTGCAAAAAGGCTCGTACAACGACGTGCTTCGGAGTTGGTATTTATTAACAGCAATGGAAACACATCAGGCGAAATCGGCACTTAGTACAACTACAACAATAACGGTGGTGCGTCTCCTGGGTGACATCACAACCGCAAACCGCCGAATACATTTTAGACAATATATTATTCCATAATACTACAGGTTTGATTGATTTCAAAATAACATGGTCGCTCTTTGTGGTGTTGAACTCTTACTATCAAATGCTTTGGGCTGTGTCAAAAATGCAGTAATGCTTGTAAACCCCGCTGTTGCAGGCATGTGTATGTTGTAAAACGATGTAATCACAAGCCCCCGGCCTGGCAGTGACATGTTCCGCAGGACCCTTCCACGTTAACTAACTGGATCCCTATCCAAAGGGTTGCTGATTGTCACCGAGCAAACGCGGGTCCCCAAGATGCTCTGCTGGTTTTCGTTTTAGGTCTGGCAGTCCTCATTTCCGATGTTGCTTTGGTCGCACCATGAGAAATAAGGATGGATGGACAGATTCAAACAGAATGTATGAAGGTAATGCTGCTTAGCATCATAGCTTAGCAGGAGCTAAACCAAGCTAAAATAGCTAGCCTGTGGTGACTGAGGTTGTGTGGGCATGTTCCAACCAACTGCCAGGCTTATTCTTTTTCATTTATTTATTTTCATTTTTAAATGAATGGGTTGGCTGGAGTCTTTCCTGCCAATATAGTAAGCTCCACATGGGGTGAAGGAAAGACGCCTTGAAACGGACTCTTCAGAAAACCTATGGGTGACATGGCAGAGGGTTTCTACAGTTCTTTACCTACAGCAGATAGCTAAAACCCCTCTGTGCTTCAGAAAACTGTTGTGGAAGTGTGGAAATGCAGGAGACTGGGAGGAAGGAGTAACAAACAAAAGTGCTTTTATTTGAACACCAACTGCTGCACTGCAGGTTATCCAAATGAAGAAACAAAAGACGACATCATTAGGGACAGAGGGTTACACAAGGGAAGCAGAAGACAGGACCACAACGAGTTACTGAAAACAGATTGCCTGGCAGGAGAAGAAGGAAGGACAAGACAATATGTCCTGCAGGTGTGACTTAAGATCTGGACAATGACTGGTTTTTGTTATGTGCAGTCTCTCTCTGTTTTGAGTTTTACCCTTTCTTTTGGTTTTCCATGTTCTGTGTTTTAGATTTGCTTCATGTTTTCTGTTGAAATGGTTTTTCTTTGCTCATTCCTTTGTTCTCTGTCTTGTTTGCTTCGCACCTTGACTGTCGACTGGATTATTGTAATGCGTTGTTAGCAGGTGGTCTGAAAAACTTGCTGAATAGGCTTCCCGTGAAATTTAGAATTGAGTTTAAAGTTCTGCTTTCACATATAAGGCCCTTAATGGCCTAGCTCCTCGTTATTTACAAGACCTGATAGCACGTTATGCTCCTAATAGAGCTCTCCGCTCTCAGAGTGCAGGATTACTCGTCGTTCCTAGAATATCTAAAAGTAGATATGGAGTACGGGCCTTCTGCTACCAGGAACCTTTATTATGGAACCAAAAACCATTTTGGGTTAAGGAGGCTGACACCACCTCCATTTTTAAAACGAAATTGAAAACATTTCTGTTTAGTAAAGCCTACAGTTAGTCTAAACCATGGGCGAGGCTATTCAGCACCCCAAAAACCTGGAGTAAGAAATGTTGTTATTCTAAAACTTTAGTTTGCATTTGACAGGCTTAGATAATGTCCAAAACTTAATCCATAGTTTGTGGTTTAAGTTTATATTTTAAGAATGAAAATGAAAACGACCCCACCTAATGGTATCATCCTCTTTTCACTAACGTTACTTGTGGGTTGTGGTGGGGCTCATTGGGTGCTCAGCACCCCTAAAGCTCTGACCCTAGAATCGCCCCTGGTCTAAACTATAGTGTGTAGGAGCTAATAGTTATAGCTATAGTTGTAGTAGCTCAGACTAGAGTAGCTCATCTTAATCACAGCTTCATCATAGCTATACTGCTATAGGCCTACGCTGCAGGGGGACACCAACATGATCTGCTGAGCGGTGTCTCCACTGCTCTTCTCCTTATCCTTCCCTTTCCTCCTCCCTTCTTTCCTGTAGTTTGTTGTGCTGTTTTGATGCCCCCCCTTTTTTTTCCTCTTTTCTTTCTGTATGTTTGCAGGCCAGAGTTTCCTGAGTTGCATGCTGACTTGACTTGACACCTGTGTGTGTAGATGTGTTTGGGTGTCGGCTGGTGTGGTGACCGGTGATCTAGTCCTCTGACCATCTCACCTCAGTGCTGTTACCTGCATCTGTTTATATGATCATTTCATTTTCATTTTCATTTCATTTTATTGATTGATTCCAGACATGTTAAAACAATCTTTTAAAGCATAGACAGTTTTAACACTATCATGAATCTATGTATCTGAAAATAAATATAATACATTTATAAAATAAAATATATAATAATGCATAAAGCAATATACACTGACACATGTGTATCACCATAATTTAGAAACATATAGAGTAATCTGAATATTAAATGGACATATTCCCCCCAAAAAAGAAGAAATAAAAAATAAACAAAATGTATACCCAATGTATACACACCGATCTATATACATACACATACATACCAATATGCATAACACATAAACATGTCTAAAAAGGGGTAGGAAGAAGTAAAACTTATTTAATCCTACCCCTTCTCCAATGTTCCATGATTACCCTTAAAATGTATCCGGTCATTTCATCCAGTCATTTGTGTGCTTCCCTCTCTCTGTCCTGTCTCCCCTCTTTTCTTTCTTTACCCGGCTGGTCTTCGGCAGGAAGGTCCCCCCATATGATCCAGGTCCTGCCTAAGGTTTCTTACTCAAAGTGGAGGTTTTCTTTGCCACTGTTTGGCTTAAAGGTTTTTTTTCTCCCTCTGTGGGAGTTTTTTTTACTTGCCATTATCCGTGATTGCGATTTAATATTATAACTTTAGTTAATAATATTTGCTCGGGGGTCATGCTCTGGGTCTCTGTAAAGCGCCTAGAGACAATTGTCATTGTAACAGACGCTATAGAAACAAAACTGAATTGAATTGAATTGACTTGTTGATTGCTATCACCTGTTGTTAATTGACGACTGCATCCTTCTTCATACATACATGGCGGTGGACCCAAGTGTGCAAGAGCACTTACTTGATGACAGAAAATGTAAATCTTCAACTAATACAGTATATGGTACTCTACATATTCTACTTCACTGGTCAGGAAATGTTTAACATGAGGTTCACTTCAGAATCTTGTTCACATCGTATGCAGAACAGCGCAGACACACATGTTGATGGTACAGTATCTGGCAATGGACCCAAATTCAGAAATTCTGGGAGGATATCACTAAATCACTGTCCTTGATTTTGCAGTTTGTTTGGTTACTCACTTTCTTTCAATTCAACGAGTGACCTCCCTGGTCTGTTGGGGGCTGTGCAGCCGGCCATTCCTGTATGGTGAGGCGTTTGCTTGGGTAGGGAGGCACCCATGTCCTTCAGGGTGATGGATGGCAGGGACCCGGATCTTTTGGGTGGTGCTGGCGTGTCCCTTGGGCGCATGCAACCTGCCCCTGTGACTGGAGTTATGGGGTGGGCTTGGCCTGTGGGCCTTCCAGCAGGTGGGGGTCACTAACTTTATTGCTCCTGTCACCATAACACCAATCACCACACATTCATTTACATACACCACGGCTCACCGACCTCCGACACACACGCTGATCACTGCCTGTCTGGTGTCGTTCTGTTTTTATCTTTTGTTTTACTGTCAGTGATTTCAGTCCTCTCTGACAGAATCGAGCTTTCAAGTGTTACATTTTGTTAGATCAGACTATCAAAGAGGGAGGGAGGAGAAGGACACATTCACTCACTCACATTCACACACAGGAGAGCAGGTCTTGCATCTGCTGCAAGATCAAACTGCATATATATATATATATATATATATATATATATATATATATATATATATATATATATATATATATATATATACATATATATCAACAAAGGAAAAAATATGTATATAAAGGGTGTGCCAACATATGGCACCAACTATTAATATATTTTTTTTCTAAGAAGAAAAGCATTATGCATAAATTATACATACCTCACATGCTCTGTTTAGGGTGAGATCCAATGTGTGTTTACATGGACAACAATATTCAAATATTCATCAGATTAAGGCAACACTCTAAATTAAAAACAGCTACCTTAAAAAAAGACACGTGGAGTGTGGTGGTTATTGTCACGTTATTAAGACAGTCCATTATTAAGACACGTCAATTAAAACATCTTAAAATTAAAACACCTTGATGAAGATATGAAATCTTGTTGGAGTGTTCGTCATTTTTGAACACCATCCTTAATGTAAGGCAGTTGTGAAATGTTTAAGGATGGCAAGAAGTGCAAAATAAAATTAAATAGCCTTAAAAAAACGACCTTTAAATTTTTTTGAAATAAGGAACAAAACACTCACTGATATATGGTATTATTATGCTGATTAACTTGTGTTTGGTGTTGTTGCATGAAATTCTGTGCCAGACTCTGCATGCCTGGCAGGAAATGGTCATGGAATACAGCTAAAACATAAGGATTCAAGCCACAGTTTAGATGACATCAAAGGTAAGTCCCATTAGTCTGATAATCACTTTATTTGGACTAAGGTTGCTGTTTACTTGCTAGTGTGTTATTTGGAGTATTGCCTTAAATGGATTACTGTCAAGGAATTATTGTCCGTGTAAACGTGCTGATTGACCTTATGACCACGTTGCTTCTGTGACTGGTTTCTTCCTCCAGATTTATGTTACTTTTGTTTGGACTGCTCTAGTTTAGGAGGATTTTTTGGAATTCCCGCCAGGCAGCGCTTTACATTGTCAGCTTATTTAAGTTTATTTTTGTTCTTTACCTGCCAGTCTCCTTTGTCTGCCTACATTTGGGTCAAATTTCAAAACTTCTGTTTTTTTTTTTTTTGTTTCTACATTTTACTCTTCCAGGTCTCGTCCTATAGGACCCCCGTCCCTAAACACACATGTATTTAAAGTACCTGCAGCCACCTTTACTGTAGTTCTGTGGATGAAGAGGGCAGCTCCTCTTCACCGTCCTTACTGCTGCTTTATTCCAGCTTCTGTCAAGAAGCATCAGCGGCTCAGGCTGATGCTGGCACCTTGGGACGGCCCCGGGCTGCCCGGTCCTGCCCGCACCTGCCTCAGATCACCCATCATGTCAAACCTCCCACCCACCCACTGTCACAGCCTGAGGGAGTCCGAGGAAGGAGAGTTAAAGGGTACTGGGGAGGTGAAGACTGTCCCGATGGTCTCTGATTGATTTTTTTTTTAAAGAATAACCCGATCTGTTGCTGTACGGTAGGTTACCGCAAGGGTCCCTCTGATGGACTCTATCAGGACCAGGTCAGCAGCAAGGCATGATTGTTCTCAGACTCTTCTTAAACGGAACAGTAGTGTTTAACCACACAGTAAAATTCAAGGTGCCATACTCCTAAAAGGGTTTATTTACAGGTAGACCCCAAACAAGCTCAGATAACTTCTGTGCAGCCACTTTCCCGGTGACTCCTCCAACTAATATCCTGATTACTGCTCAGATGCTGCTGAGGTGGAGTGTATCCAGGACTTTAAAGTGTTTAAGTCAATCCTTTGATGGATGAAATTATTGCATTTGCCCTCATGCATATTTCATGTCCCAGTCCAGATTAGTTATTCCAAGGTTTAGAGAAATGCTAAGTGCGATTTATTTTTAATCACAGCAGCTGTTTGCCTGCTCGCATTGAAGTTCTCTGCTGACAAAGACCCAGATCGGATGAGACAAACCTGACCCAATGCGTCCTGCGCCGTTTTTAATTCACACATTTTTCTGAGGAAACAGTCATGTTTCTGTCTTCAGACGGCTGTCAAACACGCGTCCAGTCAAACTCAACTTTTTCCCGTCACACTTGCTCCATCTCCGGATGCAATATCTGAAAGTTTTGTGATCAGCTGTCACAGGACATATTCAGGGAGGAGCCGGTAAAGGCTCCGCTCTGACAAGCAATTGTTAATCTTGCTGTAACATTTGGCTAATTGAATATCCTCTGCTGTTAACTTTTTGTTTCCATGCCCAAGTGACTGCCACCACCACCATCGTCTGCTCCTTGGCGTTACATTAGCGTTGATGCATGGCGGTGCCATGCCTGGAGCCCACCGGCTGCCCTGCTGCTCTTTGCGAAAGCTGCAGCTGGATCTTGTCCTCATGAAGCCTGCGCACATCTGCACATTTTGCTTCCAGATAACAAAAGTAAGACGATGATTTCCTGTGGCTCTGCTGTAAGAAAATGCTTCTAACTGTGAATACTAGGCATGCTGCGATTTTTTTAAAAAATCGATTTAAATCGATTTTTTAAAAATACAATTCAAATCGATTTAATTAAGCCTTGAATCGCGATGTGGCCTCCAGGCCAGCAGGGGGCACACTCGAGTTAAACTACATTCTTGTTCAACGCCACTATATGCGGCCCTACGTGCAACGTGCTATTGTCGTTACATATCTACACCACCAGATGGAGCCGCACCTCAGTAAACCGTAAACGAATCGAGCGTCTCTGTGAGCGCATGAGCAGGATCTGATGTAAAATGGAGGATCACGTGACCGACTTGAGCAAAGGGATTAGAACGTTCAGTTGCAGTCCAGAATTTGTTTTTTACAGACTGAATTATTGCTGTTGTTCTTGAAACCGAATATAACTCGACTTTGATGGTTTTGCATCTGCACCTGATAATTTCGTATGTAGAGACGTTTGTAGGTAGCGGTACCACTGTATTTGAAAAATAGAGGTAGTCTTATAATCAGAGTTGTCCTTTATCCGGGCCAACAGGGTAAATTGGTATTTAATTTTTGTTCAGACAAAAATAATTATGCCTTAGTTTGTGCCTGGCTTATCTATCTCAGGAATAATTTAAAAAAAAAAAAGCATTCTCTGACGTAGTATTGATTTGGAAAGAGTGTAAGAAAAGACCAGTTTGTTATGTTTGTATAATGCCTTAGTTTATGCCTGGCTTAAAGATGAATTGACTTGTTATGTACTAAAGGAAAAAAAAATCTTGACACTGTACAGATTTATTGAAAGGAGGGCAGTAGGCCTATTGTAAAAAAAAAAAAAAAAAAAAAAAAAAAAACAGGATTTGACAGATTTGAGAGTTGATAAAACAGTTTCCACTTTGCAGACATTTGCCATGCAGGTATAAAGAGGATAAGAAAAAAACATTATTGTAAAAAGAAAAAGAAGAAGGGAACTGATACAAATTTTATTGAAAAAAGCGTAAGAGAAAACACTACAGTAATGTTAAAAAGAAAAAGGCTGGATTTGTGAAAGAGAAATAAAAATAAAAATAAAAATAATAAGTCATTTATCTGTAAGTTAATTTTCTATTGTACATGATTCGAATCATGATTCGAATTGCATCGTGAGTTGAGTGTATCGTGGCGTGCCTGGTGAATACCAGTCAAGTTCAAAGCTCAGTTAATATCCTTGATCCCTGCCGGCTGTCTGAGAGGTTATCCACAGATCTCTTGAGCACAGCCAGAGGCCACAGGTGTGTCCGCCCACTCTCCAGACCGCCTCCCCTCGGATACTGTTTGGTGGGTAATAATAGTTAGCAGCAACAGCTGTGCCCCCTCTCCCCCCCTTCACCTCTAATGTTCTCTAATCAGCCCTCTATCAGGCCTAATACCCTGCAGTGGTGCCCTCACAGCTGTCCTGGGGGCCCTGGGTATCCAGACACCTGTCAATCTCCCTCTGCTTCATTTACACACAAACAAACTGAGGCACGGGCCAAAGAAAAGAAACACGGCCCAATCGTCCTTCTTTCATAAAAAAGACCAGACTCTTGCTTTGGATTCCAGAGGTCAAAAAATGTCTGATGACCTTAAAAAGGTTCGAGTCTGGTTGTATCTGTGTTGCGAGAGCAGTCAGATGAAACATGCTGTTCATTTCTATTGCTTCTTCTAGTGGCCTTTAATCAGATTAATTTTTATTACTGTCTTCAAAGAAAACATCTGTTATCTGTACAGTAGTGGTTTGTGACAGTTTGTAATCTTTTCCTTCTTAAGGTTCAGATCAGAAATGCATGACATTCTTGAAAACAAACAACATCAAACTGAACTGGAGTGGTGGTTGTTGCGCCGCGCACCATCTGTTTGGCCCCAAAATGAAAAAAAAAAAAAACTTTAATGATCCCCAGAGGGAAATTAAATTGTTTCAATAACTGTTATGATTTTAATCTCTTCAATGATTCACTATTAAACAAAAACATGCAAACTGGCCAAGGAATCTCTCTCATCTTGACTTCAGACCCAGTAGAAGTGTGCGGTGCTGTAATTCTCTACAGGGATGCCAGACCTATCTGGACTCCAGTCACTGGCCATTACATGTGAGGACATTATCCAATGACGGCAAGTGTATTTGTGTTTTGTAAAACAGCAATTAAATCCACGTTTAATGTGCGCTTACATGTTTTCTATCGGCAGAAATGAGACGAATCAGGAGCTTCCAGCAATGGTGTGTGGAGGTGTAGACACATTTGAGTGTTTTTGAATGTGTGAACCCTGCAAAACAATCTACAGCTTAATTTATTTGCAGCTTACTGTATTTCCACGATTTATTGCTTTACTCTGTAACTGTGTTTGTTTGGCTGCATTCGGTGGGAAATGAAAACAGTTTTCAATTTCTTTCATGGAGAAAAGTCTTAAAAAGCTCGATAAAAAGCTACATTTTTCAAGCTGTACTGAACTGAATGACATGTTATTGATCCCTAAATGGAAATCATATTGTTGCAGTGTAAACAGTAAAGTTGGATTTAAGAAAAGAAAAAAATAAAAAGCTAAAAATTGTTTGTGAAGTTGAACATTGGAAGTGTATTAGAAGCCCTTTACACCCAGGACATTATTCTGTCACTGAGATGCTTCAGCCACGCCAGCAAGCTGCTGATGTGGTGCTGCACCGCCAACGCTCAGCCTTTGGGAGTTTTCGAGGAGGAAATGCCGCCATCCTCAAGCCATCCTTTTTGATGAGAAAAAAAAAGTCTGTATGTGCACTTTATAAATCCATGGGTTTCTTTATATGCCAGTGGATCATAAAAAGATAATCCTGTCTTTATTAAATTCAGTTCAATTTAATTCAAAAATGCTTTATTGATCCCCGATGTGATATTAATTGTTGCTGCCGTCATAACTTAATTCTCTTCAAAGATTTATTGTAGATTGTTATTGTTGGGTTCAGGAAGGATCTCCTGTAGCGTCTGTGTTGCAGCAGATCTGAAGAAGCCTCTGACTGAAGACACTCTGCTGCTGAATCATTGTCTTGTTTACAAGATGTTCATGGTTCTCCATGATGTTTTTCATTTAATGAAGTGTCTGCTCCAGAACAGTCCCCACAGTCCCACTGACTGATGTTGCAGACAGGATTGAACTCTCCACACCAGACTGAGAGAGGATATGCAACATAGACTACATTACCAAAAGTATTTGCTCACCCATCCAGATGATCAGAATCAGGTGTTTCAGTCACTTCCATGGCCACAGGTGTATAAAATCAAGCACCTAGACATGCAGACTGTTTCTACAAACATTAGTGAAAGAATGGGTCTCTCTCAGGAGCTCAGTGAATTCCAGCGTGGAACTGTGACAGGATGACACCTGTGCAACAAATCTAGTCATGAAACTTCCTCGCTCCTAAATATTCCACAGTCAACTGTCAGCTGTATTATAAGGAAATGGAAGTGTTTGGGAACGACAGCAACTCAGCCATGAAGTGGTAGGACACGTAAACTGATGGAGCGGAGTCAGAGGAGGCTGAGGTGCGAAGAGGTCACTGACCTTCTGCAGAGTCAATCACTACAGACCTCCAAACTTCATGAGTCCTTCAGATCAGCTCAACAACAGAGCAGAGAGCTTCGTGAATGGGTTTCCATGGTGACGCAGCTGCATCCAAGCCAGACATCAGCAAGAACAATGGAAAGAGTCAGATGCAGTGGAGTAAAGCAGCCACCACTGGACTCTAGAGCAGTGGAGGAACGTTCTCTGGAGGGAAGAATCACACTTCTCCATCTGGTAATCTGATGGAAGAGTCTGGGTTTGGTGGTTTCCAGGAGAACGGTACTGGTCTGACTGCATTGATCCAAGTGTAAAGTTTGGTGGAGGGGGGGATTATGGTGTGGGGTTGTTTTTCAGGAGCTGGGCTTGGCCCCTTAGTTCCAGTGAAAGGAACTCTGAATGCTTCAGCAGACCAAGACATTCTGGACAATTCCATGTTCCCAACTTTGTGGGACCAGTTTGGAGCTGGTCCCTTCCTCTTCAACATGACTGTGCACCAGTGCACAAAGCAAGGATCCATAAAGACATGGATGGAAGAGTCTGGTGTGGATGAACTTGACTGGCCTGCACAGAGTCCTGACCTCAACCTGATAGAAGACCTTTGGGATGAATTAGAGCAGAGACTGAGAACCAGACCTTCTGGTCCAACATCAGTGTTTGACCTCACTAATGTTCTTCTGGAAGAATGGTCAAAAATCCCCATAAACACACTCCTAAACCTGGTGGACAGCCTTCCCAGAAGAGTTGAAGCTGTTCTAGCTGCAAAGGGTGGAGCCACGTCATATTGATTAGGAATGAGATGAACTAAAGCTCATATGTGAGTCAAGGCAGGTGAGCAGATACTTTTGGCAATATTGTGTATGTCAACTTTTCCTTTTTGGTTTCTACACTGATTATTTTTATGTTAAAATATATATACATTGAAATGTGCAGGTTATTTTTTCTTAACCACAGTGGAAAAACAAAACAAAAAACCAAATAAAGGTCAATAATTCCCACTGTTGTATTTTCAGCACAGAAATCTCTACGTATTTCACCAACTATCAGAGCCAGTTGTTGCTGTTGTAGGTGGCTCTTGAACTGCATTTTGTATTTGTCACAAACGTACTGCACTCACACACAGAGGTGAAAATGCTGTGGCCGGTGGTGTTGAGTTTACGGCCACCAGCACTTTGAAACGTACGAGTGTGAAGAATCCTAATCCCAGCCGTCACACCTGTCACCGGAGAACAGAAAGCTTCAAATTAAATCAAAATCATTTCTAAAAAGAGCCCAATTATCAGCTCTGATTTCTTCAGAGAATTCCCATAAGGCATCTCCTGGGCGCCTGCAACCAGCGTATCGGAGAACCGCAGACCTCTGGGTGGTCCGCTCCGTTCATTACTGTCTGTCTGCACGTCTGTCCTGACTGAGCAGAGCCGACTCCCGTCCAACTTCAGACGGAACTGCTGCTCGACACACGGAGACTGATAAAACTGCAACACCCCCGCCAGCTCCTCGGGCCTTTTATGACACTGCACATGTGTGAGAGAGAAATTAGACGTGCTGTTGTCCCCCCCACCCCCCAGCTCCACTCCGTCACAAATGCTGTTTGCTAATGACTACCAGTTCCATAAGACCCCAAGCAAGAGGGGTTAAAGCCCACCAATTGAGCGAATAATGAGTTGAATTAGGAGATTTGGGGATGAAGTGGAAGGATAAGGGGGTGGGTGGTGTTGAATGAAAACCAGAGGTGCAGACTTGAGGACCAGACACGCTTTTTGTGCTGAAGAAGGAAGATGCATCCATCCTTTTGTGCTCTCAGTAATTTGCATTCAGTCATGAGAAGAGAAGGAAAAGCAGTGACAGGCCCACAAATATTATCACTGGGACAAACCAGCGAGAGGAAATAACATCTTAATCACAACGCTGCCGAGAGCTTATGCGGTTGAGAGCAGCATTTCCATTCAGATTAAGTTGCTGTCTCTTTAAAAAGCCGTCTTTTGCATAATGTCTGCTGCCGTGTTTCAGGCTGACAAGTTTGGAGCATTAAGAGGAAAATGTGCTTCTCGACGTTTATCAGTTTTGGCGAAACCAGGCGACAGTTTAATGAAGTTTATCTTTAGTAACACAATTTCAAGTTGAGTTAGCCTGCAGAGGAATTGGCAGATTTGAATAACATTACCATCCAGATTGAACTCTTGGCCACTTATTAGCTTTATTTTGCATAATGTTCCATTTCATTTGGTCAGATTAGGTAATTTTGTTGAACACTTTGGGCTGTTTAACAGAAATATTGGCCAGGCAATGCTTTGTCAAAGTTTTTTTTTTTTTTATTTCTTGGAACAACCATCGCACCCTTTTTCAGAAATAGTGCTTTTAAAAGCATATTCTTTTACTGCATAAACACAGGAGGTTGCATTGTCATCTACAGTTTCCAGGAACTTTACCCAGAAAGTCCTCTGAGGCTGTATTTTTTTTTCTGTCACTGGTTTTGTTTGATTGTGTACAAATGAAGCAATATTTGGTTCCTGCGGCCATGCAGCGGACTCGGCCTGGACGCCCTCCCCCACTTGCCCCCACCCCAAAGCCAAGCCCTCTTCAAATTTATACACAATGCACAACATTGTTCAAAAGACAAAGCGCTGTGAAGCCTTTGAACATCATCAAACGAGCCATTCTGGGGTTAACTTGGACAGCCGAACATAAACTCTCTGAGAGAAGTGATTCATGCTGAAATGGATAACAGGTTTCTATTTGCCGTTTTACAAAAATGTTGATCAAATGAATGCCGAAGAGAACCCGAAAAGCTGCTGTGATTCAAAGCTCCTTTTTTCCTTTTGTCCCTAGGATATCTTTGTCAGCTCGGTTCCAGCCTCGTCGGCCTCCAGCAGGGAGATGGAGCATTTTTGGAGAGCTTGTGAAGAGATGTCGGTGTATGTCAGCAGGTATAATTATCCCACAGAGCCACTCTAACTGTGAGACGATTGTCTTCAGTCAGGGAAGACGAACTCAGTGGAAGCAAATTTAGAGGAGGCCTCCGACCTGCAGCTCATCAAGCACACTTAGGTTGTATTGTCTCCTTAAAGAGTCCCGATCCAACTCCTGGTGGAAGGTTAAACATCAGCATTGTTCTGATTTCCAACCTCATCAGACCAGGAATTCATTGAAGTTGATTGTCAGGATCCCAGATGGTTGGTCCTTTATCTGTCTGGTTTTAAAGTTAAAACTTACCAAGTTGTCTCTTATTTTTAAGTTCACTTCCGTTTTTACCCTCCGCCAAGGAGGTAATGTTTTCGTTGGCGTTTATCTGTCTGTCTGTGTACAAGATAACTCAAAAAGTTATGGATGGATTTTGATGAAATTTTCAGGAGATTTCATTTTGGGTGTGACCCGGAAGAAATCCTGGATTCTGGATCACTTTCAAATTTTTGATAACATTGCGGTCAATGGAGCCAAAAATTCTGTTTCTCAATATCTCCGTTAATTATTGCCCAAAACTCATGAAATTTGACTAAGAGATTGACAATGGAAACCTCTATCAAATTTTAAAGGCTGATCTGGATCTGATCCACAACATGGATTTTATCGCAATCTGTAAATCGCTATATGGGGGAATTGTTGCACTTGGCAGAGGTCTGCGCTCTCCAAGTGCTTTTTTAGTTTTTCTTGTTGTCTCCAAGATGGAGTAAAGTTTACTTTCTTCTAAAAGCCACCTCGAGAGTCAAAAACTTGAACTCCTTACATATGAGTTTTTCTGTGTGGAAATATATCCAGTCTTGGCGCATGTATGTAACTGCCACTTTCTGAAAAGGAGAAAATTCAAATATCAACCCCCCTTTTTTTTCCCACCACCCGGGGTAGACAAAAAGGGCTGGAAAAAGGGGAGACGGGTTGTGCTTGTGCTATTCTGTTGAATTTGTAGCAACACTCTTGTCACGTCCACGTCACCATCACAGGGATTTATCCGCTTGTATCTGTCTTCGCTCACTAAATAACTCAATGATGTTGAACTGAGGAGATACAGAAATAAGGAGCATCATCACACTACATCACGGTCCGATTTTAGAACGATCGATGAAACAGTCGAATGAACACGGACTTGCTCAAGTTAAGCACGTCAGTATGCAAGCGCCCTTTGTTGAGTTATCTGTTATGTACGCGGATTACGCTGGATTCATATTTGCAAGCGTTGTCTGTGTCCGTCTCCATAGACAGTGACATGATGTAACTGATTTCCACATATCCATCCATCCATCCATTAACTCCCGCTTGGTCCGGAATCGGGTCGCGGGGGCAGCAGCTTCAGCAGAGAGGCCCAGACCTCCCTCCCCCTGGACGCTTCCACCAGCTCCTCTGGGAGAACCCCGAGGTGTTCCCAGGCCAGCTGAGAGATATAATCTCTCCAGTGGGTCCTGGTTCTTCCCCGTGGTCTTCTTCCAGTTGGACATGCCCGAAACACCTCTCCAGGGAGGCGTCCGGGGGGCATCCTAACCAGATGCCCGAACCACCTCAACTGGCTCCTCTCGATGTGAAGGAGCAGCGGCTCTACTCTGAGTCTCTCCAGAATGACTGAACTTCTCACCCTATCTATAAGGGAGAGTCCAGCCACCCTGCGGAGGAAACTCATTTCCGCCGCTTGTATCCGCGATCTCATTCTTTCGGTCACTACCCACAGTTCATGACCATAGGTGAGGGTTGGAACAAAGATCGACCGGTAAACAGAGAGCCTTGCCTTTTGGCTCAGCTCTCTCTTCACCACAACGGACCGGTACAGAGTCCACACCACAGCAGACGCTGTCCAATCCATCTGTCGATCTCCCGCTCCTTTCTCCCATCACTCGTGAACAAGACCCCGAGATACTTAAACTCCTCCACTTGAGGCAGAACCTCACTCCCGACCCGGAGGAGGCATTCTACCCTTTTCCGACTGAGAACCATGATCTCAGATTTGGAGGTGCTGATTCTCATCCCTGCCGCTTCACACTCGGCTGTGAACCGCTCCAGTGAGAGCTGCAGATCCCCACTCAATGGCGCCAACAGGACCACGTCATCTGCAAACAGCAGAGACAAGATCCCGACACCACCGAACCAGAACCCTTCCGCTCCTTGGCTGCGCCTAGAAATCCTGTCCATTAACGTTATGAACAGAACCGGTGACAAAGGGCAGCCCTGGCGGAGTCCAACTCCCACTGATAACAAATCTAACCGGCAATGTGGACCAAGCTCCCACTCCATTTGTACAGGGAGTGGACAGCCTGTAACACCGTCCCAGTATCCCATACTCTTGGAGTACCCCCCACAAGACCCCCCGAGGGACACGGTCAAATGCCTTCTCCAAGTCCACATGTGGACTGGTTGGGCAGCAAATATATATATATATATTTTAATGCAGGCTATGAAGTTTGACATCAAAACACTGCTTGTTTCCCCTGAGGCTTCATGCATTGAAATCATAACAATAATCCTGCTTTATGGGTTCACTTTGATTGGGTTGTTGTTCAGTAAGATTCTTTATTACAGACTGGAATCAGGTTAATCTTATTTCTATTTATCCACTGTATAAAAGCTGAGCGCCACCACTCTGTGGGTGGAGTGGTGGCATCACTGAAGTCCCCTTAAGTGCAACTCCACTAACGGCCACTAGGTGTTTTCTCCAAACAACCTCTGTCTCCAAAAAAACTCCCATTTAAAAGGCTTCGGCTTTTCTCACGAAATGCCCAGTAAGTACATTTGTTTTAATTCACGACTGACTTATTGGTCAAGATTAATGTCTTGTAATTAGTGCTCTTGTCGTATGTTTATTTCCATAAATAAATAAAGGGATTTTAGTGTAATTAGGTTTAAATGACACTCTGGCGCTACCCTCTTGTCCAAATATGGTCACTTTTGACTCCATTAAAAGCCAAGACATGGCAGCTAAATGCCAAACTTAGGGATTTAAAAGGGAGTTCAAAAACCACTGAATAGCGTGCCTTAACTGGTTCCTGGACGAGAGAAGTGCTTTATAAGTAGGTTGTTGTTATGATTGTTAGTAACCTCACACCAACTACATCCGTTTTGATTGTATAGCCAGTTAATGTTAAATGGGAAATGGTGCTGAGACATTAAAGGTAAGACAACAACAAAAACAAAAGAACACGAAAAGCTGTTAAGGCCTCTTGAATTTTCTTTTCTTTTCAAGGAACTCAACAGGCCCCGCCCTCCCCTGGATCTAAGTCAGGTTTTAGCCACATTAACATCCTTCCACTTGAACTCTTGATTGTAAAAATGACAACTGTTCTGTCTGTTTGGTCCCAATACAAACTCACCCCCCTCCCCCCAACAAAATACAAAACGGTTTTTCAGTGATGTCCTGTTGACAGTATATCTGGAGACTGTTGGCATGTCAGACTGTCCACTACCATCTTGCTGGTTAGATGTTTGGCATCAGCACATGGCTACAGACATCTGTTGTTTCCTTGAATTAAAAATGTAATTCAATGAGCCACAGCTTTACACCGGGACATATCCTTCTTCCAAATCTACGGCTGGAAACAGTCTTTACCAAGTTTTCCAGCTAAGGTCTGAGAAAACCAGCAAAGGTTCTCTCATTTGAATAAATAAATAAATAAATAAATATTTGCAGTACTGTGCCACCGATCATCCCATGTTTTTCTTCAGAAACTGTCAAATTGGTACATGCTCTTTTATGACCGTGGACCACTAGAGGTGATTGTGTAGGAAAAATACCCAAACCTAATGGATTAATCTGATTATTTCTGTGAACTAGCTCTTTTAGGTCAGTACTACCTTTTATAACATATTTGTAAACTTTCAGAGACTGGTGCTCAGGGCTGGTATCATGAACTGGTAAACTGGTACTGGTTTTCGATTGGTCAGTACCAATATAAGGTTTAAGCTTGGCTGCCAGTCCCTTATGCACTCAGTTTATTTACATTCTCTTAGAATTATTCATTCATATCTTATGTTTCTTTGCTCTCCCCAACATTTGACATAAATGTGAAGGCGTGTAACACAAATTCCTCCTCGTTACATGGCGTCACATCTGCGGCTGCAGAACTGAGGGACTCGAGTAAAAAATAGCCATGTGCGAAACAGATCCCGTTTTGCCCTTCCAAGGACTTTCCATGCACGCCAGAGGTTTTTCCTGGCCATTGCTGGAAGAAATTTGCAACCTCTCGGATAAAACCTGCTCTTTAGGGTTGATTTCTGTTTACTCAATTCAGTTTGACTTTTAAAGGCTTTTTGCGGTGGAGACCAACGAGTGCATTGACTGGCACTTCAGGTGCAATTGACCCAAATGGACGTCTTCCTTGACTTTGATTGAAAGGTAACTTTACAAGAAGTCCAAAAGAGCAGCCCCTTAAAAAAAGAAAAAACAAACAAAAAAAAAAAAAACTGCAGCAAATGACAAGCTGGTTAATGCACTGAATGTTCTGTCTCTCAAATTGTCAAAAGTCAGACGAATTTAAGCAAAAATCAACTTTGTGATCACAGAAACCTGACAGGGTGCGAGCGGTACCCAACCCTAAACTCATGCTCACCTGAAGAGATGTTTGAGCTTGCAAGAGAAGATATCTTTTACGTGTGGCTGTTTTCTGATCTTGAGCCACTTAATTCTGCTACTGAGAGCAATAGATTTGTCCATGAGAAAAATAAATATGACATCAAAGTAACCATTGATTAATGATGATGAAACCCACCGCCATCAGTTGATTATGTTTGACTTAGAAGTGTGTTTACATTCTGGAGTCCAGTCATGAACTCTTAAATGTGGGTTAACTCTACCAAATGTAATCTAAATGGGGCAAAATGCAAAAAAAAAAAAAGGTTGCTGCATGTCAGAGACCATCGTAACAAAATGTCTAATAAATCCAACTGTAGAACTCTGGAGGCTGATTTAGCAAACCAGCTACACAGTAGTGCTCTCAGGATGTACCGACATAACCGTCAGTTATAACCTTGTTATGTTAAGGTCAGGAAATCACATTCATTTATAGTTATACAGATAGAGGCTGTTCTAATTAACTCTCCTACTGATTGTGAGTCAGTTAAACAGCCGTAACTTAACAATAAGTCAAACAACGATCATTTCTCATCGCAAAATAAAAAGGAATAAGTGAAGTGCTGGACAGTTGTCCTGTTTAGGTTTGTTCCTGTTAATAATTACTAATAATTGCCAAGAGCTAAATGGTTAGCCCATGTTTAAACGCAGTGTGAACACTGGTTTGATAACCAAAGATATTCAATCACTTGTAGTATTTATGATTGAGATTTTACAACACTCGTAGTCTCTTTCTGGAATTAAATGGATTCAGCTCAGTTAAATTCAATTCATCCTTCTTTATAAAGCGTCTTTGCAGTAAATATTGTCTCTCAGTGCTTTACAGAAGCCCAGAGTGTGACCCCCGAGCAAATATTAAGAAAAGAAAAGAAGAAACGGTGGCAAGTTAAAGACGCCTCTGGCGGGGGAGGGGCAAGACATCAGAAATACTACAAGAATGATGGAGCGCTTCATGGAGCGTACACAGTGCTCCTAACTAACAAGTATGGGTTGAACTGGAAGAAGAAGAGGGAAGAAGAGGAAAGGAGGGGAGAGAGGAGGGGTGAGGACACCAGTCAGTGGATCATGTTGGTGTCTCCCTGCAGCGTAGGACTATAGCAGCACAGCTATGATAAGGCTGTTTCAGACCAGTCTGCTGTTTTCTTCCTATAACTGTAGCTGGTTCCATAGTAAAGGTGTCTGGTATCAAAAAGCCTGTCTTATCCTACCTTTGGATATCCTAGGAACTACTAATTAATTTTGATAAAACCCCACCAATACCTATCACTAGTTGGTACGACAGAAAGATGTGGTAAAGGAACATTCTGGAGTTAACCGTCGTTGTTATTAGATGGTAACGAGTATAAACCTTCATTAAGAACTAAAATGAATGAAACAAAGCCATTTTAAGTGAGAACAGAAAATGCATTTTCAGTAAAATGACAGTTAATGTTAGCACAGGTGGCAACGAAGCTACGGGTATTTTGGGTGTTTCAGTGAAGGCTTGGACAGGGTCCAACAGACAAACCAAAGCAATTTGGCTTTGTAAGTGTACAGAAACGGTATAAAAAGTCTTGTTAGTACAGACATCTCTGTCCAGTCAATTCCACCTTGAGTTCATACAATGTGACTACCAAGAATCATCAATCGATGCAAAAGGATGAGAGTTCATGACCTCTGTTACTAATGCTTATAAAAAGAGAGGGGGATCATGATCTATCCTCCTTTTGTATCTACTGTAGTTTGCACGTCGACAGTTGACTTACAACAAGATGCAGAAGGGTATCTGCCTGTACCAACAGTCCATTTTATGCACTTTTATACATATAGAAAGCCAAAATGACATTGGACTGTCTGTAGAGACCCTATCCACACTATCATTGAACATGTCATTGTGTAACGGTAAGTAAAATGTAAAATATCATCAGGCTTATTGCTTCAGAACAGTCCTAAAGGTTTGTAGACCCACACTGGTCTGGATCCGGATCTCTGCTCATTTTCAAATAATGCAGTTTGAGATCATCAGTGGAGAGATATTCGGCTGTCTGTTGGGTACGGGGGAAATCCCCAGCTCTGTGCGTGATGAATAATGTGATTTAAATGAAAAGCAAACACATTTTGAATTCACAAATTTTTAATTCACTTCAACACTGATGAACTAAGATTTCATTGGAACTGCGCTTGAGACTAACCCTGATTCCTGTCACACAGAAAGCACAATATCGTCATACGGAGGAATTATTGACAAGGCAGGTCATCTGTTTGAGTGTAGCAGCCGATCAGGACGGTCAAACAAGATGCCGCCCGTGCTCAGATATCATTTTAAACATACTGTACACTTACACAACTGCACCAGACGTCGAACAAAAGTAGGAAATGGTTTTTAAATAGTCTCATGTTTGGATTTTTTTTTTTTTTTTTTTTTTCGTCAAAACCGTCTGCGTCTCCACACTGGCTCAAACTTTAAAAGTCACTCAGCGATTACAACAGATCCCGTGTCGGGTATTTACACACACAAAAGTGAAGAACAGAGTTGAACTTTTCTTTCATGGCTCAAAAAGTAGATTGTCGTCAACTGCAGCAAAAAGAAGCACACATTTGCTCTCTTAACTATTTCTGTTTTTGGGAAGCGGAGCAGTGGAAAAAAAATGGCATAATACAACACAACAGGTCGGGTTTTAACACTCAGTAACTGCTTCTCTTTATTTTCTCTCACCCTCGCCTCTTTTTCTTCCTTCTCTCTCAGGGCAGAGCACTTTGTCTTGTCCAAACAACCGCCCAAATGTGAAAACCGATATTTCAACCCATGGAAATAAAAACTAAAAATAGCACGCCATGACAGCAATTCTAACCATAATAACAACAATAATAACAATAATGATAATAATAATCATGGATAAAGATAGCAATAAATAGGGTTGGTGAAGTTTAAGTGCGGGTAGGTGTGGTGAAACGCAAGACTGTGGGCACCAATTAGACAGAGGGAGGAGGGGTGGAAGGGCTGGACTACCGCACATAAAGTGACAGATTGTTTGGTTGCTGAATCTCTGCGCTGTCTTTCCCGTCTTGACTGTTTTTTTTTCTTTTTCCCCTCACCACACATTCGTGGGCGGTGCCAGGAAGGGTTCAGGCCCGAGTGTCCCTCCTCGCCACATCCTCTCCATCCGTCCGTCCGCCGCTCTTCATCAGGCCTTGTTTGTAATGCTCTCACACTTCTCAGCAGGAGAGAGGGAGGAAGGCAGGAGAACATCACGTCTACAAAATATCAGTCTTTGTGAAGAAGTAAGTGCTAAACAGGGTGTGATCGTGAGGCTGGGACGGGATGCGAGGCAGCCACTGGCCTTTTTTCTCAACGAAATAAAGCTTATAGATACACGGCGAGTGTCGTCTACCTGCTTCCTCAGGCAGGCAAAAGCAACGTCAGTGTGTCTCCTGAGGAATTGAAAGGTTTTATGAGTCTCTGAAGGCCCCAGGTCCTTGTCACTATTTTGGGCAAATTGAGCCTAACATTTTGGGACTGTGCTCAGACGTAAAGCAGAAGCATCGTCTCATCGGAGTGTCTCGTCTGGCTGATGAGAGGAAAGTCGTCGGATTGTTTCTGCTTGTAAATTGAAGGCATAAGCAGCGAAAATCCTACCTGCCAATTCAAATCTGGGGTGAAATATTAAAACAGCTGAGGGGAAACTTTGTCACAGTTATACGACCGCTTACATAAACCTGCTGTTTTTTACTGAGGTAAATTCACTCCGGAAATTTCAAACTGTCAACGAATAGTGTGCCTGGTCGTTTCAGTCGTGTACAGTATTTCAGCTGATCGGTTTCTTGGTCGATGTGCCTGCGTAGACATTCGTGTCTCGTACAGTTTCTTTGCTGCCGTGCCCGATCCTCCATCGTGACGAGATCCCCGTTAGTTTTTTCCTGTTTCTCCTCGCTCTCTCGA
The DNA here is from genome assembly GCA_018398805.1 of Hirundichthys speculiger. NCBI lineage: Eukaryota > Metazoa > Chordata > Actinopteri > Beloniformes > Exocoetidae > Hirundichthys > Hirundichthys speculiger. Next base: position 1,290,631 of record JAGFBZ010001279.1, on the reverse strand, counting down.
CTCTGTTCTTGCCTCTCGGTCCATCGGTCTCTACCTCTGGTGGTCACTCTGATCTCGAGGGCTGGATGAGGAGCTCCCTGGAGCCAGAGGGCCACCAAGCCGGCTATGCCCCTTGTCCTTTCCCTCCTCCTGAGCCACGTTGGTTCCCGAGGATGCCTGGCTGGAGTTAGAGTTGGAGGAGGACGGAGGCTGGTTCAGCCCCCCTGTGCTCCCACTGCTCCCCTCCGTGGTCTGGTAGATCTCCTCAGCTCCGTCCTCACTGGACTCTGGGTCCTCTGAGCCTGAGAGGAGCTCCTCCTCTCTGTATTCACTGACGTCCACCCCTCCACTGGCAGCCGCCCCCTCGCACAGCTCCTTGAGACGCCCGTGGTGCTTGACGTGGTAGCGCTGGTTCTGGAAGAACTTGATGATGGTGTGTTTGGGGAGGTCAAGCTGAGCAGACAAGGTGTGGATGGCCTCCTGGTCGGGGTACAAGCCCACATCCTGGATGAAGCTCTGCAGGATGCCCAGGGCTTCCAGGGAAATCTGCGATTCACATAGTTGGAAGCCGTGAAGGGAAAACACATGATGAATGTTAGTTAAAGCCCAGTGATCCATATGCACAAAGCGCAGAATGACCCGCGACAGGAAAGAATGACTAAGTCCACCTTTGTGCGCGACCGTGGCTTCTTGTTGCTCCCAGCGCTGCCAACAGTGGCGGGTGGACATCCACCAGTGGTTCCTGCTCCCGCGCTCTGTGACCTTTCCTCATTCACCGGGGCAGGTAGCGGCTCCTCACGCATCGGAGACAGATGGTGCTCCTTCATCGCGGTCTGGGGTGGCCTGTGAAGCGCCTGACGAGAAAGACAGAAGAACTGATTAATGGGGCACAGTGACCCCTGAACAAGAATACAGCCAGGTGTCGGTTTGTATGAATTATTGAACCAATATCTGGAGTTTCTCGTGTTTCCTGCATACATTAAATCTTCATCTTACAGGAAAGACAAGCCAATATAATTTCTTGATGACTGTTTGATGCAGCGCATCCAGTAAAACAGCCCGTAAACCTGTCCTGCCCCCTCAGTACACAGTGGCGAGGGCTGTGGGGTGGATGGAGGGAGAGAACAAATGTTTCACAGCCCACATAGTGTCACGGACTATTAACCTGCTCCAAGGCTGGTATTCAACCTGCTTTTTGTCCTGTATACCTTTGTCCTAATGTGTGTAAGATTAGGTCTGGTGAAACGCCAACCAGCTGTCTGCCAGGAAGTGTCTTATTTACAAAATTATGACACCCCAATCACTATTTAACCAGCCCATTGAAAACTTCCGAGGACCAGCGGGGAGGGGGAGAGAGGACAATGAAGTGGAATCATTTGAATTGGTACCACTTAGATAAGGGGCAGTAAAGGCTGCACTGGGGTTATATGAGGTTAAATCAAAAGAAAGATCACAAAAATGCATATGTATGTTTATTAAATCAAAGATGTTGAAAGGGAGGAATTATATCAGCTTAGATTTTCTAGGTATTTGTTCCATATATGTCAGTTATTTGCAGGTGACAGCAAAAATAAATGAATAGATAAATAAATAATGAAGGAAACAGCATTTATCTCATCATATCAGTGTCTCTTAAACTTCTAATTTAACTGCACTGACTGACAAATTGTATCCGCATTAGTATATTACATTGAAACTTAATTAAGTACTGTGACCTGACTTTGTAAAAACTGAAAGGTCACATTTTCAAAAAAACCACACCAGTGGGTTGTTGGATGAAGCATTAATGACTGTTATTATTAAACTTTAAGCAGTCAGATGAACAAAGAGGCTGCAGGCTGAGCCAGTCAACCTGCCTGCCAGACTGGCCTAAATGAAAATTGGTACGATAAACCATTCCCTCAACCGACTGCAACACGGTTGAAACCAACAAGTAAGGCTCCTTGGTTCCATGTAAGGCTTTTGGAACATGTTCAAAGGAGAGGAACGTCCCAGGACAGACCCAGGACAGACTGGAAAGGCCATGCCATCCTCCTTGAAGAACGGGAGAAGACGGCTGGGAAGTCTGGACACGGCTGCTGAAACCCTGCTTAACCTGGACCGAAATAATCTACGACAATGGAGTTAAGTTTGAACTGAAACGGTCCTGCTATTGAACCTTGTGGAACTCCGCTTGTCTTTTTTGTTTTGGTTAGTCATCAACTTACTGCAAAACCAAACAGTCTCTGTCTCTTACTAACAGAAAGGATATTTGGTTTTGGAGCCAGCCCAAAGTCTTGGACTTGAGGAAAACCCAAGTAAAGTTAAAGCACGAGAAATGTGAGAAACCTTTAAATTTTACAACAACAGCATGCTTATATAACGCTTTATAGTCCAGGGACCACTCAAGGCACTTTTACAACAAGGGCGAAGGGCTTCCTCTCACTGCCCAGAGACTTCAATGAAATCGATTTATTTATTAGACCAAATGACTCCTATAATTACTCCTATAAATCAAATTACATTATAGTTATCGTACATGAATCCTGAGTGGGATTTAGTATTACCAATCAGCCGAAACATATGGAGCCCCAGTTTGGGTCATAATTTCAATGAATAAATGAGTCTATTATTATAAAATATTTCCCATTATTATGAAATGCATGTTTATTATTATGAAATATTTCCCATTATTATGATAATGGTTTCGTTTTTCGTAAGAATGAGCTTTTACATAATAATGGATTCGTTTTTCATAAGAATGATCTTTTACATAATAATGGCATTGTTTTTAATAAGAATGATTTGTGTGTCAATCACAGCAGAGAGGGCGGAGCCATTTATGTGATTGGCTGCTCTTTCATTCAGGCATAAGCAACAGAACAGTGAATATCGATAGTGGCATCATCAACAGTAACATTTTCAAAGGACCTCTATCATCCCAACCATTTCAAAAACCTCGTCAAATCAGGTCAAAATAGTATCGCCTGATAAATGATCATTTTTGATATTGTCTGCTAACCTGGTCAAGGTTTCCCGTAGCTCAGTCCAAGCTGCCATAGCTACAATCGGACTAGGAGCGCACCTTGATGACGCCACGGCCCGCTGCTAACGGGACCTCACGGCCAAAACTAGTCGATGTCAGAGCGTAGAATGGAGAAGGATCAGCCAATGAGCGTGCAGGTCAACCACTGGCCCCGCCCACTGGCAAAATGTCATTATTATGTAAAAGCTCATTCTTATGAAAAAGGAAGCCATTATGTAAAAACTCATTCTCTTAGATTAAAAAAAAAGCCATTCTGAAATAAACTATTATGTGTTAAACTAAGATTAAATAATAATAAAAATATATTTCATAATAATTACATTTTTTTCATAATAATTTGAAATATTTCATAATAATGGATACGTATTTCATAATAATAAATGCCTGTATTTCATAATAATAGACTCATTTATTCATTGAATTAGGACCCAAACGGGGCTCCATAGAAACAATGTTGAGTTTCAGTGCTGACTGGGACTGTAGACAAATACAAACATGTGGAGATCCATCCATTAATTTTTTTTTTTTTTTTAGGTCTTTAATGTTTATTTTTTATACTCCTCTCATCCTGTCCAGGGACGCTGACTCTTGGAGTGGTTAGTGATTTTGTCCTGCAGTTTTTTCAGTTTGTAAAAGAAAGAGTCTCGGACAGCCTTAGAAATCCGGTTCAGAACAAACTTGGGTTTTTATCAACTCAGATTATTCAGCAATCCAGGAGCTCAACGCTCCCACATGGAGCTCAATGTTCAGCAGGTTTCTCCTTTACAGGCTGTCAGTAAACACATGTGAGGAGGTCTGGCGGAGGTGGGCCATCCGTCGAGCTCCGGCAGACATGCGCCGATGCTCCAGCTGTCAGGAGGCTGCTTGACAGCAGGGAGGAGGGCAGCACAAAGTGTTGGGAGGGAGCGTGGGCTCTATGGTTGTTTGTCAGAAGGTAGAGGCTGTTGTCAGAGCGTTGCGGTCGTGTCCCGCCCGCTCGCTTTAAGACCAGGGAGGGGCCTCCCCACTGGAATGCCCAGCTATAAATCTGTGGTGCATTAAAATTAAAGGACCCACATAAAGATAATAGCCATTCACTTTTCTCTCCCTTTCTTCAATAATAACAGGGTATTACTTAAATAATATTGAGGGCAGGCCAGACCATGGAATTGGTCTGATTTTATTCAAAGGGGCTTTATTTTCCAGGGGAAGGGAATGACCAGTTTACAGGAATTCAGTCACTTTTTCCTTTTTTGCTGTTTCTCTGCCTCCCTCATCCAAATCTTCTATTTCTTCCTCGCAGAGTGAAGGTTCCAGATATTAAGAAAAGACAGTGAAACGCAGGAAAACCAGCAACAGAGAGAGAAGCAGGCACAGGCCAGAAAAAAAAGAAGAAGAAAAAAAAAAGATATCTATCCCACTTAATGAGGACCACACAGCTGCAAACCCCCCCCCCACCCCCCTTACAAACTTACAGAGACACTTAATAGCTAAATTGAGGGTAAATCATGGAGGGGATTGTGAAACCCCCCTACCCCCCCCCCCCCCCCCCCCACCCCCCCCATTCCCAGACCTTCATCATTTCTGCAGCTATTTAGGCTGACAGCAGGGACTCCTGGATCACACATGCACGCATCGATGGCTGGTTCTGGTCTCGCTCATGAGCTAATGATGATGTCAGAGAGCAGAGTCAGACACACACACACACACACCACGTTTCCTACAGCTCTCTTTTTCCTGTACTGTCCTCTCATACCTGATGGTTTTCCTTCTCTTCCATGACTAAAGGACATTAACCCCCCCCACACCCCCCACCAGCACCTCTAATACATCAGGACAATAATGAAATGGGCTGCTGCTGCCAAGCCAATGCAACTCCTCATCCAAATCAGCCCTGAAATCATGGATGATGCCAGGAGCCCCCCCCCCCCCCACCCCACCCCCACATCCTTATGTTCCCCTCCTCACAGCACCACCCCCCCACCCCCCACCCACACGACATATAACTTGTCCTAATGTGTATATCTTTGTGTGTTATCTACATGCTTTTGATTTTAAACATTGGCCAGGAAACAAGCAGAAAGAGAGAAATCTGGCTGCGTGAATCTGACTCTGGCACCGTTCGTCTTTGACTGGAAACGTTTCCGAGCGCTCCGTACAGCAGGATGACTGCTGGCGGTCGCCGTCGCCTCATGGGAGGCAGCGCAGCAGCTCTTGGGTGCGTGAGGGCATGTGATCCAGGTGAAAAGTATTAAACCAATCTGCTCCCTCGGGTGAATTTAATTAAACACTTAAAACGGCGAGACGCGGTCTCACTTGACGTGCGTTCCGGCAACATTTACTGGAACGGGCCTATGCGGGGCGGCTGGCGAACTCTCCAGAAATAAACGACTTACCAAACTAGCACCACGGAGCGTTTTCAGATCCGGTTCTCCTGTCACCAGGAAAGCACGTCTGAGTGCGTGCAGTCCATTTATTTGTGTGGCTGTGTGCTTAAGTGACAGCTCCACGGTTTGGGTTTGGTCACATCCCTGGGACAGAAACTACTTGGTTACGGTTGCACAAAGATCATGGTTTTGGTTTAAGAAACTTCACAGAACAGAGAAGGTCAAGGAAATATCACGGCTAAAAAGAGATCCGCTCACTTACTCACTTAAGGTCGTAAAAAGAGCAAAAAGGAAACAACGCGGAACGTTCTAACGCGAAGACAGAAACAGAAACCTTCAAAATGTCCTGAGCTGAAGCGAGTGGATTGACCCAATAAACCACCCGGATGCTTTTTAAATAAAACAACAACAAAACAAACCCACACAAACAATAAGTCTTTAAATGTGATTAAAGTCCTCTTCTCTGAACAACTACCTACCAATTATTTCAGTTTTCTGCAAATCTGTTTATTTCTGTGTACATTTACCAACAGTTAGGCAACATCCAAAATGCATGGTTTCATTTTTTTTTTTTAAAAAAGGATGTAAATGGAGCAGAAAACCTTTCTAGATCCTTTAAAGAGTTCACCTTACTTCATGGAAGTACAGCGACAGGACGGGGGTGATTGTGCCGCATCATTCACAGGAAACTGCAGAGAGACGTATTTAGCCTTTTTTTAAATTTTGACACGATTCCCTGATGATTTGGTGAAGCGTCCGTGACATGTTGTGGTCAGATTACCACAGAGATACAGCTGGAAAGCCCCCCCCCTCTAGCCATGTCTTCACATCTGTGTTCCATAGCAGCTGTTTAAGGCCGGGACTTTCACTGCTGACAGTGTCTGAGCTGACAGTCACTTTAAGGTGCCCAAACATGTGCCGTCAAGCACAAGAAAAATGTGTTGTTTTTTCTTTTTGTTTTTTAACAGAAGGAGGTCCAATTGAAAACTTGGTCTTCAATGAGTTCATATTTAGCTTAGTCTTGTCAGAAGATATCATACGCATTAAACCAACAGTTTATATTTACATTTTTAATTCCAGTTCTCTTCATTACGTGTCATGAAAAAGATGACATTTCACTTCAGAGCGACACAACACAACCACAGAGCTCTTCTCGTGGCGTGATTCAATATTCCTAAAAACCTCTTTTTCTCTCTCTCTCTCTCTCTCTCCATCTCTCCCTTTACCATCACTCCCTCCCTCATGGCAGAGTTCTGAGTGCTCCAAACTAAAATGAGAAAGTTTGCTTTTAAACGTAAATCAAGGCAAATTACGACACGGAACTATGAAAGAATTATAGAACATGAAATATTTATCTTCTCCTTAATGAGCTCTGGTCCTCCAGGACCTCCACGTCTCCCTCTGTTTCTGTGTGTGTGTTTGTGTGTGTTTGTGTGTGTGACCACCAGAGACGCCATTAACACAGAGATAAATATGTAATGAAGGAAAAATCACTTTTCTTTTGCTTTTTTGCATGACTTCACTTTTCCTGTTAATCAGTGTTTTAGTTTTGTTTTCTCCCTTTTCCCACCTTCCTGTCTGTCTGTCTCTCAGTCTGCAGGCCTGTCTCTAAGTCTCTCTGTCTATCTGTCTGTCTCTCAGTCAGTCTGTCTGTCCCTCAGTCTCTCTGTCTGTCTCTCAGTCTCTCTGTCTGTCTGTCTGTCTCTCAGTTCATCTGTCTGTCTCTCAGTCTATCTATCTATCTATCTATCCGCCTGTCTGTCTCTCAGTCTGTCGGTCTGTCTCTCAGTCTGTCTGTCTCAGTCTGTCTATCTGTCTCTCAGTCTGTCTGTCTGTCTGTCTCTCAGTCTAGCGGCCTGTCTCTCTCAGTCCATCTGTCGGTCTCTCAGTCTATCTATCTGTCTGTCTTTCAGTCTGTCTGTCTCTCAGTCTATCTATCTGTCTGTCTTCAGTCTGTCTGTCTCTCAGTCTATCTAGTCTGTCTGTCTCTCAGTCTGTCTGTCTCTCAGTCAGTCTGTCTGTCTGTCTGTCTCAGTCTGTCTGTCTCTCTGTCTATCTGTCTGTCTGTCTCTCAGTTTGTCGGTCTGTCTCTCAGTCCGTCTGTCTGTCTCTCAGTTTGTCGGTCTGTCTCTCAGTCCGTCTGTCTGTCTCTCAGTCTATCTATCTGTCTGTCAGTCTGTCTATCTCTCAGTTTGTCTGTCTGTCTGTCCATCTGTCTGTTTCTCGGTCTATCTGTCTGTCTCTCAGTTTGTCTGTCTCTCAGTCTGTCCATCTGTCTGTCTGTCTCTCAGTCTATCTAGCTGTCTCAGTCTATATATCTGTCTCTCAGTCTGTCTGTCTGTTTCTCAGCCTGTCTGTCTCTCAGTCTGTTTGTCTGTCTCTCAGTCTATCTGTCTGTCTCTCAGTCTGTCTATCTGTCTTTCAGTCTCTCTGTCTGTCTGTCCATCTGTCTGTCTCTCTGTCTGTCTGTCTCTGAGTTTGTCTCTCTGTCTGTCTGTCTGTCTGTCCATCTGTCTGTTTCTCGGTCTATTTGTCTGTCTCTCAGTTTGTCTGTCTCTCAGTCTGTCCATCTGTCTGTCTGTCTCTCAGTCTATCTATCTGTCTCTCAGTCTCTCTGTCTGTCTGTCCATCTGTCTGTCTCTGAGTTTGTCTGTCAGTCTGTCCATCTGTCTGTCTGTCTCTCTTGTATCTGAAGTAATTGTGTGTGGTTGTGAGTCTCTGGCACTGGATCCAGTCAGCTGGAGATGAGTCACTGGCCGTTTTTTATTTATTTTTAATATAGTTAAATAATGTTTCTTTGATGAAAAACTGTGAACACAGAGTGCGTGTTTGTGTGTGTGTGTGTTTGCACGTATGTGCGCTGTGGTTGTACATGTGCTTGCATGCACATGCTCGCATCGCTGCATCTTTCCTTTCTGTTTTTTTTCTTTGTTCACACAGTGTGTGGTATTCATTCCATTTATCTGGAATTAAACAATTAACTTAATTGTGGCTCACCAAAAAGTGACGGCTCCGCCCTGCAGCAGCAAATGAGAGGCCACCAGGATGCAGCGACCCGCCCTCCCCCCCAGAGGAACACGACTTTCAGGGAAACAGCAGATATCAGGCTTTTAAATGGTCGTGTGTGTTTAGGATGCTGTAGAGCAACTTCCCGTTCACTATTTAGAAACTTACAGCTCAGTGATTCAGTAACTTTTTAGGAAAGCGGTAAACATATAATTTATACTTTATTAGATACCAAGCTAGAGTAGTAAGCAGCTATATGGATGGTAGAATACTGTTTCAAGGGGAGAGATCTTGTGACAAATATTGCAGTTATAAAAACTTGAAATGTCCTCATAGCAGTTCATTCATAGAAATATACGGTATGTTTATATGACCAGTTATTAAATGTCCAAACTTGCTGTTAAAGTAAATATTGAGCTTTTTTTCTCTCTTAGTGTCAGAAGGAGTCAGTTCCTTATATTGTTCCTTATCAGATAAATCCTGTTATCACTCGTATGAGAGATGAAGATAAATTATCTTCAAGGTCATTCTGGGCTGCATTATCTTTAAAGCCTGGCCCGGTAATGTTCTGCACTTTTCAACAAATCCTAATGAAAAAACAATAAAAATATAAAAGCACACATGTGAGCTTTTTTTTTTTTTCTTGCTAGTTTTTACTGAAGACCTTTGAGAATAAATTAAAAACATATAAAACACAGGGGAACTTCTTTTCTCTGAAAACCCTCCTAAAACAGGACGGTAGATTGCATTTTCACGTCTTATATCTGGTTTCTGCAACAGTTACAGCAGCAGGTTTGCTTTGCTCAACTGTGTGAAAGTCAGAATGAACAATCTGCGTCTTTTGCCGAAACAGTTTGTGACTTTAACCCTGCTGGGAACTTTTAAAGCCGTCACCACAAGTCTGACCTGAAGCACCAAACGTTAACAGACAGGTTTGAGGTCTGGCATGACTTGACTTTGTCTACTTTTCAGAGGAATCCAACAGGTTGTGGTTTGTTTTTTATTTTACCCACAGTGTCTGAGCCAATCGAGAAGAAAAACGTGCTGAATGTTAACTGTCGTCGTTGTCTTTTAGATACAAAAGCACGCGAGCAACACAAAGGAGGCAGCAAAATCAGCATCCGCAGGCAAAGTAAAAGGTAGATTTTTTTTTCTCTCCTGCAGATAACAACTACGTTTGTAACTGTTAGTGCAATAAAACCTCCGAGGGGACCAATCCAGTCAAAGTTCTTTATAATGCTGACTGTTTAATAGGCTTCAACATGTAACTCTTTAACTGTAATTCTATAAAGGCTTTGGAGTTAATTACCTCACTTGATGTTCTGCTCAGTCTTGTGCCAAGGACATTAAGAATAATGTAGAATTCCATTAGACTGAAGTCATTTATAATCTCTGAAACACATAGTAGACATGACTTTGACCAAACGTATATATCTGTAGTGTCGACGCCTGTAGGTTTCATCAATTGACAGGCAGTTACTTTGATCCTCATTGGGCATTAATGGGATCAAACCACTCAAGGAAATCACTGTCAGTCATTTTAAATGGACAACATCAAATTATACAGACATTTCTCAAATAGTGTTTGAAATGTTTCCATCAGCAAAAATGCTCATCTTTTGAGGCTTTGGTCGCTCGACATTTCCAACACAGCGCAGCGCCAAGATTAGCTTGGCCGCTACCCGGAAATCTTTTGCTTTCATAGATTTACACAACACGGCTGACATTTTTCACACCAAAGCATGTTATGTGCTATTAGCAACAAGGTTTGACTCCCAGACTCCACCCAGTTAAAGTCCAGGGCACCTGCGGAGCTGCTGCCCCCACAATAAACTAACGAGTTCACTTGTAAAAGAGACGTTTTAATAGCTTTCTTAATCATCTGTCATGTAAAATCAGAGATTTACGAGATTTACGGATTTCCATGCCAGCTAAATAGTAACCTTGAGTTCTGGAGGTCGCTCTGCTTCAGAGGCACTTTGCCGACACACCTGAGCTAGGAGACACCACGTCCTCCGTTTCCGTCAACCCTCCCTCCTTAAAGCCACAGTTCAGTCACGCTGGGACCCAGCTTGTAAAGTTTACAGCCCACAATTCTGTTACCCGCCATTACTCTGCCCAACAACTGTGGCTGCAGCCCCCCCAGACCTAGTGGGAAAAGTGTTGTCCAGCTTTCACGTCGGAGGTCCAGCCATTGGCCGTTTCAGCCAGCTCTTTGGCTTCACTCTACTCTCAAGAGTCACACATTCATTTATGACAGTGTGACTAAATTACACTTAAGTGATCACCACCTCAGTAATGTGAACACCTCAGTAAAAGCAGATGTTGGGCAGTTTGCTGATCTCGAGTTTTTTTGGATGGGTGTAAACACAATGTCAAGGAGGAAAGACATCAGCAATAATCTAGAGCTATTGTTGCTAATCAGTCCCAATCTGAGAAAGGTTATGAGGCCATTTCCAAGGGATTGGGAGTGCGTCATTCAACAGTGAGATGGATTAGTATCGAGTAGAAACCATTCTTTTCCCAATCTTCCCAGGAATTAATGTATCGACAAGTTCATGTTAAGGTCAGACCATGCAATACGGTGAAAAGCTCCATCTCTCAGACTATTGGCTTCAGTCAGCATGGTAAATGTTAAAGTTCATTACAGTACGAGAAAGACTGCTTGCATGTTTGGAAGGGTCCTCATGCACATATATTACAGTCAGCCTGGTTCTTCTGGAGGGTTCTAAAAGTTAATGGGGAGTGTTCCTTCCCACTGTTGAATCCAAGTAAAGATTCTATTGGGTTCTTTGCAAGCTTTATTTGTTGCTTTTTTTAATAAATTGACATTGTATGAATTTCAGTAACTAAACTGAAACTGAATCAATAAAAACTACCCACGTACCCCAAAAAGGCTGCTATTCTTAGTCGTAATGTGCTGCGTGTGTTTTTTTTATTCCAGAAACAACTTCTGGTAACACTTCAAACATCCATGGAGTGCTACTGCAACGCTTTGGAGAGTACATCACATACAGTCATGGAAAAAATTATTAGACCACCATTTTCTCTTCAGTTTCTTGTTCATTTTAATACCTGGTACCACTAAACGTCATCATGTGACTAAAACAGACAGAAAAGAAAACACTGAATGCATAAAAGCAGTGTTTTTGGCAGTACAACTTAAGTGATTTAGGTTATAATCAAGAAAACCATGGGAAATGGTAAGATATCAGCTCTTAAATAAAACTCTTATGAGCAATCTTTGTGGTTATCGTTATGTTTGTCCAAACAAATGTACCTTTAGTTGTACCAGGCATTAAAATGAACAAGAAACTGAAGAAAACAACGGTGGTCTAATAATTTTTTCCATGACTGTAGATACAAACAAAGAAGCTACACGTCTTTTTTTTCATTGCTAACAGGATGTGGGTAAAGTGGCTGAAAGAAGATGGAAGGCACTGATTTGGCATGAGGGGAAGGACAAAACGGGGAAGAATGCTGACGAGCTGAACCTCACAAGAAATTCCAGGCTACGTTCCCGTCATTTCGAAAAGGAAAAGATCAGCACTGACAGCTACATGAGTGGTGATCCCGTCTACTTTGTCTGGAGCAGCCGGGACAGTCAGGCTACCGGCAGAATATCACACATAAGGGGGCAGGACTCGTGTTCATCCGGGGCTTTGCAGACACGAGTCCTTCTCTTCAACGGCTTCCTCCAGTTACTCCAGTAGAACAGTGGTTCTCAACCTTTTTTGACCTTTTTTGAACAAACGCCCCCCTGAGCCACCATGATGCTCTTTCATCATTTTATTGAAACATAAATAGATTTGCACTATTAAAAAAAACCTTGAAAAACCATGGAAGTTTAAAATCAGAGCGCCCCCTGGGGGTGGTACCGCCCCTGTTGAGAAACCCTACGGTAGAAGTAGACGGGATCACCACTGGTCTCGCAGTCAGTGTTGATCTGTTCCTTGCTGAACTGACGGGAACAAAGCCTGGAACTTCTCGTGAGGTTCAGCTTGCTGCTTTTCTTCTCCGTTTTGTCTGTCAGCAACCTCTGGGTCAGTGGGAGTTCACTTAGTCGCTTCAAAACCGGAAGTTTACATGACACAAAAAAGCCTCAAATGCGGCGGTAACGACCGGGTTTGACCGGTGCTGCCCCCCCGTGGGTACCATTTTCCACGCCACTTGGGTTTCTCCATTGAGAGAAGCCACTCGAGCAGGGAAGACCAGAAAGGCACAGATCTGCATGTTCTGCAGTACTTGGGTAGCCTCTATTGGATAATAAATGACTAATATTTTTTAATTTAACTGGTTCATAACTGGACTGATCTGTAGTCTCTTTGTGCAAAGCGTTTTGAGGTGACTCTCGTTGTGCATTGGTGCATCTATCCGAATTAGCTGAACTGAACTGATGAACAGAACAAATGTGAGGACTTCAGTCCAGTAGCTAAAGTTTGGCTTCACCATCCAGACGTCAACCTGAAAGCCGGGCATGAATAAATGCTCTCAAGAAGAACGTTAGGCCAAAACTGGTTCACAGTGATGTGAGACATGCTTCATGTTGCAGCTGCTAAACGTGGTTTGACCATAGAATATTATCCTGAATGAGCTCATCTAGCGCAGCTGAAGGACTTCTAGATCGAAGCGAAGGACAAATAAGGTGGAGGAGGTGTTGTTATTTCTTGTTCTGGTCCAGCACTCTCGGGGTCACGGCTAACGGCTACACACACTCACACAACGACTTGCAGCAGAAATCAATTTAGCAAAAACAATAAAGAAATTATTTATAAGCGCGGACTCTGCCAAATTAGCTGTGGGACGCACTTAACTGCTGGAGCTGTTTGACTGAGAGCTGTGGAGCGTGCACTGGCGCCACGTCAGTCATGAAGAAATGCGATGCTGCTGAGGTTACCGGCGAGCGCGTCCGCACATGCACACGCACACGCACAAACACACGACACTCGAATGCCCAGCTCAGTCCAAATACAGACAGCGGTGGCGTGTGTCTACGCCACGCAGCATCACCTCAGGAGGCATCGCTGCGTTCATTTTTCACGTGCATCTGCGGTGGGTTGTTGGCGTTTTACGGGTTATCTTTCCGTCTGAACACCAGCAGGCGCTCGCATCGTCGCGCGCCACTATGAGACTGTGTATGTGTGGCAGATGGGACACACGTGTGGTCTGAGGTGGCAGGCTGGCTGGAGCCGGAGGTTGGCGGGGGCTTCATGTGAGACGAGGGGGTGTCTGAGGACAGCGACACAAACACCTCATTTCCCATTAATAAATCACCAGCGCTTCACCACAGTCTCTGGAGGGGAGGGGGGGGGGCGACGGGGTACAATGTGGCAGTTTTGAGGGTGAACTTTACTTTTAGAGAAGCAGAGGAATGTGCTAATGGTGCCACCACAGCTTCCTCCCATCAGCCTGCTATGTTGCTATGTTGAAAGGAGTTTTTGAAAATGAGCTTGTTTTTTGAAATGTTCGAACAAATGAACAGAAGATCTGACCGGCTGTCAAACCCGTCCCCCCCGGACAGGAGCCCCGCGCGCCGACTCGAACTTGAACTTGAAGAGCGGAACTAGTAGCAAAGTGTGGATCAGATAATATAGCAGCAACGGCAAGTTTTCAAGAAATCAGTCGTAAGCCATGACCCTGATCAGTTTTAAATATCTCCACAACACCGTTTTAGCTGCGGTGGTGTTTCAAGGCCACACTGAGGGGGGATTCAGACTTTAAGAACATAATAATCACAAGATTGAAGCTTTAATTTTATGAAGAAAAAAAATGTTACAGTGAGAAGAAAGCCGTTATTTCTTTTGATGATGACATTTAAATCAGTGGTCCCCAACCTTTTTGTTACTGTGGTTACTACCAGTCAACGCTTGGCAATTTTACCACGGACGGGGTACGCCAATAACATAGCATGAGTATAATATAGGGGTGAGTATTGGCAAGGACCTCGCAATACAGTATGTATCATGATACTTGGGTCACGATACGATATTATCGCGATATATTGTGATATTCTACCCAGTTAATATCAAAATTAAAAGTAGAGATGAAAAATCAAGTTGCTGTATATGTTCATCAGATGATATTGATCATTCGGAGGACAAATTGAGTCAAAACAATTTGCTTCAAAACAACCTATTTATTGTTTATTATTAGTGTTTTTGCACATTTAAGTGAATGAATGAATGTTCCTAAAAATCGATATTAGGAGCTGAAAAATCAATATTATATCGGGTGGCCGAATATCGCGATATATCGCCAGATCGATTTTTTTTTCACACCCCTAGTATAATATCCAAGTATCTGTTAACCTCTGAACCCATTAAATAAAAAAAAAAACTGACTCAGTGCCGGCTTGGTACGTAGAATCACCTGTGGTGATAAATCCATATTTCACTAGGACTCCTGGTATTGGTCTGTTAAAAGCTTTCTTTTTCTTGGAAGTCGTCGGCTGTCCTTCTCTCTCTTCACTGTGCATTTTCCCCTTCACAAGGAAAGTTACAAAAGACTACAAAAGTCTGTTTCTTACCTCATTTTGCAAGCTGGGTTAAATTCTGGCGCTCAAGTTACCGAGATGGAACCGAGAGAATCTGGTTATTTTTCAAAAAAAATAAAAGATTTTTAAAAAAAAAAAAGCTCGTTCAGACTCATATAATGAATAAAGTTTTAAAAAACTAAATTCTTCTTGCACGGCCCGGTACCAATCGATCTGCGGCCCGGGGGTTGGGGACCACTGATTTAAATAACTTATTCTACTACAGGTCCTACAGGTGGCTACAACACCACAACAGTGCATTGAATTAATTAAAGCCATTTATAGTCATTATGAAGTCATTCTTTGATTTAACTGAACACCCTGCAGTACTGATGGTGCTGTTGATATTGGTGTAAACTAAATCTCTTTGGTTCTTTTGTGTATGTCAGTGGAAGTGCACAGACACATCTCACCAGCAGGAACATCACCGGGGAGTCCAGCATCAGGATCACATCCACCCCCAAATACTGTCGTGCACTTTAAGCAAAATAATAATGTCCTGCACAATAAATCCTAAAGAGCTTGAAGAATGACGAGTGAGCGTGATGGACCTGTGGTTTCACTGCCTCCATCACCGGCCGGTACCTCAGATCAACGTGAACGCCAACTGACCACACTTCTTTCCCTTTTATCCTTTAACGCACTTCACATCAGTCAGTGCTTGTGGAGAGAAAAAATAAAGCTTGAGGATCGATCTTTTTACACGAGTATCATTCGATACCAATACCAAAGTTGGTATTGATATTATCGATATTTGGATCGATCCGCCCACCTCTAATTCATTGGCGAGCTCCAGCTGTGCCGCTGTGTACACGACCTGCCAACAAACACATCGGAGCACGAAGGGTTGAAGATTCCCCAACTTTCAACGGAGGCGAGACGCGGCGCAGGGAACCCACAATTCAGTTCGACAGCGGCCGACGCCTGAGGACGCCTGCTACGTGCACGAGTGAGGATTTAGGGATGAAATGAGGACCTCACCAGCGCCACACAGAGAGCAAGACCCTCTGTCTATCTTTACTGCAAAAAGATAAAAAGCTGAATTCAAAGACAGACTTTGGACTTTGTCCATAAAATGAATGTGGAGACGGAGTGGGACATGTGGCCCACATGATCAGAAACTGGAGGACGAGAAGACTTACGGAAGAATATCTCGAACGTAAAAGGTGGGCGGAGTTACAGGTGGAGAGGTGATTTGGACATGTACAGTGATCCCTTTCCACTTCGCGGTTTGAGTAGCGCGGTTTTAGTGCTTTGCAGATTTTTTTCAGAAATATATTCTAATAAAAAAATCAAGAAATAATCGCTGAAGTTCTGCAAAACTCCACCCCACAGCAGACGAGAGGCTGCAGCTGCCAGTGAAACGTTAAACGATGACTCCCAGCCTCCTGTAAGCTACACGAGATACGTAGACGGCCCAGAACTCTAGAACCTGTGCTCTGATTGGCTGAGACGCATTTACTACAGTTCAGAGACCAGAGGCTCTGGGAGACTTGTCCCTGAGGTGCTGGACGCTCCGGTTTGTGCCCGGTGTGTGGTGGTTTTGTGGTCGGGTATCGGCATGCTGTCTGCTGGTGCGGATCGGTCCTCTAGCGGCTGGTGGAGGCGTGCCACACGTGGGCGTGGACGGTGTCGCTGGGGGCCGGTTCGGGGAGGCTGAGTGGTCCTGGGCTGAGTGGTCCTGGGCTGAGTGGTCCTGGGCTGCTGCCCGGGGAGGCCACCGCCGCTGGATCCAGGCTGCACCATCGGCTGGGGCGGGATGCCAACAACCTGGTCCGCATGATGAGCCGGGCTCTGGGACGGTCGGCTCCGTCGCTCACCGGACTGAAGGAGCTCAGTCTTCCCAGAAGAGACAGTTTGGTTCATCGGTGTTTCCTCCTCTGACCTGGAGATATCTCACTTGATTCATCATTATGGAGATATACTGGTTTTAACGGCCGTTAACTGGTTTGAATGGCTGTTAACTGGAGTTAGCACTTGTGTCACTGCAGTGTTTCGCTACTTTTTTGCGGTGTTTAAACATATTTTAAACACATTATTTAGGCTTGGGGGGATTCCGGCTCCAGATCGCGGATTTTGATTGTTGCGGGGGGGGGCCGGTCCCAATCAACCGCGAAAACTAAGGGATCACTGTATATGAAAGATAGATAAATGGACTTAACAGATATGTAAAGAAGGAGAGCTACGAAAGTGGATGAAATTGATCAAATTTAACTGTTTCTCATCACGTTTTTCTGAATATTAGAGTCGCCTTAATTCTGAAGACAAGCAGAGAGATAAACAGGCTGGCCTCTGTGTTAGTGGGGGGGGGGGGTACAGTAATGAATGAGGCTAGCACATTGCCATGTTTCCTGGATCGATCTCCCTCGGTCCCTGCACCTCCCTCACCCACCCAACCCCCCAACCCCCCACCCCCTTCAAAAAAGTAATGGGGCATTTCCTCCGATGCCTCACCACCCAGCAACACTGTTTACTCGTCGCCCCAGTGGGACACGCAGGGACGCGCAAACACACGCGCACACACAGCGAGATCAAAGGGCACTGTGAATACTGAGGGAACGCACACGAGCACATAATAATGACAGATGTGGTCTGCGAGGCCGGACACATTCGCTGGGCTTCAAGAAACTGTTCGATATATTTTAGGGAAACGCAGTGGAGGTGATGAGGAGCCGTGTGTTAAACAAACATGGTGGTCACAAAGTGCAAATAAAGTTTCTGTTCCTGGAA
Organism: Hirundichthys speculiger; assembly: GCA_018398805.1. Taxonomy (NCBI): domain Eukaryota; kingdom Metazoa; phylum Chordata; class Actinopteri; order Beloniformes; family Exocoetidae; genus Hirundichthys; species Hirundichthys speculiger. The sequence goes on along the minus strand of JAGFBZ010001279.1, from coordinate 1,272,993 downwards.
AAATGAGGCTCATTTTTACACTTTTCCAGAACCTGAACAGATTTGAGTTATCATAAAGAGATCTCCAGAGAGGTTATCTGCTCTCAGCTTCAACAGGAGATGAGGTGACACGCAGGAAATCTGTCCACCGGAGACGCTCCTTCCATGCCAGGTGTCCAGATTCCCAGCATGCCTCGCAGCTTCGCTTGCCGCTGCCGGTCGTTGACACTCACCTGTGCGTCCTGGGGCAGGTGGAGGACGGTGTGCAGCCTCTCGGTGTGGTGATGCCGGGACTCCTCCTCGTACGCCAGGTCTCTGTCTGCCTGCGGCAGCGTCAGGAACCTCCGGATGGTGCACAGGTTGTCCCACAGGGTGCGGTTCTCCGGGCTGGGATTCTCCTTCCACCGGAGCAGCTCGCACAGCCAGCCCTGCAGGTGAAGGTGAGCCGAGATGTCAGACTGCAGTACTAAAGGGGACGTGGATTCAGCTCACTGTGAGTATTTTCCCTCTCTCTCTGAACTAATTCATGGACTCTCTCCCGCTGTGGAGTCTTTGAATCAAAACACCTCACTGACACCGGGTGACGAAGACGGGCCACAAGAGCAAGAGTACAACAAGATAAAAACTGTGCAGTGCAGGCAGATAGAGAGCAGCTTTAAATTCAATAGAAAAGTTCCAGGATGTCTGATGAGGAAGATGAGGGCACGGAAAGACGGGGAAGATTCAATTATATCTGCTAGACTGCTTCGGTTTGTGACACCAGCTGTTGTGCTCAGCCAGCCTCCTTCGACAGCATGCGTCGCTAATAGCCTGATCATCTCCCTCCTCCTCGCTCTTCATCCTCGTGGCCAGCTGCAGCAGATGGGTGCACTGAGCCGTGACCCTCTGCCACCCCCCCCCAGAACTGCCCTCCTCCTCCACAACCTGGGGGACGGCATTCACAAACCGCCACACAAAAGGCAGCGAGCGCTCTGCGCACACGTATCTTTGCATCTGCTGGAACACACGCAGCCACGCTGAAAAAATAAAAAGCATTATGCTAATTTGCAACAAACTTGTTTCGGTCCTTGGTACTTCGAGAGAGGCTCTGCAGCCATTAGGGCTCCTGCAGTATAGTAATATAGTAATATAGGAACAGGGCATAACTGTTTTAGACAGACGAAGACCCACAGTTACCAGGAGACACCCTTAGCTTAAGCTCAGTTAAGTGTCTTCAAGTGTCTTCTGATCTTGAAGGAATATTTCACGGCCTGGAGACCAAAAACCTTTAAAGAACCTCTGCTCTGCTGAACATCTGACAGAGCCAGTGATCTTGCAAACTTCTTGCAAGCTTCAGTCCCTAAGATTTCCCAAATCGTATTTCTAGCACATTCCACAAAGAGGCTCTGCTATAACGTATGTACAGCACATTTTGAGCTTCCAGTAATGTCTTAAGATGATAATTATAACTTAGCAGTTAGGTAAGGAAACATAACATGGCTCCTTCAACCTGCCGTGCATCCTGCATGTAAAACGCGGCTGAGGTCGAGGCTGTCAGGTGACCTGCAGACATTTCTGTACGTCCAACATGTTTCGGGTTCGGTTTTTCAAGATATTGAGGCTTAATTCTCTCAAGATGCATTTAATACTTGGTTCCAGGCAGTTTTTAAAGTCCTACTTGGTGTTTTGATCCTTATTTTGAGCAGCAAAAACAACTTTACAGCAATTTGGAAAGCCACCTCAAGAAACAAATAGAACATGTGGTGCTAGACTTTTAATTTTAGGAAATGACATAAATTAGAAAATGAGTCCCGGCCAAGGAGAAGCAGCTGCAAATCAAACATTCAATAATTTCCAAATAAAGCCTGCAAAACCCTTAAGGGCTCTTAAATGTGCGTTCATATGAAAAAGAATGTGGCGCCTCTTCCAGTTCTTAGGTTTAAGGATATAATAATAATAATAATAAAACAACTTAGAGCTAAAAAAAAAAGTCCTTTTCACGTGACTGTATGTCTATGAACGTTTGTCAGTAATCCACTAAAGTGACGCTCCTGACGTAAAGTGAAATCTTCAGTTAAGGACGCGTTCTTATTAATCATTTTAAGGCTGTTGATGCCACTCTGTCTCCTACTGTTGCCGGCTGTTTAGTTTGCAAATGTTTTGGTGTGCAGAGTCTAGAGACTAGAAGCTAAACGTTTCTTCCTTTTATTTTACAGAGCAGGTGTTAATAAAGTCACATGCATGGGTCATATTGAGTAGACATGATATTTGTTAGAGAAGCCACATGATCACTTTCATTTTGATGCGGTATTTCGTGCGTTTGAAGTTTGTTAATGTGAGCGCTCGTACTGCAGTCTTTTTTTGCCAGCTTCCCTCCCTGTTTCGACAGTGTTTCTTTCAGCTTTCGCTGTGGGGGAGATTTATTAAAACAGGCAAATCAGTGTGGGGTTGCAGTACATAAATAACTCTGTCGAATCCTGCGACGGCATTGATCAATAAACACAGATGCGCCCGGCTCAGTTGAAACAGCGACCAGACCGGTCAGCCAGCAGCAGATTAACGAGAGGTCCGAACAGTCACACCTGCCGATCACCAGGAGTCTGTCACTGATCAACGACACGGACAGCAGCGCACTAAGTGTGCCTATGAACCTGCTGGTTGCATCCTTGCATCCTTGCTGTTTGGTGATGTCATATTCTTCCACTCACTGGTAAAAAAATGTGAGCAATGACATCACAGCTACTCTTCTTCATGTGTGTTGATTGAAATAAAAAAAACAACTATGAAGAGGAAAAGAGGAATAGTTGCAGCAGGTGTTGCGTGACTCCTGACTGAAGATTTTAGTTCTTCTCCAGTCAATTAAGAGCAACGAGGCTCTGATACGTTCTTATAACAATAATAATATAATAATAAGTCAAGATGAACAAAGAATTCAAAATTTAAGATGTGCTCTTATTTTCCTGCAGTAAATCTGCCCCTTAATCTTTAAACTTGTCAAACTTATTTAGAATTATAGTATTTTTGTTAGAAGTAGCTGGCTCCAGATTCACGTGTGATTGGTCGACCAACACCAACCGTCCCTTTCACATAAACATGTTTTCTGCAGAAAAACGGGCGCTGACTTCCATAGCTGAATACCGACGTCACAACAACACCGCTCACTGGGTTTCGTTAGGCCAGATCGCACAAAGACGGTCTGGGCTCGTCCTGCAACACCTGATGCAGCATCATCGCTTCAAGATCGCGCAGGTGATGCAGCGTTCGTGCTGCATCACCATCCCCATCACCGGCTCTGCGATGGGGATGCTACAGGATCACAGAGAGCAAACAAAACAGGAACAGTTGAAAAACTTCACTAAAGAGCAGAGGAAGCTGGGTGTAAAATATTATTCAAACAATAAATAGTTACATGTCTGTGCTAAGTTTATTATCCAGCGATCCACAACTGTTAACACTGACGCACTCTGCATGTGCGTTATTCAGTTAGCAATGCTAAGAGTGTTTCAGATCAACTGTAGACAAATGAGTTCTGGAGATAATGACTCAGGGTGAAGGTGGAATACACCTTTCTTTGCCATGCAGCCAGCTGAGGAAAAATGAAAAATGGCCAGAAAAAAGATGATGGATTTCCTAGCAGTATTGCACCAGAGTGTAAATGAAATGAAGGAAATGTGAACAAATGAAAGGACAAGCAGGCTCGAACAAGCAAGTTAGCTACTTTAAGCTTGGCTGCTTTAGCATATGCTAACCCTTAAGGCTAAATTTCAATTCAGTTTCGACTAAAACAACATTCAACATGAGTGCAGCCAGAACTTGTTTTAGCGGAGCGGACATCCGCTACTTCTCATTTCAGCTCAGGCAGCAGTCGTTTCAGACGTCACTGGACCACTAACCAGTGACACTGGAATGGCGGTTAGTGGTTAATCAGCTTGGAGGGAAATTATCCCAGGCGAAAATCTCTTGCCCGAAGGCCCCAGCTGCTGCAGGAGGCAGAAGCCGATGAGCGCTAGCTGTAGCTCTAGCTGTAGCTCTAGCTGTAGCTCTAGCTGTAGCGCTAGCTGTAGCTCTAGCTGTAGCTCTAGCTGTAGCTCTAGCTGTAGCTCTAGCCAACCCCGGTCCTCGAGAGCCGCGACCCTGCTTGTCTTAGATGTTTCCCTGCTTCGGCGCACCTGATTCAAATGAATGGATCACAATCAGCTGGTCATCCAGGTGTGCACAAGTCTGTTAACGACCCATTCATGTGAATCGGGTGCGCTGAAGCAGAGAAACATCTAAGACACGCAGGTTTGCGGCTCTCGAGGGCCAGGGTTGGCCTGCAGCTGGACAGCTCCTAAGTCTCGTTACTAAACCCTGGCTGTAAGTATATTTGTTTGTGCTGCAAAACTGGACATTTTAACCAGGGGTTCAATGGAGAGTGGCTCCATTTTTGGAGCCGGCTCCTTGTGATCGTTCAAAGAACTGCAGGTTTTCTTACTTCCGTGATGAACTCGTGGATACGACACAATCTGGCCTTCAAATACATTAAATGCTTACATCTGTCTTTTGAAATCACAGCATGCCTCCCTTTTGGATCACTGCAACATGTCAAGTCCGAGACCTCAGTCCCAGTCCAGTCTTTTAAAGCCCATTTAACATACATGTGATTTTCTCGATTCGGATCCTGGAAAGAGTTGAGAATCTAAGACTTCTGCTGCTCACCTGGCTCTTGTTGGCGGCCACCTTCGCGAACAGAGCCTGGGACACCTTGGCTCGCTTCATCTCCTGCTGAATCTCGTCATAGACGCCCGACGTGATGTTGACCAGCGACTCCAGCTTCAGAGGGAGGTCCGGGGCGGGACCGGGCGGCTTCGGCTGGGCGACGGGATCGACACATGATCACAGTGAGTAGGGTTTTCAAAATCTTTTGAATCTTAGAAAAGAAAAATGGTCAGGTGAGCTTGAGAGGCGTGTCGTGTCGTTTCTTAGAGCTTCTCGTGCACTTTCTGAAACATGCAGGGAGAGGTTATCGGCTGACGATCGGGCCGAGCCGCTCAGGAGCACAGAAGTGCTGCGCTCCCTGCACATCTGCGGAGCATGTCTCCACATGACTTTTGTTTACAGATGGAAAGTCATTAAGTCCTCCTCTTTTGTCTTTTTTTGTTGTTTCTGTTTGAACGAGCATGTATTGGCTCTCAGAGCGCTTGTATACACAGTGTTTGAAGTCATTGACGAGACATGTCGGGACCAGCTCGCTAACATTCCCTCAGTGTAAACGATGCTGAGATAATTTCACATAGCCATAATAAGAACGGCACACAGATTCACCCACAGCCATGAATGGCCATCTGTCCTGACATCAGAGGGAGCTTCTTATCAGTGACGTTTCTGAATTGTTATGTGAACATGGAAGGAAATTTCCAAAAGCTTTTTTTTAAAATGTGCTTTATGTTTACAGTGTGCTCGTACAAAGGCTTTGAAGCTTTTTTTAAGTGTTAAGACATTGTTTGAGCGGCGGTCAACTCTGTGAGGCAGGTTAAAGATTTGCAGAGGACTCACAGAGTTCGAGATCTTCGTCTTGTTCTTCCAGATGGAGGCCCAGGTATCGGAGGTTATCTGATCGTCCAGGCTCCTCTCCCACACTTTCTATGCACACACACGATCACACAGTTTGCATCACTCGGACTGCTTGCTGAACAGCTGAGAGATTCATCTAACAGAAGCCTGCGAGGTGACATCATCAGTGACTCCTAACCTGTGAGAGGCGAGCGCCACCGGGGCTGGAGGAGTTGGAGGCAGGAAGCCCCACCGACGGGTTCATGGTGCGCTCCCTCTCCTCCTGGTAGATGCGGTCTCTCTCGCTCTCCGGCAGGTTCAGGAAGTTCTGCATGGCCTTCAGATTGACGAGCAGCGACTGCGAGGCCGTCCGGGGGTCCTCCTCCTTCCTCAGGATTTCCGAGAGCAGGCCCTGGCCAGCAGGAGCATGCACATGTGTCAACGTCTCCCCAATATTAAACACCTTACAAAACGCTGTTTTCAGTTTTTATCACGATGTTTTAACAAAAAACAGAACCGCGAGGGCCATAAAAATCACTACATTACATATTTCCACACCCCCCCCCACCAAAAAAGAAAAAAACTGACAGGCTTGAGGTTTGTCAGAGTTTCTGAGTCCTCTATTATATGCTCTAAAGGAATTTATTTTTTTTAAAGCATTGTTTTTTTTCCTCTTTTTTCCCCCTTTAAAAGTTCTGGGAACCAGCTGAATCTGCTCCTTCCCTTCAAACAAGCTTCCATCCAGCCAACCAGTCACGGCCTCTTACCGGCTTAGTTTTACAAAGTAACACTGACCAATGGAGAGCAGCGTGTTTTTGCACTGACTGGGCTGTAGGCAGGGAGGGATGTCAGGAGCTGCTCCTAAACTGGTACTGGTTCCAGACTGGTTGGTACTGAAACACCGATAAGCTCCAAAACACTAAAGTACTGCTATCAGTACAGTCGTACCTCTACTTACGAACGTATCTATTAACGAAACTTCCAGCTAACGAAAGGCCTCTTTGGAAATATATTGCATCCATATACGAAAGAAATTCCAGGTTATGAAGGTGAAAATTTTTTTCAGGTTCAAGGTTCAAGGTTCAAAATTTTCAAAAAAAATGCTACTCGCAGCTCCCAGAGTTTACTGAACGTAAACATACTTGTCGGCTCCTGTATCTCGGTTTGAAAGTGGTGCGTCCGAGCTGCTCTGCCATTGGCTATCGCTTAGCATCTTCCTGGCATCCCATTGGCTAGGAGGGCCCCTTGTCTGTATGAGCATAACCCAGCAACCCAGGTAAACGAACAATTTTTATTATTTAATGTACTTTATTCTTTGTTCTTTATTCTTTACATTAGTAAAATTGTGCAATAATCTAATTCTAACACATATTTCTTACAGGTTTTTATGTCATTTCATGTAGTATTTATAATTTATGAAAAATTATGTCCGACTTTTGGGCGCCTTAGAAAGGATTAGGCCATTTCTAGGGTAAAATGCATTTCTACTTATGAAATTTTCCGTTTTCGTAACGACTTTCAAAACAAATTAATTTCATAAGTTGACGTATCACTGTATTTGAAACTTGAATTTCCCCCTTGGGAGATCAATAAAGTATATTTGATTTGATATTTGATTTGATTTATTTGCATGAGATAAAGTCATTTGATGCATGTATTCATTGCGATTCATTGTAATTCAGGTGTAGTCCAGTTCATTCCAATCAACTCCAAAGTTCGACATTAAAATAATTATGCCTTGCTGCTTGTAATGTGTTCTTCCCTGCAGAGACGCCACAGTACATCAAGAACGTTGAAGACAGAGGACTAACGAGGAGCAGAAGGTCTGCCTTCAGTGTAAAGAAATAAAAGTATAGGACGGCACGCTTCAGTAGGTTTTGGTCTGAAAATCTTTCAGTTAGTCTATTTAAGGGTCTGAAGTCACTTAAAGGAAAAAGAGCCTGACCTCTACTTAAGAAACTGTAACAATTAAACACTTGAAGAAGGGAGAAACTTCATATTTACCGTCTTTCCCCAGGGACCGGATGCTCTTTCGGCTACATATGTCCCTCTCAAAGCAGACACTCACAGCTCAGAGCAACACACCTGGCCTCGGGACCGCTCGGTCTATGAGCCACTTCCCATTACATCGATCTAATGGGGCGTGCAGTCACCAGTTTAGCACAGCCTGAATGCATCAGGTGCTCACGCTGCTGCAGGGGCGCGGGGGTGGGGGCACTCAATGACCCGGCGAGCGACCCCATGGAGCTACAGCTGATCTTACCGACAAACCCGCAAAGGGGGGGGGGGGGGGGGGGAGGAGTGCGCGAGATAAGGCGGTGGGAATAATGAGTCCATCAGTGATGTCAGTGTCTATTTATGTCTATCAAATGCGGAAGTTATCTCGTTTCACGTGACAGGTTAGACAGCTGTGAGGCACTCGCTTATAGAAAGTAGGATCTGATCTTCACTTACAGAATGCAACACATTTACCTTTAGCCTGTTTAACCTGTTTAAGCCAGGAGTGCCCCCTAATTCCCCGTCCCACCCCAGCCCCCCACCTGTGTGTTCCTACCTGTGTGCGGTTAAAAGCCACGCGGGCGAACACAGCCTGGGAGACGCTGGCTCTCTTCAGCTCGTCTCTGACCAGCTGGTAGATGTCGGAGGACACCTCGGCGGCCGACGGGTTGCTGCCGGGATGGTCGCCCCCGCCTTTGGTCGAACCCCGGGGGATGGGCGGGTGGTTGAGGAACTGCTGGTTGAGGGCCTGGGGGTGCTGGTGGGCCAGAAGGCGGCTCACGGCTAGCTGCTGGTTGAGGAGGTGGGCCATGGCAAGCTGCTGGCGAACCAGCTGCGGGGAGAGCTGAGGGGAAAGCAGCCCACCGGGCCCCAGCAAGGGCTGAAGGGCGCCGGGCGGCGGTGGCGGGGGAGGGGGGGGCACCTGCCCCGTACGAAGAGGAGGGCTGTGGTGGAGGGGGCCGTGGGGCGAGGGCTGCTGCTGGGGGGGAGGGGGCTGCGAGGGCGCCTGCGACTCTCCAGATCCGGCTTTGAGGAGAGGACTGCTGGCGTTCAGGTGACCGAGCTGGGCCAGCCCGGCCAGGTGAGGGGGCGGTCTCTGTCCCAGCATGCAGAAGTCGGCCATGTTGTCCCTCTCGACTGGAAAGAAGAGAAGCGGCGTCAGACAAGCAGCTTCGCTGAGACGCAGCGCCGGGCGGGTTTATGCTTACTTTTAATGTCGGCGGGGTCTCGTCCAGTCCACATTTTCTCCAGGTAGTCACCTGCGGGACGAGACAAACAGGGAATCAGCGATGGCAGAAGATGGATCAAGTCTTTATGGTGTCAAGAAAAAATACAAACATCTGTGGTGTGATAGGTTCAGATCTCAAACAACCATTTAAAACAGCACAAAGGAAGTTTTGCATTTTAGATTAAGCTGCTATTGTGACAGTCCAGTATCTTGCTTGTTCACTCTCCCGTTTCCTGTTACATCATTACTTTCTTGAGTCTGACTCTGACACATGGGGTCATCTGGAGAACCACGTGTCTATTTTCTCTATAAGTCTATAAGTTTTCACCTGTTAAAAGCAGCACTAGAGGAATCAACTTGCTGACTAACGCCTTTGTTGATGAATCATTTTAGTCATTTTTTTAAAGCACGCAGCTTCTACATGTCTGAAATCAAACTGAAACCCAGAAACCTTACAGTTATTTATATGTATTACTATTCAAAAACATTTTAAAACAGTTGGACCGGCCTCACCTTTGATTTTCTTATACTTCTTGTACCAGCGACCAAACTCCTGACATTTGGCAGTGGAGACGTTGGCGTAATACGAACTATTCACTATGGAGGAAATCATACTCTGAGCAGAGAAAGAGAGGACAAAGATAAGTAATAACCGACATAAAATGAAACGCTTAGACTCACGCAACAACCACATGGCATGTACACATACACACGCTCGTAATAGGAACAGACAAGCATTAATCATGACTGGAAGCCACCCATGAAAACTCAAACCAGTGCAGTGCAGAGAGGGAATCTGCAGTCACACACGCATATGCTTGCAATTGATGCGATCATCAACACCCTCACCAGACATCCATTTAAACGCAACATGCAAACACGTCGCACACATTATGAGAGCGCAACCGGGGGGCTGCGCATGCAGCTGGATGAGGGGACCGCCCTTCGAGTCACGTCAGGCCAAGTTTGATTAATATCTTGCAACAATCAGAACAATGTACGCTGGATCGTTCCTAAATTCCTCCGTAAACAAACGGATCTGATGCAGGCGGCGGTGTGGTAACGGGAGAGAGCGCCGGTGTGAAGGCAACCCCGGCTCCTACCTGTGACAGCGGACACTCTTTGGCCAGAGTGCTTTGGTTCATCTCCTTCAGCAGCTCTTTGAGCGCGTTCCTGACGGTGGCGTGGTTCCACTGCTCGCAGGGCAGATCCTCCAGCTTCGAAAAACTGCAGCAAGCCAGAATCACACACGGGCATCAGTGGCGTCCTCATGTCCGTTACAAAAGCTGACACATAGACGGACCACACGCACAAAACGTTTCAGATTTGCTTTACAAATGTGCGTGTGTCACAGAGGAAGAGCAACTCATCATCGTTATTAAGAGATGTTTTAGGTTGAAAAGATCTAGACATACGCTTGACTTATTCTGTATTATGTGATACTGAAAATGCAGTTTAGTGCGTCCTCCCACCTCCACCTGGTCAACAAAGAGCGCTGCATTTCTTTTTTTTCCAGCAGGAGAGAGAAACCTGGATGCTCAGGACTAGAGACTGGATCAAAGGTCAAGGGTCATCTGCTGGTTTCCTCAGCAGAGCTGCTCTCTAAGTCTTGCCTCAATGCAAATACAACCATCATGAACTGGATTCAATTTGAATTGACTGGATTGAAAATGGATACTACTGAAATGGATTTAACTGGAATGTAATTGTTTTATGGCTGGACTGAACTGGACGGTATTTAAAGGTATGATAAGCGATTTCTGGATGACATCAATGATATTTGAACAAAAGCACAGAGAGCCAGTTTTTTTTCTTTAAAGTGTGCTTATGAGATGTGCAGCGAGCAGACAGTGAGGTGTATCACCGTACCTTTATTGGACTGGTCCGGAAGTTCTCCGAGACTTTTCTTGTCAGATGGTTTAATACAACTAGAGTGAAATCGAATCAAGGAATTTCAGAAACCACAGAGAACATAGCAGAGCAGTTTCAGCAGATTATGACTTTTTGAGATACACAGAAAAGTGACTGGTCGTGGACTTGTCAGGTCCGGTCACAACCGCCGGCTCTACTTAGTGGGTTTGTGTTTCTCCGCATCACGGATGGTTGTGTAGCAGGAAAAAAAAGATAAAATACAAACCCTGCTACTCTAACTCTACTTGGACCAAAAGAACAAAAAAAAAAACAGTCCTGAAAAATGTTTCTCACCCTGCATGTCGGTATGATTGCTTTTGTTGGTTTGTGGTGGGAAAAAGAAGAAAAAAGAAAGAAGAAAACACTCTGAATCTATGCTTGTTGCACTGAACGACTCAGGTGGAAATCTAGAACAGGTAAAAAAAAAAAAAGAAACCTCAAACAGGACGATAGAGTTGTTTATCTCCACAGGTGATCTCTTTAACTAGTGTGGTGCTAAACACAAAGGATTCATTCAGGAGGAAGATAATAAGAATTCAGTCTTTTTTTAGTTCAGCACGGATGGTGGAATAAAAGAGAGAAAATTAGGTGGCGAGCCAAAAAAAAAAAAAAAGACCTCTTTTTGGAAAAGTGCTGCAACCATTAAGTTGTTTCAGCTGGTAACACGTTATTCAACCCTCACTGACGCAACAAACATCCACGTCAGAAAACACGGTTTCAGACGGGTCAGACTGCTGGTCTCCTCTTATTGGTTACTGGTAAAGAACTGTCTCGTGCGTTGTTAAAAAGCAGGAGGGAAAGTGGTGAAACATCCTTTTCCAGGAGGAAATGTGGTTGGAACAGAACCTTCAATGATCCTGATCAGCTAAACATTTGGTGAAATCTAATCTAAGAAAATCAACAGCAGAAAAATGTTTAATAGTGGAAGCAAAACCATTTCCACAAACACAACCTGAAGAGAACTTAAGGAATTATCTATAACTATCACGTATGTCATCAGGGTATGAAAAGAGTGTTGGGACGCTGGCTCAGTGACGACAATAAATTTGATTCTGATTCTGATTCTGAGTCACGTGAATTTACATGTTTTTGTTTTTTTTTATGTCCAGGCAGTCCAGCCTGTATATTTTGTAAGAATGAACTTGAAGCAATCAGTTTCAAGTTGATGGTATAACTGCAGTAGCAGCCAGTTGCACAGCTGGTGGTTGGTGGTGTACAAGAGGATCAGCCAAACACGCTCAGGACTGCGCTCACAATGCAGTATACGCGTATGCTGCATACTGCACGGCAGTCATCTTTAGTATGAACTATGTCACTATTAAAGCTTTAATAAAAGTTGCATGAAACATCCAACCTACTACTGTTTCCCTAATGCATTGCATTGCAATAAGGAATACAGTATGTGAGGGAGACTGGGCAGTATACTACTGTATACTACATACTATATAATGTATACTACATACTACATACTGTATACTACATACCACATACTACATACTGTATACTACATACAACATAATGTATACTACATACTACATACTGTATACTACATACTACATAATGTATACTACATATCAACATTCAGTATGTACCAGTGGTATAATATGTGTAATATATGTAATTTTGGTGAGTCCAGCAGCCTCAGCATGCTACTGGCCAGCTGAGGCTGTAGATAACTCAGTGGTAGCTGAGTTACTACCCAGGTCATATGAGGTTAGTTACCTTCTCACCATATTCAGCTTATTACTGCCTAAACACCTGGTTTCAGCAGGCCTCAGACTAAAAGTGTCCAGCCCCTGTTGACTGATCAGTGGACGTCATTTTGTCTGTTTTTAAATTCATCGTAGACATGAATAAAAGAAAGTCATGAGAAACACCTGAGCAGACTCCTTCGAGGCAAAATGTGCATAACATATGCAGATTTTGGAGATTTTGCTAGATGCACCGGTGGTATTCGTCCCGACTGTGAGCCTCAGCCTAGATGAACACCTCCAGAGTCGCCGCTTATCTTCTAAAACATCACCTGCAAACCACTGTTTCCTGTCAGGGGGCCATTCTCTCTGCAGTCTTGCAGTTTTTATCTAATTTCAACTTCAAATAAATCATTTCAACTCCGAGCACAAAACATACCAAAGCTCTGCTCTTCTGCCACGGATGCAGGCATAAACACATCAACTAAGCTGGCTGGTATGCACCAAGACAATAACAAAAATAACCCTCTCATCTGGACTTTATCTCTATCAGGATCTGGCTTCTCTTCTTTTCTGGAATCGGGAGCTCAGATATCAGATAAAAAAACCCCACCAGGGCTTTAAGCATTTCAATATTGCTGCGAAGACATCAGCTGCGTGGCGGAGCACTACGGTACCTCACACCCTAAAGCTGATTAGTGAATTTAGAGACGTGTCAGAAAGCTGTGACCCCGCGGCGCCTCACCTCTGCAGCTGGATGCGTAGCGTGACCATGTGGTAGACCTCCATCAGCATGTCGGCGACGGTGGCCTCCGGAGCATCGGTGAGGAAGTGGATGGGCAGCGGGTTCCACCTTCCCACCTTGATGATGCCTGGGAAGAGACAGAGCGTTCCTGTCACCTCCGACTGATCCAACATTTGAGTCCTGTTCATGAGTCGAGTGTACGTGACGTGTGTTCAGAGGAACATCTGCCAGACCAGTGTGATTATATAACGCCATGGGCTCTTCATCGGGCCTTTTCTCAAACGTTATAAAACCATGTAATATTCTCCAATTAGGTTTTAAATGTTTGACAGTTCCCTATCAAGAGATAAAACATAAATAGTACAGAAACAAAACTTCTAATGTGCGCAGCTGACATTTCTGATTAAATCAAGCCGGCAACGCTGACTAAACACTGTTATGAACTGTTTTTCAGAGGTTGACGTCAATAGTCTTAGATGAATGAGAGCACGGCTCTTCTATTTTTCAAACTTCAGGGAAGATTATGGATTAATCAAAGCAAACTGGAGACCACTGGTAGTCGTTCCAGCTCAAACGCCAGCTGCAGATGTTTTGCTCTCCTGTGCTGCTGCAGAAGGAACATCCTAAATGGATCTGTGCTCTGATCAGCAGCTGTTACATTTCTGACTCCAGTGATTAGCCGAACCTCAGATGTTCATGTCGATGCCATCACAAGCTGTTTGACTAGTTAAGCAACAATCATATTTGATCTGTTTAAGAGAGACTGCGTTTGTTTATCTCCAGGCAGGTCCAGGTCTTATCCCGGATCTGCTTCCTGCCACACCGCTTTAGAAACCGGGATAAAGTGACATGGAAACACCTGATCCAGGTTTCTGAGATGATGAGAAAATTAGACACAACTGCACGCACATGATGGGAAACCTGGATGCTTGAATATCAATGTATACAGCCGCAGAAAGAAGCAGGTTTCATTTCCTGGATGTAATCAAAACCTGCCTAAGACTCAAAGTGTGTGTCTGGGTGAGACGCAGTATCACAAAGCAAAATTCTGCCACTGAGTCGGTTTCAGCTGTAAAAAAAAAAAATGTAATGATCTGGTGTCTCTCAGGGTGACAGCTACCAAAAACCCTCCAAAATCATTTTTTTTCTCTTTAAACAATCTGGGGGGAATATAAGCATGCAAATATACAAACGAACACACACACAAATATTCACACACTCCTGTTTTTTTTCTTTTTTTTTCTTCTTGTGTCCTGGCTGAAGCTGTGAAAACTAAACAAAGCTAATCGCATTACTATCCCCTAAATGAGATCCAGACGGGGCTGGAGAAGTCTCCCTTCGTTTCTCGCTCTCCGTCCCCTCTTCCCCCACCCCCGTCCCTCCCCCTTCCCCCTTTTTCCTCCTCTCCTCCGCAGACCTCCCTCTCTCTCCTCTGATCTCCTCCTCCCAGTGTTTACAGCTCGGCTGTATCTTTGTTTCCACTCGGGCCGAGCCGTGTTCTTAATTATTCGCTCATGCAGGGGGGGCATCATTAAAAGCCCATGTAGAGACGCGGGCCGAGCCCCTGCAGGGCGGAGGGGAACCCGAGAGGAACCTCGGACCACTACGGAGACATTTGAGAACCAGAACAGAACCAGAACTAGAACACTAATTGTCAGCTGCTGCTCATCTGGGCCAAATGAAAACGTAAAACCATGCTTTTATTCTGCCTACAAATGGCATGCAATGTCACATTTGCTTTTAAAAAAAATAATAATAATAAAATAAAAGCTCAACAGAACGGCTGCCAGGGGGAAATGAAGTTTTGTGCTATTGGAAACAAATATGTAAGCCTTGGTTGATTTTTCTAAATAATATCTGCGTCACTGTTGTTAGCTGCTGACTAACCACCCATCATCCTTTGCACCGGGGTCTGTCGACCAGTCGTGGGCCGTGTTTACGACTCGTGAACCAATCAGAGTCTGCTTTAGTCAAGCTGTGACGTTTATAATCCCCACAAAAGAAAAAAAAACAATGGAATGAGAAGCCACTGGCAGGATTTAGAGGATAAAAGTGTTCGTCCAGGCACTTAAGATCAGCAAGACTCCTGGAGAATAAAGTAAATAAAAATAAAAAATTGGAAGCAAACAGATAGTAAAAGAATAAATAATAATAAAGGAAAGAAAGAACACTCAAACATATAAGTTTAAATGAAACTTAGTTAGAAACTTTATATTTGGGACTCAGCAGTTGCGTGATGACAGGAGAGGAGTTTTTGTCATTTCGTAAAATGCAAAAAAACAACACAAAAACTCAGCTTCTCCTCCAATCGTTGGCCTTATTTCCTTTCTTTTTCTCCACGTCTCTCACACGAGCTGCTCCGGCTGCAGCGTCTGAAAACAAGGCCAAGCTGAAGGGGGAAGCAAACGGGTGAATAAGCAGACAAACACGAACCCGCAGAGGACACACGACAGCGCACAGAGAAGTGGACATGGACGGGCTGGCGTGCAGACACACGCGCTCGCTCGGCTCGCAGTGTGATGCATTAATAATTGAACCATTATTTCTGGTCTGACGTTCAATGGGCTCTGCCTTTTTGCGCACATTGAAAAGTAAAAATCATTGTTCCCATTTCCACATTAAAATTCCACCTCCCAGAGACACGCGCTTTCATGTGGCCGGCTGGTGGCTTGGCCCACGTCTGAGTCTCACAAAGGCGAAGCCGCACTGATGTCTTTGACTCCTCTCATCAGCGCTGGTGCTGGCCTGCACACATGGATGCACGCGCGGGCGCGCGCTTGCAGATGCACGGGTGCACCCGTGTCCCATTGTCCCGCGCCCGCAGCAGATCTTCCAAACTGGTTCCAGGCTTCACCCCTGGCGCGCACCGAGGGAAACCCCGTCGGGTCGCTCGAGGCTGAAAGGCCTCCGACGCGTCCGCGGCACAAACGGCTCAAAACGATCGGTCACGTTTACATTTTGTAAAGCGTATAAATCTGGCTGTCATTTAGCAGCAATTAGCCAAACAGAAAAACAACTTCCAGCTGCTGTGGTGTTGGCGTTTTTTCCCCCCTTCAGCTCCGTTCCTCTCAGACAACTCCCAAGGAGCAAACGTAGAGTCAAGCTGCTCAGATCAGTCAGATCCTCTGCAGGTGGATTGAAAAAAAAAACACATGGAATAAAAATTAGTCTTGCTGTAGCTCAAATTACACGACTCCCTCCTACTGGAAGTTCTCGTCCAGATCTTAACTCAAATTTGATGTGACCTCTGAGAAACTTTCTACCTTCAAAATCAACCTTTGGGCATCAAATAGGGAAGAAAAAATTAAAAATCTAGGCGACATCAAACCATAACACCAGTTCTTTTTTTCTTTTAGTGCGAGGTGGTCTTTAAAAGTCCCGGTTAGTTGGTGCATCAGTGGACTTTTCTCAGCAGCGTTGGCAGGTGTACGATAATTATCGTATTTGTACGATAATTTGGCCCTCTGTACGATGTACGATCAATAATCCAAAAAAAGGCCAAATGTACTATAATTTGACTTTTTCAAATTATTTCCTGCCGCAACTGTTTGCTGGAGAGTGTGTTTTTTTTGTGAACCCTGAAGGCATCTGTTCCCATGTGACATGTTTCCAGCCAATCGTGCTTTGGTGAGCGTCACCCACGAGACGCTCACAGTCAGGACCACATCAGGAAGTCGAGCGACATTTAAACAGACTTTAAGCAGAAGAGAAAAACCAAGGGAAAAAAATGAGTCTCCCAAATCGCCTCCAGGCCTCATAATTTTGGCTCTTAGTTCCCGCCTCTCATTTGTTTTTGGGGGACACATTAGTCTAACGCAACTGTAAGTTGGGGTTGATGTGGTCCCGTTAACCCAGTCCGTATTTACGCGAAGAAGCTGTGAGTGCCTGTAGGTCGCTATTTAACACTAGAGTGATTATACTTGACTATAGCGCATCATTGAGCTTGTTATTTTGGTTATGACAGATGTATGATAATTTTCCTCAAAATACGATAATTTTAAGTTTCTGGTACGATAATCCTACATTTCCCACCTGGCAATGCTGTTTCTCAGACTGTTCCAACCGCACAGCAGCCTCGGTGGCGTCACCTTTGACGATCCGTTTATTGCATCGGACGCGTGACATTTCTGGAAAGTTTGTGCACCTTCTGGTCGTTTCCGTCCCGGTTCCCTGCAGATTTAGCAGCAGCTTGCTGGACTGCAGAGACATGGGCTGTTTTCTTTTTTTTGTTTGGAGCACCTCCACTGGGCTGCTGGCCTTTTATTGCACAACATGTTTCACAGGAGAAATAATAGAAATAAACAACGTTCCGATAGCAGCTCGCCGACGACACGAAAGGTCATAATAGAGATTTATATGACTGCAAATAAAGTCTGCTTTAAAAAAACGATGAAGCTGTTTGATAAACGGGCGATGGTCGTCGCTGGGACGTCCGGCGAACTGCTGATCTGCAGCGCTGACCCTTCAAGGCCTCTTCGACGTGGCACCGTTAACTGTTCGCTGTCTAAAGCCATAAAGTACAGGTCTGCTCCCATCCATTCTATAAAAGCTTTCAAACCCTTATAATTGAAATAAACAATATCTCCCAGTTAATTACTGGGCTGAGCTAATTAAAGAAAGGCCACGGTCCTTTAAATACACCGCTGGGACGCAAGAATGCAGGACACAATTCAAACAGGGAGAAAATAGCCGGGACTCTGTGTAATTTTGGTCGTGAACCGCAAGGGAAAAATGTATAATTTAAGCCAGAAATTATTCATTTAACATAAACGCTTGTTTTAAAAAACAAAACGTATTCATTTGAGAGAAGCTCGGGGCAAAGTGTGTGTGTTGTGTGTGTGTCGGGGATGCTGCTCCTCCGTGCAGGGTGTTAGCGCGACACGCACACGCTGATCAGACACACAGAACCCCCCCCCGAACCTGGCAAAGCCTCCGAGGCTGAAGGTGCTACTCGCTGCGTTCATCTGCTAGCCACAGCAAACACCCGGCACACCGTCCGGCGGGCCGTTTGAGGCCCTCGCTGTCGGATGAAGTGCATCTGAGTGTTTGCTTTTCTTGACAGGCTGTTAACTGCAGCTCTGAATTTTACAAGGAGCAGCAGAAATGGCTCTGGAGAAGGATGTTTTTTTCCTCTCACCATGAGGACGGAAAGAGCAACAACAGTGAGGCAGAGTGGATGTGTTTACCATCTGAGACGTTAAACTGAAACACGCAGCCGCTTCCTTCCACCACCTCACTTTTTTTTGTTTGTTTGTTTTTGGGAGGGGGGGGGGGGCGGTGAAACATCACCGCCCCCCCCCGCACCGGGGGGGGGCGGTGATGTTTTGAACATGATTCTATGATATGCTTTTCCTCCAACAACAGCTGTGCTGATGCTCGGTGTCGGGGGGAATAAAAGGAAATGCATTGAAGGGCAAGTTGACTTTTTAATGAGCCGGGTCCGGGTTCTTGTCCAGTTTAGCTTCAGTACAGCAGGCTGAAGCTGGAAGTGAGCCGCTCTGAGAGCTTAAACGATACCCAAACCAACGGTTTTATCATTACGAGGCTGCGTGATCATCCTTTACTTCCTCTTCCTCTCGTTTCCTCCACAGTTTACGTGGTTATTATCGCTGGCGTCAGTGAGAATCAGCTTCTAGGGGAAGCGGGCGTGCGAGGCTTGGTTGGTGCGGGGAGTCTCAACAGATTTGAGCACGATTCGAGACGATACCCGTCCGATTTTGAGATTTGGCACAGATTTGGAGCAGATGAATCAAAGCGCAACGTCCCGATTGTCCCAGATTGTTGGAAAAGTCAAAGGCAGAGCGAACAGAATTTCACATAAAGTCCAACGATGCAGCATTTTAACAGTCAAAGTCTCTGACGGGGTTTTTACGAGAGATTAAAGCTGTGATGTTGCTGGCGTCAAAGACTGACCGCTGCTCTCCTTTTAAACATCTCGTTTCCCACTGACAGGCTGGCGACCGTTGAGCGACCGCTTTCCTGTTTCCAGCGCACCGCCTGGGCACTAGCAGTTCACAACACAGCTGTCAGTGGCTGAACTCACTCGTGCGCTCAGAGCAGGAAGCACAAGTGCATGACTGTATGGTTTGGAGCATCGCCTCTTGTCGTTATTTGAATTGCATTTTAATTCTCCGACATATTGCTTTGATTGACGCGGGGCCCTCAACGGAGAGCTTACTCATTTCTGCGCAAGACAGCCATCACGACTTCCACAGTAATGTCTTTTAAATTGGAGATTTCTGCGCCGCTATTGTGTATTTTGCTCTCGGGGTGGAACTCGCACCCCTTAAAAGCGGAAAAGGAGAATTTTAACATGTGGTAGATGTTACGAGAGGCGAGCCTTGATATTTTCCCAACCGTAGTCACAGGACATGCCTATTTTTTTAATCACTAAAATTAGACGGTGACTGTAGTCTCAGTTGAAAGCGCTGGCTTAGACGGGAGATGAAAACCTGTCTCTTAGGCTAGAATCACGTCTGTGCCTGAACCCGAATCCCTCTCATGTGGAGGTTTCGGTCTCTTCGGACAGACGGAGGCCCGTCATGGTGGCCTCACACACTCTGAGGCGCGTCAGTGTCCTGTGACATCACAGATGGACGTGGTGGGAGTTTGAATGCGGCTGAAACCTGCTTTTCACATACGTATTAAAAGGTGATTCACCAGCTCCGGACAGACTTCTTCAAAGGTCTGCGCTGCCCTTGTTGAGTTGACCGGTCACTGTTTAAGCCTGGGGAGCAGGATTGCTGCAGGACACCGACGCAGTCTTAATTCTGAATCATCAAAACCACCAACGTCATAAATGATTACAACTCTCCACTATTCAGACAACCTAGTCGGATGACATAACTTGTTTTCTAGCAGTGAGATTCTTTTATAAATTAAAGCCTGATGGCTTTACATGGCATCTAACATTGTCTCAGAGTGGATGAATCTCACTGTTGTCTTTTTTTTTTTTTTTTTGGAGACGCCGAATAATAAAATGTTGTCTAAAGTTTTTAACGCTGAATCATTGCGGTCGCGCGTCGATCTGCTGGAGGACTGATAAGAGCGAAAGGCATTGAGGCAATAAAAGGATTACCCGCAGAAACAAAAGCATCACACGACAGGTGACAAGGTAAAGGAAATGCTGAACCTTTGACCCCTACGGCGCATCATGTAAAGGGATATTTGCATCTGTCTTTAACAGAGGGAATGTGCGTGTTAACAAAAGTGTGTATAACATCTGCACAGTCGAACAAGACATTGTTGGGATGGCACATGGGGGATTTTAGCAGATGGGGGGGTCCTCCTACCATTTTCAGTCCATGGCCTCTGTTGTTATAGTTTATATACGTATATATGAGACAACTTCTCCAGATGGAGCTCTGCATTCCTCAGAGAAGACAGCAGTAAATGACACTGTCCTGCTGCAATGACTACCATGTGTTTGACAATAAATTACATTTTTCTTTCTCTCTGCTTCACAAACATCCTCACACACACACACTCAGTGTATTTTTCTTTATTTTCCTTTTTTTTTTTTGTCTCAGAAGAGCATTCCTGTCCAGCTCTTTGTTGTGTCTTTAATGAATTTTGCAGGCTCTGTCTGTGTCTGTGTTGTGTTTTTGAAGCATTCCTGCTCTTGTTGCCACTGTAACAGAATAGTGTCTTTGACACACGGCTTCACATCCAGTTTTCTCCCGGCGGATCGGCGGCCAGAGGAAGACTGTCCCACTGTCAAACGCTGTTCTCATTTCGAACCGCGGTACCGTAGCTTACACTGAGAGAAGCGCTGACTTTCAAAACGGTCTCGATGACATTTGTCACACTCACAGAAAGAGGGAGCTCATTTTGAACTGCTGCTATGCCAGTTGTACTGTTACTGAGCATCCGTGCATCTTTTCTGATGCGTTTATCTTTATGACTAAGTTCAGTTGTTCAGTTTTGCCATCGCTGGAAAAAAACAAAATAGACGCTGGACTCATTTCACCAAGAAAACCCCACCAGACACAAGTCTGCTTTCATGGGGCAGATTTATGCTACATTTAACAGCAGTTCATTAATTACAGAACTAAAAGCAAAGCTAAAGTCCTTAAGGGCTTGGATATTTTTGTTACCTCCAGCTGTTTCCCTCATTTGCTGTGTTCATGTTAAGGTAACAGGCCGTTGGTCGCATCTTAGCAGATTTATCTCACTGTGTTTTATTAAAGCAAGGATAAAAAAGTGAGCCATAAACAGTTAAATTCCCCCGGATGATCAATCCACCGCCTCAAGTTTTAAAGTGTGCTTTAGGATAAATATGCGGTTCAACGAAGCAGCTTGATGACAAGCTTTGTTCGCAGCAAAGACAAAGAAAATCCACCGTCTGACATGTCAATGATTTAGAGTTGAAACTACTTCTGGGTGGATTTTGTTAGTCTCGCTGTTTCCTTCTTTTGCCTCATTTATGCTAAACTGGCAGTTAGCATATTTTTCATACAGACAACATTTATAAACAGCAGCTGAAACTTCAGGATGAACTGAACCTGAAGCAATTCTGAAATTTAAAATCGTGTGTTACGAATCGTTACTTCTGATGGGAGGCAGTGTTTTTGGGTTAAGTCGGGATAAATGTGCAACGGCATGCAGCAGCTGATTAGCGAAGCATAAAGGCTGGAAGCAGATGGAAACAATGTAAAGATAATTCCGCATCAAGCATGTTAGTCAGCAAGAATTGAAGATACTTGAGCTTCTGCAGCCAGAAGGGCAGGCTAGCAGGATGCTAAGCTAACAAGCTTCTGGTTATGGTTATCATGCTCCTTTCAGGGTTGCATCTTCAAATTATACAAACATCAAGCTTGAATGTAGAGCAAACACCAATACCTGCGTCAGACTGGCCCAACTTTCATCACAACGATCGTTAGCGGCGACTAGAATTGGGTTTATATGTACAACTCAAGGACCGAACATCGGTCTTTTAATGAGGAGGCCGCAGACTTCAGGAACGGAGGGCATGTTCGTTGTTTTCGTGTGGTGAGACTGTCTGCACTGAGCTGTATGTTTTAATGGAGCTGATGGAGAACGTTCAGCACGTTCCCTCTAACAGCCTGAGCTGTGGTTCGTCCCATCGAGCCAACGATTCCACTGAATTAACGCAGCCACTGATCACCACCTGTCACTCAAGTAAAATCCATAGTGAAGGGTCTCCAATGTGGCAAGGTCAAGCCTGCACCAGCGACCGTGCAGAATTGGCCTTTCAGGGAATATTGTAAGTATATAAGTAAGTTATTTATATAATTTATCACCTCTCCATGGAGCCATATTGATGCAGTTAAAGGGCCACACATCGCACAACTTTATACTAGGGGTGCAACGGTACAGGTGGCTCACGGTACGGTCCGTATCGCGGTTTTTGTGTCACAGTTTCGTTACAGATTCAGTACAGTTTCAGACCACCAGCTACCCTAAACCCACGATCGCAAGATACAGAGTTTGCAGAAAGCGCAACTCGCGTGTTGGCGCGTAAAAGAGCGCGTCCAAATGGCATAAATGTGCGTCCACCTGGTCACATGTGGACGTGCACAAACGGCTCCACCTCTCGATTCCGCATCACCGTATTACTGTCAGACGTTTTTATTCTCTTGAGGTCAGAGGATGTCTGGTCAGCAGTTGTGGTGGATGTGGGAATAGTCACGGTCAGACACGTCAGTCTGTACAGCTGTGGCATGATCTCATCCAGATGTCTGCTGTGGAGGAAACCAAGGAGATCTTTGTCTCTGGTGTCAAGCTGGAAAAGGTTGGATGTGGGAATTTTTTTCCAATATGTCTGAAACTGTTGGTGGTTGAGGAGGGACAGGAACATTAATTGTTCTTGATCTTTAAATGTGCATCCAATGATTCGTTCTGCAGTATTTTAAAAAGCACATCAGCTGCGCCAAGACGCACAACTGGTAACAACTGGATCTTACGCAGGTAAGATCTGGGTTTAGGGGGGTGGAAGATTGAGTTCTGTTAACTGTAAACTGTTTTCACTCCCTCGCCGGTGTATTCAACAGCAAAACCAAAATGTGTCCGTGTCCCGTGCAGGTCGTACTGAACCGTACCGTATTTTACCGAGTACCGTTGCATCCCTACTTTATACAATAATACACTAACCTGTACGTTAATAAGAATGTGAAAACCTGACAGGTCGATCGATCAAAGAATCAAAAGAGCATCGTGAAGCCGTGTTTTTCCAACTGACCATGGGCTTGTGCGGCCGAGCTGTGGGAGTAGCCGAGGGCCAGCAGAGCCGTCTCCACCAGCTGAGAGAAGAGGATATCCTTCCTGACCAGCACAAACTCCGCGTGCTCCTCCCTTCCCTCGCATCCATCCGTCTGAATCCCTCCATCCAACTGCTCCACCACGCAGAAGACCGGAATCATCAGACCTGCGGAGGGGCAGGAAAAGTGAAAAGAGAGAACAACAGAAGGATTCTTTTAGAAGCTGGCTTTAATAGTCCGTGATCGCAGCACATATGATCCCTCTCAGACTGCAAACATGTGCGCCACATTCGTTGCTGGTGAAGCCTGTAATCACTCCATGCTTTTGTTTTTCACTGCTGGATGTCGTAACACCTGAAATGCTCGATGCAGAAATGTAAAATAAATTATGAGCAGTCCTACGCAGGCGATGACAGGGCTGCTGCATACGTACAACGCAGCCCCAGGTGTTTAACGGCCTGTTAGATGGGTTCTCATGATAATAATTGCACTCGCAGATATGCAAAACCAATATACAAAAGACCTGCTGTGATAACAGCAACCGCCTTCATTAGGGTAATAATAACAGAGGCGACAACGCTCAGCGTAAATGTGGTTGTTAACGGAGGAATACAGTCAAAAATAACTCCCTACACTTCACTGTTAAATATGAAAATTAAAACCGGGTGAAAACTAAACCAGCGTTTACAGAAAACTCAGAGCAGGCACACATGCACGTCCCCTTCAAAGGACTTTAGATGGACTGAGGTCCTGTCCAGACCTGGTATTAACAGTCATCCTTGGTGCTCTACTGGCTCTAATGCCGTCCATTCACACATGGCATTAAAATTCATCCTCACTTACAGAATGAGTGATCAGATCTCACGCTCCCGTACTTTAAATAAACCCATGAGAAGAAGGAGAAGAGCGTATTTCCTCCGTCTAGCGTCTTTAGTTAAAGAAAACCAACCAGGTTTTTTGCACACACTCATTATGTATCATTTTTGACCTTTCAAACTTTCAGAATAGCTCTAACAAAGCCAGCTAAAGCCATTCAGGAACCCACAGAAGACGTCTCAGCAAACAAATGTGTAAATCTCTTTGCACACTGGATGCCAGTGAGTGATATGTGGATGTGACCTGAGCAATCGGACTTCAGTTTGTCCAGTTTATTCAACTCACATCATCCAGAATTTATACATGGATTTAACAGAGCTACGCTTTAATTTCCCAGACATACACATGATAAACCCTAAATTAAGTCCTCCCCCTGTGTTTTTTTTTTTTTTTTGTCCTCACAGTGGGAGTTTGGGCTGTCCCAACGTGAACTCCTCTCTTCATAACTTCACAGCTTGTGTAATAAAACCTTACACACACAAAAACACTACGCTATTTTTAAGACTTTCCTCTTTAAACTTTACAGAAGCACTGATTTTTTTATTTTTATTTTAGCTATTTTTGTTAGTAAAATAAAAAAAAAATTAAGTAAATCCAAGGGAAATAGTGAGCCACTGGCTTTAGACATGTGACTTAAAATCTAAACTGGATACAATACAAGCCCTCAAGCAAGCTCCTTCTTACAACTTATGTCTTATTTATCCTGACACACCAGCTGGTTTTGTTACACTGAAACATCTGGGACGTTTTCTCCAGAAAACATTTATAAATGAGCAGAAGCTTGAAAAAAAAAAAATAAAACTGAGATGAAGCATCCATCTGTCACTGTCTATTTTAAGAAAACACACACCAGTCAGGTCAAATCAGGTCAAACGTGGCCAGTCAGTGATTCATCCTGGTCGAAAACCAGCCGAGCTGCTGAATGTTCCAAACTATAGGATATTAGCAACAAACTCAACAGCAAAAAGACCTTCCTTTATCTAACGCTGTCTTTCACTCCTATTTCATCTCTGGCAATCCAGCAATCAAACAAAACACCCACCAACTGGACCGTTTTCATTCTACGAGGGCGTGGAAGAACAGTTGGTTCATAAAAATACGTGACTCCCTGAATCCCCCACACACACAAACTTAAGGGTCCAAACACAAAGAATCTGTTTGGTGTCACACAGTTAAAATGAACCGTTTATAATTTTCTAAAAACTAAAAAGATTGGCCAAAGCCAGCGCTGTTTTCTGGCTTGTCACCAAAAGAATTCGGGCAATTAGATTAAATCGCAGTTTTGGCGATTGTGATTTTAATCAAACACCTCCCTAACAGGGCTTTCAGATAGGATGCAGCACGTGCTCTCCACGGGGGGGGGGGGGGGGGGGGGGGGGGGGGGGGGGGGGGGGGGGGGGGTTAGCACAGTGCAGGGAAAGACGAGGCACATGCACAGACCACTAAGCTTTCCAGGAAGTGGTTATTAAATACTGGCTGGTTATCTCAGTGGAAAGCTCTGGCTTTACTCGTATTGATGAGAGCGGGCATGGATAAATGATATCCCCAAATACAAAAGACTGGAAAGACTCAGTAGCCCTGCACTGACTTTTTACAGGTGTACTACAGTTTATGGTGGAAGAAATAGAGGCCATCTGTTTACCGGCGCAAAATGGTGCAATTTGTATCCGCACTAACACATTGAACTTGGGGCAACAAGCCAGAAAGAAACGATTCGGATCAGTTATTTCCACCTTCCACCTTCAAACAACCGTGGTGCACTACTGTGATGCTGCAGAGTTTACACCACATCGGTCCAAAGCAAAGACGCTACACATCTGTCCCTTCATGGCTGATGCGGGAAGACTGGTTCAAAGATCTCCCAAAGAAGATGAAGGGCACTGATTCAGGGTGAGAGGAAGGACAAGAACGTCAACATGCAGAACCTCACAAGCAGTCCCAGGCTGTGTTCCCGCCATTTCAACAAGGAAAAGGTCAGCACTGACGGCTACACCAGTGGTGATCCTGTCTACTTTGCCTGGAATAACCGGAGGAAGCCATGAGCGCTGGAATGACCGGACAGGTACAAGATCTGCAAAGCCCCAGATGAGGGTGAGGGTCGTTGCTCGGCGGTACTCGGGTAGCCTCTGTTTGACACCCCGCTGTGGAGAGCAGGTCTGTCAGGTTCTCTGTTAATGTACACCAGTGTATGGCGCTCAGCTCGACTCACGTAGAAATGAATGGGTTCAACAGTGGAGCTCGGCACGAACTGCTTGCCATCTGAAAGCAAGTTGGTTCCAACATCAACCTGAAAGCGTATTTTTGGTTATGCTGGATGTCTTTTGTCTTTTGTCTTATTCACTGTTGACTAGGAGTCTATGTGTGGTGTTTTCAAAAATGTCTTACCATAGCCTGCATTAAACAGTTCGTTAGAACACATGGGGGAAAGTATACTGATTGTGATTATTTTGCTCCACTGTTGGAACAGCATCAGTTACCGAGGGTAAGTCATTATCTCTTTGCAGCATGAATTTGTGACGTTTTCTATGATGGTCAAGGAGAAAGGTATCAGTAAAGACATGACAGGGCACCAATGCTAATCTCCCTGGTGTCACGTAAAAAACACAGGTTTTGAGGCAGTATTTGATGTCCAGGGAGTGGGACTGTGCCCTGTACAGGTTCCTCTGGAAAAAGATCAGGATTTACCTGATTGCAGAGAGCTTAACTAAATGAAAGCTCACTCCTCCTCCTCCTCTCAGTATTTACTTACAGTAAGAATCTAATTCCAAAATTTCCTCCTCTTGGCTCCCTGCGCTCATATCAATCCTTCCTCTCCAATATCAGTCTTTTTCCTAAAAGGCTTTTGGTTTTGGGCCACCTGTCAACTGGCAATTAATTAAAGCCCTCTGAAGAAATGATGGACTGAGAGCATTAGGCAGCGTCCCAGCTCTAATAATACAGAGCACGGTTGTGTGTTTCACCGCACAGCCACCACACACGCTCGCACACACATGTTTTCCCCCTGTCTAAAGCTCACGCGCACGTAAACATAAACACTCACGCAGAATTAGCCCAACCCCGATCCAATACAGCCGTTGTTTTAATCAGTCAATTCCTACATCTCTATTTCCTCCTCATTAATCATTCAACTCCCAGTCTTCCAGGCTCTCATGGAGTGAATTACACACTGGAGCACTGTGCCAATTCAAGTAAGTGAATTTCCCCCAACAGGGAAATATAACTGTCAACACGGAGCGGCTCCCTCCTCTCCCTCCGTCTCCACCTCTCAGTTCCAGTGTCCGACTGGATGATCTGGTTTGGATGATGGGAAGTTGCCTCAAACCTCTAATCCCTCTAATATGTGTGAGGATGAGTGAGCAGGGATTTAGAGATAAGACGGCGTGCGTTCTGGCAGTGTGTGGAAGTGTGTGCCAGTTTTCTAGCTTCCCCCCTTCCTCACAGCAGCCGTGTGGTTTGGAGGAGACACGTCGAGTTTCCTGTCTTCAAAGACACCCCGTCATTACTGCAGGCCAGCCACCCGCTCAGCACAGGAAACCTCTTCCTCCTTCCCGCCAGCCCTCCTCCATCTATAGGCTCTCCTCTTCTTTACAGTGGTCGAATCAGAGCCTCCAGCTGATTTGTTGACATTTCGAAAAACTTCAGATGGACAGATCGTCACAAACTGCTCGGAGTTTCGCAGACATATTCCGGCATGAATTTTAGCATGCGTTTAGATAAAATGAACCACATAATGTCAAATAAATTGACTGATTTTTCATTGTTGTGCCATGCGTTTGGAAGTGCCCACCCTGCCTGGGCTTTAAAGTCAGGATCCCGTGTGATTTATAACCCCCGCTAGAAAACAAACAAACCCTCCTCGATGTTTGTTCCCGCGTTCAGAAACAAAAAGCTAAAGACACTGAGCTCAAACATCTTTTTTTTTTCCCACCAGTGTGCCGCAGTCTTCCTGGATTTCATCAGACATTTCTTTGTCCTGAAATCATCATAATAGAGGCAATTTAAAAGAAAAAAAAAAGGAAAAGTGATCGATTCTCGACTCCACCCGTTCTTACAGCTCACATCTCTGAGATTATTCCTGCACCGCTTCGAAAAACAGTCGTCTGACGAAACTGACAAGTGTTTTGTCAGAGAAACAGTTTTACCCAAACCGATCCAGATTCACAACAGCTAACGGTTCCCTCCTTCATCCAAACTACACTGGGTTTCATATGAGTCATAGTGCTTCTATTTCTGTTTTTTTTTCTTTTGCTGCAACATGAATATGGACAAAAAGATGAATAGATGAAAACGCAACACTGGAACTTGCTATATCAGTAACAAACTCGTCAAAAGATATCTCATGAGCGGTAGTTCCTACAGTGGGCAGATAAAAATGGAAGCACAAAGCAACGGAGTGGCAGCGAAGCCAGATATTGATCCAGCTCAGAGGATCATTGCCTTCTGGATATTGATTAAGCACAGATTTTATATTGCGTGTCCTTCCTGACACAGTTTTTTTGTGTTTATCTGGGCTTAAAACATTGTGAGTTAGAGGGGGGTCAGCGTCCTGCCCAGGTATACTCTGCCACATGGGGATCAAACCAGCAACCTTCCAGCTGGAGGACAACCGACACCCCCATCAGGCCGAGCGGTGATGGAGGGAATAAGACGTGACCGCTGACTGGCTGTTACATTACTTCAGTGTTCCTGTCTGTCATGTAGTGTTTTAAAAACCTTTAAATGACATAGACTCACAATAAGATTGTGTTTTAAAGAGGATCAATACCAAGTATCTGTGATTCAGCTGTAGCTGAGGGACATGTTTCAGTTTTATGTGGGCTCATGTGAACTCTCCGGCTCAGTGCTGTGTGCTCTCGCGTACAGTAACAAAAATGCTACGAGGTAACTTAAAGACTCTGTGCTCTAAGGCCCCGATCGTACACTTCCCGCTAGCAGCTACCCACAAATTGTGGGTTTAGGAAACTCCGCTAACCGCTAATGCAATCTTCCGTTCGCTAAAGCTGCTACCCATTATGCCGACTCCCTTACTCACTTTGTAGGTATGGCAGTGGGCGTGTCTTTTGCCCTTTACGCAAACTCGATATCTTGCAATCGCAGGTTGCGGGTAGCAGGTGGTCAGACCACCCGCTACCGCAACCTGCATGTCAGCGCGTACAAGAGCGCGTCCAAATGGCATCAATGTGCGTCCACCTGGTCACATGTGGACGTGCACAAACGGCTCTACCTCTCAAATTAACTCTTGTATAAAAAGCGTGATTTGGCCTCAGTTGAACCTCTGAGGAAATGGTAGACATTGTCTTAAACGGCTTGCTCGCCAGTTAAACCATAGACGACCAGAGCGTGTTTACTGGGAGCGCACCGACTATCTGGGACTTTCAGGTAGCTGATAGGAATTGTCTGTGTAAAATATTTTTATGTGTATATCAGTGCAGAGGAGGAGGAAGAGTCTCAGCAGAGTCCCATAGTAACATAGTAACAAAAACTTATTTTTAAAGGATTTTGGCTTGTGATTCCATTCAAATGAATGCCTTTAATTAAAGTAAATGAGGTTTGGTAGTTTTTTTTTTTTTTTTTAATCTCATGGAAGCTTTAGATGAGAGAGATGATAGTGAGGAGAGGAGAAGGGAGGGGAGCGGAGACGAGACGAGACCTGGTGCTGGCTTGCTCATGTTAGCTCACGTTAGCTCACGTTAGGTGGCTGGTCGAGTTTGACATATTAAAGCTTGTTTTATTTTTCCCTTCTTCGCTTGGAGCATTTGTCACAAATAACCAGCTATCTTCTTCTGAAACTTGAATGAAGTTCCATGCAGTCGCCTCCGTGTTGTTGTTGTTTTTTTGTTTTTTTTTTAAATCAACACACTGTGCCGCAATGCTGCATTCAAGGTGTAATATAAATTCCTCCGTTCCCTCGTTTGCTAGTCGTTCTTTTGGCCTTATCTATTTTTTCTATTTTGTATGTGTAACATGTGGGAAAATACTGCGAATATCAATTAAAGTCAGCAACTACCAAAATGATGACAGAGTTAACAAGTTGCTTTCTGGCATGAGGGGGTATTCTTGATTTTCCTTATTTAGAATTCATTTTTCTGATTATGCCGACATCACCTGAACATAACATTTACTGCCGGTCATTCAAGGCTCATATATATATATATATATATATATATATATATATATATATATATATATATATGTATGTGTGTGTGTTATCGGGGCTATTCGTCATTATATCGGACTTATCGAGATGATGGCATAATTTCTGTTATTGGTCCGATAGTTATCGGGTTGATAATTATCGTGCATCCCTACACTAAATGCGTTTATGTCGATGCTCAAAACTGAAGGACAGATCACACAAAGGGCACTTGTTCCAGGAGAGACCCTAAGAGGGTTTCCCCTGATGCCCTGAATGTTCTGATGTCCAGACGTTCAGAAAAAGAACAGAGCATATTCATGCTTTCCTTTTCACTCCTTTTTGTTTTTTTGTAAACCGAAAAAATTGTTGAAAGATGAAGACATTTCTGCTAAAAAATGGCAAAGACATGGAACATACACACACAGAGAGAGGAACTTTCACAATGAGCCCAGGGATCGATAACCCAGACTGACTTGTATAAATCTTGTTTATGTGAAGCAATCTCCTTTATTTGGTAAGCCCGTGTTATACAGTTCCCCGCTGACTTATACACTGACAGCTTGAGGTTCTCCCAGCAGAACCGCCACGCGACAACATGGCACACTGAGCCAAGCTCAGCTCACGGCCAGCATGTGGCTCACAGCAGAGCCAGAAGCAGCCTCTAGGTTTCGTGGATAAGAAGCATAAAAAGAGCTGATCTGGAAGTCGTTTCTTTATGAAGTGAAGCTGATCAAAGGAGCCAAAGATGCCTGCTCTCAATTTATAAATTTGAGTTGTTTATGTTTTTTTTTTTTTTAGTCATCAGAAACAGAAAAAAACTAACTTCTAGTGTTTTACCTAAAAAAATGAATGCACCTTTAGACCCCAAACAGCGATTTTAGGATGAATCTTTCCTTATTCGCCCCTCTGAGTCAGCTCAAGCCTTACCTCCGAGGGGCCGTGGTGGGGCTCCGTTGTGGCGCATCCGTGGCCCCGTGGGGCTCCCGTTGAGCTCCAGCCGGCCCTTCTTCCCTGGCGGTGGGAGCCCGCTGAGGTCCGGGCTGCCTCCCCTCTGCTCGGGACTGTCCATGGTGACGGGGCTCTCCCTTCCCCGCTCCATCCTCCTCCACACCCCCAGAGGAGCTCCAGCCAGAGAGAATGAGTCTGGAGGGAGTCCACAGGAAGGAATCAGCAATCCAGTATTGTAATCATCTATAGTTTGAAGATTTTTCCTCTTTCGAAAGGAAAAATAAAACTCAGATGAAAGAGTGAAGACAATAATCAACTCTCCATTGTTATGAAAGCTTGATGTATCTATACCCCTCTGTGCCACAAAGCCAAATAAACCGTCCTGCTGCTGTAAACACTCACTTTTACACAAATGGATACTTATCCGAGGCTGAAAATAGTCTATGACAAATGTTCTGCGTGACTCATGTTTGCTAAAAACTGCAGACTCAGATATTTGTATGACAGTAAGGACGGGATCTTAGGACACGACCGTGTGTGTTGTTTGTCCGTACCCTGAAATGCAACATGCATGTCTCTCTGCAGGGATTCTTCAAGAAAACCCAGATAAACTCCCAGACCTGCCAGTCAGGACACTTCCTTTCTTCCCTTTAACCTCTAGCAGGTTTAATGTCTTTGTGTCTGGGTGGGTGGGGGAGCGGAGACTCCTTTCCTCTCGCCTGGAGCACGCTCAGGACTGGAGACTGAATGGATGCTGAAGATTCAATAAAATCTGTTGGTTCACTAAACTAGGCTGCTTTTTTAAGAATCTGAAGAAAAAAAGGAAATCTGCGCTCGAGATCGCACGTTTGGGTGTCTGACGTGACAGCCATATAAACAAAAAACAGATGAAACATAAGCTGTAACTTATGTGACGTTACATTCATCAGTCAGGAGTCTGTTCAAGACTTGCAGACGACGTTGTTCTCTTCACAGACCCAGATCAGAGCAGAACTATCCAGCCTCACCATTATCATCTCCACCCAACTTCAGATTTCATTTCCTTGGACGTGGCCCAAACAAAGCTGCAGGAAAGATCTTAAAACAGGCACATTTTTCGGAAAAAGGAGGTGGATTTGAGCATCTGACCGCTTGAAGTTGGCTGTTGTGAACAGGGCTGTAAATTCCAGGAGGCAAAGGGAGCTTTTGTGCTGAATTTCTGTGATATTTTCTCCAAAGCATGACCCGAGCATTTCAGGGAGACTTCAGGAAATTGTGTGCATTTGTTTAAAAAAAATAAAAAGGCTCTGCTGCGCCTCCTTTAGGCTTCAGCTTTATAGATTAGCAGGCTGTTTTGCAGGTGACATCTGGCTGCAGAGACTGTTTTATATTTTCCTAACAGTAACCAGGTAGTTTTCTGGCCAAAATCTAACTTTACAGCAACTGAAATCCAAGATAAGAAGATGATTAAAAAGAA
This sequence comes from Hirundichthys speculiger, assembly GCA_018398805.1. Lineage (NCBI taxonomy): Eukaryota > Metazoa > Chordata > Actinopteri > Beloniformes > Exocoetidae > Hirundichthys > Hirundichthys speculiger. The sequence continues at coordinate 1,240,294 of JAGFBZ010001279.1, read as the reverse complement.
AATAAAACGTGAACTGGTTTTATACGGTCACCATGAAGAGAGTGGGACAACACTTTGAACTGAGCTCTGACAAAATGAAGATCCTCAAATATAGCACAACTGCCATGAAAGATCACCGGTCTGTGCTCCTACAGAAGTATAGAGTGAGAGTCATTGATTGTATTGCTCAGTTCAGTACAATCTGTCATTGATTACACTAAACTGCAACAATATAAACTACAGTTGTTGCAGCCGCCATGAAGAAGCAGCACTGCACTGACTCACTGAAAATATTCAAGGTATTTACTGTAACTAGGATGTTTTTGCAGTGATGTGCAGGAAGAGCTACATGCTGTGTTGGATTATTTGACAAAGCTGGATTAGTTTTTATTGAAATAATTGTAAAAAACTGCTATTATATATGAGGTAGTATATATGTATATTAGAGTCATAATAAAACCTTCATTATTCTGAAACAATCTCCCCCCTCCTGTATATGATGTATGTTTTTTTCAATGCTCTAGCTTTGATCACATTATTTTTTGATTATGTTTTTTTTTTTACTAAACCCTGAGAGACAAAGGAATCAAACTGCTTGCACAGACCTGGCAAATAAAGTTGATTCTATTTCTAAAATGAAACTCTGAATATCCGCAGCAGTCTCCATAAAACAATATTCAAGCTCGTATCATACCGCTGCAATCATTTCAGTCCAGTTCAACGGCAGTTTTACATGAAATGTACCGGTTCTCTCAGCTGCAGAAACACCTGAAGAAAACTGGTGTATCATTGTTATTTTCAGCTTTGATTGACAGCAGGAGGAAAAGTGGGGAATACGTGCAGCGCAAACATCGTGCACGCACACAGTTTGATCTCTGGGCAGCGTGGCCAGTCTGGTCTCGGGTTCAGGGCTGTGCCTGGACTTCCTCGCCTCCACGTCAGGACTGGGCGATTTTATCGATTCTGCGATATATATCGATATTTTATTTCCCCAGGGAGTAACCCCGTATCCTGCACGGGTGCTCTTCCTGCAAATTGCAGGAAGAGCCATTATGTCCGCCAGCCACTAGTGTCGCTGTAGAGCATTTCTAACCAGTTATCCAGAAGCTAGCTTCTCTTCCAGGTAGAGCTGAGCCAGTCAGGAGGATGGCGGCGAGTATAAACCCAGCGCCTGCATGCTTAAAAGCAGATGTGTGGGAGCAGTTCAGGTTTAAAAAGAAAAAGGAAAGCGAAGATTTAGACAAAAGTATGGCGGTTTGCAAGCTGTGTCACACAAGTACTTTGGAAATACCACCAACCTGCGAGGCGAGCCCACCTGAAACCACCACCCGGACAAAGTAATGCTAACTGAGAGCGAGCCAAACTTTATTTGTCAGGATTTGCGACCGTATTCAGCGGCTTTAAGGGCTGTCGCGACAATGTGTCGCAATTATCTTGTCACCAGTATGCCGCAGTTAGCGCGGTCTCTGCTATGTTATTCAACGCCACAACGGAGAGGGACAATCACAAACTAGCTAAACTTACTAAACTTATCTCTTGCGTTTTTCCATTTCCTCACCGTCTCGGCCGTATCCAGACCCACATTCATCGCTATCTCCCTCCATGAATTACTAGAATATGTTCTGTCTTTGTGGTGTGGAGAACCAGAATCGTACAGATGTGGGTACTTCCTCATTTCTTCGATGACGCGGATGTAGAATTGACCAATCAGAGGCCTCCTTTCTCTCCTCTCTGCGACACTGTCTGCGATCACCTACCTTTCAGTTCAGTTAATTCAAACAGTCATTGGAACATTCACAAGATGTCACCAAAATCACTTCTTCTTTCAGAAAATAATGTTAATGTATCTTAAGACGAATATCGATATATATCGTATCGTGAGCCGAGTATCGTGTAACGTATCGCATCGCGAGATTAGTGTATCGCTACAGCCCTACTCCACGTTACACTGATACTGGCAGATGTGGAAGATGGGAATTTACATGAGGAGGGAATTTGCATGAGGAAGGCCCGGTGGAGGGTCCATGTCAACATCCAGATCACATGAAGAACTGCACGGCCCGTCAGCCGGTGTGACATTCAAATGCATCTTTGTTTTTTTTTTTAGCCTATCGTAGTTTTTCCTCGTGTCATTTCAGCTGTGACGAGTTCTCCGACTGAGTACATAAACAAGCGACAGAAGTGGACCCAGACACCCAGGGAGGCGGTCCTCCGTGATGAGTGTTTGTGGGGACCGGACACACAGACGCACCCGCACACATGCACACGTGCACACGTGCACACATCCAGGCTCGTGACTCAGACTCCCCTGATAAAGGAGCGCCAGCCAAACGTCTAATATGTGCGATGCCACCAGAAGCGGCGCCGCCAGACCCTGGGCCGAGGAGCGGTGCCAGCTCGCTCCGGCCAAATGGACCCTTTTTATTTCCACAGCAGCACCTGGACAACATCTGCCAGCATGTGTGACCAAAAGGGAGAACAGAGGGAGATCACAAACTGTCTGTGGATGAGAGGCGCTTTTTTTGTGGTAAGAGTAGGGAAATGATGGGAGTTTGTCTCCAGATGTGTGAGAGAAAAAACACGCCAGGTCTCAGCGTGAAGCACTGAGCAGAAGTGGAACCAGAATGAAAGAGGGAGTCCATGGTTATTTGAGTGGGAATTATATCACACTGCTCCCCACACCCCCCACTGTCTAATATTTCTACAGCTCCAGCTGTTATAAGTGAACAAAAGATGCTGTTTGGGGTTTTTCTTTTGGGGCAGTTTCTCTCCATCTTTCTCTGTCCCTTCCATCTCCTCCTCTTCTTCTTTTTCTCCACCTTCTATTCACCAACTCTGTGCTGAGAACCACCACAGGAAAAAAAAAAAAAAAAAAAAGTAAACAAGCTCACAATCTGAGAAGCATTTAGAGCTTGTGGAAAATGTCAAAATGAATAATAAATTAAAGACATTAGCTCTGGCGTGATTAAAAAATGTGGGAGGCAAAGAGGCCAAGAAATGTGAGTGGCGGAGTTTAATAAAAGAGAAAACAAGTTCAAAGAGTTTAAATGTGAGCACAGTGGTAGCCATAATTCACAGTGTGAGACTGGCTGAGAAAGGGGGAGGCCCTGCAAATAAATCCAACCACCGACAACACTGTAGCTACAATACTGAGCGGCTGGATACAACAGGACATCCAAGGAAATTTACAACCGGTGCTGCTCTTTAGACCCGAAAGGTCGAAACGGTGTTTGAAGTGACTCCACCGAGCTTCCCCTCCTCGTAGTCAGAAATAATCCTTCGGAGAATCTGACTGCGTCATCGACAGGTCCGGTCCTGCTTCAGCTGCTCCCGATCGCTATCGGGACGCACCCCTCGCCGACATCTCACCATCTCAGCCTGGACCCACGCACACATCCCCAGCATCACCGCCATCTCTCCCACACATCCTGCTTCTATTACATTTCATCTGGTATTCAGCCCGAGAGATAAAGGATCTCATCAAGACGTGCGCTTCTTTTTAGCGCATCCCTGAGATAAGACGTTTGTTCCACCTGAGCAGGACCAAATGTCACCAAGACAGGTCATCCTCAGGTCACAAAGTTTACCTCAGAGGTCAGATTTAAGTGTTTAACAGTCAACTCCTCCAGTGGCCATCATGTAAAACATTGTTCAAAAATATCTCATCACAAGACATTTGGAGCATCTCTATCCCTGCAGGTGAATACATTTCAGTTTGTCATGAGGCGTGAATTAAATGATGGACTAAAGACTTGAACATCTCTGTCATGGAGACAAGGATCAGGGTGTTCTGGGAGGCTGATGGTTTGAGTTTCAACACTGCTTTTTCACCCCTTTTCCTTTAAATTATTTATAACACTTTGGTGGGTTTTTTTTTTTTATCACATCATTGTGATATTATCCTGGCAAAGGACTCAGCTGTCCAAAAAATATATGTAAATATATGTAAATGTTTCCACTAACATTGAATAACTACCATATATGCTCTAGGGTTGTACTCACAATATCCCTGCAGTCATAAAAATGTCATTTCGGTTGTAAACAAAACAAGTCGTGGCCTTTTACGTAGAAACGCATAAGTTTACGTGGTCACCTTGAATGTGTCATGAAGGCTCGAGATGTACATTAAACACAGCACAGTTTTCAGTCAGGCGGATGTCAGGCGCACATGTTTCCGGCTTTAACAGTCTCACCTGTCAGTCACCTACACGGGGTCGACACCTTACGCCGCTGAACTGACTCCTACGTCTGTTGCTCCACTTTTCTTTAGGGTTTGCATGACGCAGTGACGAGTTGAGAAAAGGTTAACTTTTATTAAAGAGCAGCACAGACACTTAAACCGTGGGACTGTCTGATCAAAAGACCCAGTCATGTACAGCGGCGCCGACCATGTGCGATGAACACATCCCATCTATATTCCATGAAGCCACTTTTATGGCCTGGACCGTTTTTAAAGACCCTCCAGAGGTTCTGGAGCCGTAGACTGGACACCAGCTGACCAGTGGAGAATATCACCTGCTGTGTCTTTCAGTCTTTACTAACACATATTTGAAGTCATTTTTTCTCTGGAGGGAGTTTTCATTTAATAGCAATTAGCTGATAATAATTTGATGTAAATGCAAAATGTTTTACTAAGTGATGTGACGTTTCTACGCAGAAGAGATGCAAGTTTCACCGTTAAGCAGGAGAAAATTAGTCCTTTTATTGTAATTTCCTGCTTTATTTGACCATAAACTCACTTTAATTCAAATATTCTGTTTTTGAAGGAAAATTAAAAATGAGAAATGAAATTGTAAATTTAGTAATTCAAACCATTTTGATGATTATTGGAAGCTACAGCTCAGCCATTACAAATGAATTTTATTTAAATCTGTGACAAACAGCTGACATACAGTCCTTTGATTAAAACACCTGCAGAGACTTCAGGTTTTATTCTTCTAATTTTTGAACTGTCTCATCATTTTTGGCACTGTATCATTTACACAAAGGAAGACTCCATCGCGTGTGAAGCTAGTCCATTAACCATGTCTGAGGTTGTGCAGAAGTCCTGTCAAATAAATGTGCTCCAATATTACAGGGAAAATATTGAAAGAATAATCATTTTTGTTCACGGGAGCATATAGTTTGGAGTCTGAAGTGACTGCCGGATCAACTCCTGCACTTTGTGTGAAGCGTCTCAGGTCTGAAAACTTCTCATTCACTAAATGATTCACATTAGCAGGGTACTGTGACATCAGAGTCCAACTGTGCAGCCTGCATGTGTATTATTTCCACTGGCAGCACAAAGCTGCACGACGGATCTCCTGAGAGGCACACTCCTCAGAAGAGGGAGTTAAAGTGGAATTGAGTGTTTTGGCTCCGCCCCCTAAAAAACCAGCTGCTGTTAAAAGAGCGGTGAGGACGTGGCTGAACGGGGAGCTGTTGTACTCTAGTTTTCCAAAGCGTGTCTCAAACATGTCATTAAGACTAAAGGTAGATTGTGTCCACTTTTGAAAAGAAATAGCAGAATATGTCTGGTTTTAAAGCTACTACTTCCATTTGATATCACCACACTTCCACAACCCCAGTCCCTAAAACGTTTAGCTCGTATGTGTAGAATAAAAAGGAAAAAGCCAGGAAGGTGAAATGTGAGCGTGTAAATAAAAAGTGGGGTGTGCGTGAACATCCTCTGTTAGACTCATAAATGATAACCTATTTTATGTTATTGTTATCAGTGTGTTGAGCAATGAGCCTTCGTTCTGGGGACCGTCGTTTGTGGCGGGTCGCACGTTAACGCCTCCTGGCGCTGGTAAAACCGCGGATTTAGCGCCGTGGATATCGGCGTTTATCTGCGACTGGAATCTTAACAAATCCTGCTCATATCTGCGCAGTACTGTTCATAAGGTGTGTGATAGTCAGAGCAGTTAATAAAGAGGCGATAAGAGGAGCTGTTGCTTGTAGACCGGGGCCAAATATAATGCGTTTTTGATAAGGAGGGGGTCATGACCCATTTCCCAATTTATGGCCTCTGTGAGCGACTGTCAGAGAGGCTGAGCCCTGCCGGCTGCAGGGGGAAGATTCTGGGAGCGTTTCTGCTGTGTTTGTCCCTCATTCCGTTTTCACGATAAGCCGCTATCAAATTCCACATTATTACACGTTCCAGACATAACAAATGCACAGCGAGGGCCAAAGACGAGATTGCGGGGGCAGAAATGCGGACACACCCAGCGAAATAGAAGAGTGGGACAGAACAACAAACACACCTATAAACAAAGTGTCCGGCTCAGAGACTTAAACACACACAAACAGAGGCCGGCGTGTCGCTCGGAGCTCTGCACGCCGCTTCACTCCTTCACCGCTCTCTCACCTGCTTCACTTCTGCATCTCCAACCTTTCTGTCTGAAAGGCTTGGCGTTAGCAGAGCGGCAGAGGAAATAAACAGGCCCTGCACGACGACAGGTCGACTTCCTGTTCACCCTTGCTCGTCCACGGGGAGATAAGCGCCGCCTAAATTTTATATAACAGCGCTCCGTCCGGTGAAAGAGTCCAGAATGATACGTTTCTACTGTCGAGTGGAAACACTGAAGTGTCCTCGGTGGGATTTAACTCACACCAGCACATCACATCTGGGGGGAAACTTCACGTGAGCACCGTGAGCTCGTGTGCAAAGATCTGAACATGGAAAAGAATGCAGAACAATTTGTAGAAAAAAAAGGGGGCTATTATTACAGTGATCCCTTATTTTTCGCGGTTAATGGGGACCGGCGCCCTCCCGCAACAAAGCCAGAGCCCCCCAAGCCTCAATAATGTGTTTAAAATATGTTTAAAAATCGCTAAAAAGTAGCGAGGCACTGCAGCGAAACAAGACAAAGGCTCAACTGTGGTCTTTCTGTTACCTTCACAGCCTCTGGTCTCCAAACCGTTGTAAAAAAAATGCTGGTATTGTGCTATTTTTGGCTCGTAATTTGGGGCTAACACGCTAACAACAACAAAAGAAACAGTCTGGTTTTCTCTGCATGGAACGAGAACTTTATTCTGGTCACTGCAGGAACTTGTAACATCACACAGGTTGTATTGTTGGGCTCCTGTCAGTTAACAGAGAATGTAAATCTATACACGCTGGGCTGCTGTTGATGCTCACTACACTTTTCATCTAACCCTGTTTTCTTCTGCCGTCCCCCCACACACACTCCATTACCCATAAGGCCACACCATTACCCATAAGGCCACCTTCTTAAAGGGGCCAGGCTGGCTCACAGCATTTCTTCACTATGAGAGAACGCGCCAACATCCTGTGATGTTTCTGCGATTTTTAAAATTTTTTTAAATTATATTAAATATTTCTGAAAAAAATCCACGAACCACTAAAACCACAGAACTTCAAACTGCGAAGTGGCAAGAGATCACTGTACTGTTATTGTTAGGGACACATACATGATACTCTGCCTTGTGCGATACAAAGTAAAATCCAAATTTGGTGCCATGCAAATGGGTTTCTAGCGACTGATAATTCACAGCCGCTGTCACTAGTAGGGCTTCACGTTTACAACGTGGTTCTGGAGGAAAATTAAAAGCTACAAGCAGAAAAACTGACACACTCACACCTCGTGCAACACACTCCATCTGTTTTTGCTGAAATATATAAACACGAGGTACCTCACTATGAATGCAGAAGGTTGACACTCTTTTTGTTCCGTATTTCTGGCCGAGAAGCAGAAGGTTGGAGCTTTCCAGAGAAGTCCCACCTGTACAGGTGAGTCTGGAGTGCTCCTGTCTGATCTGTGTGCTCTCTAACAGCAGCGTGAGCGGCCCAGCCTCATGAAACGTTGCGTTAATAACGCGCAGAGCCACCTCCTGCGTCGCTGCCACACGTTTAGCTTCGACAAACGAAGCCTCGCCAGGCCGGCACAAGTGCAGGTCCAAAATGTGAGTTTACGTATCCTGGACTTGTTTCCCTTCAGTGTGACATTTACACCGCTGTGGTGTTCTCAGTCAGTGAGAGAAGAAGCAAAAAACAAAAAAAGAAGTGTGGCATGTTTCCCTGCGGCCTGCAGCAGAACACAATGTGCGTCTTACTGACTAGTTGCCTTCCAACTGCACACACACTCAGCCACTACTTCAGTGTGATAAGGCTGAAGCATACAGGAAGCAGTAAACCCTGACACACACTGACACACACTGACACACACACAACGTTTAAAGCAAATGAGGGATAACCGAGAGAAGAGCGAACAGCAGAGCAGCTGAGAAGGGATTAGAGCCGTGAGACTAACCGAAGCGTCGGCGAGAGCGAGGACTGACCTCTAACGCCGCAGAGCCAAACACCTCCAAGCGTGTCGAGGACTGAGGCTTCTGCCTCCAACATGGAGACCGGACAGGGACAGGGCGACCTGCCAGGGCGTTATTAGGGCTGATAGCAGGGCAGGGCAGGGGAGGCGTCGCTTACATGAAAATGTGCAGAGATACGGCCGCTCTTCCCGTTCCAGATCCGCTTTTATAGCAGGGTTATCAAGCTATTGGTTAATGCTCGGCTCTGCTGATAAAAAAAAAAAAAAAAAAAAGGGGGGGGGGGGTGATATTAAGAGCTCTGCTGTCAAATAGCAGGCATGCAGAGTGTAGATGTGGGGAGGAGCTGTGTGTCACACAGGACTGGAGGCTGGTGAGACAGGTGGAGACAAGGACCCCAAAAGTCCCTGCTGGGGATGATGGGGGGGGGGGGGGGGGGGGGTGATGTAACTATTTCTGTCATGCAGCTGTGGTCTCTTGCTTCTATTTTTCAGTATATACAGTCATGGAAAAAATGATTAGACCACCATTTTTTCTTCACTTTCTTGTTCATTTTAATACCTGGTACCACTAAACGTCATCATGTGACTAAAACAGACAGAAAAGAAAACACTGAATGCATAAAAGCAGTGTTTTTGGCAGTACAACGCCATAGCTATTGATGTAAAAACTTAAGTGATTTAGGTTCATAATCAAGAAAACCATGGAAAATGGTAAGATATCAGCTCTTAAATAAAACTCTTATGAGCAATCTTTGTGGTTATCGTTATGTTTGTCCAAACAAATGTATCTTTAGTTGTACCAGGCATTAAAATGAACAAGAAACTGAAGAAAACAAGGGTGGTCTAATAATTTTTTCCATGACTGTATATATATATATATATATATAGAGAGAGAGAGAGAGAGAGAGAGAGAGAGAGAGAGAGAGAGAGAGAGAGAGAGATTTTTTTTTTTTTTTTTTTTTAAAGCTGGACTTCATAGCCATCAATAATTTGTCATTTTCTGTTCATCTTGCTGTTTTTTTTTTTGTTTGTTTGTTTTTTTGTTTTTTTGACCACAGAAATTACAAAATCCCGTTGTGCTTCCCTGAAGCACTAATTAACACTTTCATTTCTCGTTTTCTCTCCAAGTCAATATCCCCAAACTTGTTCATCGAAGAAAGCCAGAAAAAAAAAAACAGCTGAGCATATTCACAGCTGAGAGACCGGAATGAGAGTTTTCCTCTGGCGCAAATGCTCAAATAGAAAGAAACAATATGGATTACGACCAAATAAAAAGGTATTAAATGTATTTGGTGCGAACAGACAGATGTGAGCACAGAAAGGGGATGTTGACATTTAGGACAAACCCTGTCGGCTTCACACACGCTTCAAATATTTGAATCTGTTTCAGCTGAGCACTTTGTTTGTTTGTTGTTTGTTTGTTTGTCTACTTTTTCACGCAATTCTTATTTATGTAAATGCAATACAATTACCATGACTAAAAACAGGAGCAACGACAGAACTGGTTTCCTTTTTATAGCCCGGGAACAACATGCGGACCAACAAGAAAGTTTTATGTGACGGATTATGAGCAAATATTACTGTTCGAGAAGGTTCCATTATTGTGGGGTTACGCTGTTGTGTAACTGTGATGGAACACACACGCGCACACACACTCGAGGCGATACATGGGCCCTCCTGCCAAGCATGTTTGGCTCTCTTGTAAACATCTCGTTTAATAACGCGGGATAAGGAGCGAGAATTTCCAGCCTCACCCTTCCATCCAGAAAAACACACACACACACAAACCTCAGCCAGCGCGCGCCACAGACTTTCACACTTCCGGGGACCACACACACGGGCTCTGAAAGGAGCAGGGACGATGCGCACACACACACACACACTCACGCACACCATCCAACGCAGCTCGCAGCAGGAGTCAAGTTGATCCTCACAGTGCAGAAATGATGCAGGAGTGACGTCACAGCCGGGCTGGAGCATCAAATCTTCCGTTTAAGAGCGCGGAGGGACCCAGAGGGGTCGGACAGTCTTTCAGTATTCTTAATTTGATTTATTTATTTATTTATTTATTTTTTACGACTTGGGCTGTTTAGGAAATAATATGGCCTGAAAGTGACAAAGATAAAGACTGTTTTCAGCCTCGGAAGTCCAACATAGTTAAAGTGAAACCCGGCGTCTAATGTGCGTGACATTGCAGACCAGAAATAATTTGACTGGCGCGCGCGCGCTGGGCCCCCACCGTTCAGTCACAGCCACAGAATATCCGAGTGTCCCGCTGTTTTTGGGTTTCCCACCTGTGCGCGCTCAAAGCTGGAGAGTCTGAACGCAGATTCATCTGTGCTATTTTTTATTTATTTAAAATATACATACCATTTTAAAGGACTTATGCTGGAGAAACGTTTAATATCATTATTATTACTATTATTTTGATTATTTTTAAATCATAAAATCTGTTAAGTAAAGGCAGATTTGCGCAAGTCAACGAAGCCGGGTTATCCGAGTTTTCCAGTCACCCGTTACCTGCTCAGGTGAGATCTCTATGAAAATGTTGTGACGTCCCTTTGGACATTTGTGCGAATTGGCGCTGGTTTGGGTCAGAACCAGGAACCGCTACGTGTGTTAACGGTGGCGGAGGAGCGCCGGGGGCTGAGAGGCCGCAGCGAGGCGTCATTTTATTTTTCTGCGGGGGGAACTTGAATTCTGCTCTTTGCGCAAACGTTGTTCTGAGAATAAATCGGAGTCGGTTGCAGAATCAGAGCGGGTGCCGGTTTGTGGGGGGGGGGAGTGTTGCTGCTGACGTGACGCTCTGCAGACGGACTGTTTCTCATTTGCGGCCGTTCAGCCTCAGACCTCCGCGGTCCGCCGTCTCCTCACATTCCTGACGTCTCTGTTCCCTGAACGCGCCGCCGGCTGCTGCGGAGGCTGCGGGGCCGCTGCGGGGCCGCTGCGCGCCTCCACACCTCTCTGCTGCCAGAACATGTTTTATTCAACGGTTGTCCCATTTCTGTTCTGTTGGAGTTATTTGCGTAAAACCAATGACGGAGAAACACGTGTTAATAAGTGACGTCTCAGACAGTAATTAGTCATTAATTGTTTTCTTTCTTTCTCTCTTTCTTTTTTTTAAGTTAAAAAGTGACGAGTGAATTCACGGTGTGATAATTTGACAACTTTACTTGACTTGGTTTTTATTCTCAGCACACAAACAGGGACTGATATAAAAATGATTCCCAATTCGTGCCAAACATATAAAATCCAATCATTGCGTTATTTGAAGCTCTAGAGAAGAGACAGCAAAACAAAACGATAAAGGAAAAAAAATAAGCATTAATAATAGGCTATTTAAGAACAGGGAAAGATTTGCATGAATTATAAGATTAATCTGCTGGTTTCATCTTTAGACAACTTTCATAACAGCAAGATTTATAAAGGAAATATATCTGGCAGAATTTTAAAATAAAAAAAACGAAAATATAGAAATAATTTCACCACAATAAAAACTACATAAGGCTTAACTTCGTCATTATGTCATAATATAAATATTAATGGAAAATATGGACTCCAGTTGATAACATTTTTAAAGGTAGAGATTTTATTCCAGTTATTTTAATTACAGAAAAATACTTAATTGCGAGTAATTATTGGTCTTTAAAGGTCTTTATGATTGGTCTAATAAAAGGCTTAATAATAACACGAATTATTATTATTATTATTATCATTATTAGTATAAATACTCCTAATAATAATGGTAATAGTTTAAGCTTCTCTGTAATTTTCAGCCCCTTTGCATTCGTCTGTACCCTGGTATGTGTGTGTGTGTGAGGTGTGTGAGAGCTGTGTGTGTGTGTGTGAGGTGTGTGTGTGTCTGTGTGGGGGGTTCGTGCCGGGACTCACTGTTCACCGCGTGCCTGTAGCGCTGCTGCCCGCTGAGGAGGCTCTGTCCATTGATCAGCAGTAGTGAATCCAGGGCTGGCTGTCGGTTCGGCTCCGGGGAAACACGGCGGCACTTCACGCTGGTTCTGAGCCGAATCTGGACTCGGAGCCGGGCCGGAGATCCACAGAGGAAAAAGTTAGTCACTTCTGTGAGTGCGTGCGTGTGTGTGTGTGAGAGAGAGAGAGTGTGTGCTGTGCGTAAAGCAGTGGACCGGACTGCGCTATTTGTTTCTGTCGCGCCTCTATGACACCCGCCTGCTCCTTTCTGAACTCATGGCTTCATCCTCGGAAAAGAGAAAGAAGGGAACGGGGGGGAAAAAAAGCGACGCAGCCGCTCGGAACACACGACAGACTGTCCGAAAGAAAAGGAAAATAAAAGAGAAAAGAGCGCAAACGTGAAACCCAGCGGAGTCCCAGTTTCCAGCGGCGCGGAGCAGCGCGTCTGATCAGACTGTGTCACTTTCAATCGTCGCTGTGCCAACGGGCGCGCTGACTGATAGAGGGAGGAGAGAGGGGAGGAGAGACAAAGACCTGGGGGGAGGGAGGGAGGGAAGGGGGCGTCGATCCGACCCGCTGGAAGCGTCGTGTGGGCCGGATCTCGCAGGGAAATGAACTAGAGGTGACCAGAGAGGAACTCGTTCCGGATCGGGAGAAGGTCGCGACCTGCGCGCGCGGCTCCTCCTCCACACCTCACCTGAAGGAGAAATATTCATAATAATTCTGATCATAAAAGATCTGTGGGGGCGTTGCGCTCCGCGCGGCGGGAACTTGGGGCGCTGCTATCAGCTTCCCTGCGGCGCGTGCAGCGAGCTCGCTGTCATCCCGCTGATAACGCGCACGAGTTGAAGTCCACGTTCTGATGCGTGTTAATAAGCAGCCTAATAAAATGGGCAGATGAGCTTCCCCCCCACCCCCACCCCCCCTCCTACACCAATATGTCGTTTATTAAATGTACAGCTCGACGCTGCGGGAGCTTTGTTAATCATAAACCTGTTGACAGACAGGTGTCAACTGCGGTGTGTCTGACAGGTACGGGAGCCGCAGAGGGCCAAATGCTGTTAGCTGTTCGGCCTGGATCCAACAGTGCTGATCGAGTCAAAAGTAGATGTATTTAGTAAGTTTTACTTACTTGCGATAGTTTATTCCTGTCCTAAGTGGACCACAGCAAATGACAAACGGCTATTCCAGAAAAAAAAAGAGGCTATTCTGTTGCTTTGATGCGTTATATTGTTGGAATTCAGTGGATAAAACGGCCAGTTTGAATGTAAATTAGCTCAAACCGCCCTGCAGTTAAACACAAAACGTTGGAAGCAAATTGTTACGATTCCTCATTTGGACTATTTTTAAGAGACTAATTTCCACTTGAAGCTTATATTTGAAAACGCACGACCTCACCCTCTCCCGCAACAAGGGAGCATTTCACGCGCAGTTTAACGAGAGCATGCGTAACGCACATGAAGCCGCAGGTTAACATCATCTGCGGTAGTTTGCGCAAACGCGCGTGTGGCCTCCAGGGCCGACGTCAGAGGAAGCCGAGGGCTGTGCGGGGTCGCTGTGGCGTTTTAGGTTCGAGGAGCAGAGTTAAGAGAACCTTCAGAGTCCGCAGGAACCCAGATGTTTCATTAGAGCCTCTTCTGCTTGGAGGGGCTCGCTGTTGGAGATTTACGCACGGTAGCTTTCCTCTCACACGCACATGAATCTCTCTGATAAAGACACCTGGCAGCAGCTCCCACAGACGCCCCGCGTCTTTCCCCTCATCCGGAAACATTATTAAACCTGATGTTGGCGATGATGGTGGCTGCAGGAACAAGCACGGGCCCCTGAAACGCGCGTTTCTACCCTGAAGACGGAGCTGATCTACAACTAAACGATGCTTGTTAGAAACTTTCAGATGGGTGTTTCCATGCAGGTCATTGTCAAGCTCGTGCTGATGTTTTAGATGGGGTAAAGCATCCATCAGAGGTCTAAAACGTTGACTTTTATATCTCTCCCTCCCTGTCAGCGGATTCTGGATCAGCGTCCAAACAAACAGATATTATTTAAAGCAATGCGCAATTAAACTCTATAAACGTTGATCCCTTTTTTGTCCTTTTATGAAAAATCATGTAAATCTTTGATGGTTCTGGGAGTATAATTTATCCTAAATCTAATGTGTTCAACAAAAAAAAATGTTTAGGGTTAAATATTTAATCAAAGTGGCCGCAGATGAGACACAAATCTGACTCCAGGAGGGGATTTTCCGCATCTATTTAACATCATTTCTCTCAGGTCAGACAAAAAAAAAAAAAAAAGACATTCCGGATTTTTGTTTCTTATGTTTTTGTTTTGTAGATGAGGGGCTGAACGTGTTGTGTTTACTGACAGAAACGTTGCGTTAACCGGTTGCAACATTTCAGCTCGTCGCGCGGAAACGTTCGGCGGCAGCAGGCGTCCTGAATTATTGAAGCGCGCGGCTCGACGCTGCCGCCGCATCACCCGCCAGCTCCTACTCCCCATTTCTGCGGGGAGGTGGGAGTCCCGCCTAAACAAGCGTGAAAAGCTCCAAAGTGCGGCGAGGCAGGATGAAATATTGATCCGTGAAATGACCACGATGGAAACAAACCCGCGTAAATCAGGATGATTGGAGCCTAATGTGCGGCAGAACGCGCTGACCGCGCAGGTAAGGCCTCAACTGACCCCCCCTCACACACCCCACCCCTCGAGTAGGAAAAAAAAGAAAGAAAAAAAGAGGAGTAACATGCATTTATTTATTTCACATCCAGGGAGCAGACCAATTTATAGAAAGCGATCCAGTGATTTTACGCAGAGCACAAAACTCATTTAGAATTCAAGAAGTCAGCAGAATCATTTAGAGAAGAATGCGCCTGGCTTGGATCAAGCACCATGACGCGGTAACAAATAAGCCCAGTTAGTTTGAGCCTGGAGTTTACACCACAGAGGAGAACTGGAGCTGAATAAACAACACTTCTCATCAGTTAATGAGAAAGGCTCTCTCTCTCAAGCATCTCGTGCGCCTTTTTTTTCCTTTTTGCGCTTTTTTTGCGCCTTTTTTGCTTTCTGATAAGACTGCGTGTTTTGCTTCTTTTGGGGTTTCTTGGTCGCCTGTTGTGAAGTTCAGGGGCTTTGAGAAAAAATCATTTTGGGCGCACAGAGAGCTGTGTTAGTGAGCAGGAGGAGACGGAGGGGATGGAGAGAGGAGGCCGGACTGTTCAGGCTCCGATCTCTCGGTCGGAGCGGGACACACTTTTACATTTCGTTGGCACCGGGACCTCAGAGCGGGATGCGGCCGGTTCTGGTGTTTGTGTGAAGCGGAGTCTGTCAAACAAATGGGAAACAGAGAGTTTGTGGCCCGCAAACCCGCAGCCCGCATTAACGCAAACACGAGTCACTCTGCACAAAGCGCATTTCTAAAAGCAGTTTAGATTTTAAGCAATTCGTCCAAAAATATTCCTTTCCAAGTTAGTTAGTTACTTAGTCTTTAAAGCGTCATGTTTTTCCTCAAAATTGGGAATATGAGATATTTTCAGACTTTTAAAACGCATCAAAAACATACGGACACGAAGAGAGACAGTAGAAGCAGTCTGGTACATTTCCAGATAACCCCCCCCCCCCCCCCCCCCCCCCCCATGTGGCTCGGACACATCATTTATTCACGTGAGCGACATCCATGATGAACATGATGATGACACTGCAGCCCACACTGACGAGCATGCGTTTAAAACTGGGGAATGCAGCTTATGTGACGGTTTAAGCAAATACTGGGTGGGACCTATGGGTGGTTATTTATGTGCCCACGTGCACGAAGGTAAGGAGAAAAGGAGAGTTTATATACCAGGAGAGGAAATGTGTCGCAGTTTAATTAATAATTATTAATTAATTATTATTATTATTATTATTATACGTTATTTTCCACTTATATGATACATATATGTGAGAGATATATATATATATATATATATAGATATATATATATATATATATAGATATATATATATATATGTATATATATAGATATATATATATATATATATATATATATCTATATATATATACATATATATATATATATATATATATATAATTTAAAGACATGATTTAAATAAATAAGTTTGAATGAATAAATACAATATTGAATACGTTATTAAAACTAGAATAATAATATTAATAACAACAATAGCTTCGTTATTTCTCACTACATGATAAATAGGTGAAACACACAAAAAATGAATAGATGTATTTATTTTAGTTATCTAAAGAAATATTTGAAATAAATACATTTGAATAATTAATACGTATTATTAATATTAATTATAATAACCCAGTATTAATTAAAGTGTTCGTTAGAAATACATTTACACAAGTAAATAAAATAATAAAAAATACATTTAAAAAACAAAAAATCAACTGCTTACATTAAAATAATCAAATTAAACATTAAGCATTCATTTTGAATTATACTTTTAACAAAAAGTTACAGGAAAAATAAACAGATTCAAACAATGTATAGATATTAATATAATGTCTAGTTGTTAATAATGATAATCATATTACATATAACTACAGAGTGGTTGTCCTGTTGGAACGGAGTCTCTACTTTTTCCTTCTTTTTTTTGTAAAAATAAAAATGCCGTGCTTTGAATCAGGGTTAATTGAGTTCGAAAGTAACGCAGTCATAACGAAGTACAGACATGTGACACGAAACAGGCGATTAGAGAAGAGAGAGCGAGAACAAAATACACATTTTATATAGGCTAATATATATACATATATATGTGTGTGTGTATTTATGTTTCAGGTCAGTGGCTATTTGATTCTGAGACCCTAAACGAGCTGTCCTCTCACCGTGTCATATGTGAATGCGTGAACACACACACATTTCCAGCTCTGCTCTGATGGAGGGATCATTCAGGAGCTGATGGTGCAAAACGGCCCAAATGGCTTGTTTTTAAAGAACCGCCATTATTTCCGTCGACCATTAATTCGTCTTTTGCCGCATTTTCAGCTCATTTCTAAATTGCTTCCATGCAGAAGGTCACGACTCCAGCTCCTTTATTGCTGCTTCGCACCATTTTTTACCAGGTCGCGGTTTGTCCCCTGAAAACCACCAGGAGCCCCAGAAGGTGCACATTTAGACCTGATTTAATTCAAACTAATTGATCCATTGAACTCAGAGTTGAACTCAAGTTTTATTACTGATCAGCCCCAAAATATAATGAAATAGCCTTCTAATGATTTAAAATAAAAACAAAAACTATTCTAAATTATTGACAAGTTGTCATTAATTTTAAGTAATAATATTACATTACTATTATTATTATTATTATTATTATTATTATTATTATTATTATTATTATTATTAATACATGATTAAATGCTCTATAACTACCTGTCTAACCTTTTATAAATCACTTCATTGTTGTATAAATACAATGCACTAATAATAGTGCTGACAATCAGCTCATACCTGTAAAAAAAAAAATCCAGAACTTGTAGCTAAATAATGATGGATATATAATAAATGACCCTTTTTTTTGGGTTACCAGGTTGGGATTCATTCCTGACTCACTCCCTGATTTGATAATTTAACTGGTGGAAAAATGCTTATAATCTCAGGATTA